>OY970821.1:48258158-48880914 GCA_963853835.1 Calendula officinalis | reverse complement strand
CAGCCTAATAGTAGGCATTAATGCATTATTGCACTATAATTCGGTTCAGGCTCATTATTCAATGGGCCACACTTCTGTTCGGACTTCTTAGGCAGTTAGGCTTGGCATAGGGAGCCCATGTCAGCCCAAGTATATGATTCTCTTTTTCTTTTTAATAATCTTACTTTTTAGTAAGTTAATATTACTTTTTAGTTCAAATAAAATAGATATTTTATATATAAGCTAGAGAAAATGAAATAATACACAGGGATCGATATTAGTGAACTTGGATTACAAACCTAGTATAGCCAATTTAGATACTTGTGGAACTTGTATCCGTTTACTAATCGGGCAAATAGGTGAAGTATAAATAAGTAGTTAAAAATGAAACGACGAGTTAAATTCACTAAACTTGTTGAACTTGTATATCTGGTGTCCTAAGTCATTTTATTTAAAAGAAAATTTTAATTATTTTAGCATTGTAGTTAATTAATTATATGTAATTTACTAAGAGCATGTTTGGGAAACTTATTTAAGGAGCTTATTAGCTTATATAAACTTAACTAAACCCTTTAAATGTTGTTTATATAAGTTTATAAGCTAATAAGCCATTGAATAAACTTTCTCAAACATGCCATAAGTGTTTATAAAAGTAAAAAAATGGACAGAAACTCAGAAAGTGTTGGTGGATCTGCCCAACCCGGCGCATTTTAACCCAAGCACATTTGAAACCCAACCACCTATTTTTCCACCCACTATAAAGAAAGTGTCATTTATGACACGATGAAAAATGGTTACAAATTGGCACAGTGACTACCTGAGTTATAGTGTGGATAAATTGTAATATCTATAAATGTTAGTAACTCTTTAAATGAAAGCATTGTGTCACAAAAAGATTAGGCTATTCGCTATATATGGTTTCTAATTAATGTTTCAATTTGGCTTTGATTGTGTTGAGATATAGGCATTCTACTACTGAAGCTGCAGTTAGTACTGATGAAGACTTAATCAAGTTAGTACTAATGGGGCAGAAAAGCAAGAATACTACTGACGATGAAAATACTACTGACAATCTTATTTACTACTGATGTCTATATTTGGTGCAGATCGTGTTCGATATTTTCGTTAAGTTAGTTTAGAATGCATATCTTACAGTAATTCAGTTGTAATCGTTTCCTAGAATAACTAGGTTAAAGTGTTAGGCTTCAAGGACTATTATAAATAGTTCCTTACGAATTGTAAACGCACGTGTGTATTGATTCATCATTAATATACATTGAAGCTTTTTGTGATAAACTGTGTTCTTAATATTTCGTATTCGATTACAGTTTACATTATTCTTAATCAAATAACAAGAGTGTTAATCCGCTATAACTTCTCTTTGTTAGTAGATCTGTGATTCAATAACTTGTTTGAGTTATTCGATCCTGACAAGTGGTATCGGAGCTTAAGGTTCTAGATCTACGAATTAAGAACATTAAAAAGTTTCATACTTTTGAAATCAAAATTGTTAATCATGTCTGATAACAATGAAAGCACACAGGCAAACAAAATTCCAATTCTCACTCCCAACAACTTTGGGATGTGGAAAAACAGAATCAAGCAATACATGCTTATTACTGATTATTCCATGTGGGAAGTTGTTCTTGAAGGCAACAAAACCATTCAGACTCAAATAACAAGCTCATCAACTGAATCTGACAAACTCAAGTGTGAAAAAGAAAAGAAGGAGAGATGAATTGAACTCAAAGCCTTAAGCACCCTCTTGCTTGCTTTTCCCAATGACTATCAACATTTATTTGTTGAATATGATGATGCTAAGAAGTTGTGGCAGGCATTGGAGAAGAGGTTTGTTGGCACCAAAAGTACTAAAAGAAACATGAAGTCCGTGTTGAAACAAGACTTTGAAAACTTCAAAGGACAGAAGAATGAGTCACTGTCACTAGTTTTTGATCGATTCAATAAACTTATTGGTGAACTCAATCAAGTTGGTGTTCAACCAGACAATGATGATGTCGACAGAAAGTTCCTCAGATCTCTTGGTGAAGAATGGTCTATGTACACTGTTATATATAGACAAGGAGATGCATTGGAAGAGAAAGAGCTGGATGAACTGTACAATGAACTAAGAGTGTTTGAATCTGAGGTAAGTAATAAAACTCCTATTTTACCTTCAAACAATGCTGCTTTTGTGTCTAGTACATGAACAGGTCAAGATGCTGCAAAGAATGTAGGAATTGAAGATGTAGCAAGAGAATCTTTTTTTACTAGTCATGTGCACACTGCATTGATTAGTGAAGATTTGGAACAACTCAATCCTGATGATCTGGAAGAGATGGACATCAAATGGCAGATGACAATGCTGAGTTTAAGAACAAAAAGATTTCTCAAAAGAACTGGCAGACAAAATCTGACCTACAACAAAGGTGATCGTGCTGGATTTGACAAGACCAAAGTCAAATGCTACAACTGCAATAATCTTGGTCACTTTGCTAGAGAATGTCCTAGCAAAGACCAAAGATCAAACTATAACATAAACAGCACTTCAAACTCAACTGCATTAGTTTCTCAAGAGGGTCAAGGTTATGACTGGAGCTTTCAAGCAAAGGAACATGCTCAAAACCAAGCTCTTATGGCCTTAACTGAATCTACAAATGAGGTACATTCTAAATCCTGCACTCCTGAATGCATTAAAGCATATAAAGAATTAGAAAAACTTAACAAAGAAACTCTTGATGAGATGATTTTAAATAGAAATAGAAGGATTGAATATAATGATTGTATAGCTGATCTTGAAAATCAAATCAAAATCTATAAAATAACAGATAAAAAGATAAAAGATGAATTATTACAAACAACTTATGATAAAGAATATGCTGAGTTAAAATTAAAAGAAACTCTAATTAAATTAGAAGAATGTCAAATGGAATTAGAACAAAATAAATTAACTATTAAAAAGTTTGAAAGAAGTTCTAAAATAGTTGATGAATTAACCAGTATTCAAACCACTGAGAAAGTTGTTCATGGAGTTGGTTATCATGCAGTTCCACCTCCAACTAATTTTGTTCCTCCTCTTAAGTCAAGCTCAGAAAGAAGATTAAATGAATTAAAAATATAAAGTCAAACTGAAACCAGTAATGATTCATCTGATGATGATCAAACAACTAATTCAACTGATACAAGTTTTCATACAACACAAAGTCAAACTGAATCCCCTAAATATAACTCAGAAAATATACCAACTATTTTAAGAAGGGGAAATCAAAGAAATTTAAACCAATTAAAAGAACAAAGAAAGCCTGAAAGTGCTAAAACAACAAAATTAACATGCTTAATTTGCAACAAAGTTAACCACTTAGCAAAGGATTGTCACTTCAATCCAATTAACTGCAAAGAATTTAAAGAATTCAAAGAAAACAAAGAAAAATTAAAGGAATTAAAGTTAAACCCATTACTTTGTGAATCTGATGAACAAATGAATATATATGTTTAACCTAATAAATAATAACGATCTTGTCTTGTATAGTCTTCTTTTTGAGATATTTTCATATTCTTTATTCACTAAGTACTTCAAGAAAATATATATCACATTAACTTTTCTCCCCCACAATCATTGACTCCTCCTCAAACTGTCCGGTATATTTGAGTTGAAATGAAACATATCCCAAGAATCATTCAACTAGTAGATTTTCTCAGTTTGAAACGATTCAAATGATTGTAAAATAATATGTGACATGTACCCCCTTGAATAACTTAGCATGAACACTTTAGCTTCAAGAACTTTAGCTTCATATTAAGAGAAAATATACATCGCATTGAGTTTTTCTCCCCCTGAATCATATACTTTCACCTTAAACTGTTCGGTATATTTTATCTTTGACTTGAAACCCCACCAAAGAATCAATCAACTTATGGATTTCCTCAGTTTAAGATGATTTTATATGATTATAAAGAGAAAAACATGTGAAACATACTCACTTGTAAAATTCAGCTTTCAGAATTTCGTTTCTCTAATTTTGCAACACCTTTAAAAAATCATATCTCCATGTAGAATCTTCTGATCATTATGAATTTTTTACACAACATACATATACATGTATTCAACATCATATCCAAAAATCATATTGATCCAACGATTGAAACAATCACAACAGTCTCATACTGACCAGTCAGTATGAGACAGTCGGTATCAGAAAAGCATCAACTTTGAAAATATGTATCTCTCGGTATACGTTTCTGATCAGTCTGAAATTTTGATACCGAGTACATGTATGTGTTATGGATATAATATCCAAAATTTATGAATATCCAACGGTTAAAGAAGATACAATAGCCGTTTTATCATAGTTGTGCAGAATTAAAAAATACCATAAATATTCGTCAATAATCTTCAAAAATATATCTCTCTCAAGTAACGATTCCTTTTGAAGATCTGAACGGTGAAAACATTAAAAACATTATGGTGAACTTTCTGTCCAAATTTCACGCTTGTTCGAAGGTTGAAGAAAGAGATTTGATTTTTCAAACATGGCTGCCCAGAAAGTAAGGAATAAAAAGCAAAGAATCTAACTTTTTGCGCCCATACATATCTCTATACCAGAAACTTGAATTACAATTCTGAACGGTCAGATTGTGTGTCTATGTGTTGAGAACCTCCTGTTCAAATTTCACACAGATTCGACTGTTAACGAAGGAGATCCGGCATTTCTTCTACCCGTGCACAGAAAATGATGAAAATTCTGCATTGTTCTTCTTTATGCAAAGACTTGATCATCAACAATATATATAGGATTATAAGATCATCAAAGTTGTAGATAACTTTGAACCGCTCTGATACCAGTTGTTAGGTCACAACACCCTGGTTTAGATGGTTAATTGATTGGATAATTATAACTTAAGACAAATATTGTATAAGAACAAGATATGAGTCAAATGTATAATTCCACTAAGTGTGGCTTGTTGTGGAATAACAAGACCACTGATCAATTACAAAAGGTATGAAAAGTGTAAAGTAAATTGGTAAGTTCTCCTTTGCAAGATGATCTCTATTTATAATGATATAGAGATCTTACATACTGGGCAAAGGAGTAACCGAAGGACTAAGCTAGGAAAATGACTAAGATCAAGGGATTTGATCTTAGTCCGTTACATAACAAGTGTAACTTAGTCCTTCTACTCAGTATCACTATCTGATACTGAGCTCTGATACTGAGTTCCAATACTGATCACTCAGTATCAGACCTAGACTTAGCTATTTTATTCTACATATTAATCAACTCTAGTCTAGGTTGTTTTGTTATCTTAAGATCCAAAGGGGTAAGGCTTTTTGCCTTAACATTGGAAGAACTGCACAAAGATTTGTGCAAACTATCAGACGTGGAAGTCCATACAAAAGCAATTATTTCAAAAATAATGGAAAACAAAATCAATTTCAAAGATATTCAAAATTCTCTAACATCAGTAGGAACTATTCCCGGTTTACTACTGGTAAAAACCCTAATTACAATGCTGTCAGGTACAATTATCAAAACACTACTGACTATGCTAAAAACTCATATTACCCAAATACTACTGGTCCATCAGTAGTAAAATACTCAAAAGCCAAAAACTACGGGTATAAACCCTGGTCAGTAGTAAAACAAAATACCAGTAATAAACAACCAATGAAGACCAAAACTACATACAAAGCTCATGCATTTAGAAAATCTTACTCTTCAAAGGATGAACCCAAGACAAAACAAGCTTGGGTTCCCAAAATTAACTAATCCATTTATCTTATGTGCAGCGCATTTAGATCCCTGAAGAAGGAAGAACATGGCATATTGATAGTGGATGCTCTAGACACATGACTGGAAATCTTCAAATTCTTAGAGATTTCAAGTCGTTTGAAAGTGGATATGTTGCTTTTGGTGAAAATCCAAGAGGTGGTAGGATTACAGGTAAAGGTACAGTATCAAATGGTAAGATTACTTTTGATGATGTATTTTATGTTGTTGAGCTTAAGTATAATCTGGTTAGTGTCTCACAAGTATGTGATAAAAAGAACAAAATTCTTTTTACAGATATAGAGTGCATCATTCTTCCTCCTGACTTTATTTTAGATGGAAATTTGTTGTTTTAAGAACACCAAGGAGAAAATAATGTGTATTGCCTGGATATAGGGGGAGAACTCATTTCTTCAAATGAGATCAACTGTTTTATATCTAAGGCAACCACAAATGAATCAGAACTCTGGCATAGAAGGATGTGTCACACAAATTTTAAAAATATGAATAACTTAGTCAAAAAGAATTTGGTAGTTGGATTACCACAAAAAGAATTTATTTGTTATCATCACTGTGTTGCATGCCTAAAAGGTAAGCAACACAAGACTTCTCATAAGACCAAAGCAATTAATTCTATTTCTAACCCTTTGCAGCTCTTACATATGGACCTATTTGGACCTACAAATGTAATGAGTATTGGAAAGAAACAATACTGTCTTGTTATTACTGATGATTTTTCCAAGTATACTTGGGTTTTCTTTCTTAGGATCAAGGATGAAACAAGTGAGATCATAAAGAATCTGATAGTAAAACTGGAAAATACAAAAGATCTGAAAGTGAAAGCCATTAGATGTGATTATGGCACAAAATTTAAAAATGCTAATCTAATTAATTTTTGTGATCTTAAGGGTATTGACAGGCAGTACAACTCACCAAGAACTCCACAACAAAATAGTGTAGCTGAAAGAAGAAAAAGAACAATTATTGAAGCAGCCAGATCCATGCTTGCAGATTCAAAATCATTTTAAAACACCTTATGAACTTTTTAATAAAAGAAAACCCTCAATACGTTTTCTAAAATCATTTGGTTGTCCTTGTACAATTTTAATTACAAGAGAACAAATTGGTAAGTTTGACTGCAAATCAGATTATGGAATCTTTATAGGATACTCAACTCAAAACAAATCATACAAAATATTCAACAAAAGGCTAAGGATCATTGAAGAAAGTGTAAATGTATCCTTTAATGAAAATCTGATGAATGAACAGGGAAATGGTCCAGATTGGTTATTTAATATTGATAATCTAACCAAGTCTTCTGATGTTAATTATGATTGTAATGCAGGAGATTCAAACAAACAAAGTCAAAAAGGAGGATCATCATCATTTAATGGTAGTCAAGACATAATGAAATATATTCTAGTTAATACTGATCCCACAGTTGATACTGAGGACCGTAGTAACTCAGATAACCCTAGCAATCTTAACACCAGTAACAACTCCAATTCTCAAGATACTACTGATCCCAGTAGTAACTCAGAAACTCAAACAAATGATGATGAACCAAACAATAATGATGTCAGTACTAACAATGAAAAAAATGGATTGGATGAAGATCATGTTACTACTGATACCAGTAGCAATGAAGAATCTCCACAAAATTCAGAAAATCAAGAAGAAACATGGACAGATTCTCAAATCCCTGAATCCAATGAGTCAAACCTTAATAGTCAATTAGTTGTTGACAAAGTTCCCGGCACCATAACTGAAAAGAATCATCCTTTGGACCTAGTCCTAAGTGATGTCAACTCAAACATGCAGACAAGAAGCAAATTCAATTCATCATTAAATACAAACATTTGTAACATAAATTTAATCTCTAATGAATGTATGTATGAATGTTTTATGTCACGGGAGGAACCTAAGAAGATTCAACAAGCAATGAAAGACTCAAATTGGATTATAGCAATGCAAGAAGAACTTCTTCAATTCAAATTACAAGCTGTATGTACTCTTGTACCTCTACCAAAAGGGAAAAGACCCATTGGAACAAGATGGATCTTCAGAAACAAGAAAGATGAAATAGGTATAGTGATAAAAAAACAAAGCCAGGCTTGTAGCCCAAGGATACACTCAAGAAGAAGGAATAGACTATGATGAAGTATATGCACCGGTTGCTAGAATTGAAGCAATAAGGATATTTATGGCATATGCTTCATTCAAGAAAATCAAAGTTTATCAAATGGATGTGAAAAGTGCATTCCTTTATGGGAAAATTGAAGAAGAAGTCTATGTATGTCAACCTCCAGGATTTGAAGATCCTGAACATGATGACTATGTGTACAAACTAGACAAAGCTCTATATGGCCTTCATCAGGCACCAAGAGCCTGGTATGACACATTATCATCATATTTATTGAAGAATAACTTCAAAAGAGATGCAATTGACAAAACTCTGTTCACAAGAAAAGTCAAAGATGATATACTACTGGTCCAAATATATGTAGATGATATCATCTTTGGTTCAACAAATGATCAACTGTGCAAAGAGATTGAAGAGTTAATGCAGATCAAATTCAAGATGAGCTCAATGGGTCCAATGAACTTCTTTCGTGGACTCCAAATCAATCAAAGATCAGATGGTATTTTGATTAATCAATCAAAATATGTCATAGACATCTTGGAAAAGTTTGCAATGAAAGACTGCAAAAGTGCAAGCACACCAATGGAAACACAAACACCTACATCCTGATGTTGAGGGGAGGATGTAGATGAACATCTATATAGATCAATGATAGGTTCTTTAATGTACTTAACTGCATGAAGACCTGACATTATGTATAGTGTTTGTGTATGTGCCAGGTATCAAGCAAGACCTAAGGAGCTACACTTGCAGGCTGTCAAGAGAATCCTCAGATACTTGAAGGGAAAACCTTCTCTTGGACTTTGGTATCCACATGACTCACCATTTGAACTCATAACCTACACAGATAGTGACTATGGTGGTGAATGTCAAGATAGAAAATCTACTACTGGTGGATGTCAATTCTTTGGATCAAGACTGGTGTCATGGCAATGCAAGAAACAAACAAATGTGTCAACATCAACTGCTGAAGCAGAGTATGTAGCTGCATCTGCTTGCTGTGCTCAAGTTTTATGGATTCAAAATCAATTTCTAGACTTTGGTATCTCTATCCTTAAAACTCCCATTTTTATTGATAATCAAAGTGCTATAAGTATTGTGAATAATCCAGTAAAACACTCAAAAACCAAACACATTGAAATAAGATTTCATTTTATAAGGGATTGTAATGAAAAGAAATTAATAAAAGTGGAGAAAATTCATACTGACAATCAATTAGCCGATCTTTTTACAAAAGCATTTCATGTAGGAAGATTCAGTTTCTTGGTTAGCAGTATTGGAATGATTTTAATAAATTAATTGCACTCTTAATATCATATGTAAAGTTTTTGTACAATATTTATATTTATAAGTATGTTTTACTACTGGTTATTCACTATTACTGACCATGAATTAATCTTACAAATTAGTACTGATAGGGTTTTTCTTTAGAATTAGGTTAAGTGTAAAAACAACAGTTACTACTGACGTTTCTATTACTGATACTTAGTTACTACTGATCGACCGTTATCTGTAAAATACAACATTTTACCATACTAACCCCCATGAAAATAGTCGTTAGGTTATGATTCGAAGGGTATTTCGGTCATTTTGCAGGTTTATTCGAAAAATATAAATAGATGAATACGATTAGTTTAGCATTATCCTATCCTCGATCCGATAAACCCTACGATAAACCCCAAATCTCTACAAATCCGATCAAATTATCACACCGGTAACAAATCAACTCTATTACGAAATCCTTCACAACAGCCTCTCGAAGATCATCATCCTCTAAACTTCATATTCTTATCTCTAACAATGGCAATGAAGAAACCCTTGGCTGTGGAAACCGATCTCATGTACTCAGAATTTCATAATATGTTAGCCTTTCTGAGAAATCCAGATGGCACAAAAAGCTTCAGACCAATTGTCATGTTCTTGAAAAATTCTCCTATACGATATGCATTGACCGTTCATCCTAAACTTTGTGTTCAACACATTGTCCAATTTTGGGAGAAGGCAGAAAAGATTGAAGAACAGGGCACAATCAAAATTAAATCTGAAATTGATGGAAAGCCTATCATAATTTCTAAACAATCCATTAGAGTACATCTTCAACTCAATGATGAGTCAGGTATGTCTCTCTTATCAAAAGAAACTTTAATAGAAAACATTTTAAAAATGGGATATGAGGGAAGAACAGATATCCAAACATTTCAAAAAGGTCTTCTATCTCCTCAATGGAAGTTTCTGGTACATACAATTCAACATTGTATGTCACCTAAAAAGAGCACTTGGAATGAGTTCAACAGATCAATAGCATCTGTTGTTGTCTGTTTGTGCACAGACCAAGTATTCATTTTCTCTCAAATGATTTTTGAAGGGATTCTTGGAAACCTATCAGGATCAAAATTTTTAATGTATCCAAGATTCCTTGCACACATTTTTGAATGTGAGATTCCTGATCTCACTAAAACTGCAAACATTTTTCCATTACCAGAACTCAATAAAAAAGTTTTCTCAAACATGAACAAGAAGTTCAATTTTTTTGGTAAAGAAACACCATTATTTGCAAACATGATCTATGATCATTCCCCAATTGTAGAAGGTTCAAGCCACCCCATTGAACCCCAACCCTCTCCATCACCAAAAACAGCCCAAACATAATCCCAAAAGTCCACTCAATTACCCAAACAAACAAATGTCTTGAATGTGTCCCAGGTACATGAAAATAATCCACAGAGTGCTACTCTTCACTCTGAGGAAGACCAACCTATAGCCAAACAAATTTCCAAAATAAATAAAAGGAAGAAAACTTCCTTAAAGGACACCAGGGGACCCATTGAGTCAGACCCCAGACTCCAAGAGTTGTCCTCCAAGGAGGAGAGAGGGCATGAGGAAAGGGCTCTCACTACTGATGCCCCAAAGGTGGGTGCACAGGCTAGTGAGAACATAATTAGGACCCAGACCTCGACAACTTTAAGTGATGAGTCATCCTTTGAGGCAGCACTTAAAGGACCCCGGTGCCAAGAAACCAAAAGGGGAGGTACTTCTGCTTCTTCTAGGAAGAAGAGAGTATCTAAACAACCCATTTCATCAACAAGCAGTGATGAAGGTAGTTTGCAACAACTTGAATTGACGGATAGGATGGAAAACCTCAAAGCCAATGTACCAACCAAGCCCAATGATCCACCCAAAGGGGCTGAGGGCAGTATTAAACCAACAAAATTGACGGATAGGAAGGAAAACCTTAAAACCACTGTACAACATTGCCTGGAACTTTTAAATTCTCAAAGAAAGACCATGAGCTATATGAAGAATTATATCAATTCCTTAAATAGAAGACATAAAAGATTTGATTATAGGCTTCAAAGACAATCAACTATCATCAGAAAATTATAGAATAAGATTGCAGATAGTGAGGCTCAACAGGTTGAGATCACTAAGGGGGAGAAAGATCAAATACAAGGAATGTTTGATCATTCAATTGCAGCAGCAGCCTCCCTCCTAAATCTAAAAGAAGCTCATGGTGAAACGGGTTAAAGTTTTGGTGAAGACCTGTACAGAGGAGTAAGGAGTATGGATGAAGATGTATTTGTGTCTGCAAATCAATCTCCAACAGCAGAACAAGTACATTCTCCAGTTACTACTGAAGTAATTGAAACTACTGATCCTATGGATATTACTGATGCTAAAGAACAAGCGGTTGTTACTACTGATCCCATTGAGGAAGACACAACACTAGTAGTAAATGTTTCAACAACAGAAACTATCATTCTTACCACTGATGCCCTAGCAGTAGTAACTACAACAACAACCTTACCAGTAGTAGACTCCTCACAACAGTTGGTGGTATATACAACAGAAACAACACCAGTAGTAACTACCTTGGTTACTACTGAAGATAAAGAAGAAATACCAGAAGTACTTGAACCAGCTGTGATCACCCTAAGGCCTCCAACTCCGGAACTTAAGCCACTTATCATACCTGACATTGATGATAATGTAAATTGGGATGATGTAGATGAATGTGCACTTCCTCCTCACCCCAAAATACTTCCAATGAACAAAATTCATACATTTTCTCCATCAATAATTATTCCTGAAGTTATTGATATGAAATATACTCCACCTTCAGTGTGTATTGGTAAAGGCAAAGAAAAGTTTGATGATGATTACCCACACAAAGCTTTAGGTCATTTTATGGAAAATAAAATAAATTGTGTTAGACCTGCAAAGCAAGATAAGTGGAAGGTGAAGAGGATGATGCATCAAAAAAAAAGTTGCAAAGACTCAAGCTCTTGAAGATAAACAAATTGCTGAAGAAGAAAGACTTAAAAATGCAGCAACTCAAGAGATTGAAGGATTCCTGTTAGAAGATCAACAAGCAGAGTTCAATAAACAAAGAAAGATAGAGGAAGAACATCTGAACTGTCTTGAAGATCTTGTAGCTGAATGTAAAAGAGAAAAGGCTGATCTTCCAGATGAAATATTTAAACAGAAGAATAAAATGGTTGAGTATTTAAAGACAAAAGGTCATAATGCTAAGTCCTTTGGCAGAATGAAAATGATAACAATTGTGATAAATATTGTACTGCTAAAAAGAGGGAATTAGCAGAAATTGAAGAAGAAGAAGTGAAAGAAAAGGTATTAGTTGAAATTGATCCTCAACTAGTGATCACCAGAACACCAATGTCTGGTGAATCATCAAAACCTTCTAAAAAGAGGAAAGCAATTGAAGCTGAAATAGATTAAGGAAGAAAACAAAACAAGACATACAAATATTTGATCTTCCTATTGCTCCTCTACAAGATAATCCAATTATCAATTGGAGAGTTGTTAATGATGTTATTGAAGTAATAAGAGAAGACAAAACAACTCAGAGGTTTAATGCTTGGAAACCAATGGTTATGTCCTGTACCAGAAGTGACATTATCAAAGTTTTAATTATTGGTAAACCAAGGATGGCAAAGAAGGCATGGAGAAACTCAGGAGCTGGATACTTAACTCAAATGATAGATGCTGCTTTCTATCCAGATAATTACCCTGGGAATTTCACTAGCACAGAAAATGTATATGCTTGGAATGTGCTACCAACAGTCAATATGTACTTCTTTGAAAGAACAAGTAAAAAGTGTGAACTTTACTTATATGAAAAAGAATATCCACACTCAGAAGAAACCATGTATCAAATCACCACATGTTCATTAATGAGACCACATGACCTTGCAATGTTTCAAGAAAAGTATAATTACTTTGTGAGATGAAATAGTAAATATATCATTGCACAGAGGAAACGACAAAACAAAAAGGCATTAGAAGGTGATCAAAGAAGAGCTGCATTGACAAGTTTAGGGGGAGATTGTTGAGATATAAGCATTTTACTACTAAAGCTGCAGTTAGTACTGATGAAGACTTAATCAAGTTAGTACTAATGGGGCAGAAAAGCAAGAATACTACTGACGATGGAAATACTACTGACAATCTTATTTACTACTGATGTCTATATTTGATGTAGATCGTGTTCGATATTTTCATTAAGTTAGTTTAGAATACATATCTTATTGTAATTCAATTGTAATCGTTTCATAGAATAACTAGGTTAAAGTGTTAGGCTTCAAGGATTATCATAAATAGTTCCTTACGAATTGTAAACGTACGTGTGTATTGATTCATCATTAATATACATTGAAGTTTTTTTTGTGATAAACTGTGTTCTTAATATTTCGTATTCGATTACAGTTTACATTGTTCTTAATCGAATAACAAGAGTGTTACTCCGCTGTAACTTCTCTTTGTTAGTAGATATGTGATTCAATAACTTGTTTGAGTTATTCGATCCTGACAGATTGGGCGACCAGTGGTGGTTTCTCTAGCTGCTGAAGGAGAAGCAGGAGTGAAAAAAGTACTTCAAATGTTGCGTGATGAATTCGAGCTAACCATGGCTTTAAGTGGTTGTAGCTGGATCAGTCAGATTACTCGTGACCACATTGTGACCGAATGGGATGCACCCCGGGCCCGCCCTGCACCACGGTTATAAGCACAAAACATGATATAATTTGATGCGAGCAACTCGATTTGTAATGGGAAAATGTAAGGAGTATCTTGTGTTACGGTTTCAAAACTTGTATTGTTTCGTTGTATAATATTGGATTCGGAATAATAAGTTGTATGAGTGCATAAACCTTAAATGTCCATTTCTTTGCTTACGTAGTTACATTGTTAAATTGCGTACATAGAAGAATGAATACACTTGATGAGAAAAAATTGTGATTAAAGATACTTAAGACAAAGTACAAACGATGTAAGTGTCAATCTTGCGTGTACACTGTAAAAGAAAGTCTCTAGCAGTGTTGCATCCTGATTTCGAGAACTCCGGACCGGACGATCTCTTATGCCCGATACCTGAAATCACAAGCAACCCTAAGTCAGAAGTCCTCCGGAAGGGGTTTCCGGGAGGACACTCCGAAGCTTAAGTCAGTTAATATGATCGACGTTAGGTCTATATGAACGATAACAGAGAGTTGTAGGTAAGAGTAATAAATGGTGAGAGCGTTGAATGCCTTCTTCGTTGAGACTTACCTCCTATTTATGGACCAGCCGATTGAGCGGGAAAAAGAGAGTAAGTATTTGGGGCGGGAAAAATAGGAGGCGACCTTTGGTCCGTATCCTTCGTTATCCTCCAATCCTTTAGCGATAGACGGCTTATGTCCGCTGGGTAATGCCATAGGTCAGTTTCAGACCTTACTTTCATTAAATGCTAGCATGGCTCGAGGATGGCTTTTCCCTAAAACCCGGTCACGCCTCGACAAGGCCCTTGGAACTTGCAACTTAATGATGACTTATGCTCAGGCTTCTTCTACGGATAGCATGTGGGTCTATCCGTCATCCAGAACCTCTGAGCGTCCGGTTATCTTTGGTTCATACCATCCATCATTAAGTTCCTCAGATTAGAAGCGAGTTAAGCATTCGTAAGCTAACTAGTTCTAATTTGGTCTTTCGCCGCTCCGTTCATTTTGGGGAATTTTAACCGTTTGAGAATTGTTACCGTTACCCTTCTGACTACAATGTGATCGTTACCCGTCACATCCATTCTCGAGACTTTTGGTATCCCTTTCTTACTTATACCCATTGTAAATCATTTACTTCCTTTCACCGTCTTTTCTCCTTTCCTTAATCCTTGTCTTCGTTTCCTCCAAATTGTTTTATTTACTTCCCCCTTTCCCCCTGTCTTTGTTCAAAATTCGCCGTAATTATCAAGAAAGATAGAGTCACTCGAGAGAAAACTGATAAGGGCGCCAAGGAGAAAAGAATAGCCTTCAATACTTTTTGTAATTTGTTACCCGACGATCTCCCGGCGATCATTCATGACTACCATATCGATCCGCGTTTCGACCTTCGGGTTCCTGACGTAGGAGGAACTATACGATGTGCTCCCGACGGTTATGAGCCTGTGTATCTGCAATATTTGCACGGGGGGTTGTGATTTCCTGTTGATGATTTTGTTCTGGTTTTGCTTCAAGATCTAGGTATCCACATAGCCCAACTTGTTCCCAACTATTTTCGCAAGATTATCGGCTTCATCATGCTTTGCCGCTGGTTAAACATTCCTCCCTCTGCCAAACTGTTCCGTTATTTCTACATCATCACCGGTCGTGGTGATTGGGCCATTTTTGCCCTTTGGCCTGGGCAAAGCGAGCGGATCTCAGGCTTGAGGGATTCCATCCATGATTGGAAGTTTCAATTTCTGTATGTGCACCGTTCTGCCTTTCGTGATGTCACCCTATCGTGGGGAAAAGTTGTTGGACGCCCTTCTGACCCTCTTCCTGAACTCTCTGATCAAGAATCGGAGTATATCACAAGCCTTAGCGCTGCTCAAGTTGAATGGGAGGATCCGGACGAGGTGCTTCTTGGAATTGTCGGCCTGAGCCCATTCTATGCTTCCCGGGGGGTTCGTCCATTGTGGAAATTGAACGCAGAGGTTATTCCGCTTCTTCATCGCCTAAGGATGCCGAAAAGGCTCCTACGCGGAGAGTGTCATTTTTGTGGATGACGGAGGGTTAGTTCCTGTTAACGTTCCCATTGTCGAATATGTTAGTTCTGAAGGAACCCTGTCTCTTGATCCTTCTGAAGCGGAGGCTACTGCTCGTTTGAATGTGGAGGAGGTTAGCTCTCCGATTACTTCTCTTGGTCCCGACCCTCTCTCCGGCCCGGACTTCACCACTGAGGGGACCATGATACCGGATTCCCAAACTGAGACCACCGCTCCCCCCAGGGTTCGTTCTATTAGTGCGTTGACTTCTTCATCTAGGGGGCTTCGTCAAAAAAGAAGAAAAGGTGATATTCTGTCCCCTCCTCCGAAGCGACCCAAGATTATAGCAGAAGGTACGTAGGTTTGGCTTTGCTGTTTATGTGTATTTCTTCCTTTTATCGTTTGCTAAGAATATATCGCTATTTCAATATAGTTTCTGCAGGTCAAACGTTCGTGTTTGAAGCTCCTATAACAACGGAGAAGGTTCCTTTTCCAGTCTTTCAAAGCATCCGCACTAATTTTTCCTTCTGCAACCACCACTACCATCCCTCAATCATCTTCTTCTGGGGGCCTATCATTTTGCGTAGGATTCCTCCCGCTCGTCCAACATCTTCCGCTGTCGCCCGTTTTAGCAGTCGCTTGTTTAGTTCTTCTACCCAGTCTGTAGCTCCGGAACAAGGCTCATTATCTCCACAATCTGCTAGGAGTCAATTGAACATCCCTGACCCTGCTTTCTCAGGTACGAAAAAGCTTATTTTTTATACACCCCTTTTTCCTTACTTGAATCATAGATCTTATGATTTTTACTTTCGCAGGAGCTTGGCCCCATTTGTTGGTTCTTCGTCTGTTGCCGTCACCACATTACCCTTTGAAGGGTCGAAAGGAAAACCGGAGAGTCTAGGTCCACGAACCACCCCAACTTCCCTTCCTTTCGGATTTACCACTGCTCCTGCTGCATCAAAGGCTCCGGAACCTGGAGCACCGTTTACAAAGGAAGTTATGACACTCACCCCTGACGATTCCATTCTCAGGGCTAAGGCGAGGTTGTTGAGTACCATTGATCTGTTAACCGACCTCCAGGCTCAGAGGGCTCGACATGAGCAGGCTTCTCAAAGTTATTATGCTGAGTTTACCCGATTGTCTGAGCTGATGAAGACTGCCAAAGATCTCTTTGAACGAGAAAAATTTGAAAAGAATCAGCTTGCAGGGTCCGTGGTCACCTTTGTTGGAATATGCTTCACGCGTATAACATATAGTTATATGGCTAGTTGTTTGTGAGCCTAAAGGGTCACACACTTAAACACTAAACACCATTATATAATTAGTGTAATTAGTGTAATTACATTAATTATTAATATATAAAAGCTTCATGCTTGTATATAATAAGTTTAATATTAATTGTTAATATTGAAACTTTATTATGAGCAAACTAGAAGAAACAAATAACAAGGGACTAGAGTGAAAATAGAAGTATGGTTTGTGGAAATCTTTAATGGGTCTTTATGGCACAATTATGTGTGATGAATGAGTCCATAAACACTCCCTTGACCCCTCTCTTGGACGTACACCATAACACACACAAGAAGGTGTTTTGTTTTCTTCCTTGTTTTGCTCTCAAGGCTTAAGGACTAGCATCCATTATTTGGTGTTCTTGCAAGTGTTGTGTGGATTTCTTTTAGAGGTATTCTTGTTGAATACTTGGTTTCAATCCATCACCAACTCCATCCGATTTCATAATAATCAAAGGCAACTAGGGTATGAATTCTTATACCATTCTCTTTGATTTTCTTATAGTTTAATTGTATGATTGATATCAAGATCCGTTCATGGTGATTAAATCTTTCCGCTGCGTTTTGGTTCTTGTTTCAACCGAAAATCACCATTAGTGGTATCACGAGTCATTATATTAATCATATAATTAGCTAGATTTTGTGAAAAGTGGCAAAAAAATCAATTGTTTTTGTGTTTTTAAAATTCCGATCGGACAAAAACAAAAACCCTACGGGTTTTTTATTTTAATTTTCGGATTTTTATAAAAATATGGGTTAAAATATGGTATTTTTGGAACCCTATTGTCACTTATTACAAAATCATATCGAAAAAAATTAATCTTGTTATTGTATTTTTTTGATTATTTGGCTTGGATTTTAATTTATTAATTCCATTTTTTATGATATGGCAAAACATGTATTTTTGCCATATCCCAAGCCAAAGCCTTTTCAATTGTTGCTAGTTTGTGCAAACCGATGAAAGCCTAGACCTTTGTGAATGAATGTGTTGATTGTTTGGTTGTTTGTTATTTCGGGAAAAGCCGTGTTTTTTGGCTTAATTGTTGTAATTTGTTTAATTTTTTCTTTTAATTTTTGGTGCCATTTTTTGGGGCAATTTGTAATGTAAAAGTAATAGAATAGCTTGTATTTATTTTATCTTTTTATTGTAAGTTGTTGACAAAAAATATTGAAGACCAATGAAGAAAACAACAAATTTCCGTCACAAAAGCGAGGGCTGTACGAAAACAGGTTTTCCAGAGGCATACGGACTCCTTTTTGGGCGATTCAAAAGCCTAAAATGCTTGCAAAGTCGTGGGCTACAACTTTCCAGAAGGCCGTGAAGACCAACGAAGACTCCTTGAGTGACTTTTCGGGCTTCAAAGTCTGCTGGAATTTTCTGGCAGATTACACTTTTTCACAATTTTGGGTTCTACTTGCTCAAGAATGTCTTGGAGCAAGTGGGAGCCCATTGGGTTTATGTAGGCCCGTTTGGGTTCATGTTGGCCCGTCCCCTAGTTTGACCCTTCGGTCCGTCGTGATGACTCACGTGACCGAACCTAGGATTTCATCGGTCGAGGTTTGCACAAAATTTTGTTGCATGTTTATTCTTTGTTTGTGGTTGTTTTTCTTTTCTATTAGATACAAATAGTAAAACAAATTAAAAATGGTTTTTAGACACAAACATTAGAACATTCAAACCCTTAATCATCGATGATTACTAGTTAATCATTGATGATTAAACCTTTAATCTAAAAATCGTTTTGAGATTAAACTAAGTTTAAATATGATTTGAAACTTATCACTTAATAATCGCTAAAAGTTTTTACCGTTTATTACAAGACTTATGAAGTGGTATGAATGAAGTACATGATTCATTCATATCTTAAATAAAATTTTATTAAATTAAAATTTAACATACCTAAAATTTAAGTCACGCCGTCCAATCGGTTGTAAATCACTTGCTTATATTTTTGAATTCACGTGAGACGTGGTTTGAATTTAGATCCGAGGTCATTATTCTCTACGGTGAGACCTAGATCTATTTTGACATGATTTCACATTGGATGACTTAATCAAGTTAACGGTGAGACCTTGACTCGAGGCGAAGATGCGACAAACATGCCACTTGACCCTAGATGCTTGTTCACTAGGTGCCATGAAGTCCCATACCTCTAAGAGTTGCACTTGTAATGCAATTGTTGATCGTCACCTACCTATTGGATCTATCACCTCTAGCAGATCAACTGATGCGGTGATAGAAGCTCAATGGGATCTTAGTTTTTAATTAAATTAATTGGGTAGTTAATTTATTAAAAGAAATTATTATTGAAAATACTAATTAATGAACTTTGTAATTTTGTAGATGACTTCAAACAATCAAACCCTAACACATACCACCATTCGTTCCGTTCTCGAAAAAGAGAAACTTGATGGAACGAACTTTGTGGACTGGTCTCGTAACCTAAGGATTGTCCTTAGGGCCGAGCATAAGTACCACCATTTGGAGGAGGCGCTACCCCCTGCCCCTGCTGCTACCGCCACTACTGCTGTTCGTACAGCCTATACCAAAAGGTTTAACGAACAACAGGAAGTCGCCGCGCTTATGCTAGTGAGCATGATTCCCGAGATTCAAAAGAATCTCGAGGACCTCACTGCATTTGATATGATGCGTGAACTAACGGCCATGTATCAAAAGCAAGCCGAGCAGGAACTCTTTGACACTGTCAAAGCCTTCCACGCTTGCAAGCAGGAGGAGGGACAGTCTGTTAGCTCTTATCTCTTGAAGATGAAGAGCTACTTAGACCAAATGGAGAGGCTTGGTTACGCTATGCCGCACATCCTTGGGATTAGCTTGATTCTAACGTCCCTAAACAAGGATTTTGCACCGTTTGTCATGACTTATCATATGCATAGTATGGGGAAGACATTCGCCGAATTACATGCTATGCTGAAACAAACGGAGGCAAGCCTACCCAAGAAAACTCCGGCCCCTACTGTCCTTGCTATAAGGCAAGGAAAGATCCAAAAACCAAAACCGCAAGTAGTTGCGAAGGGCCAAGGCAAGGGAAAGCAAGTTTACAAGCCCAAGCCAAAGGTTCCCCCACCTACTCGTAAGGAGCATCCCGCTAAGGATCTTGCTTGCCATCACTGCGGTGAAACAGGCCATTGGAGGAGGAATTGTCCTGCCTACCTGGCAGAGTTGATGAAGAACAAAGCCAACAAGGTTGGCACATCAGGTATCTTCACAATAGAACTATATGCTTTCCCTAAGAAATCATGGGTATATGACACTGGTTGTGGAACTCACATTTGTAATACCATGCAGGGTCTAAGGGGAAGTAGAAAGCTAAACCATGGAGCTTTGGACTTGTACGTGGGCAATGGCAATCGTGCACCGGTCGAAGCTATAGGAAGCTATGATTTAATCCTTCCTAGTGGTTTAATTATTGTATTAGACAATTGTCACTATGCGCCTAGTATTACTAGGGGTATAGTATCGCTTTCTTGTTTGTGGAATAATGGTTTTATTCATACTTTTACGGATTTTGGTATTTCAGTTTCAAAGGATAATGTTTTTTACTTTAATGCTATTCCTCGTGATGGTATCTTTGAGATTGACATGCATAATCGTATCACAAACAGTAGTTCTATTTATACGTGTAGCAACAAGAAATCCAAGAAGAACTTGGATTCTACTTTCCTATGGCATTGTCGCCTTTGCCACGTTAACAAGAAACGCGTTTTGAAATTACAAAAGGACGGACTTATAAAATCAGATGATTCTGAATCATTTGATAAATGTGTTTCTTGTATATCTGGTAAAATGGCGCGCAAGCCTTTCTCCCATGTAGGCGAAAGAGCCAATGATCTACTTGGACTCATACATACTGATGTATGTGGCCCTTTTAGAACTCGAACTAGGGAAGGTGCTACCTACTTCATTACTTTCACTGACGACTTTAGTCGTTATGGTTATGTTTACTTGATTAAACATAAACATGAAACCTTTGAAACGTTCAAAGCTTTCCAAAATGAAGTAGAAAATCAACTCGGCAAGAAGATAAAGGCTCTTCGTTCTGATCGAGGAGGAGAGTACATGAGCCATGAGTTTCAAGACCATCTTAAGAATTGTGGGATTGTCTCACAATTCACTCCCCCTTATACACCACAGCATAATGGTGTATCGGAGAGGAGAAATCGCACCTTGCTTGACATGGTCCGATCGATGATGAGTCCTACAACTCTGCCTCTATCCTTTTGGGGTTATGCACTCAAATCGGCTGCTCGCATACTGAATATGGTTCCCACCAAGAAGGTTGAAAAGACACCATATGAGATATGGCATGGGAAAGTCCCTAACTTGTCTTACTTGAAGGTCTGGGGTTGTGAGGCTCTCGTGAAACGCGACACGCCAAACAAACTTGAACCCAGAGCTGTCAAGTGCATCTTTATAGGATACCCTGAGGAAACGATGGGTTACTATTTCTACTACCCACCTGAGCAAAAGGTAATTATTGCTCGTTATGCTGAGTTTCTTGAGAGCAATCTCATTTCACAAGAAGCAAGTGGGAGTACCATCGACTTTGACGAGATTCCAAGCGATGAAGATGCCCAACCTATTGTAGATACTAGCGAACATCAAGATGAGGTTGAACATGAAACTGTTCCTGTTGCACCTCAAAATGATGAGGTCCCCGTTCGAAGGTCCGCAAGGACACCTCATGCACCTGAACGATATGGTTTCCAAATCGATGCTGAGGAGCTGAGTTTAGGGGATCATAATGAACCCCCTAACTATCGAGCTGCATTAGCAGATTCTGAATCTGACAAATGGCTTGATGCTATGAACGCGGAAATGCAATCCATGAAAGATAACCAAGTATGGACTTTGGTTGATCTTCCTCCTAACAGTAAGACTGTTGGTAGCAAGTGGATATTCAAGAAGAAGACCGACATGGATGGAAATGTACACACCTATAAAGCTCGATTGGTAGCAAAAGGTTACACTCAAACCTACGGGATTGACTATGATGAAACCTTCTCGCCTGTTGCCGACGTTAGAGCTATTAGGATTGTCATAGCCATAGCAGCGTACTATGACTATGAGATTTGGCAAATGGATGTTAAAACTGCTTTCTTGAATGGACACCTTGATGAAGATGTCTATATGGTTCAGCCTGAGGGTTTTGTTAATACAAAACACCCAAAGAAAGTATGTAAGCTTCAAAAGTCCATTTATGGACTGAAGCAAGCATCCAGAAGTTGGAACAAAAGATTCGACGAGGAAGTCAAAACGTTTGGCTTTACTCAGAATCCCGACGAGCCATGTGTATATGTAAGAGCTAGTGGGAGCATTGTCGTCTTTCTAATCCTATATGTCGATGACATACTACTCATAGGAAATAACATTCCAATGCTACAAGATGTAAAATCCTGGCTTGGGAAGTGCTTCGCTATGAAGGATCTTGGGGAAGCGGCATATATACTTGGTATAAAGATCTACCGAGATAGATCAAAGCGGTTAATCGGACTAAGTCAAAGTGCGTACATTGATAAGATTCTAAAACGATTTAGAATGGATGCTTCCAAACGTGGAAGTCTCCATATGCAACACAATGTACACTTGAGTAAGACTCAAGGACCGTCCTCACCTGATGAGATGAAACGTATGCATGATGTCCCCTATGCCTCGGCAGTAGGATCTATCATGTATGCTGTGCGGTGCACAAGACCTGATGTAGCGTTCTCACAGAACCTTACAAGCCGATATCAACAGAATCCAGGTGAGAGTCACTGGACTGCTGTTAAGAACATACTGAAGTATCTTAGGAATACTAAAGATATGTTTCTTGTCTATGGTGGTGAATCTCAAAATGAACTAAGCGTTACTTGTTATTCTGATGCTAGTTTTGAGACTGATAGAGATGATTCCAAATCTCAAACGGGGTATGTTTTCGTTTTGAACGGAGGCGCTGTTGATTGGAAAAGTGCGAAGCAGAGCACTATCGCCATGTCTTCTACAGAAGCTGAATACATTGCAACTACTGAAGCTGCAATGGAAACTGTTTGGATGAGGAAATTTATTTCTGGGCTTGGAGTTGTCCCCAGTAATGAAAAACCTATGGATATGTACTGTGATAACACAGGTGCTATCATCATTGCCAACGAACCCGGTGTTCAGAAAGGCGCCAGACATTATCGGAGGAAGCTTCACTACATTAGAGATGCGATCCTAATGGGAGATGTACGCTTGCTCAAAGTTCATACAGATGACAACTTAGCTGACCCCTTCACAAAGCCAATGCCATGTACCAAACATGTTGAGCATGCTAGAAACATTGGGCTTCGACCAGCTAGTAGTTTCATGTAATCTGTTTTAGTATTTGAATAATGGAACATTGAGCAGTTTTTATTGGAATAAATTGATATATTTGATATGATCGTTTTTATATGAATATCTACTGTGTTCTATATTTGCATGTTTATATCCATGAATATTTACTGCGTTTTATATTCTAAACTGTCCATTGTCATATTAATAATATGGGAATATTATTAAGACAAATCTGAGGGCATTGATGACATTATCTTAGTATGACTAAAGATGATGAAATCAAACTCACATGTTGTTCATATTGATGCACAATTGGACTGACCCAACCTATGAGAAATCACTTCCTGGATTTATGTCACAAGTGAATCTCACAAAGGCTTTGTCACTTATCCTCTAACTTGAGATGCAAGTTGGTTTGTGTATGTAGAGGGGCAAACTTTGATGTGGTTAAACGTTGACCTGAATAAGGCTGCTATAACAACCATTATCGGGTTTGTCATCAAACATATGACAGACACGTGCAGTCAATAAAGAATTTGTTCCTCCACACATGTGGATTAGATACTACTGGGCCCCTCGATGATTTGAATAGATGTATGTGTGGCCACACCCAAAAGGTAATCAAGATGAATCTTGATTGGTTTTGGTAATCTACTTCAATGTATAGATCGAGAAACAGAATCGTTGAAATTTTAGATTGACATTTATCCTTGTCTAAAATTCAACATAGTATCAGTAACAAAAGGATAACTGCTCGAAAACTTTGAACAAAGATTTTATGAAACTCCTCATGTACTTCTAGGGGCATTGGCGGGTTGCTAGACTCTAACCTTTGCTTGTATAACTACTTGATGTTATCACGTGCGCAAGTGGGAGCTGTTGGAATATGCTTCACGCGTATAACATATAGTTATATGGCTAGTTGTTTGTGAGCCTAAAGGGTCACACACTTAAACACTAAACACCATTATATAATTAGTGTAATTAGTGTAATTACATTAATTATTAATATATAAAAGCTTCATGCTTGTATATAATAAGTTTAATATTAATTGTTAATATTGAAACTTTATTATGAGCAAACTAGAAGAAACAAATAACAAGGGACTAGAGTGAAAATAGAAGTATGGTTTATGGAAATCTTTAATGGGTCTTTATGGCACAATTATGTGTGATGAATGAGTCCATAAACACTCCCTTGACCCCTCTCTTGGACGTACACCATAACACACACAAGAAGGTGTTTTGTTTTCTTCCTTGTTTTGCTCTCAAGGCTTAAGGACTAGCATCCATTATTTGGTGTTCTTGCAAGTGTTGTGTGGATTTCTTTTAGAGGTATTCTTGTTGAATACTTGGTTTCAATCCATCACCAACTCCATCCGATTTCATAATAATCAAAGGCAACTAGGGTATGAATTCTTATACCATTCTCTTTGATTTTCTTATAGTTTAATTGTATGATTGATATCAAGATCCGTTCATGGTGATTAAATCTTTCCGCTGCGTTTTGGTTCTTGTTTCAACCGAAAATCACCATTAACCTTTCCGAAGAAAATGAAAACCTAAACCGCTCCCTGAAGACAAAAGATGTGCAACTATTGGAACTGGAGAACTATGCTAAGTCTTCTGCCGCTCGTATCGCTGAACTAGAAGCTTCTCTAGTTGAGAAGGGCCATCAGCTATCGGAGACCCAATGTCTACTCGTTGAGACGAAAGCAGGGTACTGATCTGCTTAAAAGGGAGATAGCTGAAGGTCGCGAGAACATGTGCTGGGTGCTTCAGAAAGGGATCCCCGGAGCTTTTGAGTCGCTCCTTTCTTCCGATGAATTCGTGAACCGGAATACTGCTCTTCAGGAAGAGAGTTTGAAGTTCGGGCGTTATCAAGGGTGTGTGGACACCCAAAAAGCTTATCCTGACCTTCTTGGCAACTTTAGCCTTGTTCATGACCACCCTCAAGCTCAGGCAAAGATAATGAGCCTTTTTTAAGATCTGGTGGCACTTGATTATGATCTCATTCGCTCCTTTGAAGAAGGCGTTGTCAGTTTAGAAGATCTGAAGAGGTTGATTGCTAAACTCCCTACTGGAGCAGAAGGGGTAGGGGAGAGTTCTACCCGTCCTTCCTAGCTTGTGCCTTGTGTAGGCTGTTGTTTTTTGTAGCTTGGGTGAACGCCTTAGAGATTTGGTTTTGTTTTTTTTACTTGTGTGCATGCCCCTAAGGCCTGATATCTTTTGTAACTTATCCTTCATAATGGAATCGTGTTTTATCTCCCTTTTTTTAAAATATGTTTAGTATTTTTGTCTACTGCTATTTTGCTTACTTGCTATTCATCGTTCCATAAGTTCTTTTTGTTACTTTACTTAAAAGGCGTCCCTAATTAAGAAAGCTACAAACGTTCGAACTTTAAGATTGCTTTGTTACGATTCCGGTTTTCGTCCGGTCATGGGCTTACGAATACCTTCCGGTAATCATCTCAACCCTCCCATAGCTATGAGTACTTGTACGCAAGTATATTATTCGTTTCGTTATCATTACTCGTTTGTTTTTTCTGATGTACTTTTAGAAGGATAACTTATAACAAAATGCTCTGTTCTTGACAGATTCATTTCATTCGTTCATTACAAAACAGACCCTTTAAAATCCTATACCGATAGGTAGGGTTTTTCAATACATTCGATCATTATTTAGAAGTAGAATTTCCGTAGGTTCCTCATGTTCCATGTTCGTGGGATCAACGTTCCGTCTTCCGATTCTAACACATACAAACCGTTCCGCCTTGCCTCTTTGATACGGTACGGGCCTTCCCAATTAGGGGATAGTTTGCCCGGTTTCATTTGTAGGCTTGCTTCGTTCTTTCGTAACACCCAATTTCCAACTTTACAAGCCGATCCTCGAACTTTCTTATTGTAATGACGCTCCGTTAACAACTTGTACGCTGCTTGACGGGCGGATGCATTCTCCCGACGTTCGTCCACTAGATCTAAATTGTGCCTAAGGGCTTCTTCATTACCTTCTAACCGGAAACTGCCCACCCTCGGGGAAGGTAGCACCACTTCCAGCGGAATCATCGCCTCCGTCCCATACACCAAACTATATGGGGTTTCCCCTGTGGCGTTCCTTGCCGTTGTTCGATATGCCCATAAGACACTCTGCAGCTCATCTGCCCAACCTCCTTCTGCCCTGCTCAGACGCTTCTTGATCCCCTTCACTATCACTTTATTCGTGACCTCCGTCTGACCGTTTGCTTGAGGATGTGCGACGGACGTGAAATTTTGTCGGATGGACAGCTTGGCGCACCATTCTTTGAATGGATTATTGGCAAATTGCTTTCCATTATCACTGATGATTGTGTGAGGGAGGCCGAACCTGCACACGACCTGCTGCCATACGAATTTCACAATGTTGGAGCCTGATATGCATGCCAGTGCCTTTGCTTCTACCCATTTTGTGAAATAATCAACCGCAACAACCAGGAATTGAACCCCTCCGACAGCCTTTGGGAAAGGACTTATGATATCTATCCCCCATTGACAAAACGGCCATGGACTCGCGATGCTTGTCAAGTTTACCACCGGCATTATGGGGACATCTGAATACATCTGGCATTGCTTGCATTTCTTGATGTATTCTTTCGTATCTGCAGACATTTTCGGCCAGAAGTATCCTATCCGGAAGAGCTTTTGTGTCAGAACCCTTGGACCGGAATGCGAGCCACACAAACCCTCATGAACATCTTTTATGGCCAAAGCCCCTTCCTGTTTGCTCAAACATTTCAACCAGGGGGTCGAATATCCTTTTCTGTATAGGGTCCCCTCCTTGATCATGTACCTTCCTGCATTAACTCGAATCTTACGGGACTCCTTCTTATCCTCCGGAAGGGATCCATCATGAAGGTACCTCCGTATCCAGTAGGTCCAACAACTTTCTTCCGGGTGTATTTGCACGACCTCATCATGTATCTTTTCGATGCTCCTTTCTGCGAGAAATTCTACCAGCACCTTCTTTGTCAAGTGAGAGAAAAGCTTAGATGCTAACTTGCTCAAAGCGTCCGCCTCCTTGTTCTGCGTTCGGGGGATTTGAGTGATTTCAAACTCGCTAAACCCTAGGATAGCCTCTCTAGCTTTTGCTAAGTACTTTTTTATGTGAGCTTCCTTGGCTTCGTATAGCCCCTTGATTTGATTCACCACCAACATTGAGTCCGTAAAAGCCTTCATCTTGCTGATTTCTAGGCTTTTCGCTAGGCTTAGGCCTGCTAATAATGCTTCGTATTCGGCTTCATTATTCGAGCATTTGAAGCCGAACCTCAAGGCATATGTTACCCTTTCATCATTTGGGCCTGTTAGGACCACTCATGCTCCGCAACCTTCGACACTTGATGCTCCGTCTGTTAACATGTGCCAGCATAAACCAGGTGAAGCGTTCATGGACGAAGGCGTCGTATCCTCTGCTAGGGATACACTATCCTCTTCCGGCAATTCTACTAGAAAATCTGCCAACGCTTGGCCTTTTAGGCTTTGCCTTGGACGGAAGGTGATATCATGTTCTCCTAACTCAATCGCCCATTTCGTCATTCGGCCCGAACGCTCCGGTCTCAGCAGGATGGTCTTGATAGGCTGGTTAGTTAACACCGTTATTGGATGTGCTTGGAAGTATCTCTTCAACCGTCTCGCCGAGTATACCAGGGCCAATATCAACGTTTCGATCAGTGAATAATTCAGCTCTGCATTCTGCAAAGCGCGGCTAAGGAAGTAAATAGGCACTTGGTTTTTGTCTCATTCGGCTATTAGTGCGGAGCTAATGGCCTCCGTATTTGTCGATAAATAGACAATTAAGGGTTCTCCGTCTATTGGGCTGGTCATGGCAGGGATGGTTCTGAGATGTTGTTTCAAATCGACGAAAGCTTTTTCAGCTTCATCCGTCCATTCCACCATCCCTTTCTTCGTACACCCGTGTAAAGTTCTGAAAAACGGGATGGATATTTCCGCTGACTTAGCCAGATATCGGCCCAATGCTGCCAATTCCCCATTGAGACTCCGAACGTATTTCACCGTGCGGGGGTCTTCATTTTCAACAAACTTTCCACCTTCTCTGGATTGGCTCGAATTCCGGATGTGGTGACGATATGACCTAAAAACTTTCCTTCGTCCATACCGAAGGAGCACTTCTTGGGATTGAGTTTCATATTGATCCTTTGTAGCTGCAGCAGGGTTTCCTCCACATCTCTTAGCAAGTCGTCATTCGTTTTGCTCTTAATGACCATATCGTCTACATATACCTCTAAGTTTCTTCCGATTTGATTCTGGAAAGCTTTATCTACCAACCGTTGGTAGGTGGCTCCGGCATTACGCAAGCCGAACGACATCTTCACATAGCAGAAAGTACCCTTCTCCGTATGAAAAGAGGTTTTCTCTTCATCTTCTCGTGCCATCTGGACTTGGTGATACCTCTTGTAGGCATCCAAAAACGACTTCCATTGATATCCCCCCAAGGACTCCACCTTTTGTTCAATCTCCGGAAGGGGATAGCTATCTTTCGAACATGCTTTGTTCAGATCTTTAAAGTCCACACACATACGCATCGACTCGTCGCCTTTTTTGACCAGGACCGGATTTCCTATCCATTCCGGGTATTGAGTGCTTCGCAAGACTACTGCGATAACTAAATCGATCACCTCCTTATTAACCACCTTGTTTCGGTGCTTAGCCATGATCCGCTTCGGCTGCTTGACCGGAGGGAAAGCCGGATTTAAGCCTAACCGGTGCTCCGCAACTTCCCTTGAGACGCCGGTCATGTCTTTCGGTTCCCATGCGAACACATGCTTGTACCTTCTCAAAAGGTCTCCTAATTTCCTTTGTAGTTCCCGGGAAAGTTTTCCCCCAATCTGGACCTTGGTTTCTGGGTACTTTGAATTAACCACCAACTCGATCTCGTTCTGCTCCGTCCAACTATCCTGGTGCGTGATAGTGTTACATTCCAAAGGGGGCATGGGCATGCTCCGGACAGTAAATACACCGTGTTCCGAAGGGAATTTGAGTAGACCATGAATAGTTGATGGAACCGCTTGAAGCTGCCACATACCGGTTCTTCCTAAGATGGCATTGTACCTCGAGGGTGCTTCAATAATAACAAACTCTGCCAGGACAGTTTTGCAGTCATTCTTCTCCCATTCAGTCAATGTGAAGGGGAGGTGTATCTTCCCTTTGGGCCACACCGATTGTCCTGCGAAACCTACGACCGTCCCCATGGCAGGTTTCAACAAAGATTTAACATAAGGAGGAAACTTATCGAAACAATGGATGTACATGATGTTGGCCGAGCTTCCTGAATCTACATAGATTCGACGCACCATGGCCTTAGCGATTATGCCAAAGATGATAAGAGGCTCCGTTCCCACATATCCTTCCGGAACGGGCTCCCCCTTCCGAACTCCACTACCCCCCTATGCCTCTTCCCCAAGGAAGGGGTTGACGATTCTCCTTCCAGAGCAAAGATTTCGGTGTTGTATGCCACTACTTCCTTCTTGGTTGAGGGTTCTGCCCCAGCTGCTTCCGTCTTTCCTCCCTGAGCTTCTTTATCCCTTTTATAGCTCTCACAGGAGGCTGTTGAGTGCCCCATAATTTTATGGAATTCACAATAGGCGTTCGGGTCCCTAGGGTATCGCTTCCTAGTCCCCTTCGCCTCCGGCCTGCGGGCTTCATAAGCGGAATAGGTTTCTTGCCTAGACGGGCCATATCGCTCCTGCGGAGGTCTTCCTTCTTGTGGCCGCTTTTGATACGGAGGCTTTCCTCCATACCCGGATCGGAATACTCCTTTCGTCCTTCCGTCATTTCTGTGAGAGCTAGCACCGATCATTCCTTTCTTCTCTTGTGCTTCGAACCTTAGTTTTTCCGCATTTTCCTCTTCCTGCTTCAGTACTTTATTCACCACGTTGATCATGTCGTCAGCTTTGATGAAATCCCTTTTGGACAATTCACGGAACAACTTGCCCTCCCTTAGTCCGTACGTGAAAGCGGCAATAATGAGCGAGTCCTCTCGTACCGGCATCTTCCGGCTCTGCTCATTAAACCTTTTGAAGTAAGATTTATTGGACTCCCCCTCACACTGTCTGCATGCCATGATAGATTGAGAATGCTGCTGGTATTTCTTTTGTTGGATGAAACTGTGATAAAACTGTATGACCAGTTCCTCAAAACTGGCTATACTTGTCTGGGGGAGGCTAAACAGCCAATATCTTGCAGAACCTTCCAGTGTTCCGGCGAAGTATAAACACCAAAGTCTGGGATCCATGGGGATCATCCTTATAGCCCACCGAAAGCTCGCAACGTGATCGTCAGGATCCCCAGTTCCGTCGTAGGACTTGACTCGCGGTCCTTTGAGGCCCTTTGGAATGGTCATCTCGTTATGTCATCCACAAAGGGGGACCGGAAGTTTCGTGAAATGGAGGAGTGACGTTGTGGAGTTTCACTTCTTTCCCGGGCATGGCTTCTAGTTTCTATCCTCCTTCGGGGCCTTTCCTCCAGCGTTCGAACGGAAGAGGTTTCTTCCTTGAAAGCACTCTCCGTGGAGGGATCTGCGGACTCTTCTTCGCTCGAGTAAGTTAACGTCCTTCCTACTTCGCTCACCCGCTCTCCGTCTCTCCTCCCCCTTTGATTCTTCTCCGCAGCTCTTAACTTCCGGAATTTACAGAAGAGACTGAATTCCTCCAGGTCTTCTTTTGTCGGCTCACTTCCGCTGGCCCCAAAAGGAGGGGGACATACGGTAGTGTCGATGAGAGTCAAGGCGGAGGGGGGAGTCTGCTCAATTCGTGTTAGAACCGGCTCGCGATCCCGTCCCTTCGTCATAGATTCTAAGACCATTTTGTTCTAGGTCCCACGGATGGCGCCAAATGTTGCATCCTGATTTCGAGAACTCCGGACCGGACGATCTCTTATGCCCGATACCTGAAATCACAAGCAACCCTAAGTCAGAAGTCCTCCGGAAGGGGTTTCCGGGAGGACACTCCGAAGCTTAAGTCAGTTAATATGATCGACGTAAGGTCTATATGAACGATAATAGAGAGTTGTAGGTAAGAGTAATAAATGGTGAGAGCGTTGAATGCCTTCTTCGTTGAGACTTACCTCCTATTTATGGACCAGCCGATTGAGCGGGAAAAAGAGAGTAAGTCTTTGGGGCGGGAAAAATAGGAGGCGACCTTTGGTCCGTATCCTTCATTATCCTCAGTCCTTTAGCGATAGACGGCTTATGTCCGCTGGGTAATGCCATAGGTCAGTTTCAGACCTTACCTTCATTAAATGCTAGCATGGCTCGAGGATGGCTTTTCCCTAAAACCCGGTCACGCCTCGACAAGGCCCTTGGAACTTGCAACCTAATGATGACTTATGCTCAGGCTTCTGCTACGGATAGCATGTGGGTCTATCCGTCATCCGGAACCTCTGAGCGTCCGGTTATCTTTGGTTCGTACCATCCATCATTAAGCAGCAATCACGTATGCAGATAATCTTCTATTTGTAGGCTTAGATTGCGAAATATTCTACTGCATTGTGACTGATTCACATACGTAGTGGAAGAATTCCATTGGAAGCATACGTTGTGCATGTTCCAACAAAATCATGTTATGCTATTTATCTATAGTCAGCCACTGATATATTCTATTATCGTGTATCAATTCTTGATTCTTATTGATTGACAAAGTGTGTATTATATACACAATTACAAGACTATAAATTAGGAAAGAATTACATACAATCAAGCCAATATATCTATAATTTAATTCAAATATAGGCTATCTAACAGCCTCCCTCAGTTTGGAGAACTCAAAAATCAAGAAATAAGTGTCGAGGAAGGCCCTTTGTGAAAATGTCAGCATACTGATAAACTGACGGGACATGTAACACCCGAATGTGTCCTAAAGCAACCTTCTCTCAAACAAAATGTATGTCAATCTCAATGTGTTTGGTCCGTTGATGTTGAACATGATTGCCAGAAAGATAAACGGCCGACACATTATCACAATACACAAGAGTGGAACGGTGTATTGGTGTATGAAGCTCAAGTAAGAGATTGCGCAACCAACATGAACGGTGTATTGGTGTATGAAGCTCAAGTTAGAGATTGCGCAACCAGCATGGTTCAGCAACTGCATTAGCGACCCCCCTTGTATTCAGCTTCGGCGCTAGGCTGGAACGAGAAATAGTAGGTTGTCTTTTAGCAGACCAAGAGATGAGGTTGTCGCCCAAGAACACACCATAACCTGAAGTAGAACGACGTGTGTTCGGGCATCCGGCCCGGTCTGCATCTGTGTATGCGATAAGCTGATATGGCGGTGAGGCATACAAGTGCAAACCCAAATGAAGAGTACCCATAAGATATCGCAAGATCCGTTTTAACGCGTTAAAATGAGGTTCCCTTGGTGCATGCATAAACAGGCAAATTTGTTGAACTGCGTATGCGATATCCGGTCGGGTGAAAGTGAGATACTGAAAGGAACCCGCTAAACTTCGATATGTTGTGGGATCTGCTAGTAATGAACCATCGGTGGCACTCAATTTCGAGTTAGTATCGGCTGGGGTGGCAACAGGTTTGCAGTTTTCCATATGAGCTCGCTTTATAATAGATTCGGCATATTTTTGTTGAGATAAAAACATGCCTTTATGCGATCATGTGACTGCGATGCCCAGGAAATAAGATAAGCTACCAAGATCTGTCATTTAAAATTCACGTTTGAGATCGTTGATAATTTTGGTTTGCAGCATAGGAGATGAAGATGTGAGAACGATGTCATCTACATAAAGTAGTAAATATGTCATATCTTGTTTGTGACGGTAATTAAAGAGAGATGTGTCACTTTTGCTGCATATGAAACCCATAGTAATAAGATGCTTTGCAAACCGTTGATGCCAAGCTCGTGGTGCCTGTTTAAGACCATATAAAGATTTCCGTAACCTGCAAACAAAGTTAGGAAAAGCATGATGACTAAATCTCGGGGATTGATGCATATAGATCGTTTTATTGATTTCGCCATGTAGGAAAGCATTCTTGACGTCTAACTGATGGATAGGCCAATTACGGCTTAGAGCTAGAGACAAAACATTCCGAATAGTGGACGGTTCAACAACCGGGCTAAATGTCTCATCACGATCAACACCAACTTCTTGTGATTTGCCATTGACAACAAGGCGTTCCTTGGATCTCTTTAACGAACCATCTGCATGAAACTTATGACGAACAATCCAATGGCATCTAATAATGTTAGTATCCTGGGACGAAGAACTAGTTCCCACGTATTTTGTTTAAGTAATGCATTATATTCAGTAGTCATGGCAGTGTTCCAGTTAGGGTCTAGAAGGGCGGTTTTGGGATGGGACGGGATAAGAGATATTGACTGTGTGTGAAGGGAGACAGGGACATTAGATTTAAAAATACCGTTCTTTGAGCGGGTTTGCATCGGATGTTGTAGTGGTGCAGGGGGTGGTAATGGTGAGGGGGAGGCCGGAGGGCTCAGAGGTGTGGAAGGAGCTACCGTGGCGGCGGATGTCGGAGCAGGGGGTGCTCTTGCCGACGGAGAGGGTGACACGCTAGGAGTAGAGTAGTACGTAAAGTATGGGGATGGTAGGGTGTTGGTTAAGAATTCATAAGATGGGATGGAGTCTTTTGTGGAGGTAGAGAAAGGAAATATGGTTTCAACAAAAGTGACATGTCGAGAGATGAAGAATTGTTTGGTGGATATGTCTAGACAAAGGTAACTGCGATAGTGGAGAGGGTAACTAGGAAAAACGCAAGGGGTAGATCTAGGGGTTAATTTGTTGTGAGTGGTAGAGGATGTGTTGGGATAACAAAGACACCCGAATATGCGAAGATGAGTGTAAGAGGGATTTCGTTTGTAGAGAATGGTGGTGGGAGTGTGATTTCGAATTGCGGAAGAAGGTAGGATATTGAGGAGATAAGTAGCGAAATGAGGGGCATACAGCCAGTATGAGGGAGGAACGGAAGCATGTATGAGGTTGGTTCAGATGATATTATTTAGGGTGCAGATGAGGCGTTCGGCTTTACCGTTTTGGGGAGAGGTGTAGGGTCAAGAGAAGCGAATATGCATGTCATTTGTGTCACAAAAGGTTTGAAATTGAGAGTGATTAAATGCTCGACCATTGTCGCATTGTAATGTTTTAATTTTCTTTTCGAATTGGGTGTTAATATATGTGTAAAAGGTGGAGAATATGGAAAAGACTTGTGATTTATGGAAAAGTCCATGTAAAGTGAGTAAAATCATCTAGAATAACAAGATAGTATTTATGACCTAAGGTAGAAGGGATAAGAGAAGTCCATAAGTCGGCATGCAATAAATCAAACGGGCTAAACGTAATAGAATGAGAAGAATTAAAATTTAAACGACAATGCTTGTCTAAGGAGCAAGAATTACAAGAATTAATAGTACTATGTTTATGCGGAAAAAAAGTATTATTCCTAAGTAAAGAAAAAACAAAAGTCCCCGGATGGCTGAGGCGATTGTGCCAAATGGATGGAGAAACGGTATGAAGTGCTAGAGGTGTAGAACGCCCATTAAAACCGTTAGGGAAGGGGTACAAATCAACGGTACTGTTGCATCTTGTGATTGGCGTCCCCGTTTTGAGATCCTCCACAGTGAAACCAAAAGGGTCAAATTCAACAGAAACAATGTTATCACGGGTAAATTTTCGAACATAGATCAAGTTTTTAGTTAATTTCGGAACATGATAGATACTTTTTAAGAGGTATGGTCGGGTAAGTCGGTTATGGTTGCGGAACCTAGGCCCGTAACTGGAAGACTACTGCCATTACCTATAAAATACAATGCGGTTTATTTAAACAAAATAAGTGAGAAAAGTTACTCGCATTGCTAGCAACGTGGGATGTGGAACTCGTATCCATGTACCAAGAGTTATCCGGCATATTAAGGTGCATGGTATTGAACGCTGCGTCTAGTTCGGTAGGAGTCATCGGGTTGTCGTGCATAGGGTACGGGGCACCCATGTAGTAAGCATGCTACCGAGTGTTCGGGCGCGGACCAAGTAGACCCTGCTGCCGATTCGGTGGGGCAGTGGGATATGGGCACGGTGGTGGCGACCATGTGTTACCCGAGAACCAAGGGGATGACGAATACAAATATTGTTGCTGAGAATTATAGGCGGAGTACGATTGCGACCTCCGCGACCGCGACCACGATATCCGCCACGGCTGTTTCGTTCTTTGGAAGCGGAAGAATAGCGGACCGAATTGTCCTCAGCGGAAACAACAGGCGGGTTTTCCGATTTTTGAGTCAACATTGCATGCAAGATGCGGATATCTTGATTAGATCTCCGTATTTCCTCGAGAGTACGTTGAGAACAAGCCTTAATGAAACTCGGTAGGGGATTGGTTTGCTGGATAAATGTAGCAATGGTGTCATATTCTTTCGGTAGGCCGACAACGAGTTGCAACACCATCTTACCGTCAGAAACGGGTTGTCCGACATTGGCCAGTTGATCGGACAAACTTTTGATACGACTACAATATTGGGTCGCATTGGATAAGGCATCCATACGGGTACTATTGAGTTGTTCTTCGAGGTAAACGACACGAGTTGCACGTTTGTCATGAAAATTTTCCACAAGCCGGTTCCACAATTATTGGGCAGAGACACCGGGTTTCATGACAGATTGGAGAAGATCGGTTGAAATAGTAGCGAGAATCCACTATTTCACGATAGCATCAAGACGAGTCCATGTAGAGCATCGACACGGGCGGGTCTTGGGGTATCGGTATTGATATGATCTAGAACATCATATGCGCAGACATGTATGTGGAATAGCTCCACCCATGACGCATAGCGATCGTCAGACTGATCAAGAATGAGTGGAATTGCATTCTTGATGTTGTTAACACTGAAAGCCGGGTGGAACGCTTGCTTGGCAGGGTTGGAAGGAGGGTTATCGCCCATGGTAATGGAGTAGTTTAGGCTTGAATTGTTGTTTTCTACTGGCTGGTTGTTGAGAAGTCAACAACGGCTGCTAATGTGGACAATAAGTAATTCGAAGGAGGTGCTAGGAAAAAAAACAAACTCACGTGTCCTGCTTGTGTTAAGATCCAAGGGCACAACTCAAAGCTTATTATAATAATAAAGCTATAGTGGATCTTGAGCAAGAAACGAATTCAAAAGAAAAAGGTTACGTAAAGAAGAATGGCGGTCAAAAGTGAGGCTGCCGAAAAGTAGGTTTAAGAAGAAGAGAGAGAAAAACAGGTTCAGTGCTCTGATACCATACTATTGTGTATGAATTCTTGATTCTCATTAATTGACAAAGTGTATATTATATACACAATTACAAGGCTATAAACTAGTAAAGGATTACATACAATCAAGCCAATATATATCTACAATATAATTCAAATATAGGCTATCTAACATATTCAACTAAATTTGCATAGAATTCCATTCTCAATGTCAGGGTCTCACGTTGCCTTCAATGTCTTTCTACAACTTGTATCCTTCTTTATCTTTCACCTTTAGTGAATCTTTAACTTCAGTTTTCTTCATAAGCATTGGTTAATCAGTCCCTAATCATCCTCAAGATTTAGTGTGACATTTGTGAGACACACACCGAACTTGCTACATCAATCTGAACATGATCGCACACTGATTCCGAATAGGGAACTGCTGTAGACTAAAAAAGAGAAAATGGATTGAACCTATTAATTCTTAGAATACACAGGACAATCTAATCCAAAACCACGCTAATTCAAAGAATACAGTGGATTTGATCTTCAAAACTTGTTCAACAGAAGAACACAAATTTTGGAAGAAAACTAAATTTTCATAAGATTGTCAACTGAACATTCCACATAGTCATAATAAAACTTTTCTTTTATAAGGAAAATATTTAGCGACGATATATGTAGTGACGACCTGTCGTTGCGATTGGTGGACTGATGACGAAATTTTTTGCATGGTCCGACGAGACTGTGGCGACGGTGCCTTGATGACTACATGTCGTCGCAATAGGGTGAAAAAGGCTATGGCGACGGTGCCTTGATGACTACATGTCGTCGCAATAGGGTGAAAAAGGCTATGGCGACGGCTTGTCGTTGCAACAGATTGAGAAAATGTGGTCTGTCACATGGTGCTTTCATTGCAGTGTACAAGGACCCCAGCGAGCAGATGTGTTCCACAACGAGGACTCTCATTGGCGCGCTCGTGATCAATTGTTTTGGAACATGCAATGATTCATGAACGTGTGCAATGTTTTAATATTGACAATTGCAACAACTAATTTAGTATAAATAGGATATAACTTATGTAGTTTCAATTCATTCTATTCACATTTGAGTCAAAATTTGTCATAACTCCACAAATATATACGTACAAAAAGTTGTACGGAAATATATTAGATTGTTGATTGTCGGTGGTGTTATGCGATTTTTTGCAACATATTAAGCATAAAACTATAGGGAATTAATTTGTGTATCACATTTTTTGATGTATACGTCACACAGTAATACTGCGGACTGTACAAAAACATAATGCAATTGTTGTGGTATATAATCAAAGAGTGTGGTGTAAAAATCACCACCTAAAACTATAGTATGGTGTAAGAGGTTTTCAAAGAAATAGATAGTCAAACCATTTGAGTGCCACTTTAGGCAGTGTACACCCTTGATTTAAACAAGTTTTAAAACTTCTTAGAAGTAAATACATTGTAGATGAGGCCCTTCAAATTATATGGTAATGGGATTCTAAGTTAAATGTGAACCATAATCAAGAAGAAATCACTAAAAATATACATTAATGCAAATGATTGATCAAATGGTGGTTTTATAAAACTCGAGTGCGCCACCCGTTTTTAATCTTGTAGTGGCTCGCACCTGTCTGTATTCCTTGATATCAATGGGAACATAAAGACGAGGGTGACTCAAGTCAACAAGTTTTGATGGAGCTTCGACCTTTTTGTCATTTGGTCCCAACACAAGTAGAGCTATTGAGTAACGAGTTTTTGCTTCAAAACACCATACTCTATGCTTTACGTTAAAATATCTACCGTTGCTCCACGCCTGCATGTCATAATAAGAAATTTTTTCAAAAGTAATAGAAAGTTAGAAAAAATAGCGTTTGTGTAGTGATATTTCTTCAGTCCTTAAAAAGTATGGATAAAGTATGGATCCAAATTTTTTAAAACTCAGAATGTCACCTAGAACGTGCTTCACTATATCGTTTATGTCACCCAAAACGGTACACTGCAGTGACACGTGGCGTGTTATAGGTGACATTCCGGGATTTAAAAAACCAGATATCATACTTTTGAAAGGCTGAAAAAATCTTCATACAAACGCTAGTATTTTAATAATGGCTGCAAACTAAAATCAGCGTTACATAGATTTGAAATACTAAAGGATCTAACGTTTCTTGTTAAATAAAATGTATCTATATCTATACTACTTATAAATGAGTGCTTGACATTTCTAAAACTGGATGTCTGAATTATCAACACTTCCATTTTTAGCAATGTCCAAACAGTCTTTAAAATCAAAATTTTAAAAGTGCTTCAGCCGAGTTTCGAACCCAAGACGTGATGGAGTTCAAGCAATGATCTAACCACTCGGCCATGTGATTTTTTGTTATCCTTTTGATGCATAACGTAAATGTACCATTATCACGCGTTTGGACGTAACCCAAAATAGACAACTACCTACATTTAAAATTTGCATTTATTGTTCTACATTTAATATTCCCCAAAAGCATTAAAAAAAGCATTAGCCTAACCTTCAATAATCAATTCTTTTTTAGAATTAACAGCCACGTCATTATTTCCTTCTCCAATAATTCACGCATACCTTCGGCCGTTTCTTAGTTCTTTCCTCATCTTGCCCTAATTTGCCCGTTTCTTCTTCAAATCGCATATCATGGGAGGGGATTGCGTCTCCTCAGTTTCATGCATCATAAGACGTTTCTTCCTCAAATCGCTGGTTATGGGTGGGGTTTCCTTCTACAATCCCCCTAAAACGCCTTTTCTATGGCCGAATATTATATGAATTCCAGTCCAATTCGATGGTCTATATATCATGTACGACTTCTGATGTTTGTATTCACAATCGCCGTCTCATTACTGTGTTTAGGTTTGTCAGATTATGGATAACAATTCCTATTTACCAGCTCCAGGTCAATCGTTAGATGTATGCGTTCATGATTTCGTTAACATGTGTTTTGATTGCTTACATATGTATCTTGGCTATGAATGTTCAGAGTTTAGTTATGGCTGGCTATGCACGTGATTATAGAACTTGTTGTTGACAGCAGATCACCACACGATTTTGGTTTAGCGATATCATATGACTTGATGTACAAGAACATACTCCCAAAGATTTCAAGACATAATAAGGTTAGTACTTTAACTACTTTCTAAACTTTTATGTATGTAAATTATAGCTTCGAATATGAATTATAATAAAATTGTTCATTATATCTAATCTTTGATTCACGTATTTCAGGGGAATTGGTGCTCCCATGGTACATTATATTAATTAATATCCCTTTTTTTAATATCAAAATTATTATTAAACCTTAATGATTTTTTTTCATTTCATATGTTGTTATGAATGTGAGAAAGTATTAATATATGATTCTTTAGTATGTATGAACATTTTTCTCTAATAAATATTTATTTACTTTCTATGCAGAAAGATATGAGAAAGATAGAAATGGATGTTAAGAAGCCTGCAGGAACCGATGCAGGATCAATTGGTCAGTTGTTTATAAAGAAGGTTTGTCATAATAAGTTTGATATCTCATTGTTGGGAACATGTTAGAAATCTGTTAGGACTAGTTTTGTAATAGTTTTGATCTTTAAAGTCCGTTAGTTAACTTGTCCTTTGTTAAGTGGTAGGAGTATATAAGGTTGTATCTTTGACTTTCAAGTCAAGCTTTCCACACAATTACTGAATACATTTTTAGGGAAAGTTTCATTCATCTCATTCTCTCTCAATTTCACACACTTACACCAAGAACTCACACTCACTCAAATCTTCTATTTCTCACTTGAATCTTCATGGATTAGCTTGATTATAGTTTGATTAGGTCTTACAATTGGTATCAGAGCAAAATCTCTCTTAGAGAAGATCCAAAATCGAGCTACAATGATCAAGATCTGAGGAAATAGAAGAAAAAGTTGATGTTCGTCATGAAAAATAAATGTTGTAATTTTTTGTTCCAAATCGATGGATTGAGTGCAGAATAGTGTGTCTCCATTGTTTCTAAGAAGAATAGAATCGAATTCAGATCAATTCATCAACAAACGATCTTCAATTTGATGATTTTAGAGAAAAAGTGAAAAAGTTCAAAAGTTACTGTAAATCGAAGATTCGAAGCTTTTGTGTTATGGATTGAAGAAATTGATCGGATCAAAGTGTTAGCAATTTGATTTCGAACATTTAGCAAGAAGAATCATTGAAATCGGTGAAGAAACGAGCAAAATCCGATTGAAATAAAGAAGAAAAGTAACGTATGTTTGTTTCGTCAGACAAGTTCGAGCTCAAGAACGTAGTTCGTCAGACAACTTCGGCCCGAAGTAGTTTCTCGGCCCGAACTAGTGAGAACTTCGGCCCAGTTGTTAAATCTTGAAGTTCGGACCAAGTTCTACACCTAGTTCGGCCCATTCTATTCACCTAGTTCGGCCCAATTCTAAAGAACAAGTTCGGCAGCTTCAATTTTGAAGAACAAGTTCGGCTTTTATTCAATCAATCTGAAATCAAAATAGATTTTCATTAAACATTCAAATCGACTTCCAATCACGAACAGAGTTCGGCTCCAAAATCTCAATCGTTTATAATTTCTGATATCAATCGATTCATTAAGCAATTAACTGATATCAATCGATTATAATTCTGTAATCGATATCAACAATCGATTATAATTGATTCAAAGACGATTTCAGAATCATTCGATCGATTGAATTGTTCGGCTAAACACAGTCTTCGGCTTCGGCTCCAACAAACAAGAGTTCGATCTTTCAACAATTATCGATTCAATTTCAACAATTATCAACAGTTTCAATTTCAATCAGTTTCAATCGATTCGATTTCGACCTCATATCAATTCATCGATCCAGACTTAAAATCAATTATCGATTTCAAAACCTGCGTTCAAAGCTTGCGTTCTCGTATTGATTCGATTAAAACTTGCGTTCAAAACCTGATTCAATTAAACTTAAATTGATTCAATTGATTTCGGATTCGCCGTCTTTGAAACCTGCATATTACGACTTCACAATTTTGCTCAAAATCTGCGTCAAAACCTTATCACAGCCTGATTCATATGTGTTCAAAACCTGCGTCAAAGTATTTTGCTCAATAGAGAATTCTAGCCCAAAAGCATTCACAGCCCAAATTTAATACAAAAGGCCCAAGTTTTAAAACATAAGCCCAAATCATTTCTGGTCTAAAACGTTTTTCAAGAAAACACACACATGCTTAAAACGTTTTTGAGAGTGAACACATATGCTCTGTAACGATTTTTTTTGAACATTTCAAAGTTCATATTTTTTTTTAAAAACCATCAAATTTAACACCCAATTTTTTTTACTTTATCAATTTTAAACTTTTTAAACTTTTTAAATCTTTTAAATTTTTTTTAAACACAAACTCGATCAAATTCTCAATTTTTTTTAAACTTTTTAAACACTTTTAAAATTTACATTTAAAAAAAAAAAAAAGGGTCTTAAAAGAAAATTTTCACATTTTAAACACACAAGAACTTTTACCCAAAATCCTAATTGCAAGTATGGATAAAGACCTTGCAAATGCCAGAAAAGCTGCCGAATATTATAAACAAATGGATACTAAAGCAGTGTTAGCTGAAGATAAAGATCAAATAGAAGATTTTTGCTGTAGGTCAAAAGAAATTGCTAAGGTTTCTGATATACTCAATGACAAGGCAAACAAGAAAAACGAGGTAATCAATTTTCTCTTATCAAATTCTGATAATTCCTTTGGTCCTGATACTTGTTTTGTTAAAACTAAGATATGTGAAGTTGATTCTTTAAAACATTTAAATACTCAACTTCAAAAACGCTTATACGATTTGGAAAAACAAAATAATATTTTTAAACAAGAAAATCTGGATTTAAAAACTCAAGTATCAGAATTGACGGCTAGACATGATCATAATCACAAACAAAATGCTAAAACATGGTACGAATATCAAAGCACTAAAAAATGTTTGGAACGTAAACAACAAGAGTTTGATGAAAATGAACAACAGTTTAAATCATTAAATTCACAAATCAAAGAATTAACAGAAAATCTTCATGAACAAAACATTATTTCATCAAATGAAATCCTAAACAAACAAACTATCATAAACACACTCAAGCATGAAACAATTAAATTGAATTCACATATCAAACATCTTGAGGAATTGATTGTTCAACGAGGACACACTGATCAAACCATTCATCTTAACAAGCCTAAAGATTTCAAATATTTCAACTCTCAAGAAGGGCTAGGAGCTGACAATCCAGAATATCTTAAGACCGCGTGCAAAATGGCTCCTACGTTATATGATTCAAGATATCTACTCAATGGAATCTCGCAGCGTTTCATTCGGATGACTGACGAGGAAGAAGAAATAGAGAACTTCAACAGAGCTAAAAAGGAGAATGCTCAAATTAGTTTTAATTACACTGAATTAAATAAAACATATGAAACTAAAAGAGCTCAATTTGAAAATGATGATTATTTTCCCATTATAAAACCAGAAGAATTTGAAATTAAGGGAAATGATGTTATTCAACAAAAGGTTACACCAAAGATTTATGTACCAAATCTAATTCTTGAAAAGAAAATTTGTCAATTGGAAACTGAAATAGATGAAACACATAAGGCGTTTGACAAAGAAAAATCAGTTCTACAAACAAAAATTCATGAATTAGAAAATAAAATTGATGAAACACATAAATCTTATGATAAAGAGAAACTAAAGTTGCAAGCACAAATTCAAAATTTAGAATCTAAATCGTCGTATCTTCAGAAACTCAAGAAGCCTAGTGCATCTATGAATTTAGATTCTCCTTTACCTGCAACAAATAAATATAAAAACTCAAGAATGTTTTCTCCTGTCATGGCATATCGTGATTTATATAAAATCAAGCAAACTGAGGTTCATAGAGGAAATTCTACACCTAAACCGAAATCACAAGTCAGATCCTCTACCAAGCCTAAGCCTAGGAGATCCACGGTCCCGCCACACTCTGATAAGAAAATGAATGCTCTTAAACAAGTTATTAGAGGAAATTCCGCACCTAAAACTCCAAATAAATTAGGTTCCTCTTATAGACTTAAGCATTCTCAAGTGGATAAACCTACACCATCAACCGTGTTGAAACATTCGAGTGCCTCAAAGAAAATCTTTTCCAAAACTAAATCGTTAAAATACTCAAGAAATGATTTACTTTCATTGGCACCTAATATGACTTTTACACAAGTGCCAAAAACATCTCCTGTTTATGTTTATAAAACATCCTCAATCTTAAAAGCAAAATGGGTTCCCAAAACTCCAACATCTCAAATAATTCCCCGGAAATTATTTGAAAGTGAAACATTAAGTTTCAGTTTTTCTTGGAACTCTCATTCTTTAAATCAAATCGATACAACTTATCGGTGGTTTCATTCCCACGCTAACATTGTCGGACCCAAACAAAAATGGGTACCAAAAGTTGTTTGATTTGTTTTGCAGGATAATGGCTTATGCACACGTCAGTGTATAACCCGCGCTTCAAAGCAATGGCTTTCAAGTAAATTCGCTTGAAACCCGTTCATCAATTTCATTGGGTGAGGGGGAGCAAATAGCTCTTAATTGGTTGAGGGGGAGAAAATCAATATTCACTTGTTAAGGGGGAGAAAATTGACATTCATTTGTCAAGGGGGAGCATTTTTATGAAACTTCATCGATAAAGGGGGAGCATACTTCTTGTTAACCCATTCGTTATTCATTACTCACATTTTTCAGAAGCTCAATCTCAATATTTTCAAAATTTATTCAATTGAGTTTCATTGTTTTAGTTCAAAAAATGTTTTCCTCACTTATATGTTGTCTACGTAGGATACAAATTTTTGTCAAATTCGTCGATCTCTCTACTAGTTTCGATTAGTATTGATTGCATCTGTATATGACATACTTTTGTCTCTTGCGTTGATGACATCATCTCCTCCGTTTTGTTTTCAATCTTAAACTCATTATCTTTCAAAATCTATTTGAGTTTCGTTGTTGTCATACCGTTGGCACAACTTCACACTATATTCAAATTTTTTACTTAAACTCATATGTTACCAATGTAGGATACAAACTGTTTATGACACTTTTTTGTCTCTTGCATTGTTGACATCACATTCTGATTTTTCATATTCTTGTGAAACTCAAATTTTTCTACAAAATTCAACATTTTGAGTTTCGTTGTTGCTACAACCTTAGCACAACTCAATCTTAACTGTTATATTTTTTTTTTACTCAAATCATGTGTTAGTTACGTAGGATATAAGTTTTTGACAAATTCGTCGATCTCTTTACTAATCTAATTAGTAAAGATTGCATCTGTTTATGTCAAACTCTTTTCTCTTGCGTTATTGACCTCACTTTCTCATACAGAGTTGACATTCTATGCTCAACATCTGTATCTTCCACACAAAATTTTTACTCATACTTTGTGCTCACAATGATGTGTTCACAACGTAAGATATAAATTTTGGTCAAATTCGTCGATCTCTTTACTAATCTCATTAGTAAAGATTGCATCTGTTTATGACCAACATAATTTTTCAAATCATTTTTCTGATTTTGCACAATTTTTAAAATTTTCAAATATCTGTTTGTAACACTCAACACAAGCTGTTGTTCAATTCGTCGATCTCTTTACTAATTTCGATTAGTACTGATTGCATCTGTTTATAACAATTTCTTGGATTGATTGTTCTTACCAATTTTCAAATAATTTTTACAAACATATATCAGTGGAGAATGTATTTTACGCTTTCTCCAAATTGTTCAGATTAAATTCTGAATTATTCATATGCTCTCACACACAAAATCGTTTTTGTGCACTGATCTTTGATCCACTTCAAATTGATTTCTTTTAAACCTCAAATTTTTGCTTAACAATGTCTTCAATCATCCTGTCTGTCAAATTCGTCGATCTCTTTACTGAAGATTCTTCAGTAAAGATTGCATCTGTTTATGACTTCAGGTGATTCTTGACACTGTTATTCTCTATTTTTCAAATATTTTTCTCAAAGATTCTGGAAAATCAATTTTAGCTGGATACTTCATGAATACTACATGTTACTGGTTCTTGATTCCAAACTGCACCGTACAACTATCCTCTATCCGTTTTCACAAAGCATTTATTCATCATCAACATGAGGCTCCTTTTTTATGATCCTCATGAGGGGGAGAAATGAGCAAGAAATAAATGAGCAAGAAATGTACAACTTTAAGAAGAACCACAAACATCTCATCAACGAAGAAAATTCATGTCTAAAGTACTCAACTTATCAGTAAAATCAGAGATAGTATATTTCAAGAAATTCAGAGGAAGAGAAAGTGATTAACAAAGTTTAAAAAGAAAGACAAGTGAAGAAGAAGAAGAAATCGACATATCTACAGAAATCTCTCTCAAAAATCTCAACCATTACGTTAAAAAAAAACTCAACCATTTCAACCAGAAACTTAATCGAATAAATCATTCTATCCAAACCACAAATCCACATCCATTTCCATCCGAATCTTAACCATTTAAATTTTTCTTTTCAAATTCCGTAACGATCACATACATTCAAAAGCTTAACCGTTTAAACCATTCTTTCCAAAATTCCATAACATTCATTATCCGTACAAAAGCTTAACTGTACAAACCTTTTGTTCCATATCAAATACAAATTATCCACATTCACCCAAATCCTAAATCTACATATCATTTTTCCATACATACTAAACAATCATACATACACATCCAAAACTTTAACTGACAAATCATTCAAAAACACTATCATTATATCCTTATCCTCCTCTACCACAAAATCCAAAAACAACCTCTCCATTATCTGAAAACCCAGTCAAATCCTTACTTAACTGATATTCTCTTTCCTAAAATTTTCAAATCTTTAGTAAATCAGTTATAGGATTTCCTCACTCAAACAGTATCAACGAAAAACATATCCACTTTGAGTATCTTAAACTTCTAGATTTCTGAAATGTTTTAATCTTGAAATTCAGAAAAAAAATTTCTTGCCAAAGACAGATAATGAGAAGAATCTGAAGTTTGAAGACTGGGATGACGTGTTAAAGATCAAAAAGGGGGAGATTGTTAGGACTAGTTTTGTAATAGTTTTGATCTTTAAAGTCCGTTAGTTAACTTGTCCTTTGTTAAGTGGTAGGAGTATATAAGGTTGTATCTTTGTTTAGTGAAATTGAGAGAGAATGAGATGAATGAAACTTTCCCTAAAAATGTATTCAGTAATTGTGTGGAAAGCTTGACTTGAAAGTCAAAGATACAACCTTATATACTCCTACCACTTAACAAAGGACAAGTTAACTAACGGACTTTAAAGATCAAAACTATTACAAAACTAGTCCTAACAAAATCAATTTCCCAATTTACTTTATTTTGTTTCATATATTAAGTTCTAAAATCAAATATGAGATACTATCTGGTGATATATGGTAATCAAGTTGTTCTTTACTCTATCCTTTAATTGCTTAAAATATATATTCCTATGAAAACAGGTCATTTGGTGTTGTATGACAACGGGTCAAATGGGTAAAAAGAAAGGTTTAGCTATAATGGGCCTAATGGCAACAAGTTGTACATGTTTGAAAATTTCAAAAAGTGTATTTAATACCTCATAATATTTTATTTAAATAACTTTATTGATCGACTTGATATTGAAAACGTATTTCAATATAAAGTTCAGGATCTATAAACCTTACACGTACGTTTGATTAATAGACTAATTCTTCGTTCAATTCAAATTTTGCACCTGTTATATAATCTTTTTATGTTTTACGTGATCTCAGAATTGGAAGGTTTAGAAGCAAAAGCTAAAGCAAGTGAAGCTAAAGCAAATGCTTTAAAACGTGTTAAAATTGGAATGAGTCGATTTGAGTTGTGTTTTAGCTAAAAGGGCGACATGTCAATTGCTTCAAACTAGTTGAAAGTTGTCTAAAGTATATATGCCATCTCATGGAAATTAGTTTTTTTTGTTGGTTTCTTTTAAATTTTAATCTTTTTACGATTGAAGGGTGACATCTTAGAAGGCCCTCCTAATGAGCCCAAGAAGGATGTGTACTGTTGGCTAAGAAGATGCACCTAATAAGCCCGAGTAAATTATCAATCCCTGACACATTATAAGTTAACTTTCTAATTTCCTCCCAATACTAATATTATTAGGTACCTCAAAATCAGTATCGTTTCCGGATTACCTGTTTCCATAACAACTCTCACCTGCAAAACTCTTATCCAAACTCAATGTGCCACATGTCAATCGTTTGTCTCCTATGTGTCTAGTAAACCACCTCCTGGGATTTGGAATCTAGGATTCCGCTTTTACTTTGAAAGTTTCACGGGTGGGGTATAAATGATTGACACGTGACGTATTGTTGGGGAGTATCCTGGATTCTAAATCCCGGATACTTTGAAAATCATTCTAAAACAACAATAGAACCAATAATTTGTTTGAAATATGTATTACTTTCGAAAAAGAAATCTCTTTTGGATGGGGTTGTGGTGTTACCTTGCCCATATCGCCGACATTGACAACTAATGAGCCAGGAACAGGATCAACCGAAATAAACTCACTAGAGTATCTATCAACCACTTGTAGGCCGTTCACCTTTTCGTCGTCCTGCAATATGGTTAGAAATTGTGACAACCCGAAAATTCAGGTATCTAATTCATCATTTATTGCAACCCTAATAGTGTCCATTAACCCTAATTTCATTTATGAAAATATTTATTTGCATTTACGTCTAGCAAAGAACCCTAATATATGATAACACTTAGATATATATAAGTTTGGTGAAATCCTAGAAATCATATCATATACACATCATTATTAGATGCATTAATCATTTCAGTTGCATAAAATTATCGACTAGTTAGATTAGCAAGTTGGTGACACAACACAAATATAAAATCTAATCAAAAACATAAATTTTCTATCAATAATCACCGTCAAAAATCAAATAAAACCATGGTGAAAATATTTTATAGACAATAATATTAGTACTTAAATACACATGATACCACTAAATTAAACTAACTAATAATTAAATCATATATTCTTTTTAATCCCTATGACAGCTGATGTCCATAGCTAATTTCCTTTTCTTTTGGTTTTGCCAACACACAATTGGTTACCAAGTTAATATCACCTAAGATTAATATTTAGAATATATTTTCCTTTAAATTGTTGATGCCAACCGATGTCCACATTGACTTTCCCTCCTCTCTGTTCATTCCATTTAAATCCAAATCAAAACCTTAAAATAATTAATGAATACCATTTTGATATTTGACCACACCCACACCCCTACCAGTCGACACCCCCACAATTCCTCCTCTATTCTTAGATAAAATTCAACCACTTCAATATGTAAATTTAAATCCCAAAATACTACCTGTTGGTTCACGACTCTTCCGAACGATCAGACGGACGCTTTCCCGCTTGTAGATCCTGCAACCAACGAGATAACCCTAAGTCAGATGCTCCCCGAGAGATTTCCCGTGAGAACCCTCCGACGGTCAAGTTAGTAATCGGTATATGTGTATATGTATGACGTGAGGTCGTGATCGGCAAGTATAGTGTTGAATGTTAGTAATAAATGATATATACAATAAATGTACCGGAAGGTGATGATCCATATTAGACACCAGAGGATCATATTTATAGCCGGTCGTCTTTAGGCGGGAAAGGGGGGCAACCCACTTCGGACCGGTCGCTTTCGAGCTCTGCGGATATTAAGTCGCCACAGGAGGCTTGGGACCGGAGGGTAAAAGCCTAACCCCGCGCCGGAGCCGCCCTAGGGACTTGGTCGCATTTAATGCGATCGTACTAGCGAGGCGCCCTTTCCGTAATTTCCGTATGTCGGTTGGATTGATTCTTGGGATTATCGATATCCCTGCGTCCGTTTAATCCTTCCGCTCAGGAAGGTTCTGTTTAATCCTTCCGTTCAGGAAGGTTCCGTTTAACCACTCGGTTGGGAAGGTATATGCGGTATACCTCATTAAGTCCCCTAAGTTCAAAGAGGATTATCTGGAGGATCGTTATTTGAACTTATTTTCCATCTATTGGGCACCCGTCACTTCAAGAAAATGACCGTTACCCTTTTTCGGACTGTTGGTTTTTTAACCGTTGGCCTATCAAGGGTAACCGCCTCTTTATCTTCTTTCTCTTATATATTCCTTGTTCCTCTGTTGATTCCAGTTCTTCACACATCTTTCTTAGCCGCTTTCAGTTTCTTAAACAATTTCCGTCAAATTATTTTCTTCAATTCTTCAAAATCAATATGAGGAAAGACAAAACCCTTAAAGAGAGACCTGAGAAATCGATCCCGAGGACAGCCGCCAACACACATACTAAACTTACTCCTCCAGATCTGAACGCGATCTATGACGATTATCACATTGATCGTTGTTATCATCTCTTACTTCCTTGTCCTTCCGACACCATTCGTTCCGCTCCGGTCGGGTTTGAGCCGGTTTATCTTCAATTCCTTTTGGACGGATTGAGATTTCCCGTTGACGATTTCATCCTTACCTTGCTCAAAGATCTTGGTCTTCATCTGGCCCAACTCGCCCCAAATTCTTTTAGAAAGATCATTGGGTTCGTAATATCCAGTCGTGCGCTCGGCATTCCCCTTTCTACCAAATTGTTTCGCAACCTGTATGTTGTCACCGGTCGGGGTGACTGGGCGGTATTTACCCATCGTCCTGGTAGAAACGAGAGGATCTCCGGGTTAAAAGATTCTATTTGAGATTGGAAGTATGAGTTCTTCTATGTCGATCGTTTGGCATTTAACGATATTGCCCTTTCTTGGGGGCCTATTACCGGACGATCCTCCGAAGCCGCTCCTGTATTAACTGATGTTGAAAACCAGCAGGTTGAGAGTTTGCTGAGGCTAGAGATGGAATGGGAAGATCCAGACGAATACTTCCTTGGGATGGCTGATTTGAGCCCCCACTTCTTCGTCCGTCGGGTTCGCCCGATCTGGCAAGTGAATGGAAAGGACGTCTCTTTGCTTCAATGTTTAAAGATGCAGAAACCTCCGCGGGATTCCGTAACGGTAACCGAAGGGGCGATCACCCCTTTCCTTCCCCCCTCTGAAGTTGTTCTCAGTTCTGAGGGCACACCGACCGCATTAGAGCGTGAAACTGAGGAAACTTCAGACGTTTCTACATCGATTGCTGAGTCGTTAGCTTTCAGGACGGAAGATACCATGATTCCCGATTCGCAATCAGAGCTCGTAAAGCCCGTCAAGGTTCGGTCCGTTCGTACCCTCTCAATAAGACCTCGTGAAGCGTCAGCCTCATCACCTTCTCGACGAAGAAAGCATGAAGGTACGATTTAGGTTTTGCATTCGTTTACCTTTACTTTTCGTACTGTTGCGTTTACTTATTATTTTGTCTCTTTTTTCTGTTATATTTTCTTAAAGGGGAGAGGCCTAGTTCACCCCAACCATCCACCGAGATTCCGATTACGATTGCTTTGTCGCCTGCAACTTTGATTGCTTCGACCACCGTCACCTCAAGTATTGCTCCTGCGACTTCCACTGTTGATCCTTTGGTTTCGAGACCTCAAACGATGCCTCAAAGTGCTTCTGCGTTGGCAATGTTTAGTAACCTTCTGTTTTCCTCAGGCACAGGAACACCTTCCGTCAATCAGGGTGCCCAGCCTATCCGTTCATCCAGGCCGCAGACGTCACTTCCCAACTTTCCGTTTTTACGTAAGATTTTCACACATTTTTTTTTATATATTTTTCCTTTAAAAGGCGACTAATTTTGCTCTGTCCCTTTTTGCAGCCCGTCAAGGTCGCACTACCATTGCCAGCTCCACACGAGCGATATCGGTTACCAGTCTTCCTAATCCGACCTTGCCTGTGGTCACATTGATTTCTAGTTTGCAAGAAACCGTTACTCCTACCCCACCAATCGTGCATGCGACGGCCGCTCCACCTGCTGTTGCCTTGAATTTTTCCGATATTTCTGACGAAGGTATCTTCCAGCGAGCACGGTCTGACTTGCTTAACACTGTCGAACTGCTCTTGGAGCTGCAACTAAGGGGCGTTCGCAACCAACAGACGTTGGTTGGTCATCACGAAGAGTTTGCCCGAATGGAAGAGTTGATCAGTACCGCCCGTCGCTTGCATCAAGTTGAAGTGGAAGAGAAAAACCGTTTATCCGAAGCAAATAAAGATCTAACTGTGGCCTTGGGATAAATGAGAAGGAACCTCTCCGAGAAAGATGCCCGGATCCTTGAGTTGAGCGCCGAACAAAGCTCCTCATCCGCCCGGATCGCAGAGTTGGAAATGTCGTTGGTGGAAAAAGATAGCCAGCTGAACGAGGCCGTTCGTTGCCACGGAGAACTGGATCTGCAAAATGATAAATTGAAAGAAGAGTTTGCCGTTCAGTCTCACCAAGTGGGTGCTCTTCAGGAAGACCTTGATTGGCTGATCCGGAAAGGTATATCTGGGTTATTCGGGAACTTGTTAAATTCTCCTGAGTTTGTGAGCCGAAACTCTCAACTCCAGCTAGAAAGTGTTAGGTTTGGCCAGTATCGTGGATGTCTGGATACTCATCAAGAATACTTTGAGCGGCTCCAGGATGCCAGACTTGTACACGACTATCCGGAAGCTCAGACAAACATTATGAGCCTTTTTGGCGAGCTGGTGGTACCTAACTACCCCTTCCTCCAATCCCTCTCATCTGGTACAGCGTCTTTGGACGATATTAAAGAGCTTGTGAAGAAAACAGAGGCTGGTCCTGAGGATACTGGTGAAAGTTCGAATCGGGGGGGGGGGGGGGGGGGGGGGGGGGGGGGGCGGCTTCCGCCCCGTAGCTAGGTTGTTATTTGTTTACTTGTTTCTTGTAGCCGTTTGTTTACCAACTGATGAATGTTGGTTGTGACTGTTTGTCCCATTGTCTTTTGTTTTGTTTCTTTTTTTGTAATGGAAGGTCTTACCTTCCTTTGATCTTGACAGCTTTACCTATTTACGTATTATGTTTACTTATCGCCTCCGTTTGATTCGTTTGCCTACTTTACTTATCGCAATTTTATCTATTATGTTCGTTTGTTAACTTGTCGCATTCGTTTATTCGTTTATCGCGTTCGTTCGTTTGTTTTTAATTAGGGTTTTATTTTCTAGCGAGGCGTCCCTCGTAGAATAGGAATAGGAAATGTTACTTCCGATCCTTACCTATTTAAGCATGCTTTCGTCGTCGATGCAACCTTTCGTTAGGTTGTATAAGTTAGTTTCGTAGGGGGTTTATGAAGGAAAAGGAAAAGCTTACGTAAAAGACATTTCATTAATCATTCATAACTTTCGATTGTATCGGTAGTGAGAACTCACACTACCCATTCGTACAATATTCGCACCAAAAGGGTTACGTAATGATTCGTAAATAGAAGAGAAAAATTTAAAAATAAAACTTCCGCAGATTTTGCATATTCCATGTACGCGGAATGAACGAACCGTCCATTGTCTCCAGAACGTAAGAACCATTTCTTCGAGCTTCTTTGACCCTATATGGACCCTCCCAGTTAGGGCAGAGCTTTCCAGGCTTGTGCTGGAGGCTTGCTTCGTTCTACGCAGGACCAGGTCGCCTACCTTGCACGCTGCTCCCCGGACCTTCTTATTATAATAACCTTCTGTCATAGACTTGTATGCTGCTTGTCTTAAAGCAGCATTCTCACGCCGTTCGTCTATGATGTCTAAGTTGTGTCTTAACGCCTCTTCATTTTCCCCTAGGTGGAAGTTCTCGACCCTTGAAGAGGGAATGATAACCTCCAGTGGTATCACAGCTTCCGAACCGTACACTAGACTGTATGGGGTTTCCTGCGTACCCCTCCGGGCCGTTGTTCGGTAAGACCACAATACACTTTGCAATTCATCCGCCCAACTACCCCCCGTTCTGCTCAGACGTGTTTTGATCCCCTTCACCATTGTTCTGTTAGTGACCTCCATTTGTCCGTTAGCCTATGGGTGGGCTACAGACGTAAAATTTTGGCGTATGCCTAGTTCAGCACACCATTTTCTGAACGGGTTACTGGCGAACTGCTTTCCGTTATCGCTCACAACGGTATGCGGGATACCAAAACGACACACAATCTGTCGCCACACGAACTTAACAATGTTAGCTCCCGAGATACATGCTAAAGGTTTGGCTTCCACCCACTTCGTAAAGTAATCGATAGCTACTACCAGGAAGCGCAGCCCTCCGGGGGCTTTATGGAATGGTCCAACGATATCGATCCCCCACTGACACAAAGGCCATGGGATATGTATGCTGGTCAGGTTAACGGAAGGGGCATTCGGGACATTTGAATAAGCTTGGCACCCTTCGCACCTTTGCACATATTTGTGGACATCTTTGGACATGCACGGCCAGAAGTAACCCATACGAAGTAACTTCTGGGTTAACGATCTAGCTCCCGAATGCGACCCGCATAATCCTTCATGGACTTCTCTTATAGCATCTTTAGCTTCCTTGCTTCCCAAACATCTCAACCATGGGGTGGAGTATCCCTTTCGATACAAGACGCTGTTCCTGATGGTATACTTTCCGGCATTTATTCTTATCTTCCTAGCTGCATTTGCTTCAGCCGGTAGTACACCATCCCCCAAATATAACCGAAAGGGGGTCATCCAACAAACTTCGTCATTCTCTATTTCTGACACCTCTTCCTCCTCGATGCTCCGCTTCGACAGTACTTCTACCAACACTTTTTTCGTCAAGTGGTGATACAACATTGCTGCTAACTTGCTGAGAGCATCAGCCTCCTTGTTTTTAGTTCGAGGGACCTGTGTGATCTTGAAACTATCGAACCCGCTCGCATGTGTTCGAACTCGTTCCAGATACCGTTTCATGTGTACTTCTTTCGCCTCATAGGTACCGTTGATTTGATTTACAACCAGCATTGAGTCTGCGAAAGCCTCCACCTTTCGGATCTCGAGACTTTTGGCCAGACCTAAACCGGCTAACAGGGCTTCATACTCCGCTTCATTATTCGAACAGGCAAAGTCAAATCTCAAGGCGTAGGTGACCCTTTCGTCGTTTGGCCCGATTAGAACTATTCCAGCTCCACACCCATCTGCTCCGGCCGCTCCATCCGTATACATCTGCCAAACTGAAGGAGATTTTCGACCAACGCTCGTTTCCGGACCTTCCTTCTCTTCAGTTGCCAACACCCTTTCGTCGTCCGGCATTTCGACCAAGAAATCTGCTAGCGCCTGGCCTTTAATACTGGGCCTAGGTTTAAACGTGATATCGTATTCCCCTAATTCGATTGCCCACTTTGTCATACGTCCTGACCGCTCCGGTTGCAGGAGTATGTTTTTGATCGGCTGGTTAGTCAGGACGGTCACCGAATGGGCTTGGAAGTATCTCTTTAAGCGTCTGACGGCATATATCAAAGCCAGGATCAATTTTTCAACTATTGAGTAATTAAATTCTGCCCCCTGTAGTGCTCGACTGACGAAGTAAACGGGTACTTGCTTTTTATCCCTTTCGGCGATGAGTACTGAGCTAACGACTTCTCTATTGGTGGAAAGGTACATTACCAACGACTCTCCGGATATGGGACTGGCCATGGTAGGAAGGTTCTTTAAGTGTTGCTTGAGCTTCTCAAAAGCTTCCGTTGCCTCTTCCGTCCATTCGACCTCCCCTTTCTTCGTGCATCCGTGCAACGCTTTGAAGAAAGGAATAGAACCGAGCACACGCAATGGAACCGTAGACAGTCAAGTGAAATCCAATCCACGAAATAATTTGATCTATGGACAGTTTCTGCTGACTTTGCAAGGAAACGTCCCAACGCAGCCAGTTTCCCGTTCAGACTTTGTACATCCTTTACCGTCCGAGGGACATGCATCTTTAACAATCCTCCTACCTTATCAGGATTAGCCTCGATTCCTTCCGTTGTCACCATATGCCCCAAGAACTTGCCTTTGCTCATCCCGAAAGAACACTTCTTCGGGTTCAGTTTCATGTTAATCTTCGAGAGCTGCACCAACGTCTCTTCAATATCTTCGATTAGGTTTAAGTCGCCCTTACTCTTGATGACCATATCATCAACATACACCTCTAGATTCCTCCCTATCTGCTTCTCGAACGCCTTATCGACCAAACGCTGATAAGTAGCTCCGGCATTCCGAAGGCCGAAAGGCATTTTGATGTAACAGAAAGTTCCCTTCTCTGTGTGGAACGCAGTTTTCTCTTCATCCTCCCGGGCCATTTGAACCTGATGGTATCCTTTGTAGGCGTCCAAAAAAGATTTCCACCGATACCCTCCTAAGGATTCCACCTTCTGCTTGATCTCCGGGAGGGGATAGCTATCTTTCGGACAAGCTTTGTTGAGGTCCTTAAAATCGACGTACATGCGCATGGACCCGTCTGCTTTCTTGACCAGGACCGGATTAGCGATCCATTCGGGATAATGGGCACTCCGTAACACCCCTGCTGTCACCAAACTTTGTACCTCTTCGTTGACCACCCTATTTCGTCCTGCTGCCATTCTTCTTTTGGTTTGGTTCACCGGAGGAAAGCTAGGGTTGATCATGAGTTTATGCTCGGTCACCTCTCGAGACACTCCTGTCATGTCCCCGGGTGTCCACGCGAACACCCTTTTGTATTTTTTCAGCAAAACTTCCAACTCGTTTCTTTATTGTGGAGGCAGACCTCCCCCAATTCGAATGGGAGTATCCGGGTATTCCGAGTTAATCACCACCTGCACCTCCTCTTGTTCCGTCCAGCTATCTTTATGTGTGATGCTGTTGCATTCCAATGGAGGCATGGGCATGCTCCGGACAGTGATCACTCCTTGATCAGAAGGAAATTTGAGTAGACCATGGATCGTAGAAGCGATTGCCTGAAACTGCCACATCCCTGTTCTCCCCAAAATGGCGTTGTACCATGAGGGGGCCTCGATGATGATGAATTCTGCTAAAATTGTTTTGCTATGGAAGCTTTCCCAATCAGCTAACACGAGGGGTAGGTGGATTTTTCCCTTAGGCCAGACAGACTGCCCGGAGAACCCGACAACGGGAGACTTAGCTGGTTTCAGGAGGGCCCGAATATCAGGAGGAAATTTTTCGAAGCAATGACTGTACATAACGTTGGCTGAACTTCATCCATCAACATAAATTCTACGAACCATCGTTCTAGCCACTATGCCGAAGATAACCAGCGGTTCCGTTCCAACATATCCGTCAGGAACGGGTTCCCCCTTCCAAACTCAACAATTCCTCCCTTCCTTTTGCCTAGGAGGAAAGGTTCCGACTTCTCTTCGATTGCGAAAATCTCAGCATTATAGGCAGCTGCATCTTTCTTAGGCTCGACCACGTTGGCCTCCGTTCTTTCTTTACCCTGAGCTTCCTTCTCTCTCCTGTAGATTTCACAGGTCGCAGTGGTGTGACCCATGATCTTGTGAAAATCACAATAAGCATTCGGATCTCTTCGGTATTTCTTTCTCGCCACTCTTCCGTCAGTCCTTCGGGCTTCCGTCGCAGCATAGACTTCGGGCCGATACGGGCCATATCTATCGCCTTGCGACCTCCCTTCCGGGATTCTCGCTTTGTAAGGCGACCTTCCGGAAAAACTTGCTTTTGCGAAACCCTTCCCCTTATCTCCTCCTTTGTACGAATTCGATCTGTTAGTGTTTATTTTCTCCTGAGCTTCAAAGCGTAGCTTTTCGGCACTTTCCTCTTCCTGTTTTAACACCTTCTTCACCACGCTGATCATGTCATCTGCCTTATCGAAATCTCTTTTTGACAGTTCACGAAACAATTCTCCCTCCCGGAGACCGTACGTGAAGGCAGCAATGATCAGAGAGTCTTCCCGGACCGGCATCTTTCGGCTCTGCTCGTTGAACCTTTTAAAGTATGATTTGTTGGATTCCCCTTCCCGTTGTCGACAAGCCATAATGGACTAAGATCGCTGCTGATACTTCTTCTGCTGTATGAAACTATGGCTGAACTGCAGAACCAAGTCTTCAAAGCTAGAGATGCTCCTTTGCGGGAGACTTGATAACCAGTATCTTGCAGACCCTTCAAGAGTTCCCGCAAAGTACAAACATCATAGCCTTGGATCCATCGGGATCATTCGTACAGCCCACCGGAAGCTGGCCACGTGATCGTCAGGATCCCCAGTTCCGTCATATGATTTAACTCTGGGTCCTTTCAGACCTTGAGGTATGAGCATTTCGTTGATATCATCCGTAAACGGGGATCGAAAGTCCCTTGAACCGGAGGCGACGCGTCGATGGGGAGCTTCTCTTTCGTTCTTTGGTGGAGGGTTTCTTCCTTCCTCTTGTCTCCTAGTGGGGGTGAACTCCGTCCTACGAGTCCTTCTCGGAGGGGATGGATCTATGTACACCTCTTCTATTGGCTCTTCATCGCTGGAGTACGTTAGGCTTCTTTCGACTCCTAGCGCCCCTCCTTTCAGCTTTGTCTGAGATTTTTCCATCTGCCTCATTTTCCGAAATTTACAGAAGAGGTTGTATTCTTCCAATTCCTCCGGGTTAGGCTCGTTTCCTCCACCGGTAGGTGGTGGGCATGTGGAGGTTGATGCCGGCGTCAACACCCCTTCTGTTGCCTCCCTCGGTCGAATCGGCATCACTTATCGGATTTTCTTGGACCATTTTGTTCAAAGGTCCCACGGATGGCGCCAAATGTTGGTTCAAGACTCTTACGAACAATCAGACGGACGCTTTCCTGCTTGTAGATCCTGCAACCAACGAGATAACCCTAAGTCAGATGCTCCCCGGGAGATTTCCCGTGAGAACCCTCCGACGGTCAAGTTAGTAATCGATATATGTGTATATGTATGACGTGAGGTCGTGATCGGCAAGTATAGTGTTGAATGTTAGTAATAAATGATATATGCAATAAATGTACCGGAAGGTGATGATCCATATTAGACACCAGAGGATCATATTTATAGCCGGTCGTCTTTAGGCGGGAAAGGGGGGCAACCCACTTCGGACCGGTCGCTTTCGAGCTCTGCGGATATTAAGTCGCCACAGGAGGCTTGGGACCGGAGGGTAAAAGCCTAACCCCGTGCCGGAGCCGCCCTAGGGACTTGGTCGCATTTAATGCGATCGTACTAGCGAGGCGCCCTTTCCGTAATTTCCGTATGTCGGTTGGATTGATTCTTGGGATTATCGATATCCCTGCGTCCGTTTAATCCTTCCGCTCAGGAAGGTTCTGTTTAATCCTTCCGTTCAGGAAGGTTCCGTTTAACCACTCGGTTGGGAAGGTATATGCGGTATACCTCATTACTACCCAATAACCATCTACCTACCTAAAGACCCTACACCAATCTACCCTATAAAAACCAAGGTTCTAGAAAGCGTAAGACGTGGCGTGGCGGCACCATCAAGCCTCAGCCAAGGCGAGCCATGGCGGGTCATGGCGTTTTTCAAGGCGTGACTTAAGGCGGCAAATTTTTTATATAATTTATATATATACGTATATTAAATTAAAAAAATTATATACATCTATTAATTTATATAACAATTCATATATAAAGCTCATAAAAAAATATTACATCTAAATTTATAATTATATATATTTTATCATTTTTTTAAAAAAAATTCATTTTTCGCGCCTTATCACGCCTTATCTCACGCCACGCCTAGCTTAGCCGCCATGATCTGTTTCGTAACGTCGACGCCGCGCCTCACGCCTTGGCACGCCTTTTAGAACCTTGATAAAAACCCACTCTCCCCCATCGTGTTCCTCACATCTGACAGAGCAAGTCAAGGCAGTCCCCACCCATCCCTTTCTAATATTTGGCAGGTAAAATCCTCCACCTCTCTTCTATGTATTATTTTTATTATTAATTTATTCCATCACCACCTTTTGTAGCCACTATTACCATGTGTAAGAATTTGTTCCCGTTACTTGTCACTATCAATTGTACTTTACAGTCCCTCATCTTCTTGATACATCGATACACCCATAAGTCTATGCTTTTCATTAGATGACATATATATAAATACTTTATTCTTCTGTCTCATCACTGAAATGCTACGAAAAACTGCTCCATTCCGGTGAACTATTTTCCGGTGACCGTACGTTTTTCTGCCCTTGTTCCCGTCGCCGATCTTTCAGACATGTTTCTGTTTTATTTTTACTTTATCTTTTTATTTTATTTTGTCCAGACCATAAAACCCGTATTTAAGCCCAAGAGTAAACTCGTTTGTATTTGTATTATAGTTACCTTGTAAGGCCCAACAGTTAGTTATTAGCCCAACTGTCATTACTCTCGGCCAAGTTGCAGCCCAGTCCGTATTTTGCTCTTTCAGGCGGGCCTTGGCCTCCGGCCGGCCCACCCAATCATCATAACCCGAAATTCTTAATCCAATCTCTTTTTTAGAATGCTTCAAGCCTAATAACTTAAGGGTATTAAATCAGATTTATATATAAGAAACATATTTATTCAGTGTCAAATTCATTAAATAGTAATATATTTTTCTTATTATACATATATAATAACTTCTGGAAATAAATTGTTATCAAATAATAATAATTTTTTTATATTCTAATTATCAGATCGTGATATCTATTCTTATATTTATATGATTTAACTTATTTTATCTAACTATTAATGATTTGATAAAGTGTCTAAAGTTATTTTGGAACTAGCCAATTTATCAACGTAACTTAACTCATCAAGATTACGAAGTTTAATTACAATATAAGTGTCATCAACATATCGCTCATTTTGTGTCTTTTTATGCAAATAGGAAGCTAGTCGTTTGTTTGGAACCACCATCTCATTTAGTCGTATCAATTTGGAAGCGTTGCATCAGGTGAGTCCACAGCCCCACTTTTTATTGTATTTTTATATACTATTTTACAACAGGGGTGAAAAACATACAAAATCACTTTTACTATTCATATTTTATTGTGATGATACACTACTCAGAACATGACATTCAGTCCATTATGCTCGAACTAAGACAAGATGTAGTGACATTGGTAGATGTCTACATACTGTAACCATTAGCTAGTTGCGACTAGACCCTGGATATGCAGATAGTACTATCGACTGAGACTCACCCTCCCACATTTGTTTGATCAGTTTTAACGGTCTACCGAACCGTCATGGGAGTGCATATATTAGATTCAGTAACATCATTTTGGAGTTGTAGGTTGGTTATGAGCTTAGGGTCGGCATTCTAACTCGAGGGTTTAGCTAACCTTAGAGGGACATAAGTTCATGTTGAATTTTAATATCCTTTTGAGGATATCAGTTTACACAATTTTATTAAATTATTTTACATGTCTCTACATGTCAAACATCATTTCAATATTGTCTTTGGGAAATCATTTTCAAACATCATATCATCACAACATTTTAAGTCTCGATGGCTCACAAACATTTTGGATTACCCAAAACATTCTTTAAACCTGTGGATTCACTCAACATTTTTGTTGATCATTTTACTTATGTTTTTCAGGTAATTGATTGAAGCATGAGTCATAGGTTGCATTTGGATCACAAGCATGCATATTAAAGATGCCACCATTTTACTTTCATTTATTTATTTTCAAAACATTGTTAGGTACATTTCGGTTACACCCTTACAACTAAATTGTGGCATACTTTATTACACAATTTATTAAAGTTTTTGAGACATTTAATATTTGCAATAATCATATGCTTGTAGTTACTCATGATGTCCACGCCCGTTCTTCCGCAAACCATTTTGGCGGGGTGTGACAGAAATGTAAGGTCAGAGTGCGTGTGCAAGCCAGTTAACCCTATGCTTTCACGACAATAGTGGTACTTGTTCATTATCATGTCGTAACACCATCCGTCAAACAGATCTCCGGCCAAACTACTGCCTTCCATCAACTTCCGGCCAAGAAGTCCGGCAAGATCACAAATAGCATTATAATACTTGAGTATAATCTCCCTACAATGAGTGTTATATATATTCGTGAGTCGCATATATAAAACCTAGGGCACTTATTGTGTTTTAGAGTGATTATGCATTTTGGAATATCAAGTTTTATACAATCAGTACCGATGTTTAAAAACCAGTTTTTTGGGTTAACCAACCAATATCCTAATAGCAAATAAGGTTGAACCAGATTAACACGCTAATTGAACCGAATGAGAATACTGTGAACTATTTATGACTATGGAAATGATATACAGATTTCAAAAAATAAAAAAATACCATAAAAATTAAGAAATTTTCAAAACTAATTTTCAGCTAATTTTATCATTTTTTTAGTTCCAAAACCTATATAAAACATCCATAAGTTTGTTTTATTTATCTAATAATATCTTTTAAAAACTGAATCTTTTTCCGGTTCGATCAACCGGGCTATGTCTAAGTCTAACCAGCCGGTTCTGATCGTTCTGATCGAACTATAACCATCGTTCTAGCTGGCTCATTCCGACCGGCTACATCCCCATTTTCCCAGTTCGACCGGTTTAACCATGTTTTTAAAACATTGATCAGTACCACTATGAAATAACCCAATAGTCAATTTCATCGCTTATGCAAATTGGACCGAGAACCGACCAGAACCGCAGAACCAGACCGGACCGAACTGAGCTACATTGGTTCGGTTGTCGATTCTATTTTTTATGAAAAACCACTTCTCGGTTCAAAGCGGTTCGGTTCGGTCCAAAAACGAGAAAAACCCGAAAAAATTACTTCGGTTCCGGCCGGTTCTCGGTCCGGTTAGGCTCGTGTCCGAGCATCATCAGTTCCGTACTCGGTCCACCCAAAACCATTTTTCGGTTCCCTGTTCTAGTCGGTATGGGTCGGTTCTGTCCGGTTCTTGGAGGCCCTAATTTCATCCTAACACAAAAAGCTAAGTATCTAAATGTAAACACGCAATAATCCAAAAGTTGGTTTGCAAACCTAAATTTACACCTGTTTTATAATATTATAATCTATATACATAGTAGGCACACCTAGAACCACCATTTATGTACCTTTGGTGAGGTGAGGCATCAAGGCGATTACAAAAGTCATCGGGACAAGAAGAATCACCGTCGCCGGTAGTGAGAACTTCAACAAATGAACTAACTAGGTCTCGTTTGATGTAGCCCTTGCCAAGTTCATGATAGGGGTGAGCAGAGTTTTTAACTAAAACTAAACTCCATCTTAAAAGTTTGGATTTTAAGAATTACACCTCGTTCGATTTTGGGTTTGCGGTTTTGGTTTTTCGGGATTTTCTCAATAAAGTGGTTCGATTTCAGGTTTTTTTCGGTTTTTAATTTATATTTATATTTACCAATTTGTTATCTAAAAAAATAATATGATGATCCAAATTTTCAAACATTAACTCATTTTAATTCATTTAATAATAAAACAAAGAACTAGTAAGTTTTCATATAATTTAATGATAAATTCAACTAACATAACGTGAACAAGATTAAAAGATAGTTAAATATCATCTGAAAAATTCAATCGTATGTAGTATATTTTATTTAAAAGATTGTTAAATGTCAAATATTTTATAAATATAAGAATATTTTTATAAAACTTGAAATATATATAATGGTGGGGCGGGGAGGAGTTTTCCTTAGGGATCCTTTTCATGTGCCCCCCGAAAACCTCCCCAAACATTCGGGCTTTTCAAAAATCAAAACCGTTGACATCGGTTTTTCAAATGGTTCAGTTTTTTCGGTGCGGTTTTTTCGGGGTTTTCGGTTTCGGTTGGATTTTTGGTTTTTTTTTTCTCACCCATATTAAAAAGTCCCTTCAGCCAATTGCCTACTTTCTCAACTCTCAAAGCTGGTTATGCTTTAGGTGTGGACAACATGCACATAATGCTTCTACTTTTCGTACCAAAAGCCTCAAAACACACCAAAATGACAAAATTCTCTATGAGACGGCCTTTCCTCAATTCGGACTCTAACACCATTAAAAACGACTCACAAGGCTGGCCATAGAATCTGGCTGAATTTCCAAAACACCAAAAACGAATTTACCGACACAACCCGACAAGAATCCCTCCAAAATCTAATGAGACTTTAAAGAATAACATGTATATGGGTTCTTCATGCTTGGCTTGGGATTGAAATAAAAAAAAAACTAACAAAAAGATTAGATAAAGGGTTAAGAATTTACCCTACGAACGATTCTCGAGAAAGACAATTACGCACAAGAATCTCGAAAACCCCCGACACCATTTAATGGTCGATCCTTCTTCTTCTTCTTGGCTCGAAATCGCATGACGGCTGGGGTTTCTTCTTGGGGATCAGCCGAAATCAAGAGTAGGGTGGTGATTTTCTCTACTTACCATATATTAAAAATGTCACCCAAAGCCCCTAGGCCATCTCTATGTCTGACCCCCTTGTGCCCTACTAGGCCCGACCTGACAACCAAACGACGACCCAATTAATTAAATACCCGAGTTAAAACCCCTAGACACACATCGCTCGCAAAATAATTTAACAAACGTCTAATACAATTTCTTTGCAAATAAAATAATTAATTATATAATTACCTAAAGTTTCAGGGTGTTACACATCATGTCGTCTATTTATAGGCGGTGTAACGACGACAGCTAAGGTGTAACACTATCGGTACATATGCAAGAATTCTATTGTAGTTAAAGTTTTAGTGGGATGTGCGTATTCCAACAAAATTATGTCATATTATCTTGTCTACTAGTGAGTCAATAACATCTTTAACGATACGCATAATATTCCTTCTCAATAACACTTCAACTTCAGTGCCTGGTATTTAGTTGTGCCTAGTATTTAGTTGTATACTTTTTTTTAACCACTTCAGCTTCAATGTCTTGACATATTCAATGTTCTTCATAAGGATTGATACTTGGTCTTCTGATTATCTTCAATGTTCTTCATAAGGATTGATACTTGGTCTTCTGATTATCTTCAATGTGCTTCATAAGGATTTATACTTGGTCTTCTGATTATCTTCAAGATTCAGTGTAGCATCTATCAAGCACATACTGAACCTAACACTACTATATATACTTTGATCACACGTTGGTTCCATCTATGATTTATGATACTTGAACTTTTTTTGTGCTTAATGAGATGATTAACGTGACACTAAACTTGTAATTTATCAGGTGTTTAATAATCTACAATCTGAAACTTGTATTCAGATTGCCTTATATAATATTTATCTGTACATTAAATCTAATAGATCACAACACATATATTTGGACCAACACATATTGTTAGTCCCGTAATAAGTGAATTTCTACACCTATACGCTTTCACTTATCAATTTAAAATTAATGGCAACACTCAACACCTTTTAAACTTTTCTTTATTAATCAATAATTAATGATACAATAAAAATGCAAGCAGTTTGCGGAATATCTAAGAATAAATCCTAACTAAACTACTTGCATGTGATAGACAACAACGGATATTATCTAAGACAAGTTTTTGATCAACTAATGATCAAGCACAAGACCATACACCTTTGTTATGAAGATTCAATTATCGAATCAAATAACTAAGGTTAACTGGTGGTTAACACTCTGCGCAAAGGAATAAAGTTCTGAGTAATTTCAGCATCGTGTAACCTTGTTGGGTGCACACAGAAATCGATCACTTAAGTCCTCAATTTATAGCCTTGGGAAACGTAATGCCAAAGGAATGATCGATCGATTCCACGTGTGAGAATTCCGTTGGTGCAGAGGATATTTCATGGGACGAGCACGACTAACGGAATTCTGACAGTACTTTCTGTCGTCTTGTGATTGCCGATATCTTCTACAAGATTTGCAAGATATTCCCATAATCAGCGATGCACAAACTTGTGCTTTTCTTGTGTCTTTCTGTGACACTGAAACTTTGGGCCTATGTACGCTTTCGGTAGCCATGAGTCTTCGGATACTCATTCTTCTTCAGATGGCCTTCAGCTTCAGTCACCTTCACTAAGAGTTTTGCTTAGAGAAGTATATGTTCCATGGTTCAGCGTTATTGTCCAATGTGCGTTGAACCTGTTACAACTATCTGATCTGTTAACCAGTATCTGATTCTGTACGGGAAACTGATCGTTGTTTCAGATAGTGATCAGATAGTGTAACTGGGTAACTGAAATCCGAACTGATCAGATTCAGTTACCCACAATCTGAGGAACTAATCCTCAGATTGTCTTCTAACTATTTGCCTTTTTATCTTCATTAGATCCCTTTAGTGAGGGATGCTTTTCAGCGACCCAACAATCTCCCCCTATTTGATGTAGATAAATAGTTAGGCAACTGCCCCTTAATATGTGAAGGTTTTATATTTAACCTTGAGTATTTTTCACAATTCAGAGGGTCTTCAACATACCTAGAAAACATTACAATATATGATGATCTGATAGAATCTGATCATACTACAATTCAAAACTCATATTTTCTTTTTGAGTTTTTCTAAGTATCTAGCAGGCAAATAACTCATGTATGTCAAAATCATTATCATTAGCTGATAATGTTCGTGCATAACGAGCAAACGATAAACATAAAAGTAAATTGTTTTGTAGCATGCGGCAAAGGTAAAATTGTTTTAAAATACAGACAATTGTTTTTGAAACATAAACACCACCTAAAAGGATCATCTGAGATTCATCCCTTATGCCTTCCTTCTCTTCTGACTCCCTAGCCCAAACAGTTGTTCTTCTTCCTCCTTGGCTCTCTGGAGCTCCTCTTCAGACATTTCTAGCCTTCTTGCTATCATCCTCGCTTCTTCCTCGATTGGGACCCATGGTCCTTTTCTTTTCTTGATTTTAGTTTGAGGAGGAGGAGCATGACTTTTTCCTTTAACATGGAAGGATGGTTTGGCATCTGATTTGGGAACACGACGAGCTTTCTCTCCAAGACAGACATACGGGTAGTTTTTTTTTGGAATGATAGAGCTTAAGTGAACGCTATCATCTTCAGTATCTGAGTACGAGACAAGCTTCTTAAGAGAGCTATCTGAAACTCCTGACTTTGCACCTAATTTTTCTCTGGCATTTCGCTGAGAAATTTCGGCTGATTTACAAACAGCCTTCTCCGAAACTTCTTGCATGGGCACTGTTTTCTCCCCCTAAAAATGTGAGGGAGATCGTGCGACGACAAAGACATTTTCCTTTAATATAGGGGACCCAGCAAAGTGATTTGAAATATGGGATGATAAGATTTCGAAACGGTCATGAATGGAGTTGGAAAGCCTATAAAACTTGGAATTTAGGGCAGCTACTGATACAAGTACAGTGATTTGGCTTTCATTGATGTTTTTGAATGCAGACTCAAGATGCGCGATCTTATCAGAGTGTTTAGTAACAGCATCATAGGTTGTCTGCATGTTCTTTGTCAAAATAGCCTGATATTTATTCAGAGCCCTCTGTGCTTTGTTCAGTTCCCGGATGTTAGCATTGATGGTTCCGCAATAGCTCATGAGAGTACTACACCGTCTGAAGGTTTTGGCAACTGCGGACTGTTTGCGTTTCCAAGAACTCTATGGAATATTAGTAGGAGCTGATTTTGGCATTTGTGATGGAGTTGGGGTGGGCTTATCAGTAGATCATTCAGAAGAATTTCTTTCATTGACAGGAGATTCTTCAAATCTTTGTTGTGGAGACGCAGAATTCACTGCTTTCTTTGGAGTTTCAACAATATTGTGATCACTCTCTTCTATATCCAAGGGATCAACGATAGACCAACCCTTGCCGAACCCGGTAGTTGGATGTCTAGTCCTGGTCGTTGAGCTTCTAAACAAGTAACGTTGTGTTTCGGGAGCTTGACGCGGGGTCCGACTCAAGGTTTTCTTATGTGGTGGAGAGGGGTGGTCAGAAGATGAGTTGGAGTGCATCTCTTTGTCCGTAGAATAGTGGGATCCATTAGTTTTAGAATATGAAGATCGGGCGTGCTAGGCACTATTGTTAGACTCCTACGCCTCCTCACGAGGAGGACTGGGTTGAGGAGAACTGAGGAACATCAATATACCTGGAGAAAGAGTGGGAGCCTTCTCTGTTTCTTGACTGGTGAAGTTAGAATCACCTACCACACCTGATTTGAAATAGGGCCCAACGTTCGCATTGAAAATTGTCTCCCCCAGAGATTGTAAAAAGACCATACAAAGAAAACAAGGAAATGGTACCAAATTCTCCCTTTCTGGATCACAGACCTTCTGGTATAGCTGTAAAAAGACACGCGAGGCATTGCCAATCCTCGTATCTGAAAACAGAGCGGTCCCTAAGATAAATGCATGTTCAGACACTGCATCAAAACCCCTTGTTTTGCTGGTTAGGCACTGCGATACCGTCATAAAGAAGGCGGACCACAGAGGACCCATTTTGGTTCGTGATACTCCTTTGGGGAAGGAACCACGGTATTTAATATATGGAAGAACGAGCTCTCTTGCAGCTTCAATCTCAGGAAGTGGATCGAAATCTTGATTGGGCTCAAGATAATCCATTTTAATGGCGGTTCTGACGAGTGCAAGATTGAAGGTTACTCTTTGACGACCTTGCAAAATTGTGCCGAAGATGTAGTCTTCCCCATTTGTATGTGAAGCAGTGCACGTGTACCAGAACTCAAGAAGTATGCGTTTAGATAACGGAATGTCATAATGAAAAGCTTCCCTGAGTGGATGGTTGTTGAAGAACCTGACCGGTGCTTGAAATTCTGGTTTTAATTGACCTTGTGGATTTAGATTGCATCGAGAGTTGTTTTTTTGTGTAATATAGATCTGTGTAATGGCATTGTACCGCGGGAGCAGGTTTGATTGATGCTAGTTGTGACAACCCTCGAAATCGGGTGCTTGACCCGACATTTAATGTGCTCAAATTTCATCTTAGAGCGATCATCACATTTATGTTAGCATTTAAGTCTAGCAAAAACATACACTTGTGTCATTAGTACACATTATGATTTAGACATGTGTCAGTTGTCTACATTTTTGCGCAGTTAAACTGTAATTTAGCGAGTTGGTAGCTCGAATTGAATCCAAAATTATAAGTATTTTATAGTGATACTTTTCTCAACTGAATAAATATGTACATAAGGTTATACATAAATCACCATGCGCAATATAATATATAGTTAATGAAAGCTAAATATGTATGTATATAATACGTTCACCAAGTATCAACTAAAATGATAATTAAACAAATTAAAAAGTTATAACTTATCTTTACTCTATCCTCACATGCTGTACTCGGTCGTCTACCAACTAATCATCCGAAAAATTCTGAATATTCTAAGATTCTCGGGATTTCCAAAAACAACTAGATAACCGTCTACACCATTCCCTTATATGTGATACTTGATTTTCATCTCCTGGTACACATGTAGAACACAAAATCCATTCCATCTCTCTTATCGTTTTTGTTTCTCACGCACCAGAAGCCGAGTGAAAGCAGGCAGAAAGTTTCCGGCGATATCACTCACTGATCTTTTCAGCGATCAACTATATTCCGGCGAAGGTATACAACTCGAATCATTTTTTTATCATACACGTTTGTAGTTCGGCTCATCGTTTCTTATGCGGGGTATTTTTCTGTTCAGTTCCCTCGCCATCTTCGGTGACCAGAAACGTTTTCTGGCGATTCACATCATTTGTCCGGCGATAGCTCAACGTCCCGACGATCTCCATCACTCCGACACTCAGTCTCTCTTCGTTCGGTAAAATCTTTTGACTGTTTTGTTTTCATGTTTTGATCACGAAATACGCATTTGTTAATCGTTTATCCCTGTTTTCTGTGCTTTCCCCGACTCCGGCGAGATACACGTAGCAGTGCGTGTGTTCTCTGAGTGCTTACTGAAAATACACCATTTTTAATTATTACTTATATTTATTTATTTATTTATTTTTAACCGTGTATCAGCAAATGACTTTTGGTGTGTGTGTGTATTAAAAACCTGCTTTCCGGTCGGCAAATATTGCAGTCGCCGGCAGCCTAAGAACTGCCGGAGTTTTTCCTGCTCGTCAGCTGAGTTGCAGGCTCAAAACACTAGCCCATTTAACAGATTTAACCCACTAAAACTTTGTAGTCCATTTTTCAGTCCAAACCATCGCAGCCCAATGTTTATTAGCCCAGACTAGTTTGAGTGAAGTCCCTTAAACTAAAACTTAAGCACACTTTACATTTTCATTTAAATTAATTATTTTTCTATTAAATTCTTTAATTACTTTATTTAAACAATAATCAATTACGAAACTTCTTGGTCATGTGATTATTAACGAATTAAGGTTTTATTTAAATTTTTATTTATTTAGATATTTATTTAACTGTTTAGCTAATAACAATTATCTAAAGATAATTTATTTAATAACTATCCTTTCGATCGCAACACGTTCGCTTAAATACGAGACCATATATATAACTATTTTTCATACTTGTCTAAAGTTATCAAATGTATTACAAAGACCAACTCAAATGAGTCACCAACACATCGCTCGAGTCTAACTCCCCTCATGGAATTATTTGTGCATCATTTAGTTTAGACGTGTCACTTAGACCGTTACTTATACATTATTTCTTATGCGATTAGGACGCTAGGATTATTGTGGTTGGATACTACACTTTATTGTTTGTGATTTTGGCTAGCATTGCATCAGGTGAGTCCACAGCCCCTCATTTTACTCTTTTATTACGTTTTTAACTATTTTGGGGTGAAAAACATATCAATCGTTTCATAAATGTTTACATGTTTCATAACTGTTTATTTCTTATGATGATACATATTTCAAAACATGACAATCAATCCTTATGCTCGGACTAAGTTTAGGTGTAGTGCATAACATCATTAGATGCTTACACACATAATCATTAGCTAGTTGCGACTAGGCCCTCACTACAAGATAAAAGCCATTTAGCGACATTTTTAGTGACATTGAATTTATGTCACAAAATTGCGACAAATTTATTGACAGTTTTAGTGACCATCAAGTCTTCCACGTCGTAAATTATGTCATAAAATATATAAAGTCAGAAATTGTGTCGTTGATTGTGTCACTAATGTTGTGACTTGCCCAAACGAGTCACCAAGCGAGTCGCTAATTTGTGACTTTCTAAAAAAGTCACTAAGTAAGTCGCTACTTTGTGACTCGCTCAAACATGTCTCTAACAAAGTTGCTAATTTTGTGACTTAGCCCAAACAAGTTACAAAGTAAGTCGTTAAATTTGTGACTTGCTTAAAAAAGACACTATTCAAGTCGTTAATTTTTAAGACTTAATTACAAGGTCATCAAGTAAGTCGTTAGTTTATAAATAAATATAATTTATAATTTATATATATAAAAAAAATTAACGTCATTTAAGTTTTATCCAAATTTATTTTATAGTGATATATAATAATAATAATTATTACAATCCAGATTTATTTTATAACGACCTTCTATTTTGAAGTCGGTTTTAAGAAATAGAAAAGGGCCTTAATTGATTTAACTTGGGCTAATTAAAAGGCTCAAACCCTACATCAGATCAAAATCGACCAGTAGCACAATCGTCCCTCTATGGTGCTCACAAGTCACAATCGTCCGCTCGTAATATGAAGACGAGTGTTTATCCGCTCTTAATCGGAAGACGAGGCTCATCTACATTTGGTCCACCGCCATACTCCACCGCCACTCAACTGTAGTGTCAATCATCCGCTCGTAATCTCAAATCTCCTCTCCACCAGCTCGTAATTTTATCGGCTCGCATCTGTAAGTTCATACTCATCCGCTCGTAATCTCATAGTTATTTATACTGATTTTGTATCTAGATCGTACTCGTAATCTCATCCGCATCTGTAAGTTCATACTCGTAATCTCATCCGCTCGTAATCTAATGAAATTTTTTATTTCTGTGAAATGTTTCTATATCTAATTAAAATCACAGACGAATTCAGATTTATATTGATTTGAATTTGCTTGTTTTTGCTCTGTTTCACACGTCTTTTTAATCAACTTCATATATCGTTCGATGTTTCATTAGTCTCTGAACTAATTAGTCGATATTTTCTAAGTGGTTTGATAATTTATTGATCGGATTCGTTGTATTTCCATTAGATTTTGAAGAGTTTGGCGTGAAACTATTTCGTCAAATGTACTGCTAGAATCGAATTCCAGGTGTGTTTCCTTAAGATTAAATTGTGTTGAATTCTTATTTTAGTCGAACTGAATTAGATTTTAATAGATTTGCAATGGTAATAATCGTTAATTATGTATTTTTGGAGAATATGATTATTGACATTGTTTGGTACAAATGGAAGATTAGTACTTATGTAAGTTTCTCAACTAATGTAAACATCATGGTGGAAAAGCTTATGCGTAAGTGATCAAGCCTTGTATGTAGAGTATATAAATGCATGTACAAATCTATGTGTATATATCATTGTTTGATCTATGGATGTATGCATACAAGTATTGACCTTATTGGACTACTCTGTTTAATGATCTATGGATGTATGCATACATGTATTGATCGTATTGGACTATTATGTTTCTTATTGATCACTAATTTCAAATTAGTAACTTTGATTGCAGTTCACAAGTTTTGATATAGTGTTTTGATTATTGATATGGTATGCTAAGAATATAGATACTCCATATCAGTAAGGTTTAGAGTATTCAACATATTATCATTAAAAGAGAATATTTAACTCAGTAAGGTTGGATTTCTGCTAATCAAATGTCTTTATATTTCTTTTTGCTCCTGAATCTTAGGTTTATACTCTATGCTATCTTATGCAGGTTGTGATTTTTGAGAGTTAGTCGTTAGTGATTCAGAGAAAGAAGATGTTAGTTTTAAATTTCTTGAGGCATTTAATTAAATAATCATTTCTCAAAAAACAAAACTCACCATAATGGTTGACCTTATGCAGGTGTGAACATGTGTTGAAATTCCCAAATACAAACCTAAGTACAAACCATTTTGATAAAGATTTAATCTTACTCATTTTAATTGCAGTTGGTAGAACTAAAAGAGGCAGAAGAGAAATATGGACAAGATCATGCAAATATCCTCTCTTCCTTGTGCACATTCACTAAAATGGTTGACCTTTAAACATTTTATATCATAGGCAACCCAAAAAATAAAATGAATTTATCTCTTTTGATTATGGTTACCCCTACCTTGACCTTTAAACATTTTATATCATAGGCAACCCAAAAAATAAAATGAATTTATCTCTTTTGATTATAGTTAAGAAAAATCAAATTTATCCTTTTTTTTTATTCATTTGATTTCTAGAGTCAAGGTATGCAATTAACTATAAATGTACAAAACTACAAATAGTAAAGGGTGCACCTATGCTTTTTTGTCTTGGATTTTGTAAATGACTGGACTATCAAATATAGTTATAAAAAGGGAAAATGACATGTTTATGTTGTCCAAATTATTGTTTGTGGAGAATGAAGAATTTGTACGGGTTCTGCCTGGTGATGAAGCTCCACACACAAAATATGTGCAAGGAAGCTTTAATTGCATCTCTCTGACACTGACCGAGTTCTTGATGAATTAGAAGAGGTAACATTTTATAGCTTTATTTTTAAGCAGTAGAACACTGAACACTGCAAGTAAACGAACTAAAAGTTCATTAAACTTTTTAGGGTCGATCTTTCAGCTTTGTCTTATTTGCATATTTTGCAGGATGCTTTGAAGAAGAGGGTGCTAAAACAGATCTTAAACTTGGATTCAGGTTTGTGGAAGGCTTTTTGGCATATTTTGTGTCTTTTTTTTTGTTGTAAGATTGAATTCGTTAATGTCTATTACTCATGATGTTTGTTTATAGGAAACCAGCAGTAATCAAAATATTGTTGGCGTAAATGAAGGTGGAGGAACTACATCTCTTGGTAAAGCAGTGGCACATGAAATGACAAGCTAACCATCAAATTTTAGATGTAATTTGAGGTCGCCAATAGTCGTGTATATTGAAAATCTTATAGTTTTCAAATTGAATTGAAATTTGATGATACATGGTATTATTTATGTAATATACAATCTTTTTAGATATTTGCTTTGACAATAGAATATTTTAAATTGTTAGATTTGTGTCTTTATATTTATTATAAATAATGATGAGATGCTAAAAGTGAAATGATATTTTTTTAATAGTGACATCTTTAACGACATGAATAGTGATTTTTGATAAAAATAGTGACATCTTTAATGACATGAATATCGACTTTTCATAAAAATAGAGACATTTATATCGACATGAATATCGACTTTTGATAAAATATTGACATTTTTAGCGACATTAATATCGACTTTTGATAAAAATAGTGACATCTTTAGTGACATGAATAGCGACATTTGATAAAAATAGTGACATTTTTAGCGACATAAATAGTGACTTTTGATAAAATTAGTGACATTTTTATCGACACAAATAGTGACTTTTGATAAAAATAGTGACATTTTTAGCGACATGAATATCGACATTTGATAAAAATAGTGACATTTTTAACGACATGAATATCGACTTTTAATAAAAATAGTGACATTTTTAGCGACATAAATATCGACTTTTGATAAAAATAGTGACACTTTTAGCGACATAAATATCGACTTTTTAATAAAAATAGTGACAATATAATGAACGTCACTACTAGCGTCTCTACTATTTAGAGACATGACGGTGAATGTCACTAAATCAGCGACTTCTTAGTAGTGACTCTCAGGTTGATGTCACTATGAGTGTCACTAGCTTCAAATATGTCGCTAATGATGTCGCTATCTGTGTCGCTAAAAGGTTTTTTTTTTGTAGTGCCTGGATATGCAGATAGTACTATCGGTTGATACTCCCCCTCCCACAGTGTGATCAAATCAGGGAGTGTATATCTTATATACAGTAACATCATGTAGAGTTAGTAGTTTTGGTTATGGACTTAGGGTCGGCATTACAATGGATACCAGTCATGCTTTTCTACATACTTATTGGTTTACACATTTCAACGTTTATCATATTATTGCCCGTGGTGGCACATCATCTTCAAACGTTATATCATCATACAACTTATTATATCATCATACAATCTATGCCATGGTTGGCACATTGAAACATTGTTTTTCAAACTATTTACAAAGTTACGTTATTATACATTTTATGCCTTGTTGGCACACAAAAACATTGGTTTTCAAAACTCATATTAAACCTGTGGATTCACTCAACATTTTTGTTGATCATTTTTCATATGTTTTTCAGGTAACTAAGTTGAAGCATGAGTCTTAGTAGCATTGGATCATGAGCATGCATGTGTCAAAATGCCACAATTTATTAAAAATATTTTCTTTTTACATTTCAAGCATTTTGTTAACATTTAAATTCTTACATACTTTATTTCAAATGTTATTAAGATTTTTAAACAATTATTGTTTACAATAATCATATGCTTGTGTTACTCAAAATGTCCACGCCCGTTCTTCCGCAAACCATTTTTGGCGGGGTGTGACACTAGTAAAGATACGTTGAACGGGATTTTAGATGAGGATGCCATGAAGAAGATGATGGATAGAGAGAATTTGGAGATAGATGTTTTGAGAGAAATTTGGAGAAATGGATATGGAATAGTGAACAGAGTGTGTATCAAAATGGAGGATGTGTTCGATCAATAGTTGAATGTGAATCGGTGAATGATCAAACGATTGGGGTGATTGTAGAATAGGCGTGATGATAGAGGTCAATCAATATGTGACAACTCGACATTTTGGGTATGTTACTATGTTTCATTTCTTACTTTCTATATTTTTTAGAAACTTTCTCATTTCGTATCATTTCTAATTTTAGAAAGTTTCTATTTTTAGAAACTTTCCTAATTTCCTATCATTTCTAATTTTAGAAAGTTTTTATTTTTAGAAACTTTCCTCATTTCATATCATTTTGTATTTAGGAACTTTATATTTTGAGTAACTTTCCATATTTCGTTTCATTTCTACTTTTGGCATCCAAACATATAACTAGTTCACCAAATATTTAACATTTCACCATACATCAGTGTTTGACTATTTTAGTCAACACAACATCTCATTTCATTTGTGGTGACTTCATTTCTCAAAAACATTTCTAATAATGATATTTAAGTAACATTTATTCAATGAATCAAAATAATTAACGAAATGTGACTCGTAGCGAATTTTATTTCAAAACCGACACATAAATTGTTGTTCGACCATCAAGTGACCGAACCCTTTTCTTGGTACCCATAAATTTCGTCCAAACCACCTATGGTGGTGTGGTCATCTTGAATTAAAAATTTCATTCTTATCATAATCTTATTTAAACCCTTATCTCTATCCCTCTTTGATTATTATCTTTATCCTGATTTAAAAGAGTTTGAATCCTACTCAAACTTCTCCAAAAACCCTAGTTTCTACCCTATAAATACAAGTCATTAGCAAACCCTAAAACCCTATTGATACTCCCACTCTCGGCCGAACCCTAGCCCCATTCCATCTCGAGTTTGAAGTTCGTCCCAATGAAGCCGATTTCTTTGTTGTTCTTCTTATTCGACCGAAACAAGGTATTACCCGATCCTCTTTTATTTGTTTTACTTGTGTTCGTTTCATTTGTCTCGAACCCGAGACCATGGCCAAAGGTCATATGGTCTCGGCACACTTATTGATCTTGATCCCGACGTGCATGCTTGCATGCATGTCAATTGGTTCTGTTGTTCGTTATTCGTATTGTTGTTTTGTTAAATCCTTTGCTTTGTTGTCTCATTTGTTTGTTGAATTGATTGTCTAAACCCTAGATTCGTTATGACTTGATAAACCCTAGATCTAATGACGTTAAGATGACCAAAACACCTAAATCTAGCCAAACCTGTCATTTGTTCGAACCCTAGACCAAACCATCACCACAAACCGCTGGTCTAGCCTATTCGGCCGAACCCAAACCGAAACCCAAACCCAAACCCAAACCCTAAATTCTGAAACCCTAGATATAGTTGACTTTTGTTGACTTTTGTTGACTATTTTGACCATCGTTGACTACTAGATTGGACCAATTTTGACCCACAAGTTAAACCGGGTCAAGGCCGGATCTTGACCCAAACCAATCGACCCAAACCCGAATACCTAATCGGGCCAAGGCCCGTACTTGGCCCATTCGGTCTATCCAAACCTACTGGGCCAAACTTTAGTCGGCCCATTAGTAACCAAGCCCATTCGGACCAAAGCCCAAGCCTTTGGCCCATTACTTACCCAAACCGAACCCAATTGGGCCCAAGCCCAATCCATGGCCCAACCTAATCGGACCTAAGCCAACATGAGGCCCAAGAGGCCCACCTAGTGGCCCATTAAGCCCATCTAGGCCCATTAAGCCCATTTAGGTCCATTAAGCCTAACCCAAGCCCATTTCATTTCATTTCATTTCGAAGTCCATTTCATTTCATTTCATTTCATTTCAGCTCATTAAGGTCCAATAACCCTAATTCATACGATGTCACAAAACACAAAACATAACACAAACATAACATATACAACTCATATATATAGTTCGCCTGTGCGTTAGTTTAGTGTTAATTAGATTATTTTTGCGTTTGGGCGCTAGGAGTCTTTGAAGAGATTCTTTGAGGTTTATCGAGAGCAAAGCTTTGCCCAGGTGAGTCCACAGACCCCTTTACTACTTTTACTGTTTTATAAACTTTGGGGTGGAAAACATAAACACAAATGCTACTATTTTACTATGACTGTACAACATTTACATTTTCATTATCGCGTTGGCATGACAAACAATTATTATACCGAACTAAGGTTTGCCAGCAATCATTAACTAGTGGATCTAGACCATGGATATGCAGATAGTACTATTGGCTGACACTAATCCTCCCAACATTATTTGATCACTACTTGGTATAACCAAGACATTGTTCGGGAGTGATATCCATAAAAGAACGATAAACTACTGGAGTTGAAGTGTTGATTGTGGACTTAGGGGTTGGTATATTAACTCAATAGACTAGCTACATATTGAGGATAACAGTTCACACGATGTCAAACATAACAATTTGTTCAACACATTTTCATAAACATAACTAGTAATTGTAGATATTCTACAATTACACTATACTTTTCATATTTACTTCTCATATTATATGAGTGTTGAACTTTATACATTTTCAGTCATAAACCATTTTCATAACAAACATTTTGGGTAGCAAAACACTTTACTTTTACAACAAACATTAACCCTGTGGATTCACTCAACATTATTGTTGACCCTTTTATACTTACGTTTTCCAGGTGATTTAGGAGCTCAGTGAGACCGGAGGATATGAGAAATGGATTGTCGTGAGCCATTGGCGTGCATCCAGTAGGAATTGAACCTACGAATTCGCCAATTATGAGTTGGGTGCTTTAACCATTCAGCCATGGATGGTTAGCGGGACATAGTGAATGACCAGATTCCAATTCAAATGGAATCTTTCAACTAAAGCAATGAGATGCTTAAATGGAATTCTTTTAGTTCTAATAAATAAGGTGGAATTTAATGACAGGAACAATCACTTCATTTTCAAAACTTACTACTTTTAGTAACTACTATTTTTGGAAACTTTCCATTTTTAGAAGGTAAACCATTTTCATATGTTATTTACGTGGTTGTTTGTTTACTTAATTTTTTCTATGTAATCATGAACGTTACACCTCCGTTCTTCCGCAAAACATTTTAAATGAAGTAAAACTCATTTTTGGCGGGGTGTGACAGAATGGTATCAGAGATTAAGTTATAGTGAATTAGCAAGCCTAGTCTATAGCTACAAAAGATTTTTGGGAAAAAACAAAACTTATACAAAACAAATGTTCATGGCGCGCTGAGTCTCATATCCCGAAGTTTCATTGTTCCTAGATTAGAACATTGCCTTAGTTAGTATTGCCATAGAGTAATATTTAGCATATCGTCTGAGTGCCCAATTTTATATTTTATCAGTAGTGCGACTTGTTAATCAGAATGTCGTTATCGAGTGTTATCGATATTTCATACGACTCCGAATATGATAGTGATCAGAGTACTGCTACGCCTAGTAGTATTCCTACGTCTCCAGTTGTTCCATGACATCAACGACCAAGAAGACGTCATATCCCTGTTGTCCCAAATGGTCCTCTGACTGGCCAACGTCCAATTTTGTTTTGTAAGTTTGAGAGCGCTATTTTATTTGTATCTACGCCTGCAAAATCCCTTCGTAATTTAGCTCCAAGAACCCCTTGACGACAAGAACTAGTACCAGAACTAGAACAGATATCAGAATCAGAACCAAAAGAAGAGTCAGATCCTGAAGAAGACTCTGAAGCAGAAGATGAACTAGAAGCAGTCGCTGAACCGTCGCCGCGTGCCTAAATTTGACTCTTCATTAATTAAATACTTTATTTTCTTAACTATTTTAAAAACTAGTTTTGATTAGTTATTTTTATTTATACCTAATTTGGTTGGATGTTCCATTCTTTTCAAAACATAACCACTAGGAAACGTTTTTAATAAAAGTATTATTTTATTTATTAAAAAATCATCTTACTTTGTTATTCGAAAATTTATTTCATACTATAATAAGTAATTTCCTTATTTAGCGATTTCTACTACTAGTACTACTACTACTACTACTACTACTATTAAGTCTACTACTACTACGACTATTACGTCTACTACTACTACGACTATTGTATCTATTTTTCCCTATTTCTTTTAAATATTTCTACTATGTCTACTCTATAAAAATTTCTTTCTTTAATTTGTCTTTATCGTCTTGTCCCACATATCCTTTTCCTTGAGTTTAAGAGAATTGAGATATATCTACGGTCTACACGATCTCGTTCGTACTCACGTCACTGCGCTAAGCCTACAACATTTGAAGATGATGTGAATCTAGCAACAAGACTGATAGTTGATGCTTTTAGAAGTGGATCGTTTAAAGACCAACTGGATGTGTCTAGCAAATCGTCTGAACCCTATAGCAACAACAATGAGAAGCGTTTCTAGAACAACAATCAGCAAAACTACAAAGGGAACAAGTATCAGAAAATCAAGAGCTATGCTGCCTGCAACCAGAGCAACAACAGTCAGAACAACCAGTCGAACCTTGATGCAAAACCGTATGCTGGATGCAATCCCAAGTGTAAGAAGTGCAATTGTCATCATGATGGTCAACGTAAGAAGTGTTATATATGTGACCGTTGGGATCACAATTTCAGAAAAATGTACGTCTAATACCTCCTTCTAAAATTCTCGTTTGTATGAGTATGGTGCTTCAAATCACTACCGAAATCGCTGCTTAAAGCTTCAAGAACAACAACAACGCCAATCGTAACAACAACCGCAATGCCAACAACAACAATGATCATCAGAAAATACGTGGTCGAGCGTTCGTCATTGGTGCTTAAGAAGCTCGCGAAGATCCCAATGCTGTTACCAGTACGTTTATTATCGACAATTATTTTGCTTCTATTTTATTCGATTCGAGAGCCGAATTGAGTTTTGTATCGACCGACTTTAAAATATTCTTAGATATCGAATCATCGCCTATAGTGGTCAGTTATGAGATTGAATTAGCAGATGGCAAGTTACTATGTCTAGTGAGATTTTCTTAAGAGTTGTAAGCTTAATCTAGACAATCAGATATTCGAGATTGACCTTATGCCTGTAGAGCTAGGTAGTTTTGATATCGTCATAGGGATTAATTGGTTATCTAAACACCATGTTGATATATTACGCCACAACAAACAAATTCGAATCCCTTTAACAAAAACATAAACATTACTAATTCAAGGTGAACAAAAAAACAAAAATATCAAAATCATAAATGCTATGAAAGCACAAAATATCTTCGTAAAGGATGCGGAGTCTTTCTTGCTCATGTCATTGACAAGCAGTCCAAAGATCGTAAGATTGAGGACATTCCTATCGTTCGTGATTTTCCTATTGTTTTCCTGGCAAAATTTCCTGGACTGCCACTTCAGAGACAAGTTGAATTTCGCATCGTTTTTAATTCCAAAAATTCACTCCTATCGCGTTCTCCTTATCATCTTGCACCATCTAAAATGCAATAACTTTCTCCTCTATTGCAAGAACATCTTGATCTTGGTTTCATTCGACCGAGTTTCTCATCCTAGGAGCTCCGGTCCCCTTTCGTGAATAAGAAAGATGGTTCAATGAGGATGTGCATTGACTATCGAGAATTGAATAAAGAAACCATTAAAAATCGTTATCCTTTTCCCCGTATTGATGATCTATTCGACCTACTCCAAGGATCCAGTTTTTACTCCAAGATCGATCTTTGTTCAAACTATCACCAGTTGAAGATTCGTAATGAAGATATACCCAAGACAACATTCAGAACTCGATATGGTCACTACAAATTCTTGGTTATGCTATGTGGTTTGACCAATACGACTATTGTGTTTAAGGATATATTGAATAGAGTGTGTAAGCAATATCTCGACGAATTCGTCTTCGTCTTCATAGATGATATTCTCATCTATTCACGAACAAGTGAAGAACATGAAGAGCACTTAAGAATCATTCTTGAGTTGTTGGAGAAAGAGAAGATGTATGCCAAGATGTCCAAGTGTGAATTCTGGTTGCGTGAAGTACAAATTGCTAGGATATGTCATCAACAAGGAAGGAATCCACGTTGATCCTACAAAGATTGAGGTTATTTAGAAATGGGAAGCTTGAAAGACCCCAACAGAAATTAGAAAATTTCTTGGTCGTACTGGCTATTATAGAAGATTCATCAAGAATTTCGCTAAGATAGCTAAAGATTTAGAGGCGTTGACGCAAAAAGATGAGAAATTTGTCTGGGGCGAAAACAAGAATCGGCCTTCCAAACCTTAAAATCCGTAATATTTTCCGCGCAAATTCTATCTCTTCCCGAAGGAACCGACAATTTCGTAGTTTACTGTGATGCTTCGCACCAAGGTGATCGCCTATGCCTCTCGAAAATTGAAGATTCACGAGAAGAACTACACAACGCATTGATCTCGAATTAGGTGTCGTGGTGTTTGCATTGAATATTTAGAGACGTTACCTCTACGGTACCAAGTGCATGATATTCACCGACCACAAGACTTTGTAACACATATTCGATCAGAAAGAGCTCAACATGAGACAACGCAGATGGGTAGAGTTGATGAATGATTACGACTGCGAGATCAAGTATCATCCTGGTAATGCTAGTGTCTTAGCTGATGCCTTGAGTCGAAAAGAGCAACCCAAACCTCGTCGTATTTTATCCCTTCCAATTTCCATTCTTTCTAATCTATCCTCCCAAATTCATAAATTCCAAATTGAAGCCTTGAAGATAGAGAACATAAAGAGGGAAGTCGTACGTGTTATGAAGAAGCAAGTAGAAGCGAAGGTGGATGGAACCCTATACTTATGGATCGTATATGGGTCCCTAATCATGGAAGTGTTCGCAATGTCATCCTATATGAAGCTTACAAGTCCAACTATTCGATTCATCCCGGTTCTGACAAGATGTACGGAGATATCAAAGAACTTTATTGGTGGCCTAACATGGAGAGAGAGATGTCAGTCTACGTCAACATATGTCTATCGTGCTTACAAGTGAAAGCTGGAAATCAAAAACCGTGTAGTCTTCTGCAACAAACAGAGATCCCTGAATGAAAATAGGAACAAATCTCAATGGATTTCATAACCAAATTACCTCGAACGTCTAGTGGTCATCATACAATTCGCGTAATTGTCGATCGTTTGACCATATCAGCTCACGTTATCGCGATCAAGGAAACGTATCAAATGGAGAATCTGACAAGAATCTACTTGAAGGAAGTCGTATCTCGGCATGGAGTGCCAATATCGATCATATCTAATCGCGTCAGTCATTTCACTTCTCGCTGTTGGCAATCATTGAAAAGATCTCCCGGTACTCGCCTCGATATGAGTACTGCCTATCATCCACATTTATTTCTCATTGTCTCTCCTGTTCGTTCTTTGTCTTAAATTTCGGGACGAAATTTCTTCAACCAGGGGAGAATGTGACAACTCGACATTTAGGGTATGTTACTATGTTTCATTTCTTACTTTCTATATTTAGAAAGTTTCTATTTTTAGAAACCTTCTCATTTCGTATCATTTCTAATTTTAGAAAGTTTCTATTTTTAGAAACTTTCCTCATTGCTTATCATTTTGTATTTAGGAAGTTTATATTTTTAGAAACTTTCCTCATTTCGTTTCATTTATACTTTTGGCATCCAAGCACATAACTAGTTCACCAAACATTTAACATTTCACCATACATCAGTGTTTGATTATATTAGTCAATACAACATCTCATTTCATTTGTGGTGACTTCATTTGTCCAAAACATTTCTAATAATGATATTTAAGTAACATTTATTCAATGAATCAAAATAATTAACGAAATGTGACTCGTAGCGAATTTTATTTCAAAACCGACACATAAATTTTTGTTCGACCATCAAGTGATCGAACCCTTCTCTTGGTACCCATAAATTTCTTCCAAACCACCCATGGTGGTGTGGTCATCTTGAATTAAAAAGTTCATTCTTATCATAATCTTATTTAAACCCTTATCTCTATCCCTCTTTGATTATTATCTTTATCTTGATTTAAAAGAGTTTGAATCCTACTCAAACTTCTCCAAAAACCCTAGTTTCTACCCTACAAATACAAGTCATTAGCAAACCCTAAAATATTGGTACTCCCACTCTCGGCCGAACCCTAGCCCCATTCCATCTCGAGTTCGAAGTTCGTCCCAATCAAGCCGATTTCTTTGTTGTTCTTCTTATTCGACCGAAACAAGGTATTACCCGATCCTCTTTTATTTGTTTTACTTGGGTTCGTTTCATTTGTCTCGAACCCGACACCATGGCCAATGGCCATATGGTCTCGGCACACTTATTGATCTTGATCCCGACGTGCATGCTTGCATGAATTTCAATTGGTTCTGTTGTTCGTTATTCGTATTGTTGTTTTGTTAAACCCTTTGCTTTGTTGTCTCATTTGTTTGTTGAATTGATTGTCTAAACCCTAGATTCATTATGACTTGATAAACCCTAGATCTAATGACGTTAAGATGACCAAAACACCTAAATCTAGCCAAACCTGTCATTTGTTCGAACCCTAGAGCAAACCATCACCACAAACCGTAGGTCTAGCCTATTCGGCCGAACCCAAACCGAAACCCAAACCCTAAATTCTGAAACCCTAGATATAGTTGACTTTTGTTGACTTTCGTTGACTATTTTGACCATCGTTGACTACTAGATTGGACCAATTTTGACCCACAAGTTAAACCGGGTCAAGGCCGGATCTTGACCCAAACCAATCGACCCAAACCCGAATACCTAATTGGGCCAAGGCCCGTACTTGGCTCATTCGATCTATCCAAACCTACTGGGCCAAACTTTAGTCGGCCCATTAGTAACCAAGCCCATTTGGACCAAAGCCCAAACCTTTGGCCCATTACTTACCCAAACCGAACCCAATTGGGCCCAAGCCCAATCCATGGCCCAACCTAATCGGACCTAAGCCCAACATGAGGCCCAAGAGGCCCACCTAGTGGCCCATTAAGCCCATCTAGGCCCATTAAGCCCATTTAGGCCCATTAAGCCTAACCCAAGCCCATTTCATTTCATTTCATTTCGAAGCCCATTTCATTTCATTTCATTTCAGCTCATTAAGGTCCAATAACCCTAATTCATACGATGTCACAAAACACAAAACATAACACAAACATAACATATACAACTCATATATATAGTTCGCCTGTGCGTTAGTTTAGTGTTAATTAGATTATTTTTGCGTTTACGCGCTAGGAGTCTTTGAAGAGATTCTTCGAGGTTTATCGAGAGCTAAGCTTTGTTCAGGTGAGTCAACAGACCCCTTTACTACTTTTAATGTTTTATAAACTTTGGGGTGTAAAACATAAACACAAATGCTACTGTTTTACTATGACTGTACATCATTTACATTTTCATTATCGCGTTGGCATGACAAATAATTATTATACCGGACTAAGGTTTGCCAGCAATCATTAACTAGTGGATCTAGATCATGGATATGCAGATAGTACTATTGGCTGACACTCATCCTCCCAACATTATTTGATCACTACTTGGTATAACCAAGACATCTTTCGGGAGTGTATATCCATAAAAGAACGATAACCTACTGGAGTTGAAGTGTTGATTGTGGACTTAGGGGCTGGTATATTAACTCAATAGACTAGCTGCCTGTTGGGATAACAGTTCATGCAATGTCAGACATAACAATTTGTTCAACACATTTTCATAAACATAACTAGTAATTATAGATATTCTACAATTGCACTACACTTTTCATATTTACTTCTCATATTATATAAGTGTTGAATTTTTTACATTTTCAGTCATAAACCATTTTCATAACAAACATTTTGGGTAGCAAAACACTTTACTTTTACAACAAACATTAACCCTGTGGATTCACTCAACATTATTGTTGACCCTTTTATACTTACGTTTTCCAGGTGATTTAGGAGCTCAGTGAGACTGGAGGATATGAGCAGTGGATTGTCGTGACCATGAATGAACATTTAAGTTTACGAACAATCACTTCATTTTCAAAACTTACTACTTTTAGTAACTACTATTTTTGGAAACTTTCCATTTTTAAAAGGTAAACCATTTTCATATGTTATTTATGTGGTTGTTTGTTTACTTAATTTTTGCTATGTAATCATGAACCTTACACCTCCATTCTTCCGCAAAACATTTTAAATGAAGTAAAACTCATTTTTGGCGGGGTGTGACACAATAGGGCAGCGAAAACTGGCGGGAAAAGACTTCTAAGGGCCACCATTAATTAGGCAACAGAGATGATGACCAATGGCACTTGAGTATGTTTTCAGAGGAGGTCTTATGAGAGCATGCCAGGTCATCACGCGCTGAAGACTTTTCAGATTCACAGAGATAGATGGTCTCTGAAATTATGTTGATTATCTGATGAATTCGAGTATCTGAAAGTATGTCATCACGCGCTGAAGACTTTAACAATCTGAATTTTTATTTTTATTTATTTTTTATTTTTTTTATGCATTTAACATACGAAGTCTGCCAATTAGAAAACTGAGCCTGGTTTCATCCAATGGTTTAGTGAAAAGATCAGTGAGTTGATGTTCAGTGGGGATGAAATGGACTTCGACATCACCTTTAACAGAATGCTCTCGAATAAAATGATATCTGACATCGATGTGTTTTGTTCGAGAATGAAATACTGGATTATTGGTGATAGCTATGGCACTTCTGTTGTCACAATAAACTGGAACTTATTCGTAATGCTGATCGAAATCTGAATGTTGATCTTCATCCAAAGAATTTAAGCAATGCATGCTCCAACAACAATGTATTCAGGTTCACAAGTGGATGTTGAAACAGAGCATTGTTTCTTGCTTGACCAGCTTATCAATTTTTCTCCAAAAAACTGACACCCACCACTTTTGCTTTTTCTATCTAGATTGCATCCAGCATAGTCTGCATCGGAGTATCCGACAAGATCAAATCGATTGTCTTTTGGATACCAGAGGCCCAGGCTAGGTGTGCCTTTTAAATACTTGAGAAGTCGTTTCACATCGTGCATATGGGATTCCTTTGGATTAGCTTGATATCTTGCACATAAGCATGCAGAGAACATGATATCGGGTCGATTTGCCGTCAGATAGAGTAGTGAACCTATCATTCCTGTGTAAATTGTTGGATTTTCAGCCTTCCCGGAAAGATCTTCAGTTAACTTTATATTGGTTGCCATTGAGTCTTCATAGAGGAGCACTTTTCAAGATCAAATTTCTTTAGAAGTTTGCATACATATTTATCTTGATTTCTGAAGATTCCCTCTTCAGACTATTTGATTTGTAAGCCCAGGAAGTATGTTAGTTCTCCCATCATGCTCATCTCATAGTTGCCTGTCATAAGTTTGGAGAACTTTTGACACATGATCTCATTTGTTGACCCAAATATGATGCCATCTATATATATTTGAACTAACAAGACATCAGATTTTTGTTTGCGAATAAACAGGGTATTATAAATTGTCCTCTTGTAAATCCACTTTTGAGTAGGAATTGGGATAATGTGTCATACCATGCCCTTGGAGCTTGATTTAACCCATAAAGAGCCTTATCAAGTTGATAGACATATTCTGGATGTCTGTGATCTTCGAATCCTGGAGGTTGTTTTACAAAGACTAGTTCTTGAAGCTTTCTGTTAAGAAAGGCACTTTTGACATCCATCTGATAAACTTTAAAGTTTTTGTAAGCAGCATACGTGAGGAACATTCGAATTGCTTCTTGTCTTGCAACTGGGGCAAAGGATTCATCGAAATCGATGCCTTCCTCCTGTCGATATCCCTGGGCTACCAATCTTGACTTGTTTCTAATCACAGTTCCATCTTGATCTAGTTTGTTTCTAAACATCCGTTTTGTTCCATTGACATTTGTGTTAGACGTGGAGGAACAAGTGTCCACACTTTGTTTTTCTCAAATTGTTGTAGTTCTTCTTGCATTGAAGATATCCAGTGAGGATCTTGAAGTGCAGTTTTGACATTCATAGGTTCAATCATTGAGACAAATCCAACAAATAAACATATGTTGGCGCTGGCTTGTTGGCTCCGAGTGCGAACACCCTGTTGTAAATCCCCAATGACTTGGTTTATTGGATGTTTCTTGTTCCATAGAGTTGATACTTGATTTGATGGTCCAGGTTTATAATGTGTGATAAGAAAAGGTTGTGTTGGAGAGAGTGTAGGAAGTTGGATGTAAAGGGGTATGGTGTCTGGAGAGGATGTGGTTGCATTTTCTTGAGTTTCATAAACATTTTGGACAGGGGTTAATTGATCAAACATTGTAGCTCGCATGGGTGTAATAGGCTCAATTTCAGATGGTGAAGGACTTTCAGATTGGATATTGTCAGATGTTGGAGTATTGCTAGGAATATCATTTTAACTTTCTGACAAATTGTTTATTGGAGGTGTATAAGATCTTTCTGAAGAACGTTCAGTATCTTCAGCTTGATATGTTGAGATTGGTTTGTTGAACTTTAGTTCTTCATCATTTTCAGAAGAAGGAGAAAGATCAGAAAAATGTTTTTCATCAAAAGTAACATGAACAGTTTCTTCGAAGGTAGATCTTTTTCAGATTGTAGACTCTCTATGCATTGGACTATTCAGCGTATCCAACAAAGATTCCGTCTTCAGCTTTTGGATCAAACTTTCCAAGATGCTCTTTGTTGTTTAGAATAAAGCATGGACAACCAAAGGCTCTGAAATATTCAATATTTGGATTTCTTCCCATGACAACTTCATAGGCTGTTTTGTTGTGTCTCTTGACAATTACTGCACGATTTTAAGTGTGACATGGTGTGTGAACTGCATAAGTCCAGAAGTGACTTGGAAATTTGGCTTCGTTCAGCATGGTTCTGGCTGCCTCAATTAAAATTCTGTTTTTCCTCTCAGCAACCCCATTTTGTTCTGGGTTCTTGGAGCTGAGAAGTTTTGATTGATGCCTTTTTCGTTGCAAAGTCTTCTAAAGTGACGTTTGTGAACTCGGTTCCTCGATCACCACGAATACTTTTAAGTTTGACTCCAAGACTTACTTCAGTTTTTTTGAAAAAGTTTATGATTTCTTCAGCAGCATCACTTTTTGCTCTTAAAAGAAGACCCAACAAAATCTGGAGAAGTCATCTATGATAAGTAGAGTTTACATTTTTCTTCCGCCCAAACTCTGCACATTCACAGGACCAAAGAGATCCAAGTGGATTAGATTTAAGCATGTCGTAGAGGCGGAGACTACTTTGGATCTAAAGGATGCTCGATGCTTTCCTTTTTCACAAGCAGAACACATTTTATCTTTGGTGAAGGTAAGTTTTGGGAGCCCTTCAACTAAACACCTTTTGCTAATGTTGTTTATATTTTTGAAGTTTAGATGTGAAAGTCTTTTGTGCCAGAGCCAGTTAACATCAGTTGGAGCAGCAGCAAAGAAACATAGTACCTTTTCAGGAGATGCATAATTCAATAATTCATATCGAGGATGTACATGTCATCTTTTCTTGGTGCATCCATTACCTCGGTTCCTTCTGGATTAATGATGTAACTTTTTGTATCAGTAAAAAGCACCATGTATTCTGCGTCACAGAGCTGACTTATACTTATCAGATTGTGCTTCAGGCCATCCACAAAAAGTACTTCTTGAAAGCACATGACCCATTTGAGATTTCTCCTTGGCCTACTCTCTTCCCGGATGAATTATCACCGAAGACAACTTTAGGACCAGCTTTGTAATGGTGATTTTCGGTTTTAACAAGAAATATACGCAGGGGAAAAGTATTAAATCACCACAAACGGATCTAATATTGAATCATACAATTAAACTAATCAAGAAATCAAAGAGAATGGTATAATAATTCATACCCTAGTTTCCTTTGATTAACAGGATTCGGATGGAGGCTGATGATGACCGAAACCAAGTATTCCAAAGGGGAATACCTATAAAGATGATCCACACAACACTTGTGCTTGAACACCAAGGGATGCTAGTCCAAATCTTCAAGCAAATGGAAGCAAAAACTAGAGAGGATGGTGATGGATGATGTGCGGCCGAATGAGGGAGAGAGGGGAAGGATTACCTTGCCCTAATACTCTTTAATGACTTCCCATAACCATTATGTTTATTTACACTCTAGTCCCTAGCTTTTGTTCCTTTTAGTTTGCTCAAAATAAAGTTTCAATATTAACATTTAATATTAAATTTATTATATTCAAGCATGTAGCCTATATTAATATATAATGTAATTACCCTAATTACACTACATATTTTATGGTGTTAAGTGTTTATGGTGTGTGACCCTTTAGGCTCACAAACAACTAGCCATATAACTATATGTTATACGCGTGAAGCATATTCCTGTTAGTGATTTACGGTTTAATCAAAGTAAAACGCAGCGGAAATATAACATAAATCACCAAACAATGATCTACATATTGACAAAGTAATTAAGCATAAATATCAAAGAGATTAGTATGAGAAACCATACCATTGAAGCCTTTGATACGTAATGTTTCGGATGGTGACAGAGGCAATCGAAACAAAGAATCCAATAGTGAATTTCTCCAAAAGTAATCCACACAACACTTGATCAACACAGAAAACAAAAATCTTCTTTTGTTTTGTGTACGTCCCATCTATTGAAAAAAAAAGGAAGTAACTTTTTTTCTTTTCTTGATTTTGTGCGTGTCTAGAGAAGCAAGAAGCAAGACCACACACCCTCTATTTCATGTAGAGATGCAGCCGAACTTTTTAAGGAATGATGGAGCATTATGGTTTTTAATAACTTGCCTAATCTCTCTCATTCTTTCCTAATTGCAATATAGAAATGTTGCACTTAGGTCCCTTGCTTTTTAATTTTTCAATTTGACTCACAATTAAGTTTCAATACTAACAATTAAGCTAGTAACTTATTATAATAAATAATGTAATTACCCAAATTACATTATCTATTTAATGGTGTTAAGTGTTTAAGTGTGTGACCCTTTAGGCTCACATACAACTAGCCATATAACTATATGTTATGAACATGAAGCATATTCCAACAATTCCAACAGCTCCCACTTGCGCACGTGATAACATCAAGTAGTTATACAAGCAAATGTTAGAGTCTAGCAACCCGCCAATGCCCCTAGAAGTACATGAGGAGTTTCATAAAATATTTGTTCAAAGTTTTTCGAGCAGTTATCCTTTTGTTACTGATACTATGTTGAATTTTAGACAAGGATTAATGTCAATCTAAAATTTGAACGATTCTGTTTCTCGATCTATACATTGAAGTAGATTACCAAAACCAATCAAGATTCATCGAGGTCACAGTAGTATCTAATCCACATATGTGGAGGAACAAATTATTTATTGACTGCATGTGTCTGTCATATGCTTAATGACAAACCCGATAATGGTTGTTATAGCAGCCTTATTCATGTCAGCGTTTAACCATATCAAAGTTTGCCCCTCTACATACACAAACCAACTTACATCTCAAGTCAGAGCATAAGTGACAAAGCCTTTGTGAGATTTACTTGTGACATAAATCCAGGAAGTGATTTCTCATAGGTTGGGTCAGTCCAATTGTGCATCATTATGAACAACATGTGAGTTTGATTTCATTATCCTTAGTCATACTAAAATAATGTCATCGATGCCCTCAGATTTGTCTTAATAATATTCTCATATTATTAATATCACAATGGACAATTTAGAATATAAAACGCAGTAAATATTCATGGATATAAACATGCAAATATAACAATAGATATTCATATAAAAACGATCATATCAAATATATCAATTTATTCCAATAAAAACTGCTCAATGTTCCATTATTCAAATACTAAAACAGATTACATGAAACTACTAGCTGGTCGAAGACCAATGTTTCTAGCATGCTCAATATGTTTGGTTCATGACATTGGTTTCGTGAAGGGGTCAGCTAAGTTGTCATCTGTATGAACTTTGAGCAAGCGTACATCTCCCATTAGGATCGCATCTCTAATGTAGTGAACCTTACTCCGGTAATGTCTGGCGCCTTTCTGAACACCAGGTTCGTTGGCAATGATAATAGCGCCTGTGTTGTCACAGTACATATCCATGGGTCTTTCATTACTTGGGACAACTCCAAGCCTAGAAATGAATTTCCTCATCCAAACAGCTTCCATTGCAGCTTCAGTAGTTGCAATGTATTCAGCTTCTGTAGAAGACATAGCGATAGTGCTCTGCTTTACACTTTTCCAATCAACGGCGCCTCCGTTCAAAACGAAAACATACCCCGTTTGAGATTTGGAATCATCTCTATCAGTCTCAAAACTAGCGTCAGAATAACAAGTAACGCTTAGCTCATTTTGAGTTTCACCACCATAAACAAGAAACATATCTTTAGTATTCCTGAGATACTTCAGTATGTTCTTAACAGCCGTCCAATGACTCTCACCTAGATTCTGTTGAAATCGGCTTGTAAGGTTATGAGAGAACGCTACACCAGGTCTTGTGCACTGCACATCATACATGATAGATCTTACTGCCGAGGCCTAGGGAACTTCACGCATACGTTTCATCTCATCAGGTGAGGACGGTCCTTGAGTCTTACTCAAGTGTACATTGTGTTGCGTAGGAAAATTTCCACGTTTGGAAGCATCCATTCTAAACCGTTTTAGAATTTTATCAATGTACGCACTTTGACTTAGTCCGATTAACCGCTTTGATCTATCTCGATAGATCTTTATACCAAGTATATATGCCGCTTCCCCAAGATCCTTCATAGTGAAGCACTTCCCAAGCCAGGATTTTACATCTTGTAGCATTGGAATGTTATTTCCTATGAGCCGTATGTCATCGACATATAGGATTAGAAAGACGACAATGCTCCCACTAGCTCTTACAAATACACATGGCTCGTCGGGATTCTGAGTGAAGCCAAACGTTTTGACTTCCTCGTCAAATCTTTTGTTCCAACTTCTGGATGCTTGCTTTAGTCCATAAATGGACCTTTGAAGCTTACATACTTTCTTTTGGGGTGTTTTGTACTTACAAAACCCTTAGGCTAAACCATATAGACATCTTCATCAAGGTGTCCATTTAAGAAAGCAGTTTTAACATCCATTTGCCAAATCTCATAGTCATAGTACGCTGCTATGGCTAAGACAATCATAATAGCTCTAACGTCAGCAACAGGTGAGAAGGTTTCATCATAGTCAATCCCGTAGGTTTGAGTGTAGCCTTATGTTACCAACCGAGCTTTATAGGTGTGTACGTTGCCATCCATGTCGATATTCTTCTTAAAGAGCCACTTGCTACCAACAGTCTTGCTGTTAGGAGGAAGATCAACCAAAGTCCATACTTGGTTATCTTTCATGGATTGCATTTCCGCGTTCATAGCATCAAGCCATTTGTCAGATTCAGAATCTGCTGATGCAGCTCGATAGTTTGGGGGTTCATTATGATTCCCTAAACTTAGCTCCTCAGCATCGATTTGGAAACCATATCGTTCAGGTGCATGAGGTGTCCTTGCGGACCTTCGAACGGGGACTACATCATTTTGAGGTGCAACAGGAACAGATTCATGTTCAACCTCATCTTGATGTTCGCTAGTGTCTCAAATAGGTTGCGCATCTTCATCACTTGGAATCTCGTCAAAGTCGATGGTACTCCCACTTGCTTCTTGTGAAATGAGATTGCTCTCAAGAAACTCAGCATAACGAGCAATAATTACTTTTTGCTCAAGTGGAAAGTAGAAATAGTAACCCATCATTTCCTCGGGGTATCCTATAAAGATGCACTTGACAGCTCTGGGTTCAAGTTTGTTTGGCGTGTCTCGTTTCACGAGAGCCTCACAACCCCAGACCTTCAAGTAAGACAAGTTAGGGACTTTCCCATGCCGTATCTCATATGGTGTCTTTTCAACCTTCTTGGTGGGAACCATATTTAGTATGCGAGCAGCCGACTTGAGTGCATAACCCCAAAAGGATAGAGGCAGAGTGGTAGGACTCATCATCGATCGGACCATGTCAAGCAAGGTGGGATTTCTCCTCTCTGATACACCATTATGTTATGGTGTGTAAGGGGGAGTAAATTGTGAGACAATCCCACAATTCTTTAGATGGTCTTGAAACTCATGGCTCATGTACTCTCCTCCTCGATCAGAACGGAGAGCCTTTATCTTCTTGCCGAGTTGATTTTCTACTTCATTTTGGAAAGCTTTGAACGTTTCAAAGGTTTCATGTTTATGTTTAATCAAGTAAACATAACCATAACAACTAAAGTCGTCAGTGAAAGTAATGAAGTAGGTAGCACCTTCCCTAGTTCTTGTTCTAAAAGGGCCACATACATCAGTATGTATGAGTCCAAGTAGATCATTGGCCCTTTCGCCTATAATGGAGAAAAGCTTGCGCGCCATTTTGCCAGATATACGAGAAACACATTTATCAAATGACTCAGAATCATCTGATTTTATAAGTCCATCGTTTTGTAATTTTAAAACGCGTTTCTTGTTAACGTGGCAAAGACGACAATGCCACGTTAAATAGAACTACTGTTTTTGATACGATTATGCATGTCAATCTCAAAGATACCATCACGAGGAATAGCATTAAAATAAAAACCATTATCCTTTGAAACTGAAATACCATAATTCGTAAAAGTATGAATAAAACCATTATTCCACAAACAAGAAAGCGATACTATACCCCTAGTAATACTAGGCGCATAGTGACAATTGTCTAATACAATAATTAAACCACTAGGAAGGATTAAATCATAGCTTCCTATAGCTTCGACCGGTGCACGCATTCCATGGCCCACGTACAAGTCCAAAGCTCCATGGTTTAGCTTTCTACTTCCCCTTAGACCCTGCATGGTATTACAAATGTGAGTTCCACAACAAGTGTCATATACCCATGATTTCTTAGGGAAAGCATATATTTCTATTGTGAAGATACCTGATGTGCCAACCTTGTTGGCTTTGTTCTTCATCAACTCCGCCAGGTAGGCAGGACAGTTCCTCCTCCAGTGGCCAGTTTCACCGCAGTGATGGCAAGCAAGCTCCTTAGCAGGGTGCTCCTTTTGAGTAGGTGGGGGAACCTTTGGCTTGGGTTTGTAAACTTGCTTACCCTTGCCTTGGCCCTTAGCAACTACTTGCGGTTTTTGTTTTTGGATCTTTCCTTGCCTCATAGAAAGGACAGCAGGGGCAGGAGCTTTCTTAGGTAGCCCAGATTCCGTTTGTTTCAGCATAGCATGTAATTCGGCGAAAGTCTTCCCCATACTATGCGTATGATAATGAAGGAATTATGTGCACAGTCAGTCAACCTATGATGATACATCCATGCCTATGAAACACTTAAGGGTCACACCGGTGAGTACATGTAATACGAGCAAGATAAGCAATGGTACTACGAAGAGGAATGATTCATAATAGTCATTATGAATCAGTTAAGTATTAAGTTAAGTTTAACTTATTACTAGATTAGTTTAACTAACTAATTAATACAAGTAGTTGTACATTTACTAGTTGAGTAAATATACAATGTGTTAATTATAGATTATCCATGATACGATTTAAAGCTATTAAATCATATAGTAATTGGATAATATTGTTGTATAAATTATATAAAGGTTATTATATAATTAATTATTGAAAGTATAAATACAAGTATATAATTCGTGTATATGGGTACCGAATTATTAGTGTATTAATACTAGACATTTAATAGTTAAGTGCAACAATAATAAACTAGTTAAACTATAAGGGATGGAAGTGTTAAAAGGAAGTGTAATTAAAGATCTAATATTAATTAAACTAGAAGGGTTCTAAGCGTAACTTATTTATATATAAATAAGAGGCTTAGGGTAACCCTAAACCCCTTGATAATTCACACGAAATACTTCCTCCTTCCCTCTCCTTGGCTTCGGCCGAAACACACCCAAGAACACCAAGTTTGGTGTTCTTCGTTCTTCGCGTTCTTCAAGTCTTGAAGATCCAAGTTCATTGCTTAGATCAACTAGAAGATCGCTCCACTTGTTCATCATCAGTGGATCTATCTTAAGCAATCAACAAGGTATGTTTTGGGAAACCCTTTTCTCCCTTCTCCCTCTTGGACGAATTTCGGCCAAAGAACCCTAGGGTTCTTTGGGTGATGGTCGACGAACACACAAGTATGTGTGCGTTCAAGTTCTTCGTACAAGGTTTCTTTCTTATTAACCTAATCTAGTTCTCCAATATCCCAATCCTTTAGGGTTTAAGGATTAGGTTTATGTGACAACTCGATATTTCTGGTATGTAACCTCATTTCATTTCTAGAACTTTCCTTATTTAGAAAGTTTCTACTTATAGACATTTCTATTTTGGCATTCCTTATACACAACAAACATACATATTTTACACCATACATTAGTGTTTGATTATTTTAGTCAACACAACATTATTACTTTCTTATGGTGACACATTGAGCTTCAAACATTTCTAAAATGATAACATTTCCGGTTAAGCAATAAACGTAACAAACTAATATAAACGTGACTCGAATTGAACGATAGTGTAAACCCGACACCTTAATCCTAGACCGACCACCAATGTGGCCGGCCTACCCTTGCTCGTGACCTTCCTCATGGCCGAAACATCCTTGTGGTGTTGGCCATGTGCTTTAAAAAAACTTGATCTTATCCATTCCATCTTGAAAGAGTCCTTGTTTGACTCAATCTCTTTCATCCAAACCCTAATGCTACCCTATATAAACCCCATAGCACCGAACCCTATTTACCTTTACAAAAATCGGCCAAGCATCCCCAAACCCTACCAAATCCGATCTTCCCAAGCACCATCATCATCTTGTTCGTCGATCATCAAGCAATCCGCATACTTTCTCTTTTCGGTTCTTGATCTTGCTCGACTAGATCCCAAGGTATAATACTACAACCCTCGTTTTCCTTGCTAAATCCTTGCTAACCTACTGTTTTGAACCCGAGACCATGGCCCTAGGCCATGTGGTCTCGGTTGACTATGAAAATCGACACACGCATGCATGTTCTTATCCGATCGGGTTCATGTGTGTGTGTATTGTTCTTGATCTTGTTGTTTTGTTATTAAACCCGTGACTTAGAACCCTAGGTCTCGACATTTGCATGCTAGAACCTTAGATCTAGAACTCTAGATCCGATCTAGAACCCTAACCCCTTGAACCAAGCCGATCTAGCCGAACCTAGCCACAAAGCCGTAGGGTTATGGCCATTCGGCCAACCCTAGGTTAAACCCTAGCCGAACCCTAACCCTAATTGACATTCATGGTTGACTTTTCGACCTAGACTAGCTAGATTTGACTTTTGTTGACCAATTTTGACCAATGTTGACCAATAAGTCAAACCGGGTCAAGGCCGGATCTTGACCCAAACCGTTGACCCAAACCCGAATACCCAATCGGGCCAAGGCCTGTACTTAGCCCATATCGATCTACTTTAGTCCATCGGGCCCAAACCTTGATTGGCCCATTAGTATCCAAGCCCATTTGGACCAAAGCCCAAACCTTTGGCCCATACCCAATCAAACCGAACCCAATTGGGCCAAGCCCAATTCATGGCCCAACCTAAGTGGACCTAGGCCCAATAAGAGGCCCAAGTGGCCCAACCCATTAAGCCCATTAGGCCCAATAGGCCCAATCTAGGCCCAATAAGCCTAACCCAAGCCCATTTCATTTCATTTCATTTCGTAGCCCATTTCATTTCATTTCATATCAACCTAATAAGGTCCAATAATCTAAGTTCGTTCGATGTCACGAAACATAAAACATAACATGTAATACATATTGCTTAACTTATAATGTATATAGTATCGCCTGTGTTAGCTTAGTCTAATCAGTAGTTAAATCATTTAGGAAGCTAGGAGTCTCCCGAGGATTCCTCTGTCTTAAGTCTCTTGTTGCTAAGCTTTGCCAGGTGAGTCCACAGACCCCTTTACTCTTTTTACTGTTTTTATAAACTTTGGGGTGGAAAACATAAACACAACTGCTACTGTTTTGCTATGACTGTACAACATCTATACATTTTCATTATCGCGTTGGCATGACAAACAATTATTATACCGGACTAAGGTTACCAGCAATCATTAACTAGTGGATCTAGACCATGGATATGCAGATAGTACTATTGGCTGACACTCATCCTCCCAACGAACGTTTGATCATTACTTGGTTTATCCAAGACATCTCCGGGAGTGTATATCCATAAAATAACATAACATACTGGAGTTGAAGTGTTGATTGTGGACTTAGGGGTTGGTATATTAACTCAATAGACTAGCTACCTGTTGGGGATAACAGTTCATGCGATGTCAAACACAACATTTTGTTCAACACTTTTTCATAAACATAACTAGTAGTTGTATACATTCTACAACTATACTAAACATTTCATACTTATTACTCATATCATATGAGTGTTGAACCTTATACATTTTCAGTCATAAACCATTTTCTTAACAAACATTTTGGGTAGCAAATCACTTTACTTTCATCATAAACATTAACCCTGTGGATTCACTCAACATTATTGTTGACCCTTTTACTATTTATGTTTTTCCAGGTAATTAGGTGCAGTGGAGTTTGGAGGATATGAGCATTGGGATTGTCGTGAGCCATGATTAAAACATTAAGTTTACGAACAATCATTTCATTTCAAACAATTTCAATTTTAGGAAACTTACTATTTTTGGAAACTTTCTACTTTTGGAAAGTGAAACAAACCTTTATTTTTTCGTTATTGCGTGGTTGTTTGTTTACTTAATTTCTGCTATGTTGTCATGAACGTTACACCTTCGTTCTTCCGCAAAACATTTTAAATGAAGTAAAACTCATTTTTGGCGGGGTGTGACAGTTTAATCCCAGTTCCGCATTTAGGGATTAAATCAGCTAGTTGGTTTTAACCGGTCAAGAACAAGTTCATGTTCTTGGCCAGTATGGTCGAACCAAGTAAACTAGGAGGTTGACCCAAGTGTTCGATCAGTGTCATACGAAACCCTACAGTGGTATCAGAGCGTTGGTTTACAGATCTAGACTAGATTAACAAAGATTGTTTGTTTACTTTATTTTTAAGTTTTTTTTTGTTTAGAGCTTTCTTCTTCTTCTTCATATTTTCGGAAAAAGGGTAGAAACCCTAGGACCAAGAACATTAAACTAGTCTAAGTTTAATTGGTCAAGAAGGTTTCTAGAAACCCTAGCAAATTTTCGAAAACTATAGAAAGAACCCTAGGATCAAGTATGTTAAACAAGATATGTTTAATTGATCAAAAGGATTCCTTCCATAATCCCTTAAAATTTCGTGACCAAGGAAAACCCTAGGATCAAGTATATTAAACAAGATTTGTTTAATTGATCAAAAGGATTCTTTCCTAAACCCTTAGGATTTTCGAAAATCTAGAGGTTACTTGGACACCAAGTTTATTAAACTAGCCTAGTTTAATTGGTGGAAAAGTTTCCTAGGCTTAAGAATTTCGAAACCCTAAAGAACCCTAGAACATTAAACTAGTTTAAGTTTAATAGTTTAAAAGTATTAATTAGGATAATAATCTAAGACCTAGTTAATTAGACAAGTTTATGTCTAAAAAGGTTTAATTGTTATTTTGATAGATATATTAAAGCTAGTTCTTTAAACCTAGTAATTTTGACAAAGTTTTATTGTCTATAAGGTTTAAATTAAAAAGTTTAAGTAAATTTATTAAAAGTTATAATCTATCTTAGAATTTAAACAAAGTTTATTGTTTAAAAAGATTGATTAAAATTAGTCTTTTAATTAAATAATGTCTTTGATCAAGAAAGTCAAACCCTAGTTTTGATTGATCAAAAACAAGATTAGGGTTCATCTAATTAATTTAGGGAATTGATAAAGAGGATGTTAATTTTTTAAGTTCTAAGATTAACAAGGTGTATTTAATTATTTATATGTATGTATTAAAAAATTTCGGAATTTTTTATTTATTAGATAAAATAGAATTTTGAAAGGACATAATAAGTTTATACGCATTTTAATTAGATTAAGTTAAAATACACATGTATAAGCTAGATGTAATATTCTTATTAGAATGTTACAAGTTTATTATAAAATATACATATATACGAATACATTAAAATACAAGATAAAATGGAACAATTAAAAAGGGTAATGTTATTTTGATCTTTAAGGATAATATTATAATTAGTTATTGTATAAGTTATAATATAATTAAAACTAGAAAGTACAAAGTTATGATTTCATTATAACCAGAAATTGTACAAGTTGAAATTATATGATTAACTAGAAATATACAAAGTTATATATATTAAGATGTATAAAGTTGTAAGTTATTATAACTAGATAATTATACAAGTAAGTATTTTACAAGTTATGTAATATACTAGATTAATGATCAAGTAATAAATAACAAGAAAACTTAATAACCTATATTTAACTAGTTCAAGTTAAATGTAAGAAAGGTTTAAACAAACTAAGAATTATTATATATAGTCTTTATATAATAAGTTTATTAGTTTCACCAAGTATAAACCGGTGATTGTGTTAGCTTAAGTTTCATCATGGTTGTTGAAGCTAGTGGGAGCTACACAAGAAAATCACAAAGTTTGTAATTGTGTCGTTAAGACATAAGTTTTGGTCGAATCTAATAAGTCATAAGAAATGTTTGATTTCATTATTAGACATATGAAAAACTAGATGTGTTAAACTAGGTTTATGTTTCAAGTTCATGAATCATAAAAGAATTTAAAAGTTTAACATAAGTTTATAAGTTTTTCAAGTAAGATAAAACAAGTAAGTTTTATTCTAGATAATATTTTTCACAAAATCTAGTAAAACGTTTTGTACACCTCGTTTTAGGTATACATGTAAAATCGTGTAAATTCTTGAAACTATAAGTTTTAAAGAATAGTTGTTATGTTTTAAAAAGGTGTCTTGTAGAACTCTTACAAGTCACACATTTTAAACAGGGATTAAGATTGGAATAAATGTTTAAGTTTAGTTTAAGACTTAAACAAACTCAAGAAAATCTTAGATCTAAGTACTATCCACCTAATGGAACACCTCACTTGTTAAACGATATTCATATTGTAAGGATAAAGAACCTTAGATATGGATTCAAATCATTGCGAGTGTTAGGGTGCGTAAGGTTCTGTGATAATCGGGAGTCCCGGCGCAGAACATCGCACTGTCTTAGATGGTCTGATCTACTTTGGTGATAATCGGGAGTCCCGGCCCAAAAAGTACTTGAGTAGAATAAACATACTAGACTTTATTACTAACTTAGAAATGTACAATTAGATTGTACAAAGTTGTAATAAGTTATAAGTCTAAAGATTCTACGACCCCTAGGAATCGTGTCAAGTCTTGATACGATCGGTAAGGAAGTTACCTACCAGAAATAGCATGTCTCGTCGGGAAGTGCCCAAACCTTGCGGCGAGAATGTGATATATGGATCCTAGGCCTAAAATATTAATTATGGGTTTATAATATATTTTAGAGAATGTTTATTGATGATTACTAATTAAACTAGGTTTGGTTTGTAGATGGCAGCAACAAACACAACGATAACCTCCAACAAACTCTCACGACGTTTCTTTCTAGGAAAGAAAGAAAAGACTGGGTCAAATTTCCTCAATTGGAAGCGTGATTTTAAGATCATGCTCAGACAAGAGAGGGATAGGATTGAGCGAGAAAGAAACGTGTTGAAAACCCCTGCCAAGGATGAAGAAAACGAACCAGGACAAGCGTTTTATGCTTGTAAGGCGTTCGCTTCTTGCAAAATGGCTGAGGGAGCATCAGTGGGTGCACACGTCATGAGAATGAAAGTGCACGTTGATCACCTTACTAGACTTGGTCACCACATGCCATTGCAGTTCGCAATTGACATGATACTCAACTCATTGTCTAATGACTACAAGTTTTTGTAGCCAACTACAGCAAACGTAATATGGATAATTCCATTCCCGAGCTACAATCTATGCTCGAGGCTGTTGAGTTGAATATAACTGATGGCAGCGATGAGAATGGGCATGGTGGTAAAGGAAAGGGTAAAACCTATCCTAACCAAGGAGTGCCAAATGGTAAAGGTGTCAAACAAAAGGTCAAGAAGGTTAAGCCTAACACTGCGAGGACCAAGAACCGGTGCTTCAAGTGTGGTGAGGTTGGGCATTGGAAAAGGAATTGTCCAAAGGGTGCAAGTGGTAGTGGAGGAAACGCAAGTTCCTCAGGTAACACAACCACACTTCTTAATCACTTTAAGATACTTGTAAAGTACATGACGAGTAATCTAACTTTTGCAATCGTTTATTGCAGGAGGAGATGGAAAGTGATAGTGACCAGCATGAGATGGTGATGATCCCACGAGCACCAAGTTTTTTATAATTCAGTATTTTTGTGGATTCGTTTTAAACAATTTTTACTTTATTGTTTAGATATTTTTATTTTTGTTAAAACAACTTTTATTTTGGTTTTAATCAATTATCGAATCCATGGTTGAATTATATTGTGTGCTTGTGTGATAATTACACTAGTCAAGGTTTATGACTAGATTGTAAGTCAAGTTTTGATTTACTTATATTTCATGTTTTTAAATATATTTGTTTGATTGTTGTATAAATAATGTCTTGATAGCTCAATGTATTTAGATGCTAGTAATTAGAAAGTTTTTCTAATGAAAGTATTTAAGAGTTTTATGGAAGCATAAGGTTCAAAGGTTATTGAACTTAGTTAAAACATCTTAAGTAATAGTCATTACTTATGATAGAAAGTTTTAAAGTATTAGTATTAATATAGTATGATTATATTGGATATAATCAAGATAGACTTTAAAGAGTATTATTACAAGTCTTTTACACTTGTAGTAAAGGTTTTAATGAAGTCATAATTCCCTAGTAGGAATAATTGGATATTCGTATAATCCAAGTAAAATGACTTAGACATTAAACGACTCTTAAAAGGGACAAACTATATTAAAGTATTTAATAATTAAAAGGTATTATTGCAAGTCTTTTATACTTGTAATAAATACAATATTTAATCAAGTCATAATTCCCTAATAGGAATAATGGATATTTGACAAATCCAAGTAATGACTTTGGCATTAAATAAAATTCTTAAAAGAATACTGATGTGTTTAAGAATTGATAGTATCATTTCAAGTGTTTTATACTTGTTAGATACAGTAATCAATAAAGATCATAATTCCCTAAACAGGAAGGTTGAATATTCACAAATCCAAAGGATGATCTTAATTATTGATAGAATTCTTAAAAGATTAAACTACAAGTTATTGACTAGGTCAAAGTAGTTTAAGAGATGCTTAAGTTCCATAAAAATAAGTGGGAGCTAAGACTAACGTAATTCATTAAAGATGTTTACCGAATTACATAAAAGGCAAGACTAGAATATGTCCTCGATTGTTGCAAGAACAATATCTAGCAAAGACAAAAGTAATAGTATTCCTAAATACTCATCTTATGTCTTTAGTTTAATAGAAATGATTGGTTTAGTGATAAAGTTACAATTAAGTTTGTAAGAATCATTAAGTAATCAACACGAACGAAAGGAATAAGTAATGATCCAGTAATAATTCAGTAACTATGTCCAGTGAGGAATAGTACATGAGTTAATATCATATTTATTCAGACTTTGTATGTTTTACAAGATCCATGAATAAAAGTCTATTTATTCAAGAAGACACAAAATCCGTGACTACTCGTCTTGGTGGGAACCTTGATGGGACGTTAACGTCATCGCGGTATTTGGTGGTAGATTCGAAGTTCTTCGAAGATAGATACACAAGTTTTGTGTAAACCAAATATCGGTGATATTCTGTTGGAGGCTCAACGAATATTGGATTGACCACCGTGACGATACTTCGTGGTTGAAAAGTTCAAAAGTATTGTTCACTAGGACTGACTTTAAGCCTGAGGTATTTGGTTTAGGATACAATGACTAATGTGCTTTGGTTCAACTCAGACAATTCTGAAATACGTTTGTCATACGAGGCGATACTGGGTACAAAGGAAGTTGTATTTTTAAATCGAAATATACAAGATGGCAATTGCACCTCCTCTTTAGGAGAGATATTTATAGGTCCTTTGACTTGATAAGAAACTGGCAAGTGCACGGCCGTGCCCAAACGAACTGATATGTTCTTTGTCATTTATCACAGCAGTTTGAATCAAGAAGTCATAAAATGATTTCGAATACAGGAGTTGATAATTTCTACCATGCTCGTATTCATTATCACAAATATCGTGCTGCAATGAATAAGCCTAACATAGTTTGCCCAAGAAGTAAAGACAGGGTGTTCTTTACTAGGAGACGCTATTAAAGAGTTTTTCATAAACTATACATCGGTTACGTAAGCTGTTTTTATGGGGTTGGTTACCTACATGCCAATCTAGAAGGCCACTGTAGCTCGTATCATTAAGGCAAAGGTTACAGACTTGCACAAGTGGGAGTCTGAAGGAATTATGTGCACAGTCAGTCAACCTATGATGATACATTCATGCCTACGAAACACTTAAGGGTCACACCGGTGAGTACATGTAATACGAGCAAGATAAGCAATGGTACTACGAAGAGGAATGATTCATAATAGTCATTATGAATCAGTTAAGTATTAAGTTAAGTTTAACTTATTACTAGATTAGTTTAACTAACTAATTAATACAAGTAGTTGTACATTTACTAGTTGAGTAAATATACAATGTGTTAATTATAGATTATCCATGATACGATTTAAAGCTATTAAATCATATAGTAATTGGATAATATTGTTGTATACATTGTATAAAGGTTATTATATAATTAATTATTGAAAGTATACATACAAGTATATAATTCGTGTATATGGGTACTGAATTATTAGTGTATTAATACTAGACATTTAATAGTTAAGTGCAACAATAATAAACTAGTTAAACTATAAGGGATGGAAGTATTAAAAGGAAGTTTAATTAAAGATCTAATATTAATTAAACTAGAAGGGTTCTAAGTGTAACTTATTTATATATAAATAAGAGGCATAGGGTAACCCTAAACCCCTTGATAATTCACACGAAATACTTCCTCCTTCCCTCTCCTTGGCTTCGGCCGAAACACACCCAAGACCACCAAGTTTGGTGTTCTTCGTTCTTCGTGTTCTTCGTGTTCTTCGTGTTCTTCAAGTCTTGAAGATCCAAGTTCATTGCTTAGATCAACTAGAAGATCGCTCGACTTGTTCATCATCAGTGGATCTATCTTAAGCAATCAACAAGGTATGTTTTGGGAAACCCTTTTCTCCCTTCTCCCTTTTGGACGAATTTCGGCCAAAGATCCCTAGGGTTCTTTGGTTGATGGTCGACGAACACACAAGTATGTGTGCGTTCGAGTTTTTCGTACAAGGTTTCTTTCTTGTTAACCTAATCTAGTTCTCCAACATCCCAATCATTTAGGGTTTAAGGATTAGGTTTAATCCCAGTTCCGCATTTAGGGATTAAATCAGCTAGTTGGTTTTAACCGGTCAAGAACAAGTTCATGTTCTTGGTCAGTATAGTCGAACCAAGTAAACTAGGAGGTTGACCCAAGTGGTCGATCAGTGTCATGCGAAACCCTACAGATAAGTCATGACAAACGGTGCAAAATCCTTGTTGAGGGACGTTAGCATCAAGCTAATTCAAAGGATGTGCGGCATGGGGTAACCAAGTTTCTCCATTTCGTCTAAATAGCTCTTCATCTTCAAAAGATAAGAGCTAATAGACTGTCCCTCCTCCTGCTTGCAAGCGTGAAAGGCTTTGACAGTGTCAAAGAGTTCCTACTCGAATTGCTTTTGATACTTGGCTATTAGGTCACGCATCATATCAAATGCAGTGAGGTCCTCGAGATTCTTTTGAATCTCGGGAATCATGCTCTCTAGCATAAGCGCGGCGACTTCTTGTTGTTCGTTAAACCTTTTAGTATAGGTCGCACGAACAGCAGCAGTGGCGGTAGTAGCAGGGGAAGGAGGCAGCGCGTCCTCCAAATGGTGGTACTTGTGCCCGGCCCTAAGGACAATCCTTAGGTTACGAGACCAGTCCACAAAGTTCGTTCCATCAAGTTTCTCTTTTTCGAGAACGGAACGAATGGTGGTGTGTTTTAGGGTTTGATTGTTTGAGGTCATCTACAAAATTACAAAGTTCATTAATTAGTATTTTCAATAATAATTTCTTTTAATCAATTAACTACCCAATTAATTTTTATTAAAAGCTAAGATCCCATTAAGCTTCTATCACCGCATCAGTTGATCTGCTAGAGATGATAGATCTAATAGGTAGGTGACGATCAACAATTGCATTACAAGTGCAACTCTTAGAGGTATGGGATTTCATGGCACCTAGTGAACAAGCATCTAGGGTCAAGTGACATGTTTGTCACATCTTCGCCTCGAGTCAAGGTCTCACCGTTAACTCGATTAGGTCATCCAATGTGAATACATGTCAAAATAGATCTAGGTCTCACGCGTAGAGAATAAGGACCTCGGATCTAAATTCAAACCACGTCTCACGTGAATTCAAAAATAGAAGCAAGTGATTTGCAACCGATTGGACGACGTGACTTAAATTTTAGGTATGTTAAATTTTAATGAATTAATTTTTATTAAGATATGAATGAATCATGTACTTCATTCATACCACTTCATAAGTCGTTCAATAAACGGTAAAAACATTTAACGATTATTAAGGGTGAAGTTTCAAATCGTATTTAAACTTAGTTTAATCTCAAAACAATTTTAGATTATAGATTAATCATGAATGATTAACAAGTGATCATAGATGATAAAAAGTTTGGATGTTTTAATGTTTGTGTCTAAAATCGTATTTTAATTGTTTTATTATTTGTATCTAATAGAAAAGAAAACAACCACAAACATAAATAAAACATGCAACCAATTTTGTGCAAACATCGACCGATGAAATCCTAGGTTCGGTAACGTGAGTCATCACGACGGACCGAAGGGTCAAACTAGGGGACGGGCCAACATGAACCCAAACGGGCCTACATAAACCCAATGGGCTCCCACTTGCCCCAAGACATTCATGGGCAAGTAGAAACCAACATTTGTGAAAAAATGTAATCTGCCAGAAAATTCAGTCTGACTTCAAGGCCCGAAACGTCACTGAAGGACTCTTCGGTGGTCTTCCCCACCTTCTATAAAGTTGTAGGTATCTGAGTTGCGGAAATTTTGGCGGTAGTTTCAGGTCCAACGGAATAGCGATTCTCCAGGAAATTCTGTTTTCGTGCAGCTGCGCAGGAGGTGCCGAAAATTATTGTTTTGTCCTCATCTTTTCTTCACCTTTCGTCAACAAATTACAAAATACAAAGAAACAAAATACAACTATTATAATTACTTTTACAATTGAAATTTGCCCCCAAAAATGGCACCAAAAATAAAAGAAAAAACTAAACAAATTACAACAATTAAGCCAATAACACGGCTTTTCCCAAATCAACCAAGCAACCAAACAATCAACACATTCATTCACAAAGGTCTAGGCTTTCATCGGTTTGCACAAACAAGCAACAATTGACAAGGCTTTGGCTTGGGATATGGCAAAAATACATGTTTTGCCATATCAAAAACAAAATTAAACAAGTAAATCCAAGCCAAATAATCAAAAAATTCAATAAGCTAGATTAATTTTTTGATGTGATTTTGTAATAAGTGACAATAGGGTTCCAAAAATACATGTTTTAACCCATATTTTTTATAAAAAATTTACGGGTTTTTTCTTCTTCCGATCGGGATTAAAAAACTATCAAAACGAATTGATTTTTGCCAGTTTTCACCAAATCTAGCTAATTATATGATTAATATAATGACTCGTGATACCACTAATGGTGATTTTCGGTTTTAACAAGAAACATACGCAGTGGAAAAGTATTAAATCACCACAAACGGATCTAATATTGAATCATACAATTAAACTAATCAGGAAATCAAAGAGAGTGGTACAAGAATTCATACCCTAGTTGCCTTTGATTAATAGGATTCGGATGGAGGATGATGATGACCGAAACCAAGTATTCCAAAGGGGAATACCTCTAAATATGATCCACACAACACTTGTGCTTGAACACCAACGATGCTAGTCCAAATCTTCAAGCAAATGGAAGCAAAAACTAGAGAGGATGGTGATGGATGATGTGCAGCCGAATGAGAGAGAGAGGGGAAGGATTACCTTGCCCTAATACCCTTTAATGACTTCCCATAACCATTATGTTTATTTACACTCTAGTCCCTAGCTTTTGTTCCTTCTAGTTTGCTCACAACAAAGTTTCAATATTAACATTTAATATTAAACTTATTATATACAAGCATGTAGCCTATATTAATATATAATGTAATTACCCTAATTACACTACATATTTTATGGTGTTAAGTGTTTAAGTGTGTGACCCTTTAGGATCACAAACAACTAGCCATATAACTATATGTTATACGCGTGAAGCATATTCCAACACTTTGTCTGTGAAATTTTTAAGAAGCGATATGCAGCCCGTCATATGTCTGGAGCAACCACTATCCATATACCAGATATCATTGCTTCTATCTGATGAATCAGATGATCTTGCAATCAAACATTTGCATTTGTAGCTGACTGAGGAATTTTCAGATTCTTTCTGAGATAGTTCATCACTATCTGATTCTGTATTTGATACCCTTGATTGACAGGTTGCTTTAAGGGTTAAGGATTTAACTTCTTCTTGTGCTACTGCTATTTTGGCCTTTAGAAACAGAAATTCTCATTCAGTTTCTTCATACTTTCTTTTATATTCGACATATGTATCAGAATCAGATGTGGATTGAGTAGATCTTTGCTGATTATTTTCCAGGTTTACTCTGCAATTTGCTTTATAGTGACCAGTTTGACCACACCGAAAACAATCATTTGACCTTTTATGTGTCTGAGAGTCTGATGCTTCAGAGTTGTTACGTTTTATGACTTTATTGTATCTTGTTACGCGAGCAGCCATTTGTTCTACCAGGTCAAGTGCATTATCGCTGGAATAGTTGCTGATGGAATCTTCTTCAAGATGTTGTCGTCGACATCGGATAACATCTTTTCTTCAACATTTTTGGAACAACCATCTCTTGCATCTTCAGAGATTGATGGTCTTAAAGATGCATCAGCAATAAGAGAAACAGAGTATTCATCATTTAGTTCAGAATACATAGTATTCTCGTTCTCAAAATTCATTAAAGTGCTGTAAAGACTACTCAGATTCATGTTTTTCAATTTCCCTGTTGTTCTCAAAACTGTAGACATAATGCTCCATTCCTTTGAAAGAATTTCCAGGAATTTGTGCATCAGCTCTTGTGTATCTTTCTTAAGTTCAGCTTCTTTAAGCTCATTTGTTAGAATCACAAACCTTCTGTATGACAATTTAAGAGATTCGCCCTGAATGACTTTAAATGCCTCATACTTTTGATTAACATTGACTTTTTACTTGTTTTAACATCATTAGTTCCTTCATATGATGTTACCAGTATATCCCAAATTTCTTTAGAAGTTCTACATTCTTTGACTGTAATAAGAATGTGATTTGGTAGAGAAGTTTGATGAAGAAACTTCAAATTTGCATCTAAACCTGCCTTTTCCTTGTCGTCTTCAGTGCATAATTCTTTAGGTTTTGCCTCCTTAGACTCATATACAAAATCTTCATATCTTGAGAGAGAAATTCTTCTTCTTCTGAGTGAGAGCTCTCTTCTTTTCTATCTTCAGAAGAACTTTCTTCTCTTTTAAAAATAATAGGTCTATGACTGAGGGAATGTGGAACATAATGACCAACTTCGAGTATACTAGGAGCAAGATCGTGCTGGTGTTTGGCAAATCCCAGAAATCGCACCTTCCACATCCCAAAGTTATCGTCTATGAAGACTGGATCATTTGATTTTGAACTGAGGCTCAGTTTGGAAACCAATTCGCTCATATTGATCAGTAAGTGAGCAGATCAACAATTATGAATTAATTGTCCTTCTCTGATACCAATTGTTAGTCCCGTAATAAGTGAAATTCTACACTTATACGCTTTCACTGATCAATTTAAAATTAATGGCAACACTCAACACTTTTTAAACGTTTCTTTATTAATCAATAATGATACAATAAAGATGCAAGTAGTTTGCGGAATAGCTAAGAACAAATCCTAACTAAATTGCTTGCATGTGATAGACAACAACAGATATTATCTAAGATAAGTTTTTGATCAACTAATGATCAAGCACAAAACCAGACACATTTGTTATGAAGATTCAATTATCGAATCAAATAACTAAGGTTAACTGGTGGTTAACACTCTGCTCAAAGGAATAAAGTTCTGAAGTCATTTCAACAGCGTGTAACCTTGTTGGGTGCACACGGAAATCGACCGCTTAAGTCCTCAATTTATAGCCTTGGGAAACGTAATGCCAAAGGAATGATCGATCGATTCCACGTGTGATAATTCCGTTAGGACAGGAGATATTTCATGGGATGAGCACGAGTAACGAAATTCTAACAGTACTTTCTGTCGTCTTGTGATCGCCGATATCTTCTAGAATATTGCAAGATATTCCCATAATCAGCGATTCACAAACTTGTGCTTTACTTTTGTCTTTCTGTGACCTTGTTGGGTAGCAATGAGTCTTCGGATGCTCATACTTTTTCAGATGGCCTTCAGCTTTAGTGACCTTAATTAAGAGTTTTGTTTAGAGAAGTATCTGTTTAATGGTTCAACGTTATTGTCCAATGTGCACTGAACCTGTTACAACTATCTGATCTGTTAACCAGTATCTGATTCCGCACGGGGAACTGATCGTTGTTTCAGATAGTGACCAGATACTGTAACTGGGTAACTGAAATCCGAATTGATCAGATTCAGTTACCCACAATCTGAGGAATAGTTCCTCAGATTGTCTTCTAACTATTTGTTTTTTTGTCTTCATTAAATCCCTTCAGTGGGGGATGCTTTTCAACGACCTAACACATATATTAACAATGAGTTAAACACATACACCACCATACAATCAATGAAACTATAGAGAAATTCACACAAGAAGAAACTCAAGATCGCACACATGAAAGAGAGAATGAAAACAATGAATACAATGATCAAAGTTTTCCATTTATTGTTATGGACACTCTTTATTTACGTAAGCTTAATTACGTTGGAAATCCTACCCCTCCAAGAATCTCCTCCTCTCCGCTTCATTCCTTGTTTATAGCTAATAGAATGCAATCCTTCATGTTCAAGGCCCTTGCACAATATCCATGTTGATGAATAAGATTACAAGATTCATTTTTGTCACACTTTTCATCTTAAACGCTTGCTTTATACAGCTCGAGGGTGCCACCCTTGTTTAATCCTGTGGTGGCTCGAAAATGTCTAAATTCCTTGATATCAATCGGATTATAAAGACGAGGGTGATTCGAGTCCACAAGTTCTGATGGCGCTTCAATCTTCTTGTCATTTGGTCCCAATACAAGAATAGCGATTGAGTAACGAGTTTTGGCATCAAAACACCATACTCTATGCTGTACGTTACGAAATCTACCATTGCTCCATGCCTATGTGACAATTGTAACAATTGTTTTAGTAACGATTTTATCATGGAAAACTGTAAGAACATTAGTTAACTAAATCAATAATATTTAAATGCTCAATAGGGGCACATGTTAGAAAAACTTATATATGAATTAAAATGCTTTTAGTTTTTTGTTGAACGAAAAATGGAATGTAAATATTTAACTTCAACTGAATATATTATTATTCAAAACGTTTATTTAAATTTAATAAATAGTCGAATGAAAATATAAACATCAAGCATTAAGTATTAAGCATATATATTAAATGTTATTGTATATCAGATATTAAATATCAAAATATCAAATTAAAATTAAAATATTAGTTTTATCATTTGGTTATACTCATAGTCTTACTCATTAGATCAAGACATGTGTCAAAATTAATGAATAATATTAAGAGAGATAATTAATTGATTATGCATGTCATACTATCAAGTTGGTAGGAGTATCAGTGAGACCAAATGATATTTCTCTAAGTACTAATATCAAATTATATGGTAATATAAATTTGAAATGCTTCCTCCGTATCACAATAAATGATACGGTTTCCAATTTTGTTCTTTTTAAAATCATTATATATTTTAATAATTTACCTTATTTATTAAAAGGTAATAGGGACTACACTGATAACCATCTCCTTAACATAATGAACTCTTAATTTTATTTTTTAATATCATTAATATCACTTTATTTCAAAGTAGGGAGACTTTACTCCACTAATTATCCAATTTAATCCATCATAACTCTTATTATAATATTATACTTCAAAATCTATAAAACCAATAAAAAAACTTCTTCCATTTTAAAATAAGTGATAAATTTGAGGTTTTAAATTTTTTGATGCAATAATATAAAAAATGTTAGATTAGATTAAATTAAATAGTTATTGTAGGATTAATTTTAAATATTTTGATTAAAATGAATTTAATAATTTTTTTAATCACTAATCATAGAAAAGGATTTTGGTTAGGAAAAAGAATGTATTTTTAGATAGCATACAAATAAAACACATTAATGGTTTATTTCAGAAGGGTTGCGGTGTTACTTTGCCAATATCGCCAACGTTGACAACTAGGGAGCCGGGAACATGGTCAACCGGAATAAAGTCGTCGGAGTATTTATCAGCCACCTGTAGACCATTCACCTCATCGTCATCTTGTAATATGGTTAGAAATGTAAGGTCAGAGTGAATACGCATGCCGGTTGACCCAACGCTTTCAGGGCCATAGTGGAACTTGTTCATTATCATTTCGTAACACCATCCATCAAAGAGTTCTCCGGCCAAACCATTGCCTTCCATCAACTTCTGTCCAAGAACTCCGGCGACATCGCGAATAGCTTTTATATACTTGTCAATAATCTTCCTACAAGAATGCAAAAAGAAATCAAAACTAACTCAAGTTAATTACCAAAATAGACCGAAATAAAAAAAAAATCCCAAAAAATCTTGCTACCGACTAGGAACTTTCGTAAATATACCGTGTAACTTGACTTTTTTTTTTTTTTTTGCGACTATATAAAAATAATATCAAATGTCCCAACTAACGGCTGTACATTTTACTCAATTAACGGTTGTACTTTTTGTCTTCTCTTGGTAAAAATTCCTCGGAACATGAAAAAATAAAAAACAAATTTACTTTTTGAGGTATGTTTTATTTTTAGTTTGTCGAGTAATTTTTGTTTTTTCGAACAAGACAAAAAATCTTACAAAAGTACAAGGTTAGTCGTATAAAAGGAAAGTCATAGAAGTAAATAAATAAAATTGCTCATCAGTCGCAAAAAATTAAGTTAAGCTACACAAAAAAATTCTACGTACTTACTACCTACTAAAGAGTGGACATTTGTCAAATTATTTGTCAAGTTGCACAGTCTATTGCTCGATATTTGAAGTCTCTAAGTCTATTTTTGTAAATATATATATACACACCTTTGGTGAGGGGATGCATCAAGGCGATCACAAAATTCATTGGGACAAGATGCGTCACTGAGACCCTCAACATACGGACCAACAAGGTTACGTTTAAGGTAGCCTTTGCCAGGTTCATTAGGATGAACTGTCCCACTTTTGATCTCCTCTGGGAGATCAAAAATCGAGGCAGCCACCGCCTTCATCTCTGCCATGAGCTCTTTCGGGACACCATGGTTAATTATCCTAAAACAACCCCATTCCTCACACGCGGTCACTATTTCCTTTGCCAATCCATCGACCTTTCGGATATCAATCACAGGCACTCCGGCCCTTTCGATATTCGACAATTCATCCATTTTTAGAAGTGTTGCAAGAGTGACAGCCTGTACGGTCGAACATATTAACAATGATTGAAATAAAAATAAATTAATTAAAATATGAGGGACTAAGAGTAGGTATTTTAAAAGGTATATTGGTCATTTTAACACCTCAGTTCATAGATGAGAAGCAGATAGTTTTATAAAAATTTGAAATTAGGGACCAGATTTGTAATTAGTTTCACTTCAAGACCAGATACGTATGAATGTGCAAAACATATGGCCTAGTTGCTGATATACATGTTCTATTTTGAACAAAAAATATTGAGTTCGAGTCTAGCAGCTCGGTGCGATATTCTTCCTTTCTTTTCTTTTTCCCATTTATTTATTTTCATCATTTCTCTTATTCTCTATTATATATGTGCATAGTCTAAAAACTTAACCGACACAAAAATTGAGAAAATAGTTTCGGTCGGACTGAGGACTAAACTGATGATGTCTTCAGCAGGACTTAGAACCAGCCAGAACCAAACCGAAATAGTTTCTTCGACTTTTTCCGATTTTTCTTTTGTTTTGGACCGAACCGGACCGATAATCGATTTTGTATGAAAAGTAGAGAACCGTTAACCGGACACTATATTTCGGTTCGGTCCGATTCGACGGTTCCGGCCGGTTCTCGGTACAGTTTGCTCATGTCTTATTCTCTTTGCTATTTTTTCTATGTAAAATTCTATCTATCACTGCAAATTTTTAATTAAACTGTACATATTCAAAGGTGATAATTTTGTTCTCATAATCTAGTTATATGAAAAATCTACCACTTAGAAAAATTTATTTGAACTTTACAAAAAGATTTGTAATAAGAATCCGAAAAGGCGAAAACTCTATAAGGGACAAAATCAAGAAAACCAACACAAAGAAAAACCTCAAAATTTCTTAGTTTGGGGTTGTTAAGTTTATGAAGTTATTTGTTTTATTTTTCTGTTTAATCGTTTGGCAGTACAAAAATTCTGGATTTCAACGAATTCTTCCCTAGATAATTTTAGACTCCGAACTTAGATTTTTAATGAAAATAGAAACACACCTGAATTCGTTATTAGATTTGATTCATAATAAAATTGATTCAGTTCAATTTACGAAAAAAGAACCCGCCATCCTGAACCGGTTTCAAAACCAGTTCGGAACTAGATCCGAATTGGTTTCACGTACACCGGATCGAGTCCAATCGTAAACCGTGGGTTAGGAAACCGCATCAAGCTTCCTTACGTGACGTACACCCCTATAGTTTACGCGTTTGGAAGAAATAAAATGGCACCAAATTTGTACTGCTCTAGTGATCGACTTCCTAAATTTTCACTAAATTTGTACTGCTCTAGTGACTTTCACTAAATTTTCAAGTTCAAATCCTAAAAATGGCACCAAATTTGTCCAGAATCACCGCAATATCATCATATAGAAAAATACGTACAATCAAAAAAATATAATGTATTTTTTTTTTCTTATAATCCATAATTCTAGATAAAAACCTGTTCGTTGCCTACCTCCGTGCAGAGTAATAGAGCGGAAAAGACAAAACGCCGTCGTTGAAAGTCCAACTAATTGTTATTGGGCTACTTTTGTATGGAGGACAAAGCACGAAGAGAGAATATATGTAGGAGTTATGAAGAGGTCAGGTTGAGTAAAGTGTGGGTTTTATAGAGATAGTGTGTAGTGGAAATGTCGATGTCAGAACCATTGTAAGCCACATGTTTGTTTTGTACTTTTACAATGGTGGTGACATTTCCGAGGTGTTCAAAGAAGTTGGTGCACCGAATAAATCAATTTGGTTGTCGTGAATGTGATAATAGACAAATTGGATATGAGAAGTATTTTTTGTTCGTGTCAAAGTGGTAATCGAATATGGCTAGAATTTGCTAGTGGCGGAATATATCAATTAATTGTTGATGATTAGTTCGGATCACATTCTTGAACAGGATAAGATTATTTTCATGCAAGGATTTTTTATTTTTATTTAATCGTATGAAGAAATCAAAGTGGCACCAATGATCAAATTATTTACGATTGAGCGGATGAGTATTCCGACGAGGTTGAAGTTAGGGAGGTTCGACCAATGGGACGGGACAAGACCAAGAAGAAATTAACAGCGACATCCTCCACGGGTCGGGTGTTCAAGCTTCAAATGTCGGAGCACCGCCTATTGTTGACCACCTCGTCGACAAATGGAAAAACGCCACATCCGACTATTTTGAAACCCACAAAGAATCACCAGCGTACTTGGAAGTGAATCAACAAGCGGGAGTTGGCAGTCAGGGAGCAGAAGTTCGAATTGATGTGGCAGACTACTATGGCGAACAATATCAAAGTCTACGGTGAGCCGTATGACCATTTGACCGGGCCTCATCTTGAGTGGATTTTGGACAGAAAACGTGAAATCAAACATCTCTGTAATTTGAATTTTTAGTTTAATGTCTTTACTTTTTAGTTTAGCGTAATGTTGTTTTAATTATAAATGTAATGTTTTTAATTATTAATGAAATTAAAAAATATTTGGTCACCTCTTACGTGAGTTTGTTAACAGTTTGATCAAGTGTTTGATCATGATAGATTAACTGATATGACGTTATAATTGTTGGAAATGGTGTCCAACGTCATCAAATAAACGGTTTGACTTGGTTAACGTAAATTAAAGTCCTACTAGGGTTGCTCTCGGGACACAACCGAACACGAGAATAAACGAACCGGGCATTAATTAATTGTATAATTAATGCGTATCGGGCTTGGTGGACTGGAATAAGTTAAGGGGTAATTAATTTGTTATTCCATATCGGGCTTGGTTAATTAATGGTTTAATTAAACAAGACGGGCTTTAGGTCAATTTGAGTCCAACTCAAATAAGGAAACATAGGTTTTCCTAAACCTATATAAAGGGACCTTGGGGTATTGACCAAATACATCAAACTCATTAATTGAGAACCCTACTCCCAAAGTTCGGCCCCCCTTCGTCCGTCCGACCGACCGCCGACCGAAGCCACCTCCGGCCGCCGTAACGCCGCTGCCGGACCGCCGCCGAAATAGTTTTCGGTGGTGTTTTCGTTTGGGTTTTCTCAAGGGTACTTTGCACTACATCGTGGTGTATTGTCTCGTTCGTTGTCAACCTCGAGTGTGATCAAGTAGAGGGGTTCTTTCTTGAATCTTAAGTTCGTTGGCAAGTTCTGGCGCGTACTCGTTCTCAAGGAATCGAATCACCGAGCACCGCTAATGTAAGTATTTATTTATTACTAGTTGCCTTAGACTCGTAGATCTAAGCGATCCTTAAGCTTCGTAGTTTATCGTATTAATTGTTCGTAATTCCGCGACGAACATAGTGACGTTAAATGTGTACGAAACCCAACAGTGGTATCAGAGCGTTGGTCTACGAATCTAAGAGTGTTAGATCCTAAATTCGAAAAAGTAAAATTAAAATTTTGTTTTTGTATTATTTCGGTATTTCCGAAATTCGGAAATTAATAAATAAATAAATATTTTAATTTTGAAAAATTGATTTTAATTAAAATATGGTAAGTGGATAAATTTAAAAGGTTTTAGATTTATCAAGATATTCTACCAATGATTATCTCACCAATAATTTAAAATTAGATTAAATAAAAGATTGTGTTTATATATTTAAAAATTTCCGTTTTTAATATATAAATATATATTTATTTAATGTTTTGAATAAATCAAAATTTATTATACATGTATACATATTTTCGGATATGTATATAGATGTATTTGAATAAAAGATTTGAATAAGATAATATTTATTTTTATATATGTATATTTCGGTATATATATATTTAAATAAAAGAATTTGGTAAATATAGATAGTTATTTAAAAGGAGTATTTAAATAAAGATATCAAATTTAAATTGAGGATATACACAATGTGTATAGATCCGAAAATTTTATATAAATTATGGATTTCGGATTTTTGTTATTATTTGATTTTGTATTTATATTGTTATATAAAATATCTCCAAAGAGATAAAATCTTAATGATAATTATAAATATATATTAGATATATGTATGTAAATTAATAGTATAATTTAATATATATATATATATATATATATATATATATATATATATATATATATATATATATATATATATATATATATATTCGTAAATTCGAAACTCCCATATGTCAAAATAGTTTTTGATATATTCCTCCGTTATAATATTATGTAAATAAAAGTATATTTAAATATTATAATTATATATAATTAATTAATTATTAAAAGGTGCGTACTCGCATTTTAATAGAATTAAAAGAATTATATATACATATTACTTTAGTCAAGATAAATTAAAAGTTTAATTTAAACATATTGTAAAAGTTTATATATATATGTATCACTAAAGTAATTACATTAAACAAAACTTCCCGTTCGATGTTAAATGTGAAAGATTGTGCTCTCCATGAGAGACACGCACTCGAGGCATAATCTGATTAACGAAGCGCGTGCAATTGAGCCGGTACGTTAATTTTGAGATTATACTTATGAGTGAAGAGATTCTCGCGATACCCAAGCGAACTTGAGTCGGGGATCTTCGTGAGTGCTTTCATGGTAGATTCACCGTCAAATTCATGATCCATGGTATCCCTGTCATGAATTATGTGACGAGCACAGAATCGAGATTAACATGTCATTCTAATACTTTAAAATGAATCTAAAAGGTCTAGGGATTTCATGGTGATTGAAATTAACAATAGTATGGTTCCTTATGAAATTATTCGGTGTGAATTACGGCATCCCTCTTCACATCAAATAACGTAATAATGGATCCTAGCCTTAACTTGATTATTGGGTAAATAATGTTAAGGATTATCTAATAAATAAACTAACAAAGAAATTGTCTTCTTTGTAGATGGCCAATCTTCAAAACAACAACAACAATCAAAATCTTCCACCACCACCTCCACTTCCACCGCAAAACTCTAACTTCCATCTACTGTCGGTGTTATCACGAGAGAAGCTCACCGGACCCAACTATATTGATTGGGTTCGTACTCTAAGAATTACTTTAAGGTACGAGGGCAAGGAGTATGTCCTTGACGAAGAAATTCCTGAGATCACTGACGACTCGACAGAAGATGACATTAAAGCTTATGAGCAACATTATGCTGAATCGGAAAAGGTTGCTTGCCTGATGCTCACCACTATGTCTTCTGAACTCCAAAAGGGTTTTGAGAAGCTAGGTGCGTTCGAGATCAACCAACAGCTCAAACTGATGTTTCAGAATAGAGCTAGGCAAGAATGTTTCGATGTCGTAAGTTCCCTTGTGGCGTGTAAGTTGCAAGAGGGGCAACCTGTATGTGGCCACGTCCAAAAGATGAAAAGCTACATAGACAGGCTGGAGAACTTGGGTGTTCCATTACCGAAGGAGTTGACTACTGACATGGTCCTGAACTCGCTTCCACCATCCTACTCACAATTTATAGTTAACTATAACATGGGTGATATGGACAAGACACTCATGGAGTTGCACGGTATGTTGAAAACTACCGAAGCAAGCTTGGCGAAAGCCAAGATTTCCACTCCTAATGCTCCTGTGCTGGCCATTCATTCTAGTGGTACTAAGAAGAATAAGCGACCTCCTCCCAGTGGCAAAGCCAGAGTGGGATACAAGAAAAGGAAGGTCGATTCTGACGTAGCACCATCTAAGAATCCGAAAGAGGCCACTTGTTATTACTGCCAAGGGAAGGGCCACTGGAAAAGAAGCTGCCCAAAGTACTTGGATGATCTGAAGAATCAGAAAGTCCAAAAGTCTGGACCATCAGGTACTTTTATGATTGAACTACAGAGTGCTTCTATGTCAAATTCTTGGGTTCTTGATACAGGGTGTGGTACTCACATTTGCACTGATATGCAGGGACTAAAGAATAGTAGGAAGCTGAAGCATGGTGAGCTGAATCTAATAATGGGAAACAGAGTCTCGGCTGCTGTTACCAAGATTGGAGATTTTGAGCTCATGCTTAGTAGTGATAGTTCGATTACTTTATTATATGTTTGTTATTCGCCTTGCATGGCACGAAACATTATTTCATTTTATGCATTGTTTAAGGATGGTTTTACTTTTGGTTTTGATAATGAAAATGGTTCTATCTTAGTTTATAAGAATGATGTTTTTATTTTCAAAGCTATTCCTTGTTCTGGCATATATGAAAGTGTTGTTTGCGTTAACAATAGAAATCTAATATTGAATGTTGATTCGTCCAAAAATGTATTGGATAAATCATGTCTATGGCATTGTCGCTTAGGCCATATAAACAAGAAACGAATCGCTAAACTCCAAAAGGATGGAGTACTAGAATCATTTGACCTCAAATCGAATGATGTGTGCGAATCTTGTTTACTTGGCAAGATGACTAAGGCGCCATTCACAGGGACTTGTGAAAGAGGCAAAGACTTGTTGGATCTTGTACACACTAACGTGTGTGGACCATTCAAGTCAAGCACTAGACATGGCGAGAAATACTTCGTTACATTTACTGATGATTTCAGTAGATATGGTTATGTTTATTTGATTAAACATAAATCAGAAACTTTTGAGACATTCAATGTTTATCAAAACGAAGTTGAGAATCAATTGGGCAAAAGGATTAAGATGCTCCGCTCTGACAGGGGTGGAGAGTATCTTAGTCAAGAGTTCATGGATCATCTAAAGAGTTGTGGAATAGTATCCCAACTCTCACCTCCTAGAACTCCACAACTTAATGGAGTGTCTGAGAGGAGAAATCGAACATTGTTAGATATGGTTCGATCGATGATGAGTCGCGCAACTCTTCCAGTGAGCTTTTGGGGTTACGCCCTAGAAACAGCAGCTCATATCTTGAACCTTGTACCAACTAAGAAGGTCTCCAAGACACCCTCTGAAATGTGGACAGGGAATCCTCCCTCGCTCCGACATTTGAAAATCTGGGGTTGTGAGGTTTACGTCGGACACGAAACTCATGACAAACTGGAAAGAAAATCAGAGAAGTATCATTTCATTGGCTACCCTCGCTAGTCTTTTGGATATCGGTTTTACAAACCGAATGAGAACAAAGTGTTCATAGCTCGAAGAGGATTCTTTCTTGAGAGAGAGAGATATTATCCAAAGAAGATAGTGGGAGCAAAATCGATCTTGAAGAGTCCCAAGAGTCAACCAATGAAATTGAATCGGAATCTATAGTTGACACTAGTACTCAACATGAGGATGAGACTCCTGTTGAACAAAATGATATAACTCCTACCATTCGACGTAGATCCTCTAGAGTTGTTCGCCCTCTTGAGCATCTTGGTGATTATTATGAGTACCATATTGCTGAAGGCGATGCATCGACTGATAATGGTATACCAGTCGATGATGATGAGCCATCAAACTATAAGGAAGCTATGGAAGGCCCTTAGGTCGATAAATGGAAAGAGGCTATGGAGAGCGAGATTCAGTCTATGTATGACAATCAAGTATGGAACTTGGTTGACATTTCACCTGGCACTAAAACCGTTGGGTGTAAATGGATCTTCCAGAAGAATACTGACATGGATGGGAATGTGCACACTTATAAGGCTAGGCTGGTTGCAAAAGGTTATACTCAAACTCATGGAATTGATTATGACGAGATTTTTTCACCAGTAGCCAAGATAAAGTCTATCAGGATATTGCTTGCAATCGCTGCGTTTCATGACTATGAAATCTGGCAGATGGATGTGAAAACCGCTTTCCTGAACGGAAAGTTAACTCAGTATGTCTATATGGCATAACCAGAAGGTTTTATCCACAAGCAACATCCCAAGAGAGTGTGTAAGCTTTAGAAATCCATCTATGGATTGAAACAAGCATCTCGTAGTTGGAATCTTTGCTTTCACGAAAGAGTGAAACAGTTTGGGTTTTCGAGAAGCGAAGATGAGTCCTGCGTTTATATCAAAACTAGTGGGAGCAATGTAATCTTCCTAGTGTTATATATCGACGACATATTGCTCATTGGCAACCACATTCCTACACTGCAAGACGTGAAGTCTTGGTTGGGAAAGTGTTTTGCAATGAAGGATCTAGGAGATGCAGCGTACATACTTGGAATCAAGATATACAGAGATAGAGAAAAACGTCTAATAGGATTAAGCCAGAGTACATACTTAGACAAGGTATTGAAGAGGTTTCATATGCTTGATTCTAAGAAATGTTATTTACCAATGAACCATGGCATAAAATTGACTCATAGTCAAAGTCCCAGCACTGACTTAGAGCGGGATAGAATGAGTCGTATCCCATATGCTTCGGCTATAGGATCGATCATGTATGCCATGATATGTACTCGTCCTGATGTCTCATATGCCTTGAGCATGGTGAGTCGATATCAGGACAACCCTGGTAATGATCATTAGACAGCGGTGAAGACGATTCTCAAGTACCTAAGGAGAACAAAAGATATGTTCTTAGTGTATGGTGGGAAAGACGATCTTGTTGTGGAAGGTTATTGTGACGCGAGTTTTCAAACAGACAGGGATGACTCGTGCTCACAAACTGGATGGGTACTCTTACTTAATGGTGGAGCTGTTACTTGGAAAAACTCCAAGCAGCAGTCGGTTGCTGATTCCACATGTGAATCTGAGTATATTGCTGCTAGTGAGGCAGCAAAAGAGGCCACATGGTTGAAGAATTTCATCGGTGACCTTGGTGTCGTAACAAGCATCAAGGACCCATTGAAAATCTACTGTGATAATGAAGGTGCAATCTCATTGACTAAAGAATCCAAAGATCACAGTAAAACCAGGCATATACTCAGAAAGTATCACTATGTGCGAAAACGTGTCGAGGAAGGTGACGTCATCGTGACAAGGGTATCATCGGAGGAGAATCCGGCTGATCCATTCACAAAGCCACTAAGTCGATCCAAGCATGATGCTCACGCTAGGACGATATGGATTAGATTTCCAAGTGACTTGTATGAATTGATGAATTGTTTATTTATTGAAACTATATCACAAATAATAAATTGTATGAATTGATGAATTATTTATGGTGATTAAATAATATGCAAGTGTTCTATCATTCATATAGTATTTAAAATTTGAGTTTCAATTTTGCATGTTTAGAACAAAATCCAAAGTGATCTAATAGATCATTTAAAACGTCCACATTCGATCATTCTCATGGGAATGAGATATGAATTAAGATGTCATGGAGAGTATGTAGATTGTTCATAAGATTGAACATAGCATGGAGATTGCTGCTACTCCCATGAGCATTTAAATGGAGATTTTAAATGTTGGACAAACCCATGCTCAGAGTATTACCTCATGGACAATTCAAAGGTAATGGTGAGACGGTAATATCATATAGGTCTTAAAACCTAGATACATTAGTCTCCTAGTGAGAGTTCGTGATGCATTGGTTTGCTCCAACGCTATTCGTAATTGGTAGCTATACAGAGTACTTCCATGTGTCATGTAACGATTATGGCAGAAACAATGTAAGTCGAAGTTTATTCACTCCTTCTTTCAATAGTATGAAAAGAAGAGATATCGGTGGGCCCCCTGTTGATTTGATGTGACAATTAAAGTACCTGCGCAGGTCATGACCAAATTGAAAGTTCAATTAGTGGTCTAATCAGTCATCATAAATCTTGATCAGGAAACATAGTCGTGACTAGAGATTGACGTTTGTCCGTGTCTCTAGTTAACGGGATATCGCGAAGTGAAGGACATATGATCACTTATCTTAGGAACTGTATTCTGATTAAGTTCAGAGTTCAGCAGCTGCATTTTTTGCACACTTTAAAAGTATGTTTGACAGACGTTTATAGTTGATGAGATGTCCAAGTGGGAGACTGTTGGAAATGGTATCCAACGTCTTCAAATAAACGGTTTGACTTGGTAAACGTAAATTAAAGTCCTACTAGGGTTGCTCTCGGGACACAACCGAACACGAGAATAAACGAACCGGGCATTAATTAATTGTATAATTAATGCGTATCGGGCTTGGTGGACTGGAATAAGTTAATGGGTAATTAATTTGTTATTCCATATCGGGCTTGGTTAATTAATGGTTTAATTAAACAAGACGGGCTTTAGGTCAATTTGAGTCCAACTCAAATAAGGAAACATAGGTTTTCCTAAACCTATATAAAGGGACCTTGGGGTATTGACCAAATACATCAAACTCATTAATTGAGAACCCTACTCCCAAAGTTCGGCCCCCCCTTCGTCCGTTCGAACGACCGCCGACCGAAGCCACCTCCGGCCGCCGTAACGCCGCTGCCGGACCGCCGCCGAAATAGTTTTCGGTGGTGTTTTCGTTTGGGTTTTCTCAAGGGTACTTTGCACTACATCGTGGTGTATTGTCTCGTTCGTTGTCAACCTCGAGTGTGATCAAGTAGAGGGGTTCTTTCTTGAATCATAAGTTCGTTGTCAAGTTCTGGCGCGTACTCGTTCTCAAGGAGTCGAATCACCGAGCACCGCTAATGTAAGTATTTATTTATTACTAGTTGCCTTAGACTCGTAGATCTAAGCGATCCTTAAGCTTCGTAGTTTATCGTATTAATTGTTCGTAATTCCGCGACGAAAATAGTGACGTTAAATGTGTACGAAACCCAACAATAATAACACGTTTGATCACCCCTATAGTGTTTACATCTGACAAATTTCATCACTTACATGAGGAAACTTACAAAGCAAAGCAAACTATATACAAAATCCAAACGTAGGCCAATAAGAAACAACATAGCTCATCGAAAACAAAATTAAAGCCCAAACCAACATATTGACCCACAAACACCTAAAATAAGAGAAAAATCGATCCACTATCCAAAACTAGGGATGCCATTGGATCTGGTGATGTCATATCCATATTCATATCCATTTAAATTTAAATCATCCATGTCTATATCCATATCTATATCCATTTAAAATCATTTCATCCATCCATATCTATATCCATTGGATTAAAGCGGGTAAATTGACATTCGTCCATTGGATGTCAAAAGAATTTTGTTTCTTAAAGGAAATGCGATATTTTTATAAATAATTTATGATTTTTATTGTATGTATATACGTAATTTTTTTTAAAAAAAAAAGATACAAATGAAAACATAACTACGAATCTACATTCAATTCATAGAACATATATAGTTAATTTGTATCTAATCTTCAAATGTTGATAGATACAAAAAACATGACTTGATAAAATTAAAAGCTTAGATCATGACTTATAATGTTTATAAATTTAGTTATCTTTAATATTGTGGTACGTATAAATTATATAAATCCAGTAAATGTGTAAATATATATTCTTAATTATGTAAAATTACAATATAGAAAATTTAATTTCGGGTTAAGTGGATTCATCAATGGATTGAAAATCGTCATCCATATCAGCTCCAATAAACATCACATCCGTTCCACATCCGATATTCACCCATTTAACTTCATCCATATCCATCACAGACGGGTCGGATTGGGTGGATGATCATCGGGGCGGATGTTGATTGACATCCCTGTCCAGAACGGTCCATTGAAACCAAGATAAGCCGATCTCCTAACGCATTTGATTTGCTCCTTCTCGACACCTACGAATTTAAATTTCACGAAATAATTGGTTAGTGTCCAAACCTTTTCCGTTAAATACCAACTTATTTTGATTCCACCAAATATAAATAACCGGTCAACTACACCACGCCTCCTAGGTAGACCTTTTAATTCTGGAATATTTACGTTTGGATGTATAAAAACTAAATAAAAAATAAAATAAAAATACTTTTAGCGAGCACATGCGCGATGTGTCTTCACTGAAATTTAACCGGGCAAATTTCAATTTGAAGCAAAAGAAAAATGGAAATACCTTTTGTATAGTCGCTAAAATATATCAATAAAATGGAAAGTCTTTTTAGAGATGTAAATGGATACGGGTAGTAGTGGGTACTGCAAAACCCGTACCCGTACCCTACCTGCTATTCTCATACCCGTACCCCGCCCCGTACCCGGTCAAATACCCGACGGGTTCGGGTAGAAAAATCCCCGCCGGGTACGGGTAACCCGACAGGTAATCGTTCAATAAAAAATGAAATAAAATAGCTAAAACATTCAATACTCTTAGTTCGTTCAGACGTTCAATACATAATGGACTACCGGGAGACGAGACATATTTTAACCATTATTAAATTGGGCTAATGAGAGATTAAGAGTTGGCCTAAGTTTGAGTAGTGACTAGTGGGCTAAATCCGTATAAAAAAAATTACACATTAATATATATATTCGGGTCGGGTATAAACGGTGCGAGTATTATAAAACCCGTACCCGACCCATACCCGCTCTCGCTAAAAGGCTGCCTTTTAGCGACGAGTGGCCCGGGAAAATCTTCATAGTAATAAAATATAAATATCTTTGCGACAACATGATCGTCGCAAAAGGGGCAACTCAAAGCAATGGTCCACAAGTAATTTTTTCTGTTTAGTGCACCTTAGCGACTATTTCCCCCTACTTTTAGGAACACATTTCGACTTTAGTAATAGTGTTTTACTAGTGACACTTGTTAGTAAGTATAATTTGCATGTATTATCCGTGCATCATTTATTATTTAATATTTCATCCGTTTAAGAAGGACCTTTGGTCTATTAGTATAGTGTTTGCCTCATAACCTTGAGGTTGGAAGTTCAAGTATCGTCTTGAACATATGTGGAAATTAGGTGTAGATTAAGATTTATCATTAAAAAAAAATACATCATCCATTTCAGAATAAATGATATATTTTCATTTTATGGTGTTTTAAAATAAGTTATACATTTTGAAAATTTACTTTATTAAGTAAAAATAGGCTTACATTTACTGGCTATCTTATTTAATATAATGAAATCATTTAATTTCTCTTACTTTTACTTTACTTTTAAAAATTATTAAGCGCACTTTAATTAAAATGCACTAAGTGTCCAATTTAATTTTCATTATAATATTTTGTCTAATAAAATATGAAACGAATAATATGTCATTATTTTGAAATGATTGAGGTATAAATATTTTCTTGATTATATTAAACTATCAAAACATCCTTCCAAAGTATTTTAAAATAGCATTAATTACAACGAATTCCCAAAGGTAGTTCGAAAGAATTTAATATTTACATTTATTTTATGATATTTCATTTTTTTAATTATATATTACTATGTCAGATAACAAAAAGACAACTACCTCGAATTTAAGTAATAATCTTCGTTAAGAAAATCATAATCCAATATACCAGGCCGGTTTGCTCAATTCTTTTATATGGATGGCGTCTATTAGCAGCCTGCCTGCAAACTGATTTATATATGTTAATTTTAATTTTAATTAATTAAACACCCAGTCAACGGTCAACAACTTGAGGGTTTATGATCATCTTATGGTGCAGTAATGTCTTTTGGGAACATGGAAGCTACTGCAATCACCCTTTGTTATAAAGGCGGCAACGACGGCGGTGGCAGCCACCACCACCACCGGAAAAGACACCACAAAATAACTGGGGTTCCGTGTAGACGTCAAATCAATCGTGACGTAGAAACAGGGGATAGTGTGGAGGCCGATAGAGGGAAGAACGTAGCAGCTACAGATATGGCCTCCACCGGCATGGCTGGTGGTGGAGGAGGAGGTGGTGGTGGTTGTGGTAGTTGATCTGATTCTAGTCAATGAATAATGTTGGTCTTCTTTTTGTTGTGTTTGTGTGGTGGGAAGTAGGGGTGTAATCGAGTCGAGACAGCTCGTGAGTTACTCGAGACCGACTCGCAAAATACTCGGAATTGACTTGTTGTGAACCGAGTCGAGCTCGAGCTCGAGCTACTCGAGTAGGGCTTCGAGTCGAGTTCGAGTTCCAAAATACACAGCTCGCTAGGCTCGCGAGCCTTATCGAGTTTTTATTTAATTACCTTTTTTCCCTTTTCATATACATAATTACCTTTTTACCCTTTTCCATATACATATTTACAACAAAAATGTGCATTTTTAAGAAAAATTAAGATTATTCGAGCCGAGCCGAGTATCGAGTCGAGTTTCGAGCTTTCACCGAGTCGAGTTCGAGCTTAAAAATGGAAGCTCGTCGAGTTTCGAGTCGAGTTTTAATTAGCGAGTCGAGCTCGAGCTTGGCAGAACTCGGCTCGACTCGACTCGTTTACACCCCTAGTGGGAAGTCTATGTCTTGTCTTTGTCGATTATATTATTTTCTTTCCACGTTACTATACGTGCGTTGATGTAAATTAGTTTGACAGATTAATTATATTGCTTTTTCGTCTAATTTCTTTTTTTCCCATATAAATTTCTTGAAAAAAATAATATGTTTCAGTTTCAACACGTAACTTGTTAGCAGGGCCCGCCCCAAGAATTTGAAGGCCCTGTACAATTTATCTAAAAAGGCCCTAAAACTTATAAAATCTTAAATTATAAACAATAAAATTCTAATTTATATTTAATCTCATTAAATATTTTGAAGTAAAATTTCAATCAAAATATTTCATAAAAAATCAAACTTATTTTTACTTAGGAAATTAAAAAAAAAAAAATTATAGCCCAACCTAATTCAACCCAAATTGTTGTATGTGAGTTAAAAGTAAGTTACCTCCGATTTAGGAGGATATCGTTGAGGATAATTCATAATTATGGTAGCTGTTTGTAATGTTTTAAAACCCAGGTTGACCCGGCCGGTTGAACCGGTTCAACTGTGACCCGATGTAAAAGGCGGTTCAACCATGACCGGGTTTTTGCTTAGAATTGACCCTCTTCGACCCGACCGGGTATTGTGAAAACCGGCGACCCGGGTTGACCCGGTTTTTAATATTTTAGTTCAAATGTGCACATTTTATTGAATGATACACACATATTTTGTATAATATTTGTTTATATGATGTTAGTTGACCCGATTTTAAATGTTTTTAGATTAAATGTATAATAATGTACAAACTTTACCACATGACATACATATTTTTTATTTAATTTTTTTTATATGTCGTTAGTTGACCCGGGTTAACCCACCGGTTGAACCGGTTGACCCGTGACCCGGTCATCTTACCGGGCCGAGTAATAACCCGGGTTTTAAAACATTGGCTGTTTGCAATCATATTCAAAAATCGTCGCCGTAATCTCTGAATTTCTTGATGTGGAGATGAGTAATTAACTAGTGCTGTAGTGGGTTATGGTGTAATTGAATAGTTGTATTAATCTAGTTAAGAGTTTGGGCTGGATATAGTACACATTTTGGGCCCTATAAAATCTAGTTAAAAGTTTTGGCCTGGTACAAATCTAGTTAAGAGTTTACACTATAAAATTACGGTGTAATTTTGGGCCATGTATAAATCTAGTTAAGAGTATGAGCTGGAAATAGAATAAATTTTGGGCCCTATAAAATGGTAGGCCCTGTTCAATGAACCTTTGGAACATGGGTGGGTGTGGCCGGCCCTGCTTGTTACTGATTCGAATCTAGACGGTAACATCCATAAGGGACAGTATGATTTCTCTTGAACCTTCCACCTATGGAGAATAATCTTCAGTACCATTTGTCTATAACGAAACTTGAACCCATGACATTAGGCTAGAGGCCTTAGTAACACATACCTTATAGAAAAGACTTTCTAATTGGTTAGATAAAAAACCGGGTTTGACAAAAACGAGCACATCTATAACGAGACTTGAACCCATGACATTAGGCTAGAGACCTTAGTAACACATAACTTATAAAAAAGACTTTTTAATTGGTTAGATAAAAGACTGGGTTTGACAAAAACGGGCACATAAATCTACCCTGTTCTGTCCTCTAGATGTGGGTTCATAAACTTTGGAAATAACCAAAAATAATACTACTAACCTATAAGATTTGAACTACAAGATTTAAAGTTCAAACTACAAATTTTGAAAAGATAAATGATATTGAGTCTTATCATTTGTGTCCACCTGTATGTTTATCTTCTTCTAAACTTGAAATGTGTAATCTACTAATTCGATCTCTTTCCTCATATCAGCCATTGATTTTAACACTTGTAATTATTAAATTAGTAGACACATGAGTAGACACAATTGATATAACAGAATACAATTTCTCTTTTAAAAATGAAGTTAAGGCCAATTTTGGTTAAAAATGTTATAAATCAAAGTACAACTAAGCAAAAAAAGAGAGTTAATTTAATCATTTTGTATGAATTACAATTTCATTTTCAGCTTATAAAACAAATATAAAATTGGGTTTGAATTCCATTTTCTGTCATTCAAACAACTTTTAAATTCCAATTCAATTTTTCTTAAGGATTTCAATTTCTTGACATATTCTAATTCCAATAGGTCTGTGTAAACTGGACCGAAACTGACCGGAACGCTGAACCGAACCAGAGCGGTTTCGAGCAAAATCGGTTCTCGGTTTCGAGCGGTTCGGTTCCGAATGGTTTGGTTCGGTCCAAAACCAAGAAAACACTGAAAAAAGACATAAACTATATCGGCTCTCGGTTCGGTTTGGTTTGTTTTGGTTTGGTTCGTTTTGGTTCGATTCTCGGTTAAGTTTGGTTCCGTTTTGAGCGTCAGCAGTTCGAACCTTGGCCGAAACTATTTTTGCAGTTTTCTGTTTGGTTCAATTTCAAGCGGTTCGTTTTATTCTTGAAACACGCGCAGACCTAAATTATAGCACCCTACAAATCAACGCCTTATTCCTTTCTAGTTACTCAATTTGAAGCGTTAGTTTACTTGATAGGACATGTTTAGATGCATTTAAAAAAATAATCCTAATCATTGCCCTTAGATGTTTTTTCAATTGGTTAATATAATTAATTGGGTTTTTCTAACATATAACCCCTAGGCATATGTTAGGATGTATTTAATGAAGTCAAAATTTCTTAAACACTAGCAACGAACATTTAATAAACCCAAATTTGATAGTTTTAAGTGATGTATTAAATGATTTTTGTGGATTTCTTGAAAAGTTTAAGATCATTAATCCACCTTAACATATGCCTATGGGGCATATGTTAGAAAAACCCTTTGAACGGCAAAAGAGAACCAAGGACAAGAGCTTCGACAAAATCATCACCCCGACCTAGGAACCCGAGAAAACTGCATTAAAAAGTTAGCAAGGAATTAACACGAAAATACAAACAAGGAAACAAAACATACAACACAAAAGAGCACCAAAAAAGAAACCACCTAAAACATCCACAAACCAAAAGAAAACTCCTAAAGGAACGATCAAGCATTCAAGCCATCAGAAGCAAGCCGATTGATCGGTACACTAAAGCTGCCATTTATCCGCCAAAGAAACAACCCGAAGTCTACTTTTTAACCAATAATACGAAATAGCTTGAACATTTATGAACAAAGAATCAATACCGCCAATACCCCGGATCTGATTGGAAAAAACCTTTGCGTTTCTGAACTTCCATAAATACCAAAGGAAGGTATAAATTACTCCCATGAATGCATTATAGTGAGCACCCTTAAAATCCAACAAATCACCCCATGACAATAAATTCGACAGTGAAAGGATGGAATCAGAAGAGATGTTCCACCATCGACTTATTTTAGCGATCATTTGAGCAGCCCCTAAGAGCATCTTCAACCATAAACTCCATAAAATCACTCTATCTCTATAAATTGGTGGGCCCATTCACTCTAAACATCCTCTCAACTCCAACCATAAACTCTATTCATCTCTTCAAAACTCTTTATAATTAGTGGGACTCATATTACATATACAATTACACTCACAAACAAATGTGGGGTCCATGGATAGAGTGGATTTCTCTCACTCTAAATATAGAGTGAACTTTTCTCTCTCTATATTTAGAGTGAGGGATAGAGGTGAGTTGGAGGAGAAAAGCCTTCAAATATGGAGATAGAGGGGGTAATAGAGATTGGTTGGAGATGCTCTAAGCATTTAACAAACGGATGATCTTATTAGTTAACTTACTATTACGTAAAAATATTTCCTTAACCACTAATTTAAACATTTCCCTTTTAAGAAAAAATGTATAATGGCCCATTAACAAAACTTTTGTTATTTGTGATATAGTGAGAAGTTTGTGATCAAATATGATGTCTGTGAGGAAGAGGAGAACTATACCCTTTTTATAGCCATATTCTCATTTTTCTTCGAACCAAAACCTGATCAAATAAAAAAATCTAAGAATGATTTATCGTTGGATCGTTAATTGCAGTACCACGCTTCGCAAAAGTTATCCGATTTTCATTCAACCAACTGGGTATCATTCAGCTGCTTCACTTGAATCTAGCAGAACACCCGATCCTCTTGATTTACGCAACCATAAAGACTGGTTAAGCCCAACTGAAGTCATCAAAATTTTCGAAGCCCTAAAAGATCCCAATTCGACTCTCAATGTTCTAGATCAACTCTCTAAGCGAAAAGATTATAAACCAAATGAAGCTCTTTACACGTCCGTGATAAATAATCTTTCAAAAGCCAAAAACTTTGATGGAATTGAACAATTCATGAAGACAATCAAACATGAAAAAAAGTGTAGGCTTTCTGATGGATTTTTCTACAATGTGATCCGGATTTACGGGTTGGGTGCTGGTAGAATAAACCGAGTAATCGAAACTCTTCTCGATATGCCAAATTACAGCACTTGGCCGACGGCTAAAACGTTTAATTTCGTGTTGAATTTGCTTGTTAACACTAAGAATTTTGATGTGATTCATGAGGTTTATTTGAGTGCTGGAAAGTTAGGTGTTGAAGTTGACGTTTGTTGTTTGAATATCATAATCAAAGGGCTGTTTAAAAACGGGGATGTTGAGGGTGCACGCCAAGTGTTCGATGAAATGCCTAAACAAGGTTGTAAGCCTAATGCGAGAACCTTTTCAGCTTTAATGCACGGGTTGTGTGAAGTTGGTCGCGTTGAGGAAGCATTTTCATTATTACGGAAGATGGAAACCGAGGGCGTAGAGCCTGATACAATCTTGGTAAACATATTAATTTCGGGTTTGAGGAAAAACGGTCGAGTTGAAGAAAGTATTAAGCTTTTTGACACTATGTTGCTAAAAGGGTGTGAACCCATTCCGAGCACCTACCAAGAGGTATTGTATGCTTTGCTCGATAGCAGGAAATACTTTGAAGCTATGAATCTAACACGAAAGATGTCATCCAAAAAGATGGTTCCGACTTTCGACTAATATAAATCAATGATTAGTGGTCTTTGTGAAGAACTCCTTGTGGAAGATGTTGATTTGGTTTTAAAAGAGATGATAGAACATGGTTTTGTACCGAAATTAGCAATGTGGAGGCAGATCCTTCAATGTATACTCTCTAAGAGAACAACTATTGACACCATTTAAAGAATAGTTAATTATGATTTGATTCAATCTTTAAAGTTTTCCGTATAGTTTAGCGTATAACTTGTTGAAAAAGCCGTTGTGACCTGTAATCACAAGTTTTTTTTAACTTCCAATTCGCTTTGGGAGCTGACAAGTTTTTTTAATTTGTCAGCCCTCTGATTTTCTTGTATAACTAAATTAGCCCTCCATAAAGTCCGTATGTAGCTGACAACACGGATCATTTTCCCTTTATATATTAAAAATACACTTTGAACGACTGTCGACGTGTTTACCTTAACACTTTTTTTGATCTTACCTACTTGACACGTTAACATGAGATAACCGGATCCTAAGTTAATTGGTCAAGATTACCTTTCCATGAGTCATGGTTCTAAACCTATAAGCACCAAGTTGGCCCTTTACATACGGTCAGCAACCTGTAAACAGTGACTTTTGGTGAGTTTTTTGTTCATAAATACGAGCCTAAAAGTTTGTACTGATTCTTGATGTGAACTTACCGTTCATGTCTGATGGTTCCATGTCTGATGCTTCACCATCTCCACGAAAGTTTGTACTGATTCTTGATGTGAACTTACCGTTCTTGATGTGAACCAACGGGTTCTTTTGCATCAACAGAAAACCATGATTCTAAAACACAAGATTAATTAGAATGCGGCAAACTTTTATTATATTATTTGAAGTAGTTAAAAATGTTGTTTACTGTCACACCCCGCCTAAAATGAGTTTTACTTCATTTAAAATGTTTTGCGGAAGAACGAAGGTGTAACGTTCATGATGACATAGAAAAAATTTTGTAAACAGACAACCACGTAAATAAAATATTGAAAATGGTTTACCTTCTAAAAATGGAAAGTTTCCAAAAATAGTAGTTACTAAAAATAGTAAGTTTTGAAAATGAAGTGATTGTTCGTAAACTTAAATGTTCATTTATGGCTCACGACAATCCACTGCTCATATCCTCCACTCTCACTGAGCTCCTAAATCACATGGAAAACATAAGTAAAAGGGAGTCAACAAATAATGCTGAGTGAATCCACAGGGTTATTGTTTATAATGAAAGTAAAGTGTTTGCTACCCAAAATGTTTGTTATGAAAATAAGTTTATGACTGAAAATGTATAAAGTTCAACACTCATATAATATGAGAAGTAAGTATGAAAAGTGTAGTGTAGTTGTAGAATATCTACAACTATTAGTTATGTTTATGAAAAAATGTTGAACAAATTGTTATGTTTGACATCGCATGAACTGTTATCCCCAACATGTAGCTAGTCTATTGAGTTAATATACCAAACCCTAAGTCCACAATCAACACTTCAACTCCAGTATGTTATCGTTCTTTTATGGATATACACTCCAGAAAGATGTCTTGGATATACCAAGTAGTGATCAAATAATGTTAGGAGGATGAGTGTCAGCCAATAGTACTATCTGCATATCCATGGTCTAGATCCACTAGTTAATGATTGTTGACAAACCTTAGTCCGGTATAATAATTGTTTGTCCTGCCAACGCGATAATGAAAATGTAAATGTTGTACAGTCATAGTAAAACAGTAGCAATTGTTTATGTTTTCCACCCCGAAGTTTATAAAACAATAAAAAGAGTAAAAGGGGTCTGTGGACTCATCTGGGCAAAGCTTAGCGACAGATTAGGACAGAGGAATCTTCAAAGGCTCCTAGCTTCCTAAACGATATAACTTACTAATTAGACTAAGCTAATAAAGACGATTCTAGATACAATATAAGATAAATGATATGAAATTAATGTTATGTTTTATCTTTTGTGACATCGAATGAACTTGGATCAATGGGCCTTAATCGGCCGAAATGAAATGAAATGAAATGAAATGGGCTTCGAAATGAAATGAAATGAACTTGGGCTAAGCTTATTGGGCCTAGATTGGGCCTATTGGGCCTATTGGGCCTAATGGGCTTAATGGGCCTAGATGGGCTTAATGGGCCACTTAGGCCTCATATTGGGCTTGGGTGAAGGAGTTAGGTGCACAGTCAGTCAACCTATGATGATACATCCATGCCTACGAAACACTTAAGGGTCACACCGGTGAGTACATGTAATACGAGCAAGATAAGCAATGGTACTACGAAGAGGAATGCTTCATAATAGTCATTATGAATCAGTTAAGTATTAAGTTAAGTTTAACTTATTACTAGATTAGTTTAACTAACTAATTAATACAAGTAGTTGTACATTTACTAGTTGAGTTAATATACAATGTATTAATTATAGATTATCCATGATATGATTTAAAGCTATTAAATCATATAGTAATTGGATAATATTGTTGTATAAATTATATAAAGGTTATTATATAATTAATTATTGAAAGTATAAATACAAGTATATAATTCGTGTATATGGGTACCGAATTATTAGTGTATTAATACTAGACATTTAGTAGTTAAGTGCAACAATAATAAACTAGTTAAACTATAAGGGATGGAAGTGTTAAAAGGAAGTTTAATTAAAGTTCTAATATTAATTAAACTAGAAGGGTTCTAAGCGTAACTTCTTTGTATATAAATAAGAGGCTTAGGGTAACCCTAAAACCCCTTACACACCTCACGAAATCACTTCCCTCTCCTCCTCCTTGTTTCGGCCGAGAGCAAGAACACCAAGTTTGGTGTTCTTCGTTCTTCGTGTTCTTCAAGTCTTGAAGATCCAAGTTCATTGCTTAGATCAACTAGAAGATCGCTCGACTTGTTCATCATCAGTGGATCTATCTTAAGCAATCAACAAGGTATGTTTTGGGAAACCCTTTTCTCCCTTCTCCCTCTTGGACGAATTTCGGCCAAAGAAGCCTAGGGTTCTTTGGTTGATGGTCGACGAACACACAAGTATGTGTGTGTTCGAGTTCTTCGTACAAGGTTTCTTTCTTGTTAACCTAGTCTAGTTCTCCAACATCCCAATCCTTTAGGGTTTAAGGATTAGGTTTAATCCCAGTTCCGCATTTAGGGATTAAATCAGCTAGTTGGTTTTAACCGGTCAAGAACAAGTTCATGTTCTTGGTTAGTATGGTTGAACCAAGTTTACTAGGAGGTTGACCCAAGTGGTTGATCAGTGTCATGTGAAACCCTACAGTGGTATCAGAGCCAGGTTTAGAGATCTAGACTAGATTAACAAAGATTGTTTGTTTACTTTATTTTTAAGTTTTTTTTTTTTGTTTCAAGCTTTCTTCTTCTTCTTCATATTTTCGGAAAAAGGGAAGAAACCCTAGGACCAAGAACATTAAACTAGTCTAAGTTTAATTGGTCAAGAAGCTTTCTAGAAACCCTAGCAAATTTTCGAAAACTATAGAAAGAACCCTAGGATCAAGTATGTTAAACAAGATATGTTTAATTGATCAAAATGATTCTTTCCATAATCCCTTAAAATTTCGTGACCAAGAAAAACCCTAGGATCAAGTATATTAAACAAGATTTGTTTAATTGATCAAAAGGATTCTTTCCTAAACCCTTAGGATTTTCGAAAATCTAGAGGTTACTTGGACACCAAGTTTATTAAACTAGCCTAGTTTAATTGGTGGAAAAGTTTCCTAGGCTTAAGAATTTCGAAACCCTAAAGAACCCTAGAACATTAAACTAGTTTAAGTTTAATAGTTTAAAAGTATTAATTAGGATAATAATCTAAGACCTAGTTAATTAGACAAGTTTATGTCTAAAAAGGTTTAATTATTATTTTGATAGATTTATTAAAGCTAGTTCTTTAAACCTAGTAATTTAGACAAAGTTTTATTGTCTATAAGGTTTAAATTAAAAAGTTTAAATAAATTTATTAAAAGTTATAATCTGTCTTAGAATTTAAACAAAAGTTATTGTTTAAAAGGATTGATTAAAATTAGTCTTTTAATTAAATAATGTCTTTGATCAAGAAAGTCAAAACCCTAGTTTTGATTGATCAAAAACAAGATTAGGATTCATCTAATTAATTTAGGGAATTGATAAAGAGGATGTTAATTTTTAAGTTCTAAAATTAACAAGGTGTATTTAATTATTTATATGTATGTATTAAAATTTTCCGAATTTTTTATTTATTAGATAAAATTGAATTTTAAAAGGACATAACAAGTTTATACGCATTTTAATTAGATTAAGTTAAAATACACATGTATAAGCTAGATGTAATATTCTTATTAGAATGTTACAAGTTTATTATAAAATATACATATATACGAATACATTAAAATACAAGATAAAATGGAACAATTAAAAAGGGTAATGTTATTTTGATCTTTAAGGATAATATTATAATTAGTTATTGTATAAGTTATAATATAATTAAAACTAGAAAGTACAAAGTTATGATTTCATTATAACTAGAAATTGTACAAGTTGAAATTATATGATTAACTAGAAATATACAAAGTTATATATATTAAGATGTATAAAGTTGTAAGTTATTATAACTAGATAATTATACAAGTAAGTATTTTACAAGTTATGTAATATACTAGATTAATGATCAAGTAATAAATAACAAGAAAACTTAATAACCTATATTTAACTAGTTCAAGTTAAATGTAAGAAATGTTTAAACAAACTAAGAATTATTATATATAGTCTTTATATAATAAGTTTATTAGTGTCACCAAGTATAAACCGGTGATTGTGTTAGCTTAAGTTTCATCATGGTTGTTGAAGCTAGTGGGAGCTACACAAGAAAATCACAAAGTTTGTAATTGTGTCGTTAAGACATAAGTTTTGGTCGAATCTAATAAGTCATAAGAAATGTTTGATTTCATTATTAGACATATGAAAAACTAGATGTGTTAAACTAGGTTTATGTTTCAAGTTCATGAATCATAAAAGAATTTAAAAGTTTAACATAAGTTTATAAGTTTTTCAAGTAAGATAAAACAAGTAAGTTTTATTCTAGATAAGATTTTTCACAAAATCTAGTAAAACGTTTTGTACACCTCGTTTTAGGTATACATGTAAAATCGTGTAAATTCTTGAAACTATAAGTTTTAAAGAATAGTTCTTATGTTTTAAAAAGGTGTCTTGTAGAACTCTTACAAGTCACACATTTTAAACAAGGATTAAGATTGGAATAAAGGTTTAAGTTTAGTTTAAGACTTAAACAAACTCAAGAAAATCTTAGATCTAAGTACTATCCACCTAATGGAACACCTCACTTGTTAAACGATATTCATATTGTAAGGATAAAGAACCTTAGATATGGATTCAAATCATTGCGAGTGTTAGGGTGCGTAAGGTTCTGTGATAATCGGGAGTCCCGGCGCAGAACATCGCACTGTCTTAGATGGTCTGATCTACTTTGGTGATAATCGGGAGTCCCGGCCCAAAAAGTACTTGAGTAGAATAAACATACTAGACTTTATTACTAACTTAGAAATGTACAATTAGATTGTACAAAGTTGTAATAAGTTATAAGTCTAAAGATTCTACGACCCCTAGGAATCGTGTCAAGTCTTGATACGATCGGTAAGGAAGTTACCTACCAGAAATAGCATGTCTCGTCGGGAAGTGCCCAAACCTTGCGGCGAGAATGTGATATATGGATCCTAGGCCTAAAATATTAATTATGAGTTTATAATATATTTTATAGAATGTTTATTGATGATTACTAATTAAACTGGGTTTGATTTGTAGATGGCAGCAACAAACACAACGATAACCTACAACAAACTCTCGCGACGTTTCTTTCTAGGAAAGAAAGAAAAGACTGGGTCAAATTTCCTCAATTGGAAGCGTGATTTTAAGATCATGCTCAGACAAGAGAGGGATATGATTGAGCGAGAAAGAAACGTGTTGAAAACCCCTGCCAAGGATGAAGAAAACAAACCAGGACAAGCGTTTTATGCTTGTAAGGCGTTCGCTTCTTGCAAAATGGCTGAGGGAGCATCAGTGGGTGCACACGCCATGAGAATGGAAGTGCACGTTGATCACCTTACTAGACTTGGTCACCACATGTCATTGCAGTTCGCAATTGACATGATACTCAACTCATTGTCTAATGACTACAAGTTTTTTGTAGCCAACTACAGCAAACGTAATATGGATAATTCCATTCCCGTGCTACAATCTATGCTCGAGGCTGTTGAGTTGAATATTGAGACCAATTCAAAAAGGGGTCGCATAACTGATGGCAGCGATGAGAATGGGCATGGTGGTAAAGGAAAGGGTAAAACCTATCCTAACCAAGGAGTGCCAAATGGTACAGGTGTCAAACAAAAGGTCAAGAAGGTTAAGCCTAACACTGCGAGGACCGAGAACCGGTGCTTCAAGTGTGGTGAGGCTGGGCATTGGAAAAGGAATTGTCCAAAGGGTGCAAGTGGTAGTGGAGGAAACGCAAGTTCCTCAGGTAACACAACCACACTTCTTAATCACTTTAAGATACTTGTAAAGTACATTACGAGTAATCTAACTTTTGCAATCGTTTATTGCAGGAGGAGATGGAAAGTGATAGTGACCAGCATGAGATGGTGATGATCCCACGAGCACCAAGTTTTTTATAATTCAGTATTTTTGTGGATTCGTTTTAAACAATTTTTACTTTATTGTTTAGATAATTTTATTTTTGTTAAAACAAGTTTTATTTTGGTTTTAATCAATTATCGAATCCATGGTTGAATTATATTGTGTGCATGTGTGATAATTACACTAGTCAAGCTTTATGACTAGATTGTAAGTCAAGTTTTGATTTACTTATATTTCATGTTTTTATATATATTTGTTTGATTGTTGTATAAATAATGTCTTGATAGCTCAAGGTATTTAGATGCTAGTAATTAGAAAGTTTTTCTAATGAAAGTATTTAAGAGTTTTATGGAAGCATAAGGTTCAAAGGTTATTGAACTTAGTTAAAACATCTTAAGTAATAGTCATTACTTATGATAGAAAGTTTTAAAGTATTAGTATTAATATAGTATGATTATATTGGATATAATCAAGATAGACTTTAAAGAGTATTATTACAAGTCTTTTACACTTGTAGTAAAGGTTTTAATGAAGTCATAATTCCCTAGTAGGAATAATTGGATATTTGTATAATCCAAGTAAAATGACTTAGACATTAAACGACTCTTAAAAGGGACAAACTATATTAAAGTATTTAAGAATTAAAAGGTATTATTGCAAGTCTTTTATACTTGTAATAAATACAATATTTAATCAAGTCATAATTCCCTAATTGGAATAATGGATATTTGACAAATCCAAGTAATGACTTTGGCATTAAATAAAATTCTTAAAAGAATACTGATGTGTTTAAGAATTGATAGTATCATTTCAAGTGTTTTATACTTGTTAGATACAGTAATCAATAAAGATCATAATTCCCTAAACAGGAAGGTTGAATATTCACAAATACAAAGGATGATCTTAATTATTGATAGAATTCTTAAAAGATTAAACTACAAGTTATTGACTAGGTCAAAGTAGTTTAAGAGATGCTTAAGTTCCATAAAAGTAAGTGGGAGCTAAGACTAACGTAATTCATTAAAGATGTTAGTGAATTCAGTAAGTTAGTAAGACATTAACAACAAGGTTTTACCAAGTCGTTAGCCAAAGAGTTAAGAGAAATAATAAATGATCGTTAATTAGATTATTGCAAACCTAATAGCGTGATCACAAGTCTTGTGATTAATTATTGCATATCTAATAAGGTTGTTAACCCTTCAGTGGATAACATAGTCATTTAAGGAAATTTCTTTAACTAGTAAGAATATCTACAAATCAAGTAACTAAAAGAGGCTTTAGTTACAAGGATGATTTTATGAATTCAAGAAACCAAGGAGTTAATTTCCAATCCTCCTATGTTTACCGAATTACATAAAAGGCAAGACTAGAATATGTTCTAAATTGTTGCAAGAACAATATCTAGCAAAGGCAAAAGTAATAGTATTCCTAAATACTCGTCTTATGTCTTTAGTTTAATAGAAATGATTGGTTTAGTGATAAAGTTACAATTAAGTTTGTAAGAATCATTAAGTAATCAACACGAACGAAAGGAATAAGTAATGATCCAGTAATAATTCAGTATCTATGTCCAGTGAGGAATAGTACATGAGTTAATATCATTTTTATTCAGACTTTGTATGTTTTACAAGATTCATGAATAAAAGTCTATTTATTCAAGAAGACACAAAAATCCGTGACTACTCGTCTTGGTGGGAACCTTGATGGGACGTTAACGTCATCGCGGTATTTGGTGGTAGATTCGAAGTTCTTCGAAGATAGCTACACAAGTTTTGTGTAAACCAAATATCGGTGATATTCTGTTAGAGGCTTAACGAATATTGGATTGACCACCGTGACAATACTTCGTGGTTGAAAAGTTCAAAAGTATTGTTCACTAGGATTGTCCTTAAGCCTGAGGTATTTGGTTTAGGATACAATGACTAATGTGCTTTGGTTCAACTCAGACAATTCTGAAATACGTTTGTCATGCGAGGCGATACTGGGTACAAAGGAAGTTTTATTTTTAAATCGAAATATACAAGATGACAATTGCACCTCCTCTTTAGGAGAAATATTTATAGGTCCTTTGACTTGATAAGAAACTGGCAAGTGCACGGCCGTGCCCAAACGAACTGATCTGTTCTTTGTCGTTTATCACAGCAGTTTGAATCAAGAAGTCATAAAATGATTTCGAATACAGGAGTTGATAATGTCTACCATGCTCGTATTCGTTATCACAAATATCGTGCTGCAAGGGATAAGCCTAACATAGTTTGCCCAAGAAGTAAACACAGGGTGTTCTTTACTAGGAGACGCTATTAAAGAGTTTTTCATAAACTATACCTGGGTTACGTAAGCTGTTTTTATGGGGTTGGTTACCTACATGCCCATCTAGAAGGCCACTGTAGCTCGTATCATTAAGACAAAGGTTACAGACTTGCACAAGTGGGAGTCTGAAGAAATTATGTGCACAGTCAGTCAACCTATGATGATACATCCATGCCTACGAAACACTTAAGGGTCACACCGGTGAGTACATGTAATACGAGCAAGATAAGCAATGGTACTACGAAGAGGAATGATTTATAATAGTCATTATGAATCAGTTAAGTATTAAGTTAAGTTTAAGTTATTACTAGATTAGTTTAAAACTAATTAATACAAGTAGTTGTACATTTACTAGTTGTGTAAATATACAATGTGTTAATTATAGATTATCCATGATATGATTTAAAGCTATTAAATCATATAGTAATTGGATAATATTGTTGTATAAATTATATAAAGATTATTATATAATTAATTATTGAAAGTATAAATACAAGTATATAATTCGTGTATATGGGTACCGAATTATTAGTGTATTAATACTAGACATTTAGTAGTTAAGTGCAACAATAATAAACTAGTTAAACTATAAGGGATGGAAGTGTTAAAAGGAAGTTTAATTAAAGTTCTAATATTAATTAAACTAGAAGGGTTCTAAGCGTAACTTATTTGTATATAAATAAGAGGCTTAAGGTAACCCTAAAACCCCTTACACACCTCACGAAATCACTTCCCTCTCCTCCTCCTTGTTTCGGCCGAGAGCAAGAACACCAAGTTTGGTGTTCTTAGTTCTTCGTGTTCTTCGTGTTCTTCATGTCTTGAAGATCCAAGTTCATTGCTTAGATCAACTAGAAGATCGCTCGACTTGTTCATCATCAGTGGATCTATCTTAAGCAATCAACAAGGTATGTTTTGGGAAACCCTTTTCTCCCTTCTCCCTCTTGGACGAATTTCGGCCAAAGAACCCTAGGGTTCTTTGGTTGATGGTCGACGAACACACAAGTATGTGTGTGTTCGAGTTCTTCGTACAAGGTTTATTTCTTGTTAACCTAGATTTCGGCTAGGGTTTAGTATTCGGATATAGGGTTTGGTTTAGCACAAGTTTTGGTCAACGAAAGTCAAATCTAGTCAATCTAGGTCAACTAGGGTTAGGGTTCGGCTAGGGTTCGGTCAAAGGTTGGCCGAAGGCTAAAACCCTTCGGGTTTGGAGGCTAGATCGGCTAGAGTTTGGATTTTCATGTGGTGTTTGGCTAGATCTAGGTATCCGGTCACATCTAGGTTAGATCTAGGGTTCGAATCTAGGGTTTAGGCAATAGATCACAAGCTTTAATCACAATCACACACACATGTACACGATCGAATGCATACATGCGTGTATACTCGGTTTTCAATGGCTAACCGAGACCATATGGCCTAGGGCCATGGTCTCGGGTTCAAAACAGAATTCAAGAAAGGAGTAATCAAGGAAAAACAAGCAAAAAGGACTTGGTATCATACCTTGGGATCGAGATGAGCTAGATCAAGAACAATCAATGGGTTTCGGGTTTGCTTGGCTTCGAACGGAGCTCGGGGCTGTTTTGGGAATGCTTGGGACGAAATCAACAAAGGAAATATGTGGGGGTTTAAGGGTGTTTATATAGGGGTAAGAATTAGGGTTTTGGAAGAAGAGTTGTAATGTTACAAGGATTCTTTCAAATTAGGATTGAGATAATAATTCAAAGAGGGATAAGATCTAACAATTAAATATTTAAATGAGATGATAACCACACCTCCTTGGTCTAGTTTGGACGAAATTATGACCCAAGGGTGAAGGGGTTCGACCACTAGATGGTCGGGCAACACTACGATGTGTCGGTTTGGAATATAATTCGTTACGAGTCACTTTTCGTTACTTATTTTGATTTATTGATTAAATATTACTTAAATATCATTATTAGAAATGTTTTGGAGTAAAAATGTCACCTTAAGTAGTATAAGATGTTGTGTTGACTAAAATAGTCAAACACTGATGTATGGTGAAAATGTTAAATGTTCGGTGAACTTATATGTGTTTGGATGCCAAAAGTAGAAATGAAACGAAATGAGGAAAGTTTCTAAACATAGAAACTTTATAAATATAGAAATGATATGAAATAAGGAAAGTTTTCTAAAAAAAGAAACTTTTTATAATTAGAAATAATAGGAAACGAGGAAAGTTTCTAAAAATAGAAACTTTCTAAAATTAGAAATATTACGAAATGAGGAAGTTTCTAAAAATAGAAACTTTCTAAATATAGAAAGTAAGAAATGAAAAATAGTAACATTCCCAAAATGTCGAGTTGTCACATTCTCCCCTGGTTGAAGAAATTTCATCCCGAAATTTAAGACAAAGAACAAACAGTAGGGACAACGAGAAATAGATGTTGATGATAGGCAGTACTCATATCGAGGCGAGTACAGAGAGAGTTTTTCAACGATTGTCAAAAACAAGAAGTGAAACGTATGACGCGATTAGATATGATCCATATTGGCACTTCATGCCAATATAGGACTTCCTTCAAGTAGATTTTTGTCAGATTCTCCATTTGATCATTTTCCTTGATCGCGATAATGTGAGCTGATTTGGTTAAACGATCGACAATTACGCGAATTGTAACATGACCACCAGACGTTTTAGGTAACTTGGTTTTGAAATCCATTGAGATTTGTTCCCATTTCCATTCAGGGATCTCTGGTTGTTGTAGAGGACTAGACGGTTTTCTGATTTTCATCTTTCATCTTCGAACACGTTAGACATTTGCTGACGTACACTACAATCTCTTTCTTCATATTAGGCCACTAATAAAGTTCTTTGACATCTTTGCACATCTTGTCAGCATGAGATGAAATCGAATAGTTGGACTTGTGAGCTTTATTTAGGATGACGTCGCGAACATTTCCATGATTAGGGACCCATATACGATCCATAAAGTATAGGGTTACATCCACCTTTGCTTGTAGTTGCTTCTCCAAAACACGTACGACTTCCTTCTTCATGTTCTCTATCTCTAATGCTTCAATTTGGAATTTATGAATTTGGGAGGATAGATTAGAAAGAATGGAAATTGGCGGGGCTCGAATACGACGAGGTTTGGGTTGCTCTTTCTGACTTAAGGCATCAGCTAAGACGTTAGCTTTACCAGGATGATACTTGATCTCGCAGTCGTAATCATTCATCAACTCTACCCATCTGCACTGTCTCATGTTGAGCTCTTTCTGATCGAATATGTGTTGCAGAGTCTTGTGGTCAGTGAATATCATGCACTTGGTACCGTAGAGGTAATGTCTCCAAATCTTCAATGCGAACACAACGACACCTAACTCGAGATCATGCGTGGTGTAGTTCTTCTCGTGAATCTTCAGTTGTAGAGGAGCGTAGGTGATCACCTTGTCATCAATACACAACCTAGCCCTTGGTGCGAAGCATCACAGCAACTACGAAATTGTCGGTTCCTTCGGGAAGGGATAGAATTTGCGCGGAAAATATTATGGATTGTTGGGTTTGGAAAGCCGATTCTTGTTTTTCGCCCCAGACAACTTCTCATCTTTTTGCGTCATCACCATTAACTCTTTAGCTATCTTCGTGAAATTCTCGATGAATATTCTATAATAGCCAGTAAGACCATGAAATTGTCTAATTTCTGTTGGGGTCCTTGGAGCTTCCCAATTTTTAATAGCCTCAATCTTTGCAGGATCAATGTGGATTCCTTCCTTGTTGATGACATGCCCTAGGAATTTTACTTCACGCAACCAGAATTCATACTTAGAAAACTTGACATACAACTTCTCTTTCTCCAACAACTCAAGAATAATTCTTAAGTGCTCTTCATGTTCTTCATTTGTTCGTGAATAAATGAGAATATCATCTATGAAGATGATGATGAATTTGTCGAGATATTGCTTACACGCTCTATTCAAGAGATTTTTAAACACAGCGGGCGCATTGGTCAAACCACATAGCATAACCAAGAATTTGTAATGACCATAGCGAGTTTTGAACACTGTCTTGGGTATATCTTCATCACGAACCTTCAATTGGTGATAGCTTGAACAGAGATCGATCTTGAAATAGAAACTCAATTCTTGGAGTAGGTCGAATAGATCATCAATACGGGGAAAAGGATAACAAGTTTTAATGGTTACTTTATTCAATTCTCGATAGTCAATGCACATCCTCATTGAACCATCTTTCTTTTTAACGAAAAGGGACCGGAGCTCCCAGGATGAGAAACTCGGTCGAATGAAACCAAGATCAAGAAGTTCTTGTAACAGAGAAGAAAGTTGTTGCATTTCAGACGGTGCAAGACGATAAAGAGAATGTACGATAGGAGTGAATTTTTGGAATCAACATGATGCGGAATTCAACTTGTCTCTGAGGTGGCTGTCCAGGCAATTCGCCAGGAAAACGTTAGGAAAATCACGAACGATAGGAATGTACTCAATCTTACGATCTTTGGACAGCATGTCAATGACATGAGCAAGAAAGGCTTGGCATCCTTTATGAAGATATTATGTTCTTTCATAACATTTATGATTTTAATATTTTTTGTTTCTTTGTTCACCTTGAATTATTAATGTTTATGTTTTTGTTAAAGGGATTCGAATTTGTTTATTGTGGCATAATATATCAGCATGGTTTTTAGATAACCAATTAATCCCTATGACGATATCAAAACTACCTAGCTCTGCAGGCGCAAGGTCAATCTCGAATATTTGATTGTCTATATTAAGCTTACAACTCTTAAGAAAAAAACTCACTAGACATAATAATTTGCCATCTGCTAATTCAATCTCATAACTGAGCGCTATAGGCGATGATTCGATATTTACGAATCTTTTAAAGTCGGTCGATACGAAACTCAAATCGGCTCTCGAATCGAATAAAATAGAAGCAAAACAATTGTCGATAATAAACGTACTAGCAACGGTATTTGGGATCTTCGCGAGCTTCTTGAGCACCAATGACGAACGCTCGACCATGAATATTCTGACGATTATTGTTGTTGTTGGCATTGCGGTTGTTGTTATGATTGGCGTTGTTATTGTTCTTAAAGCTTTAGGCAGCGATTTCGGTAGTGATTTGGGTCACCATACTCGTACAGACGAGAATTTTGGAAGGAGTATTAGACGTACATTTTCTGAAATTGTGACCCCAACGGTCACATATATAAAACTTCTCACACTGATCATCATGATGTCAATTGCACTTGTTACACTTGGGATTGCTTCCAGCACACGGGTTTTCATCAGGGTTCGACTGATCGTTGTTCTTCTGTTGTTGCTCTAGTTGGAGGCAGCATAGCTCTTGGTCTTCTGATACTTGTTTCCTTTGTAGTTTTGTTGATTGATGTTGTAGTAACGCTTCCCATTGTCGTTGCTAGAGGGTTCAGACGATTTTCTAGACACAACCAATTGGTCTTTAAACGATCCACTTCTAAAAGCATCATCTATCAGTCTTGTTTCTAGATTCATGTCATCTTCAAAAGTCGTAGGCTGAGCAGCAGTGACGTGAGTAAGAACGAGATCGTGTAGACCGTAGATATATCTCTCAATTTGCTTAAACTCAGGAGAACCCCTATGAGGGACTAGACGATAAAGAGAATTTAAAGAAAGAAATTTTTATAGAGTAAACATAGTAGAAATATTTAAAAGAAATAGGAAAAAATAGATACAACAGTCGTAGTAGTAGTAGACGTAATAGTAGTAGTAGTAGTAGTAGTAGTAGTAGTAGTAGTAGTAGTAGTAGAAATCGCAAAATAAGGAAATTACTTATTATAGTATGAAATAAATTTTTAAATAATCAAAATAAGATGATCTTTTCAATTAATAAAATAAGACTTTTATTAAAAACGTTTCCTAATAGTTGTGATTTGAAAAGGATGACACATCCACCCAAACTAGGTAACAAGAAAATAACTAAGTAAAACTAGTTTTTAAAATAGTCAAGAACATAAAATATTTGTATAATTAAAAGTTAAATTAGACGCGCGACGACGACTTGTCGTCTTCTTCTGGTTCATCTCCTACTTCAGAGTCTTCTTCAGACTCTGACTCTTCTTCTAGTTCTGATTCTGATACTGATTCTTGTCGTCGAGAGGTTCTTGGAACTAAATTACGACGCGGCTTCACATGCGTAGACACAAATAAAATACCGCCCTCAAACATACGAAACAAAATTGGGCGTTGGCCAATAGCTGGTGTCAGAGGACCATTTGGGATAATGGGGATATGACGTCTTCTTGGTCGTTGATGCCATGACGCAGGAATACTTCTAGGCGTAGTAGTACTATGCTCACTATCATATTCGGAGTCGGACGAAATATCGATAACACTTGATAACGACATTCTGATAATAAGTCGTAATACTGATAGAATATAAAATTAGGCACTCAGACGATATGCTAAATATTACTCTAAGGCAATACTAACTAAGGCAATGTTCTAATCTAAGAACAATGAAACTTCGGGATATGAGACTCAGCGTGCCATGAACATTTCTTTTGTCAAAGTTTTTGTAGTTATAGACTAGGCTAACTAATTCACTATAACTTAAGCTCGGATATCACTCTGTCACACCCCGCCAAAAATGAGTTTTACTTCATTTAAATGTTTTGCGGAAGAACGAAGGTGTAACGTTCATGATGACATAGCAAAAAATATGTAAACAAACAACCACGTAAATAACATATTGAAAATGGTTTACCTTCTAAAAATGGAAAGTTTCCAAAAATAGTAGTTACTAAAAATAGTAAGTTTTGAAAATGAAGTGATTGTTCGTAAACTTAAATGTTCATTTATGGCTCACGACAATCCACTGCTTATATCCTCCAGTCTCACTGAGCTCCTAAATCACCTGAAAAACATAAGTAAAAGGGGGTCAACAAATAATGTTGAGTGAATCCACAAGGTTATTGTTTATGATGAAAGTAAAGTGTTTGCTACCCAACATGTTTGTTATGAAAATAAGTTTATGACTGAAAATGTATAAAGTTCAACACTCATATAATATGAGAAGTAAGTATGATAAGTATAGTGTAGTTGTAGAATATCTACAACTACTAGTTATGTTTATGAAAAAGTGTTGAAGAAATTGTTATGTTTGACATTGCATGAACTGTTATCCCCAACAGGTAGCTAGTCTATTGAGTTAATATACCAACCCCTAAGTCAACAATCAACACTTCAACTCCAGTATGTTATCGTTCTTTTATGGATATACACTCCCGAAAGATGTCTTGGATATACCAAGTAGTTATCAAATAATGTTGGCAGGATGAGTGTCAGCCAATAGTACTATCTGCATATCCATGGTCTGGATCCACCAGTTAATGATTGTTGGCAAACCTTAGTCCGGTATAATAATTGTATGTCATGTCAATGCGATAATGAAAATGTAAATGTTGTACACTCATAGTACAACAGTAGTAATTGTTTATGTTTTCCACCCCAAAGTTTATAAAACAGTAAAAATAGTAAAAGGGGTCTGTGGACTCACCTGGACAAAGCTTAGCGACAGATTAGGACAGAGGAAACCTTCAAAGGCTCCTAGCTTCCTAAACGATATAACTTACTAATTAGACTAAGCTAATACAGGCGATTCTAGATACAATATAAGATAAATGATATGAAATTAATGTTATGTTTTATGTTTTCTGACATCGAATGAACTTGGATCATTGGGCCTTAATGGGCCGAAAAGAAATGAAATGAAATGAAATGGGCTTCGAAATGAAATGAAATGAAATGAACTTGGGTTAAGCTTATTGGGCCTAGATTGGGCCTAATGGGCTTAATGGGCCGAGATGAGCTTAATGGGCACTAGTTTGGGCCACTTGGGCCTCATATTGGGCTTAGGTCCAATTAGGTTGGGCCATAGATTGGGCTTGGGCCCAATTGGGTTAGGTTTGGGTAAGTAATGGGCCAAAGGTTTGGGCTTTGGTTCAAATAGACTTGCATACTTAATGGGCCAACTAAAGTTTGGGCCTGATAGACTAAGATAGACCGAATGGGCCAAGTACAGGCCTTGGCCCGATTAGGTATTCAGGTTTGGATCCACGGTTTGGGTCAAGATCCGGCCTTGACCCGGTTTGACTTATGGGTCAAAATTAGTCCATTCTAAAAGTCAACATTGGTCAAAATAGTCAACAATAGTCAACTAGGGTTTCTAGATTTTGGCTAAGGTTTAGTATTCGGATATAGGGTTTGGTTTAGCACAAGTTTTGGTCAACGAAAGTCAAATCTAGTCAATCTAGGTCAACTAGGGTTAGGGTTCGGCTAGGGTTCGGTCAAAGGTTGGCCGAAGGCTAAAACCCTTCGGGTTTGGAGGCTAGATCGGCTAGAGTTTGGGTTTTCATGTGGTGTTTAGCTAGATCTAGGTATCCAGTCACATCTAGGTTAGATCTAGGGTTCGAATCTAGGGTTTAGGCAATAGATCACAAGCTTTAAACACAATCACACACACATGTACATGATCGAATGCATACATGCGTGTATACTCGGTTTTCAATGGCTAACCGAGACCATATGGCCTAGGGCCATGGTCTCGGGTTCAAAACAGAATTCAAGAAAGGAGTAATCAAGGAAAAACAAACAAAAAGGACTTGGTATCATACCTTGGGATCGAGACGAACTAGATCAAGAACAATCAATGGGTTTCGGGTTTGCTTGGCTTCGAACGGAGCTCGGGGCTGTTTTGGGGATGCTTGGGACGAAATCAACAAAGGAAATATGTGGGGGGTTTAAGGGTGTTTATATAGGGGTAAGAATTAGGGTTTTGAAAGAAGAGTTGTAATGTTACAAGGATTCTTTCAAATTAGGATTGAGATAATAATTCAAAGAGGGATAAGATCTAACAATTAAATATTTAAATGAGATGATAATCACACCTCCTTGGTGTAGTTTGGACGAAATTATGACCCAAGGGTGAAGGGGTTCGGCCACTAGATGGTCGGGCAACAATACGATGTGTCGGATTGGAATAAAATTCGTTACGAGTCACTTTTCGTTACTTATTTTGATTTATTGATTAAATATTACTTAAATATCATTATTAGAAATGTTTTGGAGTAAAAATGTCACCACAAGTAATATAAGATGTTGTGTTGACTAAAATAGTCAAACACTGATGTATGGTGAAAATGTTAAATGTTCGGTGAACTATTTATGTGTTTGGACGCCAAAAGTTGAAATGAAACGAAATGAGGAAAGTTTCTAAACATAGAAACTTTATAAATATAGAAATGATATGAAATGAGGAAAGTTTTCTAAAAAAAGAAACTTTTTATAATTAGAAATAATAGGAAACGAGGAAAGTTTCTAAAAATAGAAACTTTCTAAAATTAGAAATATTACGAAATGAGAAAGTTTCTAAAAATAGAAACTTTCTAAATATAGAAAGTAAGAAATGAAAAATAGTAACATTCCCAAAATGTCGAGTTGTCACATTTACAAATAAATTTATTAATTTAAACTTAAATGACTCACCTTTCCTTCAACATGCATGCCTGTCAAATGCATCTTTGTCCACATTCCAAACCCTAATCGTTTTGTTAATTCCACCTCAAGGATCGCATTCATGTCGTGATCAGCTGTCCGAAAATTCATCCCCAATTCAAGAAGTTTAAAATAAAATATCAGAAATTACCAAAATAAAAGAATTCAAATCCCGTGTTTGAGACAAGGTAATAATGTAATGTACCAAATGGTCATCACCAGTAGATTGACGACAAACTCTCATTTCTGTAAATATGGGTGGCCATCTTGCTAAGTATATTAATGGCATGTATTTTTTAGATTTTAGCAATTTACGTATTAATAGGATTAGGTAGATGTAAATATATATTCGATTAAGGCCCTTTTGAATGTATGGGGAAATTTGTCTGTGTATATTATAAAATTAATTTGGATTAATATGATATCAAAACTTAATAAAGGTATATATGAAATTCACCCATTTAATAAAAATGGTTGAAACGTCTAGGTGTGTCAAATAGGTCAAACCACTCCGCTGAGTTTACCAAAATAAAATAACCTTAACTAATTTAGTAGAGTAGTATTTAAATAAGTTTTTAATTTTTATAAAGTCTCAAGAATTTTTTTTAGTTATTGGATAAAAAATCCCTTAACCACTATCATCAAATCACATATAATTCAATATACAAGCAGCACCGGCCACTGTCGCCGCTGTTAGAAATTAGTAATGAATTTCAAATGTTTGGAATCTCTGAAGTCGTGTAGTCACTTTCAGATCAAAGTATTTCAAAGGTACATTCAAAATCTTCAATCGGATAAAATCAGAGAGATCTCAAGAATGGAAAATGTGAAATTCGTATGAATTCGTACAAGAGAATGATGACCAAAACCAGTGTTATTCCACTTTCTAGAAACTGACGAAAAACCTTTTTAAACTACTAAATTGCAGTTTAAAGTGCTCCAAAAACCGCCTAAAACCGGGTCGGATCCAGGTCAAAAACCGGGTTCAAATCAAGAATTCGGATTTTCTATTTATTTTCTATAAAGGAATATTATCCGAAATAAAAAATTTCCAAGCTCGACCCCAGCCAGGGGCTCTGCCCCTTGGACCCCACCAGGGGCGCTGCTCCTTGGACCCCAACCAGGGCACTGCCCCGGACCCCGCCAGGGGCGCTGCCCCTTGGAACCCCGTTATCGGGGGCGTTGCCTCCGAACCCCCGTTAAGTCAGTGTATTATAATCAGAATAAATTCAAACAAGCGTGCACTCCGACCCATCCTCACTTGTTCAATATTTATTAAGATTACATTTGGTCAATGAATTTATCCCATTACACTTATAATATTGGTGATACAAATCACTTCCGAACCCCCCCCCCCCCCCGCGCGGCCGCCTCTGGCCGGCACAATCACATGTGATTCGATACGCAATCACATGTGATTCGATACGCAATCACAAGTGATTGAAATCAGTCAACGGTGGCGAGGGGTTGTCAGTGGTGGAGACAATTGGCGACATAGGGTGGTGGTGGTGGTGATCGGCGGTGTTGAATCGCATGTGATTTAATACACATGGGGTGATGGTGGTGGTGGTCGGTGTTGTGCAATCACATGTGATTTAATACATATGGGGTGGTGGTATTGATGTGTTTAATCACATGTGATGATGGTGGTGATTTATGAGTTGATTGATCCGAGGGCTGATATTTGTCCCTCGTAACTTTATAAAAATGATGGACTTCATTGAATGTTTCTTTAATTTAGTATTAAGAATAATTATTATATTTAAGGGATTTGCTAACCATTGCCCTAAAGAGCAATGGTTAAGGAGAGTTGTGTTGGTTAATGTATAATTAAAGCAATATAATTATTAAAGGTGGTTATTAAAATTCAAAGTGGTGATATTTTTTATAGTTGTTGTACAACATATTTTCTTGGGTCGCTAAAACGCACCCCCAACTGAAGGGATTTAATGAATACAAAAAGGAAAATAGTTAGAAGACAATCTGAGGATTAGTTCCTCAGATTGTGGGTAACTGAATCTGATCAGTTCGTATTTCAGCTACCCAGTTACACTATCTGAAACAACGATCAGTTCCCTGTGCGGGGTCAGATACTGATTAACAGATCAGATAGTTGTATCAGGTTCAGCGCACATTGGACAATAACGCTAAACCATTGAAGTATTGAACAGATACTTCTCTAAATAAAACTCTTAGTGAAGGTCACTGAAGCTGAAGGCCATCTGAAGAAGCATGAGTATCCGAAGACTCATGGCTGCCAGAAGTGTACGAAGGCTCAAAGTTTCAGTGTCACAGAAAGACACAAGTAAAGCACAACCTTGTGCATCGCTGATTATGGGAATATCTTGCAAATCTTCTAGAAGATATCGGCGATCACAAGACGACAGAAAGTACTGTCAGAATTCCATTAGTCGTGCTCGTCCCATGAAATATCCTCCGCACCAACGAAATTTTCACACGTGGAATCGATCGATCATTCCTTTGGTTCTACGTCTCCCAATGCTATAAATTTAGGACTTAGACGATCGATTTTTGTGTGCACCCAACAAGGTTACACGCTGCTGAAATTACTCCAGAACTTTATTCCTTTGAGCATAGTGTAAACCACCAGTTAACCTGAGTTACTTGATTCGAGAATTGAATCTTCTTAACAAAGGTTTTTGGTCTTGTGCTTGATCATTTGTTGATCATACACTTGTCTAAGATAATATCTGTTGTTGTCTATCACATGCAAGCAGTTTAGTTAGGATTTGTTCTGAGCTATTCCGCAAACTGCTTGCATCTTTATTGTATCATTATTGATTAATAAAGAAAAATTTTAAAAAGTGTTGAGTGTTACCATTAATTTTAAATTGATCAGTGAAAGCGTACAAGTGTTGAAATTCACTTATTACGGGACTAACAATTGGTATCAGAGCAGGACAATTAACTCATAATTGTTGATCTGCTTACTTATTGATCAAGAATGGGTAAAAAGCTATCTCAAATGAATCTTGGTTCGAAGAAAAATGCCCTGTGTTTACTGATGACGATTTTGGTATGTGGAAAATCCGTTTTCTGGGATTTGTCGAACATCAAAATGACATGGGACCGGATTTTCTTATCAATGGTCCATACATTCCAAAAATGTTCGTTCCAAGTACAACCATTTCTAAGAAAAAGAAGAAGGAAGGTGATGATAAAGACGAAGAAGAAGAAGAAGACATGTACGATGTTGAAGAACCCAAACCCATGGATCAATGGTCAGAGGCAGATAAAACGTTAGCGGGTTTAGATGCTGAAATCCGGTTCCTCCTTCAAACATCCCTCCCAAATCACATTCTTATTACAGTAAAAGAATGTAAAACTGCCAAATAGATATGGGATATCTTGATAATATCTTATGAAGGAACCGACGGAGTTAAGGCTAGCAGAAAAGAAATGTTGAATTGAAACTATGAAGAATTCAAGATCATCGTGAAACACTTAACATGTCTTACAAAAGAATCACCCTCCTCATAAATGGATCAAGGGAGTTCGGCATTCACAAAGATGTTCAAGAATTAATGTATAAGTTTTTGGAAATTCTTCCAACAGATTGGCCCGTTATGTCCACGGTACTAAGAACCTCTGGTCAGATGAGAGACATGAATATGAGCAGTCTCTACAGTACACCGATGAACTTTGAAATTGAAAACAAGATGTACGATGATCTGAATGAGACTCCTACCTCATCTGCCCTCATTGCAAGCTCTTCCAGGTCATCTCGAAGAGCACTAAAAGCAAAGGTGGAAAGTGTTGTCGATCCAAACGATGTTGATGATGAAAGATTTGAAAATGCTGAGATGGTGATTTCGAAGAGCGCGAGTCTAATTCAGGAGAAGGTGATAATGATGATATAAAAGAACTCTCTGAAAATATGGCTCTATTAGCCACAAGATACAAACGATTTTTAAATCGAAACAGATCAGGAGGTCAAAATTATAGACGACAAATGGTATGCTTTAAGTGTGGAAGAACGGGTCACATTAAAGCTAATTGCAGAATTAAAGAGAATTGTGGGTCTGAAAAATCAAGCTCAATCTCTTCAACAAACTATAAAAAGAAATATGAAGATACTAAGAAGAAGTACCAGGAGCTGAAAGCTCAGTTAGCCAAGGCTGAGAAAGATGCAAAAGAATTGAAGGCAATTGCTGAAACTTGGTTAAGTGACTCAGAGACAAGTGAAGAAGAAGTAATCATAAGCAATACAAGAGGTCTATTCGCAAATATAGAAGATGAATCTGAGTCAAACTCTGAAAATCTGAAAGATTGTATGCTTCTGATGGGTAGATTTGAAGAAACTGAATATCATCAGATAAAGAATCTCTGGAATCCGATATTCCAAAGTTCCTTCTTTCAAGGGACTGGGAAGACGAACTTCCAAACAAGGGAAAAGTGTCTGACATAGTTCCTCCAGAAGATTATCCACTGATAGTCAGATCACTTGCAAAAGACTTAATGTTCACTCATGATAGAAATGCTAAGTTAGAAACCTCTATAACTAAGGTGACTGAAAAATTAGAAAAGCTCACTCAAGAAGCTTCAGAAGCTGAAAATTCAAGACTTGAGGCAATCAGGCTTCAGTACTTCAACAATGTTCTAAGAGAAGATAATCTGACATTAACTCAGAAAAATGAAGACCTTCTGAATTCATGCAACTCATGGTCCAAGTCATCTGATCTCCTGGAAGAGCAAAATTCAATCCCAGTTTTCTCTGAAAGAGAAGTTTTTCAGACTGCAAGTGGAAACCTGGTCATCACCAAATCTGGTCTCACTAACCATGATTGCTCATCAGAGGGATTCAAGATCCAGGGTGAAGAGGTGAATAAGGCTACTATTAGAACTAAAAAGGTAAAACTCAACTGTCATCAGAGTACAACAAAAATCACTGAAGCTGATTGTTCAGATGATCAAACAATAGCAAATCTCACTGATCATATCAGCTTGCTGACCTCATCAGTAGCTGATACAAAAGCTGAACTTACAAAAATTACTTTCAAGGCTGAAATGAATGAAGGGTTCACTCAAATAAGCAATCAACTGCAAACGCTTTTCAAGAAACTAGAAAACAGTGCCACTCCACCATCTTTTCAAAAAGACTTTGCACGTTACTTTATTCAAACTGTCTCGATTCATCAAAAGGAAAATAAGATATTAGACGAATCAATATCTGAAGATAATCTAATGACACTATTTAATCAAATGGATGATCTCAAGCAATCTCAAAATCTCTCAATAGAAAACTACATCAAGCAAAATGTTATTTTGGAAGGAGTTGAGGAAATGGAGATTGATGAAATTCAAGCTGATCAAGATATTCAAGGTCTATCAATGGAACAATATGTAAGACAGAATATCATTTTTGAAGTAACTGAAGAAATAGAGATTGATGACAGCCATTCAGATCAAAACATTCAACTAAAAAAATGGTAAAAAGGGACGTAATTATCACAAAAACAAAGACTGTCACAATCTCACTTATAAAGAAGATATAGCATCTGGCTCAAAAAGGTCATCTGAAACTGAGATGTTTGCTTCAAAAAGGGTAGCCATCTTCAATGACAACCAGTATCCATGCCTCAGTGGATACTCAAAATTCCATGAATGAGCTGAAGGATGGTGCAAGGAAGACAACATGATGGCATCTGATTTATGATCAGTTGTAAGCCCCTACGACTCTACCACATCATCAATAAGGCAAAGTGAAGTTACTCCATTCAGACCTTGCTCTCTGCCAACCATTGTTGCAGCTATTTTTCATCTTATGAAGCTGTTTCTTTTTATCTCTTACCAAGTCCGAGGACTAATTTTGTTTTGGGTATGAGTTATTTTAATTTCCATCATTTTCAATTAATCATTATCATGCAAGACTTTGTTCTTAAATGATTTGTTTAATGTTCTTGTCTTATAATTATGTAAGTCTGTCTTTATGAAATACAAACATGTTACCTGATTTATCGGCCATATCGTAGTATCTCATTAAATTCAAAATTAAGACATTTTATCAGTTCAAAAAAAAAAATAATAAAAAAAATTCAAATATTCTACGGTTCAGACACCTTTAGGAGGCTCGTTGCTTCAAATAGTCAAATGATCTCAGATAGTCAAAATTTGTGCACGACTATCTGACGGTAAATGACCATCTAATAAAGGATCAGTTGCTATACTTCATCAGATACTCATTAGGTGGAGCAATCTCATTGGACATATCTTCATAACTGACACTCAAATGCTATTGGACACCTCTGTCTCGCTGACATTAAATTTGACTGCACGATGTCATTTCCCGCCACACTACCCTGCCATTTGATTGAATCCCTCCATCATTCCTAGACTACCTACATATAACTTCCCATCTCCACCAAACGATCAACTTTAACGGTTCAAATTCTAACCGTCGATCAAAACAGCCTCCCCACGATTTTCCCCAAATCACTCCGAACTTAAAACTTTTCATTACTCTTTACTTGCAAAATTTTCTCTCAAAATCGAAACCCTTTCATCCCCCTCACAAAATCCTTCAATCAATGGCAAACTCAAAAAGAACTTATCTCAAGGTCTCACTACCTGCTTCCATTCGTCCATCATCGAATGTGCTCTACCCATACAGAAACATATACTATACGAAGAACAACTCCAGAAGCTTCATCAAGTATCATCTCAGGAACTTGAGACCGGAATTTAAAGAACTTCTAAAATTCTTCGACCAACATCCAATCAGATACACCTTAAACTTTGATATTCCTCTATCAAAACCTATGCTGCTTGAATTCTGGTACACCTGCACTACATCCAATGAGTCTGGAGAGGACGTAATCACCGGAACGATCTTGCAAGGTAAACACACTGTTTCCTTTAGCCTTACTACATTCAGAGAAGCCGTCAAACTTGATTATTTGAGAGCTCCGCAAGTTCATGAACCAACTCCATCATATGAAGAAGCAAAAAGAGCCGTCCTGCCATACATCAGATATCATGGAGATCACACCAGAGGCATCTCAAGGACGGAAATGGGTCCGTTATGGGCAGCATTCTTCATGACCATCTCTTAATGCCTGACTAGTAAGACAGGAGGGTTTGATTCTATATCTGGTCACGAAATGATCGTGGGAGCTGCCCTGTTCTCCGATATTAGGGTGGATTTTGGTTCCCTCATTTTTGATTAAGTGGTGAAAAAGGTTGTTGCATCAAGCAAAGAGGAGCGAGCTGATTCCTTTTCCCCGTTTTCTATGTATGATCTTCCTGCACTCTCTGGGGGAATAAGAGTTCTACGACAACGTTGGTCCGTCGTTTAAAGCTGGAATGGTAGGCCGGTCAAACTTCACAGGTCTGGAGGAGAAGTTTTCTCCTTAACTTCATGAATGTATGCTAACTTTTACCCAATATGCTCAATCAGCCTCCTCTCGTGAAGACGTTACAGGGTCTGACAATGATGAAGAAAACCAATCCTCTGCTGATCATTCACCGCCATCACCACCTTCAAATCCATCAAGCCAATCCCACTGATACAGAACCAGAAGCTCAAAACCCAGAGTTGTGTTCAATCCAACTCCATTTCAGATAAGGGGAATTTCATCTTCCCCTTCTCCAGTCCCTCTGAGGACAGTTAATGTTGATGTGGATCATTCTCCAGTCCATCAGGAATCTAGGTTAGGTGTTGAGCTTGATGATGTTAACAGACTTGTTGATGAGTATGAAGAAGAAGAAGAGGATGCTAATGTAAATCAATCGGTGGAGCACACGAGTGTCCCCACTCAAAAGAATCTTGGTGCTGAACCTGAACAAGAGTACACACTACCAGTCAGCTGGACTGATAGTTCCGATGAAGATCCCATTCCCACAGCCGAGCAAGTCCCACCTCCCAGGAGATCTGCCACACCAGAGGGTCCGCTAAACCGGGGTGTGCCAGTTGCGAGAAATCTCCCTGGCTTGGTGGAAAATTTCAACGAAACATTCAGGAAACTTGCTCTTTTAAGGAGCTTCTGTGCGGCGATTAACTCAAACACCAGGAACATTTCCAACCACCTCAACATGTCAGACAGCGTTCAAGACTTCCTGGCTAACAATCAGGAATCTTTGCAAAGGAATGTGAACGCACGAAAAGGGCAGATTGATAATCTTGTCTCTGCGATTCAAAACCTCACTTCTAGAAACGCTGACTTATCCTCCAGGTTCAAACATCTTGAAAGATTATTAATGACAGGATGGATAATCTGACATCTCTTATCTCAAACCACCTTGTTAAGCCACCAATGAATGCAAAAAATGCTCTAGGTGTCACTCCCACTCCTCATTTTCAGGGGGAGAAATCTGTGCCTCAACAAGGCACAACGAAGAGGGTTGTTGGTAAACCGGTCGAAATGGAAAGTGAAAACAGGAGCAGGGGTGGAATGAGATCAGCTGGTGGTAACAGGGTTCAGGATGTCAGCAGGGGATCATCTCATACTGATAGTGCCCGTGGTGTTTGTGTAAATGTTCATGATGGAAGAGTTAGTCAAATGACCTCAGAGCGGTATTCTATGGCTGCTCGTGAAAGGAGGTCAGGTGTTGTAATATCCTAAAACCGGCCTAGTAGTTTTAGGTATATATTGATATTTGATAAATATCTATTTGACCCTATGTGGAATAAATTGATTAAATGTTAATGAATTGTTTGGCCTTTTGTCCTTTTGTGATATTTTAATCACGGGATTAAAATATCCGAATTCTGAAATGTTAAAATGATTGTATGATTTTTATATTTTTAGATTCTCCTTTTAATTTTGTTTCCGAATATATCTTCGTTACTAAAAACAGAGTTCGTCTGGTATTTTAAATAAATTAATTACGAACCAGACTTTTTCGCGAGACAGTGTTAAAAAGGTGATTTTTGGAGGGTGGTCCCCTCCCTCTTTCTTTTGGACGGTTGCAAGGTGGGGGAAAACCCCATCTTCTTTTCATTTCTTATCCATCTCTCTCTCTCTCTAACCTCTCTCTAGAAAACTCTCACTTTAACCATCTTCATCTTCTTCATTGTTCTTGAGTCTATTTTGAAGATATCTAGCTCGTTTCTTACTCCATCTTAAATCTAAACCCGTTTTTGAATAGCTCTTGAGGTAAGCTTCAACCTATAGGTATTCATCTTTGATTTCATGCTAGTTGATTTAATTAGGGTTTATGATTCTTGAAGTTTTGTTAGTGAATCTAGTTATAGATGGTATATTATGTGTTCTTGCAATCTTCTACATGTATTGTATGATTATTTGTTGGAAGAAACTAAGTTTTGGTGGAACTCACCTTCAAACTCCATTAATGGAGGTTTGGAGAAGATGGGTTTTACCAAAACTTGGATTTCTTGAGGTTTTGATGATTGTTGTTGTTTATATTATTATGATAATATGTTTGAGGAGTTATTTAGGTTGATTGGTGGATTATGACTTGATTGGGTGAAATTGTTAGTTAAAAGGTTGTGTATAATCTATGTTTAAAATATGAGCTAGTTAATGGGTTTTTGTGACAAGTTGGTGTGATTATGACAAAGATAGGTTTTATGGGTTTTGTTTCTTGTTTATGTTAAAATGATATGTTAGTTTTGTTAGTTGTGACTTATGTCAAGTATTGGTGAGATTGATGAAATGCTAGTTAGGGTTTTACCAAAACTTGGATTTCTTGAGGTTTTGATGATTGTTGTTGTTTATATTATTATGATAATATGTTTGAGGAGTTATTTAGGTTGATTGGTGGATTATGACTTGATTGGGTGAAATTGTTAGTTAAAAGGTTGTGTATAATCTATGTTTAAAATATGAGCTAGTTAATGGGTTTTTGTGACAAGTTGGTGTGATTATGACAAAGATAGGTTTTATGGGTTTTGTTTCTTGTTTATGTTAAAATGATATGTTAGTTTTGTTAGTTGTGACTTATGTCAAGTATTGGTGAGATTGTTGAAATGCTAGTTAGTGTTTGGGTGATTAGGGGCAAGAGATAGAACTTATGATTTTGGAAGTCAAATAGTTGGGTTATGATAGTTATGAACTTGTTGGATTGGTTGACTAGTTGTGTCTTTCTAAATGTGGTAGTTTATGGATGATGGTTGTGAATTGTGTATGTTATAAGTGATGTTCGGGTTTTGACCCGTTTGGGCCATTTGGTAAGGAAGTAAGCTTGAGAGGTGAGCTTGAGAGGTAAACTTGAGAGATAAGCTTGAGAGGTGAGCTTGAGAGGTAAGCTTGAGAAGTGAGCTTTAGAGGCAAGCTTGAGAAGTGAGCTTGAGAGGTGAACTTGAGAGGTAAGCTTGAGAAGTGAGCTTGAGAGGTAAGCTTGAGAGGTAAGCTTAAGAAGTGAGCTTGAGAGGTAAGCTTGAGAGGTGAGCTTGAGAGTTAAGCTTGAGAAGTGAGCTTGAGAGGTGAGCTTGAGATGTGAGCTTGAGAGGTGAGCTTGAGAAGTGATCTTGAGAAGTGGGCTTGAGAAGTTAGCTTTAGAACTCAACTCAACAACTTAGTTGACCTGTTTGGAGGGATAATGTGTAAAATGGTTAGTTGACTTGTTGGATATGTATGATATGGTCATGACTTGTTTATATGATGTTACAAGTGTTTAGTTATCCAGTTGGTGCAAGTGTTAGTGTTAAATATATATTTAACATTGTTTATGGTCTTGGTGGAATTATGTACTAATTCGGTATTCTTTGGTGTACAGGAACCGAGGAGGAAACTCAGTGATATTAGCTCACTGACTTACGGGATTGAAGGTTACGGTGAGTGGATTTAACCTCCAACTTGTGTTTGGTTACAATCGGTTTGGTATTGCATGTTTGTGGGAAAAATGCAGAAAGAGGGTTCTGGCATGTGTTCACGATCGTGAACTCTAGTTCACGTTCGTGAACTCCGGGCAGGGGTTGTTCGGGTCGTTTCTCGGGCGCGAATCTTTAACAGTTTGCTTGTTTGGTACCTATTTGATTGTGTTAAGTTAAATAGGTTATGTGCACATATGTGAAGTGACTTTTCTTGATTGTTAGCAACACTTGGCTTAATTGGTAGCAACAACTCTCTTTGATTGGTAACCGAGGACTCAGTTAGTGGGCAACCGAGGTTTGAGAAGTCAGTGCGCTGGGCATAGTGTATCGACTCATATGGTATTCGGACCTTACCTGTATACGTTATACGTAAGGTGGTTTACCGGGGAGTTGGGTACATGCTTTTGGGTACCGTCGTTGGGCCGACGATGGTTTTAGGCTCCTGCAGGACCACCACCGAGCTTCTTGAACAAACAGTGTTATATGGTTATGTGGCTTTTCGATCGTAGAGATGTTTATGCTAGCTTGTTGTGCTTTACAGAATTTGTAGATTATATTCATTCACTTAGCTTTGTGCTAATCCCTCCCTCGTTGACTCTTTTCAGGTTGATCGGTGCTTTGGACAGAATGAGTGACCAAGCTCAGTTGGATATGTTTGTAAAATGAGCCATGTCATTTATTAACACCGTTTAAATATTATTATTTGGAGTTTATTTTGGGACGTTTGGTTTGTAAACCTAAACCTAACACTTATCTAATATCTTATGCTTCTGCACCTTAAAAAAAAACGCTTTCTAAATTTTGCGGTGTTACCGGTGTCAGGTTTGAAGAGCTTCAAGAAATCACTCTCACTCACCTTGGTGGTACTACCAGGGTCCCAATTGCTCCCTCCTTAGCTCCCCTCGTCATAGGAAGGGCCTCTGCTCAAGCTTCTGAAGGAAGGAGTGATCTGCTGAAGGATGGTGGAAGCAACCGGCGGTGAAAGGCCGGTGTTTGAAGAAAAATTTGTTTTTGTTTATGTTTTAAAAACAATGGTCTGTAACCTAACAACAAATTTACTTTTCTGCATGCACCCAAAACAATTTACTTTTATGCTTATCGCATGCCACTCGTTATGAATGAACATTATCAGCTGACGATAATGATTTTGACATACTTGAGTTATTTGCTTGCTAGATACTTAGAAAAACTCAACAAGAAAATATGAGTTATGAATTGTAGTATGATCAGATTCTATCAGATCATCATATATTGTAATGTTTTCTAGGTATGTCGAAGACCCTCTGAATTGTGAAAAATACAGAAGGTTAAATATAAAACCTTCACATATTCAGGGGGAGTTGCCTAACTATTTGTCTACATACAATAGGGGGAGATTGTTGGGTCGCTGAAAAGCATCACCCACTGAAGGGATTTAATGAAGACAAAAAGGGAAATAGTTAGAAGACAATCTGAGGATTAGTTCCTCAGATTGTGGGTAACTGAATCTGATCAGTTCGGAATTTAGTTACCTAGGTACACTATCTGATCACTATCTGAAACAACGATCAGTTCCCCGTGCGGAATCAGATACTGGTTAACTGATCAGATAGTTGTAACAGGTTCATCAAACATTGGACAATAACGCTGAACCATTGAACATATACTTCTCTAAGCAATACTCTTAGTGAAGGTCACTGAAGCTGAAGGCCATCTGAAGAAGCATGAGTATCCGAAGACTCATGGCTGCCAGAAGTGTACATAGGCTCGAAGTTTTAATGTCACAGAAAGACACAAGTAAAGCACAAGTTTGTGCATCGCTGATTATGAGAATATCTTGCAAATCTTCTAGAAGATATCGGCGATCACAAGACGACAGAAAGTACTGTCAAAATTCCGTTAGTCGTGCTCGTCCCATGAAATATCCTCTGCACCAACGGAATTCTCACACGGTGAATTTATCGATCATTCCTTTGGTTGTACGTTTTCCAATGCTATAAATTGAGGACTTAGACGATCGATTTCTATGTGCACCCAACAAGGTTACACGCTGCTGAAATTACTCCAGAACTTTATTCCTTTGAGCAGAGTGTAAACCACCAGTTAACCTGAGTTACTTGATTGGAGAATTGAATCTTCTTAACAAAGGTGTCTGTCTTGTGCTTGATCATTTGTTGATCATAAACTTGTCTAAGATAATATCTATTGTTGTCTATCACATGCAAGCAATTTAGTTAGGATTTATTCTTAGCTATTCTGCAAACTGCTAGCATCTTTATTGTATCATTATTGATTAATAGTGAAATGTTCAAGGTAGTCCATTAATTTTATCTAGTCCCAAGGAACAATTATTAGCCCTTGGATCAAGAAAAATCAATGCTCAAGATCAAGATTGAAACCACCAACTCCACTACAAGCACATGTGCTTCTCCGGCGGCCGGAGACGGCGGCCGGCGGCGGCGGCCGTCGACGGACGGCGGCGGCGGACGGCGGTTGGAGGTGGCCGCCGGCGGTGGTGACCCGTGGTGGTGGTCGTGACTGGAAGCACATGTGTTTGATATACATGTGTTTTGAAAATAAAGGAGTGTATACGTACAGCCAAGCACATGTGATTCAAGTAATGAAGCACATGTGTGTCATAACGTTAAGCACATGTGCTTCATGATTTAAAGACAAATGAATTGCTTGTAAGTTACATGTGTTCAGGTTCAAAAACACACGTGCTTGGCTTTATGAAGCACATGTGCTTCATAATGATATGTTCGTCACTTGTTTTGATTTTTTTTCTTGTGTTGTGAGGCACACGTGTTTCATAACGTCAAGCACATGTGCTTCGTAATTCAAACACAAATGACTTGATTGTAAGTTACATGTGTTCAAGAACAAAAACACATGTGCTTGGCTTTATGAAGCAGACGTGCTTCATAATGATATGTTCGTCACTTGTTTTGATTTTTTTTTCTGTGTAGTGAAGCACATGTGTTTAATAACGTCAAGCAAATGTGCTTCGTGATTCAAACACAAATGACTTGCTTGTAAGTTACATGTGTTCAGGAACAAAAACACATGTGCTTGGCTTTATGAAGCACATGTGCTTCATAATGATATGTCCGCCACTTGTTTTGATTTTTTTCTGTGTAGTGAAGCACATGTGTTTCATAACGTCATGCACATGTGCTTCGTGATTCAAACACAAATGACTTGCTTGTCAGTTACATGTGTTCAGGAACAAAAACATACGTACTTGGCTTTATGAAGCACATGTGCTTCATAATGATATGTTCGTCACTTGTTTTGATTTTTTTTCTTGTGTAGTGAAGCACATGTGTTTCATAACGTCAAGCACATGTGCTTCGTGATTCAAACACAAATGACTTGCTTGTAAGTTACATGTATTCAGGAACAAAAACACATGTGCTTGGCTTTATGAAGCACATGTGCTTGGCTTAATGAAGCACATGTGCTTCATAATGATATGTTCGTCACTTGTTTTGATTTTTTTTTTGTGTGTAGTGAAGCACATGAGTTTCATAACGCCAAACACATGTGCTTCGTATGTTCCCTTGTATGTTTAGAAACTCATGTTTTTAGTGACTTGAAGCACATGTGTTTCGTGACCTGAATTTAGTGAAGCACATGTGCTTCGATACATAAATAACACCACCACCCCCATTACCACCAGCACCTTCCCTGTCAGCCACCACCACCACCGCCGGCCGCCGGCCACCGGGGGCGGACAGCGGCGGACGACGGCGATCGGCGATCGGCGGTGGTCGGCGGCGGACAGCGGCCGGAGGTGGCCGGAGGCAGCGGCCGGCGGTGGCTGTAGCTGTAGCTGGGGGATTTGATCTTGACCATTTTGATACAATGACTAGGATTTGTCCCTTAGGACTAGACAAATCCTTTGGACTTCCTAGAATACAACTCTTGATTAATAAAAAAAGGTTTAAAAAGTGTTGAGTATTACCATTAATTTTAAATTAATCAGTGAAAACGTACAAGTGTTGAAATTCACTTATTACGAGACTAACAAATTTAAATACTAATGTTTCTCTTAAAGAATGCCCTAAGAAGTATTATTAGTATTTCCCTATATTACCTTTGATTTCTGTTTTTTAGGGCAATATATAGTTTGATGTAGAAACAATTTTCGATGGATCATATATTTAGAACTTTGTGTTTACTACTGTGAGAAAGATGTTTTTGAAATTAAGATTCTAAACATCGCATAGGTAACTCAAGTTATTTGTTTTGGAGTTTTTGGCCAAAATAAATTGTTTATGCATGTTTTGAACAATGTATTGTTACTTTTTATTACAATTGCTTAATTTTTAATTATATTAAATATTATTGTAGGTAAAATAATTTAAAAACTAAAGCAGATTAATTAAATGTTTTGGACTATTTTTGCCACTAATGACCTTTTTTTTAACCTTTCTCAGTAAAACTTACGAAAATAAAGCACTTTGAACAACTTATATCGACGAAACTAAATTTGTAACCAAAACATATCCGACTAATGGGAATTTTTAAACACCCGGTCAATCAGGTTGTCCGGTCGGGTCACGGGTCAGAGGCCATTTGGGTTAGGAGTAAAAAAAAATTATTCCGCAATCCAACCCTACAAAGAATCAGGTTAGTTGGGTTGACCCGATTGGTTGGTCAGGTTACAATCATAAACCTTTTCTTTTCAGATTATATATGAAAAGGGAAAAATGAGTCTGTGGCTGACACATACCTAAGATTAGGTATGGAACCACCTAAAACTACATAATTTAGGTTAAAAAAACTTATAACTCAATACATAAACTCATTAGTATATCAAATCCCGTCTAAAACTCATTAATTATCTAAAATATTAATTATGTTTTTGTTGAATTGGTGATTCAAGTTTCATATTCTTGAAATGATGTTTATATTGAACACATGTCATGTTCTTCAAATGGTGTTGAGTTGGTGTTTTTATATTATGTAAGTGTTCTAATACGTTGAGAAAGTGACAAGATATTGTAAAAATAACCGTTTTAATTTTTTTAAACCAAAACTATGTAGTTATAAGTGGTTCCACACTTAACTTAAGTACGTGACAGCCACACACCCACTATCCCCTATGAAATTCAATGTAGTTGGCATGCATTTTTTTTTACAATCGTATTTTATTTTGATGAATTCTTTTATTTTGATTTGCTTATAAATATGTATAAAATTCGCCTTTAAATAAAAATATGATTTATATATATCTTGTATCTCAATCTTTGAATCAATATATTTTATTGTTATATGTTATACTTTTTTTTGGGAAGAAATGCATACTAGTTATCTTTAGAAAAATATCGAAGCATTGATGCCCAAGTTAATTGTTTTCATAATAATATATTCTTGTTTGTTAACTATAGATCAATAATGCATTAATATAAATGGAATTGATTTGTTTAAATTTCATTCAAGGCAAATTAAAATTATTTGACATTTATACCATTATATTTATTTTGGAATAGAATAAAAGAATTGATGTAAAAAGATATATTTAGTTGTTAGGACCACTTTATAACTAGTTTTGACCTTTAATCTTGTTAATTAACTAAGAAGTTGTGTTAAGTGGTAGGAAGTATAAATACCTTTGTATTGACTTGAAATGTAAGCTTTCCTCTCATTTGAATAGAATTATCATTTGAAAGTTACCTACTTCCTTCCATCTCTCTCTCAAGAAAACACACACTTTACACACACTTTGATCTTCAATCTCCATCAAATCACCATGAATTAGCTTAATTTCGGTCTCATTAGCTCTCTCAATTGGTATCAGAACTCAATCCTTCAAGGAGCAGATCCAAATTCGTGGTGAAATGATCCAGATCTGAGATTTTTGGTGAAAAAGTTCGTTCGTCACTGAGAAATTAATCTGTGAATTTTTCGATTGGAATCAATGATTTGATTGAAGATTAATGTTTCTCCATTGATTCTAATAACAATAGGATCAAATTTCGATCAATTCCATCAACAATTGATCATGATTCAGTGATTTTAGTGAAAAAGTTGAAAAACACAAAAAACGACAGTAATTCAACAAATTCAAGCTGTAGTGTTATGTTTTGGGATATATGATCGGATCAGATTGTTAGAAAATCAATTTCGAACAGTTTGGGAATGGAATCATTGAATTTGGTCAAGTATTGAGTGAGATTGGATCAAAATTGTGAGTTTTTGAAAGTGCGTACAAGACTTCGGCTTGAAGAACAACACATTCTCGGCTCACTGGTGTTCGGCTCATAGGGTTATCGGCTCATAGGGTGATCGGCTCATAGGGTGTTCGGCTCATAGGGTGATCGGCTCATAGGGTGTTCGGCTCATAGGGTGTTCGGCTACCTCAAGTGCTCGATCAATCCCTGTTCATACCTGTTCAAGATCGATCATGAGTTCGGCTACATATTGTTCAAACCAGAATCATCCCTATTAGATCCCTGCGTGATTTTTTCTATGTTCGATTCATCTCAGTTCGATCAATTCCTGTTCGATTCATCCCTGCGTGAGCAAATTGTTCGATTCATTCCTGTTCGAAGCTATTCTCGTTTCATCTGCTTCGATATGCCAATACACAATCAATAAAAACAAAGTGTTCGACCCTATCTGCTTCAAAGTGTTCGGCCCTATCTGCTTCAAACCTATAATCCCAATACATTTTAAACCAAAATACATTTCAAAGTGTTCGACCGGCCCAATTTTAAAACAATACACGATTTTAAACCTATAAGCCCAATACATTTTGTTCGGCTCATATAAAACAATTTGTTCTTCCACTAAGCCCAATACAATATCAATAAAAACAATACACGTTTTTTTTAAATCAAGCTTAAACCACCGGATTAATTGTTTTAAGCCCAACAATTTTATACTGTTTCAAAAGCTCGGCCCGAACACCATCTTCGGCCCGAACATAGTGTTTGGCCCAAGTCTTCGGCCCGAACATCTTATTAGACCCGATCACAATCTTCGGCTAAATTTGTTCAGCTAGTTGTTCGGCTAGGTGTTTGATTTCACATTTGATCATCATAGTCTTCGGCTTCGTTTCAAAGCCCAAACTATTAACTTCACAAATTCAAATCATTTTAAAATGACTTCAAAAGACGCACTTTCGATCGGATCTGATCTTAAACCAGCGGTGTTATATTGAGGAGAGTATCTTCAGTGGAAGAAACGATTTCTCCACTTCATCAAGAATCAGGAGCTATCTACGGAAATTCTTGAATCTCTCGAGCACGGGAATGCAATATTTTATGAAGATGTTCTTGCTGAACCGGATGTTGTTCCTGCAGTTATCGGTGGCAAACGTCGTCTTACTCCTGATAAATATTCAGCTCCACAAAAACTACGGGCTAAAGCTGATTTACAAGCATATTCATTTATGCTTCAAGGCTTACGAAACGATATCTATAACAATTTGGATAGCCTTGAAACCGGTAAAGAGGTGTGGGATGAGACCAGAAAGCAAATGGATGGTATTGTGTTAGGCAACAAAGAAAAGATGGTTACTACCCTAAACTCTTATCGATCATTCAAGGCCATAACTGGAGAAGACTTGGAAAGTACATATCATCGATATTGTACAATGATGAATGAACTTCGCAAAAACAACTTGCGAAAAGAAAATTTGGAGCTCAATATCAAATTCATCAACAGTCTTTTACCAGAGTGGGAAATGTTTGGGAATAGTGCCATGCAACACAAAGATCTCAGTCTAATCGATATTCATTAACTTTATGAATACTTGCACCAAAATGAACCTATGGTTAAAAACATAGTGAAAACTAAACAAGAGACTGATGATACTCTTGCACTACTCACAAAACAACATCGTCAGTATGCAACAACTACTAAAATGAAAGAAAGTGTTGAAGCATCTGTAACATCTACAACTGATGATTTGCAAAAAGAACTCAAAGATGTAGTTCAAGCTATGTCACTTATTTCAAATTATGAGAAGAAGTATTATAAAAAACCCACAAACAACAACTTAAGATCGTCCTCAAACTTTAAATCTGCTCCATCTGCTTCAGCGACAAACAACACTACTGATAAGCCAACTCTTACACCAGTGGATCCAACGAAAAAATGTTACAATTGTGGTATTGCTGGTCATTATTCACGTGATTGCAAGAAACCCAAAGTCCGTGATTCTGATTACTTTAAACGAAAGATGCTCATGGCTAAGGAAATAGAGGCTGGAAAAGTGTTGTTAGCTGAAAACCTTAGTTGAATGGAAGATTCTGAACCTAAGGATGAAGAACATTCAGCCAACTTATGCTTTATGGCGAGAGAAAATGCTGAGGTTGCTGATCGTATGAATGAAGTCGACGAGGATGGCAAGGTACATACTTCTCTTCTCTCTAATGAAAATACTTCCAATGATTCTGATACTTGTTTTATCCAAACTCAGATATCTCAAATAGAATTATTAACCCAACAACTTTTAGTAGAAAAAGATTTAAATGTTCAACTTAAAGATCGTTTAAATGATTTGGAAAAACAAAAGGAACAATTTGCTCATCTAGGTGATCCACTTGTTCATCATATTCAACAAACTAAAATTTTTAAACAAGAGAATCTGGATTTACAAACTCAAGTATCAGAATTGAAGCCTAGGCATGATCACAATCACAAACAATACACTAAGACATGGTATGAATATCAAAGTACTAAAAATTGTTTGGAATGTAAACAACAAGAGTTTGACGAAAATGAAAAACAGTTTAAATCTTTAAATTCACAAATCAAAGAATTAACTGAAAATCTTCATGAACAACACATCATTTCATCAAATGAAATGCTAAACAAACAAAATATCATACACAAACTCAAGCATGAAACCAGTAAATTGAATTCACATATCAAACATCTTGAGGAATTGATTGTCAAAAGAGGACACACTGATCAAACCATTCATCTTAACAAGCCCAAAGACTTCAAATATTTCAATTCACGAGAAGGGCTAGGAGCTGACAATCCAGAATACCTTAAGACCGCGTGCAAAATGGTTCCTACATTATATGATTCAAGATACCCACACAATGGAATCTCGCAACGTTTCATTAGGATGACTGATGAGGAAGAAGAAATAGAGACCTTCAACAGAGCTAAAAAGGAGAATGTCCAAATTAGTTTCAATTACACTGCATTAAATAACACATAAGAAACTAAAAAGGACTAATTTGAAAAAGATGATTATTTTCCAATTATTACACCTGAAGAATTTGAGATCAAGGGTAATGCTGTGCTTCAACAAAAAGTAACACCAAAGATTTATGTTCCCTCTCTAATTCTAGAAAATAAAATTTGTTAACTGGAAAATGAAATCGATGAAACGCATAAGGCATTTGACAATGAAAAATCTGATTTACAAACCAAAATTCATGAATTAGAAGATAAAATCGTAGAAATAAAATCTATTTCTAATCAACAGGTTTCTAATCAAAATGCTTCTTCAAAACCAACGCCTCAAAATGCTAATTCTTCTTCTCCTAAAACTCCAATTCTTTTAAGACGAGATTCTAATTCCCTTGTTTTAAATTTTTCAGATCGAAATTTAAAATCCAAGCTTAAGAAGCCAATGCAAGGCGGAGTGAAAGAAGTTGAGCAGTTTAAGAAGTCTAATTCGACTAAGTCTAGTATGCTTTAGTCCAAGGAGCTTAAGAAGTCTAGATCTCCTTCGTTTTTAGCTACTTCTTTTTCTAATTCAAATAAATGTAATAACTCAACAAAGTTTATTTCTCCTGCTACACTTTATGGGATTGTCTATGATTCTTCAATTTATCGTCCTGTTAATTTCACTGTTAATGGTGTCAATTTGATTGTTCAAACAGATAAAACTGGCAAAAATGTTTATTTTGATAGAAAAACTAATAAACCAATTTCTCAATATGATATACGATATTTTGTTAGAAAAGATGCTCCTTGTGGTCCCCGACATGATGTTCTTCATAAAAATGGTTCAATCATTCATTCATGTACAATTTGTTATCTAGAACCCTGCAAAACAATGCTTGCTCGATATCCAAAATCTCCAAAATCAGTTTATCGTGTAGTTTCTGCACCTAAATCTCCAAAATCAGTTTATCGTGTAGTTTCTGCATTTAAATCACCAAAATCAGTTTCTCGCGTAGTTCCTACACATAAATCGCCAAAATCCGTTTATCACGTAGTGTCTGCACCTAAATCGCCAAATTCTGGTTCCTTAACTCCGTCTCCCAAGCTAAATCAAACACCATCCAAGTTTGTTAAATATAAATGGATTCAAAATGAAAAATCAAACTGGATTTTACTTTCTCCTGAGAAATCCTTAAAATGGTCTATCAAATTAACAAAAACAGAACTGCCTCCTTGCAGTTCTCCAAAACTCTAAATTCATTCTTTCTTAAAATTCTTCATAAGACATCTATTACTAATCGTTCAGGACCCATAACTGATTGGGTACCAAATTTTTAATTGTTTTATGTAGAATGTTTGGTATCTTGATTCTGGTTGTTCAAGACACATGACCGGAAACAAGAAATTATTAACAAAGTTTAGAGACAAATATTTGGGAACTGTTCGGTTTGGGAATGACCATTTAGCTGCCATAATGGGTATTGGAGATATAATTCATCACAATTTAATCATCCGGAATGTGACCTATGTTGAAGATCTTGCACACAATCTTTTTAGTATTGGTCAATTCTGTGATAAAACATTGGAAGTTAATTTTCGAACAAAGAAATGTGCTGTTCGCACCTATGAAGGCAAAGAACTTCTGACCGAAACTCGTGAGACGAATCTTTTTACAATTAATTTGAATGACGTGGTCCCACTTGACGAAGTATGCTTAATGTCAACGGCGTTGTGAAATGAATCATAGTTATGGCACCGTCGTCTTTCTCACCTTAATTTCAAATCGATCAACAAATTGGTAAAAGGTGGTCATGTCTCTGTTCTTCCAGATGTTAAATTTGATAAGGATCATCTTTGTTCGTCTTGCGAAATGGGAAAAATGACTAAAAATTCCCATAAGTCCAAACCAGTTCCAAGTACTTCAAAACCGCTTGAATTACTTCATATGGACTTGTGTGGTCCCATGAGCGTTCAAACTTTAGCTGGTAAACGATATGTGTTAGTGATTGTTGATGATTATTCACGTTATACATGGGTTTATTTCTTACGGACAAAAGATGAAGCAACTGATATTATCATTTCTTTCATCAAGAAAACCCAGACAAATTTAGAATTAAAAGTTCATACCATTCGTACTGACAATGGGACTGAATTCAAAAATCAAACTTTAGATTCTTTCCTTGTTTCAGTTGGTATATCCCATAGATTTTCCGCTGCCCGAGCTCCTCAACAAAATGGGGTCGTTGAACGAAACCTTAGTTGAAGTTGCTCGTACCATGCTTTCATTTTCAAAACTCCCATTATCTCTTTGGGCTGAAGCCATAATTACGGCATGTTTCACTCAAAATCGTTCAATCATCAACAAAACCTACAACAAAACTCCATATGAACTCATTAATAACCGAATTCCAAATGTCAAATTTTTTCATATTTTTGGGAGTCGTTGCTTCATCCTAAATGACAAAGACAAATTAAATAAATTTGAAGCTAAAGTTGATGAAGGAGTTTTTGTCGGGTACTCACGTGAATCTGCATCATTCAGAGTATATAATTGGTCAAAACGGACGATTAGAGAAAGTGTCAACGTTAATTTTGATGAGACTTTTCCACTAGATTCATTAACTTCAAATGTTGAAATTCCTTTAACTTCGTCGTCGCCTTCCACATCTCAAAATGATTTAGATGTCTTGTTTGAAAAGTTTTATGATGATTATCATAATATTCGACATACTTTACTTGAGGAGGCTGGCGTTCCATTTCCATCCGTAGCTGATGTTCAAAGCATTACTGTATCTTAAATGCAAAATTCAAGTTCTAATGATTTTCCTTCTTATACATCTGCTGCTCCAAATAATAACTTTTCTCCTTCAAATTCTGTTTCTCCTTTGAAACTCAATCATCTCCCGATAATTCCCCACCTTTGCAAAATGAATCATCTCCGGCTAATTCATCACCTTTGCAAACTCAATCATCTCCGGGTAATTCCCCACCTTCTAGAAATAATGCCAATACTTTAGATTTATCCTTAATTCCAGCACAACCTCCACCTTTGGTGATTGATTTCTCCAAATTCAAAGTTCAACGTGTAGATCCTCCACCTTCTACACCAAATACTAACACTGCAATAATCCCACATCCTTCATTCATTGATATCTCCAATATCATTCCGGGTCAACTTCCACTTCCTCATTCTCTTAAATGGACAAGAGAGCATCCTTTGCATCAAATAATCGGTGATCCTGAATCTTCTGTTCTAACCCGTAGAGCCACTGCTGATGAATGTCAATTTTCTGCATTTCTAAGCTCTAATGAACCTTAGAAAGTCAGTGAAGCTCTCTCCGACCCAGACTGGATTCTTGCTATGCAAGAAGAAATCAATCAATTTGAAAGATTAAAAGTTTGGCGTCTGGTTCCAAAACCACCCGGAAAATATGTTATTGGTACTAAATGGATTTTCATGAACAAAAAGGATGAGAATGGGATTGTGATTCCTAATAAACCATGTCTAGTTGCAAAAGGATATGCTCAACAGGAGGGCATTGACTTTGAAGAAACGTTTGCTCCGGTTGCACGAATAGAAGCCATTCGAATGTTCTTGGCATATGCAGCACATAAGAATTTTACAATATATCAAATGGATGTTAAAACTGCATTTTTAAATGGCATTCTAAATGAAGAAGTGTTCATTAATCAACCCGAAGGTTTTGTAGATCCAAATTTTCCCAATCATGTTTATATTCTCGACAAAGCTTTACATGGATTGAAACAAGCTCCTCGTCCGTGGTATGATATGTTATCCTAATTTTTAGTTGATTCTGGTTTTTCAAAAGGAAAAATCGATACAACTCTTTTCATCAAACGACAAGGGGAAGATATTGTTCTCATTCAAATTTATGTCGATGATATCATTTTTGGTTCTACAAATACTAAATACTGCAAAACGTTCTCTGATCTTATGGTTAAACGATTTGAGATGAGTATGATGGGGGAAATGAATTTCTTCCTTGGTCTTCAAGTTCGCCAATTACCTACCGGGATCTTCATCAATCAATCCAAGTATATAACTGATCTCTTGAAGAAATATCTCATGGATGATTGTAAACCAATTCCGACGCCGATGTCACCTGGTTCTAAATTGCATGCTGATCCTGATGGTAAACTTGTTGATATTACAAATTATCGAGGGATGATAGGATCATTGTTATATCTAACTTCGAGTCGACCAGACATTATGTTCTCTACTTGCATATGTGCTAGGTATCAGGCTGCTCCTAAAGAATCACATCTTCAAGCAGTCAAACACATATTTCGTTATCTAAAGGGTACTTGGGATCTTGGTCTTTGGTATCCCAAAGAAACTTCTTTTGACTTGACTGCATTCTCTGATGCTGACCATGCTGGATGTATGCTGGATCGAAAGAGTACATCTGGAAGTGTTCAATTTATGGGAGATAAACTGGTGAGCTGGTCTTCACGTAAACAAAATTGTGTATCTCTTTCAACTATAGAAGCAGAGTATGTTGCTGCTTCAAGCTGCTTATCCCAGGTAATTTGGATGCAATCACAATTAAAAGATTATGGTTTTTCATACAGCCGTATTCCTTTATATTGTGATTCACGAAGTGCAATTGCAATTTCATGCAATCCTGTTCAACATTCCAAAACCAAACATATTGATCTTCGATATCATTTTATAAAAGACCATGTTGAACAAGATAATGTGGAATCGTACTTCGTTTCAACTGACTATCAATTAGCTGATTTGTTTACCAAGGCTTTAGACGAAAAACGTTTTAACTTTCTTGTGGCTAAACTTGGTATGCTAAATCTTAAATGTTATACCGTTTTATTTTTAAACTTTTCATATACTTTTTGTTCTACTAACAATGGCTTTCAAGTACTTTAGCTTGAAACCCGGTTCTCAATGACAAATGGTTTATAATCAATTATGTTTAGAACCCGTTATCCAGTAAACACGTAACTGCAAAAACTCTTTCCCATCCCTCTATTGCTGTTAACAGGTACATTTCTGATCTTCAAATTTTTTGTTTATCTTTGATTTGTCGAGGGGAAGTAATATTAATTCTAGGGGGAGCATTAGTATTTCCAGGGGAGAAACATCAAAACTTTTATGCCCGTTTGAATAAATAATCGATAAATCTTTTAAAAAGACAATACCTTCCCATGGTTTGCCAGAACCGGCCTTACCTTCCAAGGGAAATATTTTTTAGCCAATTGGTAACTGTGAGGGTATAAGTCTAGGGTATAGATTTAGGTGAGTGCAAGGTGATGTGAAAACATGATAATAACAAGAACACACACCTTTGAGTGCATCCAAACCGTCAATAAACCGGGCAATCTCTCAAAAAATGTGATTATTCATGTGTTGAATGTTTCACCAGACTTAGCTGGCCCAGTCAAGCATTTGCACTCCACCACCATCCACTCAGATTCCTCTCAACAGGAATTTGTTTCAATTCATCAGGGGACGTAGCACATAATCTATCGACTACTCAATCGGAGTATGTTGATATTGAAATCATTAACCTCCTGCCCCGGGTTACGTCTTAATTCAATGCACAAAGTGTCTAGATCTCACCGCCAAATATTTCCAATTTAGGACACATACACTATTGAAAATGAATCTCCGTGAATTCATCGGAACACTCATAGTGGCATCACAATTTGGTGCTTCACGAGGATTGAGTGGAAATCCTGCTAGAGCTAAAATTGCGCCAACTCTAAACGCAGGTCACACAATTGAATCAACGGTTGTGCAAACGACTATCGATTCATACGTTGTGTTAACGGATACTCTTTGTGAGTCCGGTATTACCTAATTTGTTCAAGTTGTCGGGCCTAAAATTTTCTATCTTAAAGGCAACATCTTATGCCGGAAACACATACATTTCCGATGAAAAATCCATGTTATTCATTCTTACACCGTAATATCATAAATGCTGATCAATTGCACATGAGCGTTATAGTTCACTCTCAAATAACTCCCATGATCTGCTATAACCGGCATGATCTTCTCCAGGAGCCACCTACAATATAGGACATAATGTGAGGGTCCTTAGGTCTAGGTCAGCAGAATCAAGTATCACGTGATCTTGATTGGGGTGCGCTGAGATAAAATTTGAGAGGGGGGAATGTAGTATGGGGTGCAATTCAGCTAAACTCATGGTAAAATGAAATGAGGGTGTAGTCGAAAATTGAAAAAGTAAGCTTGAGTGAGGAGGGTGTGACAGGGTTAAAGAAAACAAAAAACCCTTACTAAACGGATTAAAAGCCGGGTTGCCACGTCTCTATCAGATTGCATTTGTTGCTCTCTGATATTGAAATAGACATCATGGACCCAGTGATGCAATGCACAACCCCCCAGCCACTCAATTATTTCTTAAAAAGTATTTGTTTCATTTTCACGGAGTGAAGCTCATATGCTATCGACATCTCACTTGGAGATTGTTGATATTGAACAAGAGGACAAGTCTCTCCAGTCCTCGCCTTCGGTTGTCCACAAATTGAGTCTAGAACCGATATAAACACTTTTAGGACATAGGCAAAATACCAAGCTTATCTTTGTGATATAGCCGGAACATTCATAGTGATATCACATATGTTGATATTTCACAATGATTGAATGGAAATCCTACCAGTGCTAACATCAAAGCCAACATTGAACGTAGGTCACACATTTTTTGTAACTGTTGTGTTAACGGGTAATCTATGTGATCCCGGTTTACCCTGTTCGATTACCATTGTACATATCTGATGACTGTACTCCAACGTTATCAACAACAGTCGGGTTATCAGATGTTCAACACGCGACTGTTCTTTTATGTCATCAACAACGGTCATTGAGTTTAAACGATGAAAGATTTTATTGTATATCTACATATTCAACAACGATCTGGTTTCACTGATACAATGTGCTATATATTGATTCATTCAAAATATGAATATATCATTATTCAACACATTTTTATCACTGGGCTTCGAAGAGTCTTTCTAATTCTACCCAACAGAGCTTCATATTATACATGACGATTCAGATAAATCTTGTTCATCATGAGGGGGAGAATATTTTAGCTCAGTTTACTCCGCATTAAAAATACATATGCACCGGTTAAGGGGGAGTAAACTAGAAACCGAAGAAGATCCGTTGAGAAATAATTGTTTGTTTGAGGGGGAACGTAAACTTCATCAACATTTTACCTTAACAACAATTATCAATGATCACAAATCGACAAAGCCACAACTTCAAGAAAAGACTTCCGCTATAAACAACTCTATCTATAGGTCTACATTTGGTCGATTTACAAAAAGAAATTTGTGAAGAAAAAGAAATCGATTCATCTATAAAAATTTCTAACAAATTATCAACTTTCACACTTCAAATACTAAACTTTACATATCATACTATCCAAACCACAAATTCACATCCATTTCAATTCGAAATCTAATCGTTTAAATCATTTTTTCCAAATTCCATAACAACCACATCCATTCAAAAAGCTTAAATGTACAAAACCATTCGTTCCATGCAAAATACAAATTATCCACATTCATCCAAATCTTAAATATACATATCATTCTTTCTTACATACAAAACATTCACATTTCAATTCAAATCTTAACCGATAGAAATCATTCTTACCAAAATTTACACACACATCCAAAACTTACTTTAACTTTCAAATCATTATTTTCATAATACATAACATCATTATCCTATCCTCACAAAAACCTCTACCACAACATCCAAAACAAAATATCTAACATCTAAAAATCTCAGTCAAATCCTTACCAAACTGATATTCCATTTCCAGAACCTTCAAATCTTTAGAAAATCAGTTTTTAGGTCTTCCTTACTCAAACAGATTCAAAGAAAAATATATTCTCTTTAAGTATCTGAAACTTCAAAATTTCTGCAATGGTATGTTCTTGAAATTCAGAAAACATTTGCTTGCCAAAGACAGAGATCTTAATTGCTCCTCAGGCTGCTCAGATGTAAACATTGTTCAATAATTCAACAATTTGAAGCACAACCGCGAGTGTATAAATATCATTACGGATCATGAGAAGAATCTGAAGATGGAAGACTGGGATAACGTATTAAAGCTCAAAAAGGGGGAGATTGTTAGGACCACTTTGTAACTAGTTTTGACCTTTAATCTTGTTAATTAACTAAGAAGTAGTGTTAAATGGTAGGAAGTATAAATACCTTTGTATTGACTTGAAATGCAAGCTTTCCTCTCATTTGAATAGAATTATCATTTGAAAGCTACCTACTTCCCTCCATCTCTCTCTCAAGAACACACACACTTTACACACACTTTGATCTTCAATCTTTATCAAATCACCATGAAGTAGCTTAATTTCGATCTCATTAGCTCTCTCATTAGTAGTGTTTTCATTAACAAATCATATGGAAACAGTATATTTTTGGTAGTAGTTTTAACAAATCATATGGAAACGGTGTATCAAACTTTTAACAAATCATATGAATATGGAAGATATATTTGTATTTAGTAGCGTTTCCATTTACTAGCAAAATCATAGATTTTATATATGGATGATATATTTATATTATATGTGATTGATTTGATTATGCACAAGAGTAGGAAGGAAATAATATCTAACTTTTAGCAAAAGTATATCTGTAACGACCCAAAAATTTGTAAATAAATTTATAAAAATTATGATAAATAAGGATAAATCGTTTAGAGAATGTAGGAATTGGTTTCGTGTCATTTGGACACCGTATGAGAAAGTTATGGACGAAACCGGGCCGAGACAAGGATGAAAAAGTGCAGCCTTGGCTGCACATGGAGTTAGCGACGCGAAGTATAGATCACGATCGGGAGCTGTCTACCGAAGGTTGGGCTTTTGTGCGTGAAGTAGTTCACGTTTGGGTAACGATCGCTAAGTTCGCGTGCAAGGGAAAGTTAGCGATGCGAACTTAGTTCGCGTCGTGAACTTCGGTCGAGCAGCTTTAAGTCGGGTTTTGGCTCATTTGATGCCATATCAAAACCCTAGTTTCTTCTTTGGCGATTTTCGAGCTTGGGGACTGATTGAGGTCGGATTCTTCACAAATCTTTGGTAGATTTCACTCCTAGTTGAAGATTAAAGGTATATCTTCACTCTTTGATCTTCGTAGCTTAAGATCTATGTATTTTGATGTATGGGTTTGAAATCCTAGTTCTTGGGGTTATGGGTTATGGTGATATAAGTGATGTATACACTTAATAGATGGTATATTATCAAAGGAAACAAGTGTATGGTTATGATTTGTAAAAATCTTAAGGGTTGGTTAAACCTAGGGTTTGGTAAATCACCATAATTGGGGGAAATGAGTTAATAAGTTTTATCTAGAGATAGATGGACACATTGGTAGTAGTATGTGATGTTGATAATCTTGTGATTATTGTATTAGGCATTTGGTGAGGTCTTGGAAGGTTGACCGAATTGTGAAGCAAGGAAACTGACGTAAAGATTACGGTTGGAGCATTTTATTGCTAAGGTGAGTACGTGTGGACTTTACTGAGTACATAGCTATATGAAGTTTTTTGATTACTTATGATCGGTCTATTTAATGTTTGTCTAGACTTGTTATGTGTTGAGTTAGTATATATTATTGATAATATCTAACTAACTTGTTTGGTGATTAATGTTATAGCCGAAGGCTTTGACTGGCATAACTGATAGAGTTATGATTAGAGATAGATGGTGGTGACGCGGGGGCGACCCCGGTCACTGAGACGGGTGTACATATGTTTGTACACTAAGCACACGGGTGCTACTAGTACGCATATGTTTACGTACTAGGCAACGTAGGGATCTATTGCATATATGTTTATGCATTAGGTTCGCTTGAGTTCCAATACATATATGTTTATGTATTGGATATTACTGTGTTCTGGTACATATATGTTTATGTGCTAGATATGTATGCTAGGAAAGCAGGACCGATAGAGTCACCATAGAGTGACTAGGATGTGTTGGTAAAATATAAATATGTATTTATATACGATGTGATACTTGATATTATTGGGGTCTAAACCCATGTAGCTCACGAGACATCTTTGTGTCTCACGTACTCCTTGTTTGTTTGCTATGTACTCAGGTTCTGGATCGAGGATTTAGGTGCGCATGGATTGGGATATGCGGGGCCTAGAGTAGAAGATCATTAGAGCGGATTTGTGCTTAACCTTGGTTTTGATGTATTTTGTAACACCAAACCTCATACTCTGATATTCATATCAAAGGTTTTTGTAAATCCGTGTTTTGGAACTGGTCTACTATTTATGAATTAAAATGATTTATTTTGGGCAAATGTTTTGTATTAAAAATTGAGGTGTTACAGTATCGTTGGACAATATATATTTAAAACTCGAGACCGAATTCTATATTCCAAACATCATACTTTGTTGTTCGATCAAATGCATAGCAACCATGGGTGATGATGCTCAATCCAAGTCCCGAAAACGCAAAAGCACTAACACCCAATCACGATCCCATATACCAAAAAAAGAAAAGGCAGCAACATCTAAAGAAGATGAGGATTATGATTCTCAATATGATCCCGTAGAAGAAACCAGCGAAGAAAAGGATGAAATCATGCTTTTGAAAGCGTTAAGGAACCAGTCAGACATAACCTTGTTATTTGCTAGTGTGAAAACAACGCTAGATTTTAAAGCTACCAAGAAACAAGTGGCTGATAAAGTAAGAAGGTTGAAGATCAAATTTATGAAAACCAATGATCCTCATCTTTTAGACCCTCGCAGACTTAAACTTTACAACTTGTCTAAATTTATGGATAAGTATCCATATATTTGTAGATCTATACAGATTATGTGTCCTCGTGTTACGTTTCATACTGATGAATCTAAAATGATAACATGGTTAATCGCTACTCATTCTCCAAAGGAATTGGATGATATGGAAGATAAATGGGTTGAAACTTATCTTCAAAATGTTGAGACTGATAACGAACTCTTACAAGCAATCCTAGAATATTAATTGAAAGTCAACATGCATTCATTTCCTTTATTTGTTTTTTACAACATTGAATTAAATTATGTATCTTTTTAGTTTTTTTATTATTATTAAAATGATTGAATGGAGTTTGGTTTAATTATTTATTTATTATTATTTCATTTAGTTTGTATATGATGAGTTATGGTTCTGTTTTTTCATACGATTTCTTAATTCGGGACTTAGGAGGTTTTGCTAATACATGATTTAGGACACATATAGGTAATAACTAATAAGTGTTAAATGAAACAAAATTAATCTTAACCTATATATGAGCCTATGTTTGATCTAATTTTGCCAACTATCAATTTCGAGCTCTCTCATTCGTCCATAATGCCACGTGTAATTCTCCCATTGGTCATCTGACATCCTCCCAATAGCCTAAAAATGGTAGTATCTCTCCTCGTCATGCAGATTAACAACCTACACGATATTAACGGAAATTAAATTAATTAATTGGGATATTCACGGTATTTCATGTATTCAAAGATTTGAATTTATTCCCAATATTTGAATAGGTTCCCAAAAATAACAGATGCAGTATAATCTTACTCCAAATCGAAATCGCCAATCTCCATGGTCGCTACTACCTGGAAAAATCTCCATGGTCTTGCTCTTTGAAGAAATCGACGACGGTAAGTTTACAATTTTTCGATTCAAACTCTCCAATAAATTCATAACGATAAACAGTCATCATCTCATTTAGGATTCTAATTATAAACTATATTCGGCTAATTTAGGGTTCTAATTGTTAGGGTTAATTCATTTTGCTAATCGGAATTAGTATAAATCAAGTGAGTTCTTTGCCTTAGGGGTATAATCACACCATATTCCAATTGCAGAATTGTTTTCATCAGTGCATATATCTAAAACCATGGCAACTGGTATAGTCTGTTAATCGTTTTCACTATGATCTTTTTTCCTTTTCTCATATAACCTGATGAAAATGAAAATATGACTTTTAATATGTGAAAATAAGGTTACGAGGTTTTGAAGAGAGTTGCTGATGTCATTGGTCAACATGATAGGAAAAGCTGGAGCAATTAAGTGGGTATGTAACTCTAATTGAAGTTTCCAAGTATGATACTTTTTAATAATGGTTGACTTCATTGACTGCAGATAATTTTACATAATTATTCCTCATGATTTTTGTTTAAAAAATATGTGCAACACAATGTAACTCTAATACTGTTAGCTAAGGGAGTTCGATCTCATACTATTTAACACAATGTAACTGTTACTATTATATTGTCCCCATATAGCGTTTACGCAATGTTTCTGGTTCTATGATATATTTGCAGGTCCTAGATTTTTTGGAGTGGATCCTACTAAAGGACTCACAAGTATATATGTATGCTGTAAGACCTAATGAAACTACAATCAAGCTAATCCATTGAGATTTGATGAGAAATTGAAGAACTAGTGTGTGTGTTCTTGTTGTATTTAGTGTGTGTAAAAGAGAGAGAATGAGATGAATGAAACTTTCACAAAATGTGTATTCAGTAATTGTGTGGAAAGCTTGACTTGAAAGTCAAAGATACAACCTTATATACTCCTACCACTTAACAAAGGACAAGTTAACTAACGGACTTTAAAGATCAAAACTATTACAAAACTAGTCCTAACAATCTCCCCCCTTTTTGATCTTTAACACGTCATCCCAGTCTTCAAAATTCAGATTCTTCTCATTATCTGTCTTTGGCAAGAAAAGGTTTTTCTGAATTTCAAGATTAAAACATTTCAGAAATCTGGAAGGTTAAGATACTCAAAGTGGATATGTTTTTCGTTGATACTGTTTGAGTGAGGAAATCCTATAACTGATTTACTAAAGATTTGAAAATTTTAGGAAAGAGAATATCAGTTAAGTAAGGATTTGACTGGGTTTTCAGATAATGGAGAGTTGTTTTTGGATTTTGTGGTAGAGGAGAATAAGGATATAATGTTAGTGTTTTTGAATGATTTGTCAGTTAAAGTTTTGGATGTGTATGTATGTAGGTTTTGTATGTATGAAAGAATGATATGTATTTTTAGGATTTGGATGAATGTGGATAATTTGTATTTGGTATGGGACAAAAGATTTGTACAGTTAAGCTTTTGTATGGATAATGAATGTTATGAAATTTTTGGAAAGAATGGTTTAAACGATTAAGCTTTTGAATGTATGTGATCGTTACGGAATTTGAAAAGAAAAGTTTAAACGGTTAAGATTCGGATGGAAATGGATGTGGATTTGTGGTTTGGATAGAAAGATTTATTCGATTAAGTTTCTGGTTGAAATGGTTGAGTTTTTAATGTAATGGTTGAGATTTTTGAGAGAGATTTCTGTAGATATGTCGATTTCTTCTTCTTCTTCACTTGTCTTTCTTTTTAGAATATTGTTTATCACTTTCTCTTCCTCTGAATTTCTTGATATACACTATATCTGATTTTACCGATAATTTGAGTACATTAGACATGAATTTTCTTCGTTGATGAGATGTTTGTGGTTCTTCTTAAAATTGTACATTTGTTGCTCATTTATTTCTTGCTCATTTATATCTTGCTCATTTCTCCCCCTCATGAGGATCATGAAAAGGAGCCTCATGTTAATGATGAAGATATGCTTTGTGGAAGCGGATAGAGGAAATTGTATGTCTTTATAATACGAGAGCCAAGATAGGATAGTTGTACTGTGCAGTTCAGAATCAAGAACCAGTAACATGTAGTATTCATGAAGTATCCAGCTAAAATTGATTTTCCAGAATCTTTGAGAAAAATATTTGAAGAATAGAGAATAACAGTGTCAAGAATCACCTGAAGTCATAAACAGATGCAATCTTTACTGAAGAATCTTCAGTAAAGAGATCGACGAATTTGACAGACAGGATGATTGAAGACATTGTTAAGCAAAGATTTGAGATTTAAAAGAAGTCAATTTGAAGTGGATCAAAGATCAGTGCACAAAAACAATTTTGTGTGTGAGAGCATATGAATAATTCAGAATTTAATCTGAACAATTTGGAGAAAACGTAAAATACATTCTCCACTGATATATGTTTGTAAAAATTGTTTGAAAAGTGGTAAGAACAATCAATCCAAGAAATTGTTATAAACAGATGCAATCAGTACTAATCGAAATTAGTAAAGAGATCGACGAATTTAACAACAGCTTGTGTTGAGTGTTACAAACAGATATTTGAAAATTTTAAAAATTGTGCAAAATCAGAAAAATGATTTGAAAAATTATGTCAGCAACGCAAGAGAAAAAAGTTGGTCATAAACAGATGCAATCTTTACTAATGAGATTAGTAAAGAGATCGACGAATTTGACCAAAATTTATATCCTACGTTGTGAACACATCATTGTGAGCACAAAGTATGAGTAAAAATTTTGTGAGGAAGATACAGATGTTGAGCATAGAATGTCAACTCTGTATGAGAAAGTGAGGTCAATAACGCAAGAGAAAAGAGTTTGACATAAACAGATGCAATCTTTACTAATTAGATTAGTAAAGAGATCGACGAATTTGTCAAAAACTTATATCCTACGTAACTAACACATGATTTGAGTAAAAAAAATATAACAGTTAAGATTGAGTTGTGCTAAAGTTGTAGCAACAACGAAACTCAAAATGTTGAATTTAGTAGAAAAAAAAAATTGAGTTTCACAGGAATATGAAAAATCAGAATGTGATGTCAACAATGCAAGAGACAAAAAGGTGTCATAAACAGATGCAATCTTTACTAACGAAAGTAGTAAAGAGATCGACGAATTTGACAACAGTATGTATCCTACATTGGTAACATATGATTTTAAAAAAAATTTGAATATAGTGTGAAGTTGTGCCAACGGTATGACAACAACGAAACTAAAATAGATTGTGAAAGATATTGAGTTTAAGTTTGAAAACAAAACTGAGGAGATGATGTCATCAACACAAGAGACAAAAGTATGTCATATACAGATGCAATCAATACTAATCGAAAGTAGTAGAGAGATCGACGAATTTGACAAAAATTTGTATCCTACGTAGACAACATATAAGTGAGGAAAACATTTTTTTTTTTTAAAAAAAAAAGGCCAATTTAACGTTCAAATGCTGGGAGGCACTTCACCTGTTCCACAATGGCTTCTGATCAAAACAGATTCAGAACCCGCTCTTAAAAGAAACCACAAATCTCAATCAAGCTTAACCGCAAAACCTCTCCTTCAACCCTCCAACGATGTATAAGGTACGTCCTTCGATCTCAAAACTTGTCAATTACTTTTGTTTTGACGAGGGGGAGAAATATTAATTCTAGGGGGAGAATTATTATTTCTAGGGGGAGAAAATTCAGAAAAACAAAAACAAAATACCCAAATAAAAAGTTTTATGTTTGTAACGTTAATCATAAGTTGTTGTAATATCCGTAAACGATCTCTTTACTAGTTCTCTAGTAAAGATTGCATCTGTTTATTACAAATTCTTTTAATTCTCGTTACTTACTACTTCAAAAGACATACCTTCCCATGGTTTGCCAGATCCGGCCACACCTTCCCAGGGAAATATTTCAGCCAACTGGTAAATGTGAGGGTTTAGGTCTAGGGTATAGTAATAGGTGAGTGCAAGGTGTTGTGAAAACATGATAAATCAAAGAAAACACACCTTATGAGTGCATCCAAACCGAAAACAAACCGGGCAACCAATTTAATAGGTGATAATTCATTCGTTGAATGTTTCACTAGACTTTACTGGCCCAGTAAAGCAAATGCACGCCACCACCAACTACTCAAATTCCTCTCAACAGGGATTTGTTTCATTTCATCAGGGGACGTAGCACAAAAGCTACTGACTACTCATTCGGAGTATGTCGGTATTGAATAATAATAACCTCCTGCCCCGGGTTAAGTCTCTTTGTATGCACAGTGTGTCTAGTTCTCACCCCCAAGAATATTTCCAATATAGGACACCTGCACTACAAACATGGATCTCCGTGAATCCATCGGAACACTCGTAGTGGCATCACAATCTGGTGTTTCACGAGGATCGAGTGGAAATCCTGCTAGAGCTAAAATCACGCCAACTCTAAACGCAGGTCACACATTTGAACCAACGGTTGTGCAAACGACTACCGATTCATACCGTGTGGTAACGGATACTCTAAGTGAGTCCGGTGTTACCTAAAATCCATGTGAAACTCCTAAAACGAAACATCTTCAAAAAGCTGATTAAAATGCACATGAGCGTAATAGTCCACTCTCAAATTACTCCTATGATCTGCTAAACCCAGCATGATCTTCCCCGGAGCCACCGACAATATAGGAACTAAAAAGTGAGGGTCCCTAGGTCTAGGTGAGTAGAATCAAGTATCATGGGATCTTGATTGGGGTGCGCTGAGGTAAAAATTGAGAGGGGGTATGAAGTATGGGGTGCAAATCAGCTTATCACATGGTAAAAACAAAAACGAGGGTGTGGTTGAAAAATGAAAAAGTGAGTTGAGTGAGGAGCGTGTGTGAAAGGGTTAAAAGAAAACGGAAAACCCTCCCTAAACCGAACAAATGACCGGGTAACCTCATCTATATCAGATTGCATTTGTTGCTTTCTGATTAAGACATCATGGACCCAGTGATGCAATGCACAACCCCCACTGACCACTCAAGTACAAAAAGTACTTGTTTCAAAATCACGGAGATAACCACATCCACTATCGACATCTCATTTGGAGATTGTTGATATTGAAAAAGAGGACCCACCTCCAGTCCTCGCCTTCGTTTGTCCACATATAGAGTCTAGAACCGAATTAAATTTCTCTAGGACACAGGCACTCTACTAAGCATATCTTTGAGATATTGCCGGAACATTCATAGTGATACCAAAATTATTGGTATTCCACGATGATTGAATGGAAATCCTACCAGTGCTAACATCAATGCCAACACTGAACGTAGGTCACACAGTTTCTGTAACTGTTGTGCTAACAGGAAATCTATGTGATCCTGGGTTACCCTGATACATTCTTGTGCGAAGATCAGACGACCGTACTCCATTCTTATCAACAACGGTCACTATGTCTGATAGAAAATCTGATGATTGTACTTCAATCTTATCAACAACAGTCAATAAATCAGATAAGGGATTCTATGACCGTACTCCAACATTATCAACAACGGTCAGAAAATCCACAACATATCAACATTCCGCACTGTTTCAACTTCAACAAACATCAGGAACCAAGGATCTGCAGCAAATCGACAAACGCCACAACTTCAAGAAAGGACTTCCGCTGCTAACCGCTCTATCTATGGGTCTACATTTAGTCGATTTGCATGAAGTCTTCTGGAATACTTTATATTGGTTGAAAATCCGATTAAAAGTATGTCTGTCACTGATGATTAAAGGCTGATGCTGTTTTATCAACATAACTGCTCAACGGTTCAATTCTCAGCTCCAGCCTTACAAACACAGAAGTCTTCAAAGATATGCAACCTAGTCTACTATTACAAAGGGGGAGATTGTTAGGTACTAGAAAGATTGTAATAGATAGTCTAGGGGGTAAAGTGTAACATTGTATATAAGTTAAGAATAGTTTAGGAAATGGTCCTAACTAACCAAGAATTAAGCCATGGTAAAAATACCAAGGTGTAAGGCTTAATTCTTCAACTTTTGCCATTAATCAAATTCCAATTTACAGCAAAAAAAAAAAAAAAAAAAAAAATTTAAAGAAAGTTGTTTTAAAAGAAAGTTAAAATGGGTTTAGTTGTTTTAAAAGAAAGGAACCGATCTGGGTTTATTTCTTTTGGGCTTTTTGTTTAAAAATTTTGATCACTTGTATGCACATCTGCACAACCTTATGAAAATCATCACCTCCTTTAATCTGCTTTGGACCAAAACTTGAATATGGGCCGAGATTATAATAGATTAAGTCCTATTTTGGGCCTAGCAAAACTTGAATCGGAGAGATCAATTAAATCAAGTTGGGTCAAAATTTGATTTGGGCTTTAATTGTTTTAATTTGAGTATTGGGCTGCACACAAGAATCTTGAATAGCCGAACTCTATAGTCTCACGAACAAAGTAGCAGATCGAACACCTTTGAATGTCGAATAGTTTCAGCCGAACAATTTTGCAGGTTGAAATCAATCGATCGAAGGTTGAAATCAATCGATCGAACAATGATCAAAAGCAGATTACGAAATCTATTGCAAGATTTAATCAAAAGCAGATTGATTATGATTTTATTTTGATATAGCCGAACTCAATTGCGAACTCCGTTTACAATTGTTTTTATCAATTTCGCTCTTTGATTTTTTAAGTTTAGATCGATTATGGAATCAATTGATCGATAGAAGATCAATTGAAGATTAAATCTGTTGAAATACTTGTTGATTTTGGATTCACAGTTGAGAGCCGAACATTGATAGAGCCGAACTTGTATAAGATTGGGCCGAACTGTTGGGCTGAAATTTCTGAAGTTCGGGCCGAAGTTCTCTAGTTCGGGCCGAGCTTCTATTTTGGATTTGGGCCGAACTTCTCAGTTCGGGCCGAACTTGATATCGAACTGTTCTTCATATCGAACTTGTTGACGTATGAACACAACTCGATCAAAAATCTCCAATTCAATATGATGTTGCTCAATTCTTCACCGATTTCAGTGATTCTTTTTGCTAAATACTCGAAATCCAATTGCTAACAATTTGATCCGATCAATTTCTTCAATCCATAACACAAAAGCTTCGATTCTTCGATTTACAACAACTTTTGAACTTTTTCACTTTTTCTCTAAAATCATCAAATTGAAGATGATTATTGACGTAATTGATCTGAATTTGATTCTATTATGCTTAGAAACACTGGAGAATCACTAATCCATGATCAAATCTTCGATTTGGACAAAAATTTTACAACATTAAATTTCATTGACGAACATCAACTTTTTCTTCAATTTTCTCAGATCTTGATCATTGTAGCTCGATTTGGATCTTCTCTAATAGAGATTTTGCTCTGATACCAATTGTAAGACCTAATGAAACTATAATAAAGCTAATCCATTGAGATTTGATGAGAAATTGAAGAACTAGTGTGTGTGTTCTTGGTGTATTTAGTGTGTGTAAAATAGAGAGAATGAGATGAATGAAACTTTCACAAAATGTGTATTCAGTAATTGTGTGGAAAGCTTGACTTGAAAGTCAAAGATACAACCTTATATACTCCTACCACTTAACAAAGGACAAGTTAACTAACGGACTTTAAAGATCAAAACTATTACAAAACTAGTCCTAACATATGCAATTGTAGTCACCCATCATTTTTAGATTATCTGTTTTGGTATGTAAGCTACATTTCGTTAAAGCATTCTTTTTCTGATACTACTTATAGGTGTCAAGAAATGTTTGGATTTACGGCGGAAACGGTATGTCCTCTTTATTGATTTATCTGGGCTCTTAATTTCTAATCAAAATTTGAATATTTTGATCCGTAGTGATATTATTTAAAAACTGTTTTATATAAAAAAAACAAGCAAGTTGTCATAGTTAAGATGGGTGAAAATAGGTTAATTCTCTTTTGTTAAGCCAACTGTATGTAAATCATACAGTTTGAAGTCAATAAAAGTCATATTTGAAATAAACGTCAATAACAGTCAATAAAAGTCAACTGTATGTAGTAAGGAATTAAGGATTAACTCCCCACAAGTCAACTTTTAACTTCCTCTTGATTATTTCAATCACACATTTACTCATTAAACGCCTATTACCCACTTTTTACTAAAAAAAAATCAATTAAATTTTATACACTTATTTTACTGATTTCTCACTACTCGATTTACGAATCAATCCATTAGTTCTCATTTACTCCATACGAAATTACCCTTTATTACCAATTTAAAGATTTTGTCATTGCTCATTAATTTAATACTTTCTCATCTTTTAGAAATTCTCATTAATTCAACATAATTTTATTGTTAACTTCACTTAATGTATTCCTCATTTACTCAATTCACTTACTGCTTTCCATTAAATAATTTAAAAACAAGATATATTTTTACAAAAATATACTACTCACAAATAAATTTTTCTCATAAAATTTTATAACACCTCAAAAAAATCAGTTTTAAATATTTAATAATAAGATATATTATTTGATAACTCTAAATAAAACATATTACTCACAAATAAAGTTTTCTCATGATAAAAACTTTATAACACCTCAAAACTTTTAGATAAAACTCCCCATAAATTTAAAACTTTTCTCTTTTAATTCATTTTAGTGACTTGCACACATTTACTCAATAATCAATAAAAACAAATTCCCATTTGTTTTAATAATTCTTTATCAACTCGATTTAACGACTTGATTTTAACTCATTTCTTCAAAACTTCATTGTAGCAGTTATTTTTTTTTTCTTCAACTCATTAATAATTCCCATCACTTTAATTAAATAATTCATCATTATCTCATTATAATCACACAAGAATAAGTATATTTATCTTATTTTGTATATAATTATAGTATTTACTACTTCTCTTTTCACGATTGTACTCACCTCAATTAACTTGATTTATTAATTTCTCAATTAATGTGATTTATCAGTTTGTTATAAACTCTATAATTACCCCCATAGAATAAATTTAATTATTCAAAACTATTCGATTTGATACTTACTCTATAAACTGAATTTAATCACTCTTAGTTACTCAGTTCAATAATTATTTTTATAAATTTTCTAACCATGTATATGTATCTCAGATAAATAAAATTTCCATGCATAAGCATCATGCCCATAATATTTATAAATAATAGTTAATGATAATTATTTCTTGACAACTTCTCTTATTACGCCTACTCAACCCCACTTGTAGGAAAACTCGTCCTCGAGTTTGGAAACTGGCATTTTCTACCATATTAAAACAAGAAAGCATAACAACACACAACAATTAGGATACCCATACAAATTTCACGACAACAAGCATTGGTCCGTCGTTCACCTCAATATCTTCCCATAACCAACCAAAAGTCATGTGTGGAAAGTAATAGGGGCCCTCTATTACTTTCGACACCTACCTTTGTTTGGTCACGAGTCAATCCCAAAGTTCACAACTTCCCACACAGAATTTCACCACACCAACAAATCACACTCGGAAGAAAGAAAAATTTATTTTTCCATATTTGATAAATACAGATATGCACTCAGATGTGTATACTCAAAATCTTATAAACATTACTCAGAAATGCACTCAGCAAAAAGCACTTAGTCAAGATATTTTATTAAGTTTTTAACTCAGAACATAGTATAACTGATAAGCTCTTCTAATTCATTTTTAAATAATCCATCACCGAATTCGTGATGATGGTCTCCCTTTAGTTCACTTTTAATAAATGCCCTTTAAGAAAACTTGAATAAGTTCTGTTTAATTTGACTCGGCAATCCTCGATTAGTTGGTATAACAAAGTTATATAGTTTATTCAATATCTATGCGTTAATTTAATAATCTCTCATTGAACTCATAAAAAAAACAATTATGGATTTTTACACTCAGCTATTTAAATCACATACTTTAAAAAATTTCTCATTTGATCTCAATTTAATAAATATCAGTTTATTATTTTCCCAGCAAAAAGATTTTCTCAATACATCATGTCTCATCTCTTTATAAAAGCATTTTCCTTTTTCATTATCCAAATATTTCATAACACCCGAAATTCTCAGAAATTTAAAGTTTTTCAATTTGATAAATAAGTGAAAAGGTTCCACTAAATAAAATCTCAAATTATAATTTAACGTTTAAAAACATGTTTAATCCAACTGATGTTTTAAAATTAAAAACTAAAACGACTCTGAAATAACAAATGAAAATAAAAGCCAATTCTAGTTAACATTTCTCGTCTAGATCAAATGTAAATAATTTAAAATAATTAGCAATTTAGAATAAACCATCATAAAAATATTCTTTGAATCAGTTGATAATAAAAATATCTTTCGTTTACTCATTTCATATTTTATTCGTTTCAATAACTCTTTCTATTAGGTGCTTCTCCAAAACGAAATATTTTAATATTTTAACAATATGAAAAATCTATTACTCCTCATTTCTGATTTACCCAAAACATGTTCTCATTAAATAATTTATGGAATTTATATCATAATTTCATATCCATTTATTACCTCCTTTGGTTAAAATTTCTCAGAATTATAAAATCTCACAAATTATATAAAATTTTATGAAATTATAATTTTTAGCATGTAGACGCAGATGCACTGAAAAATATACTCAGAAAAGCGATCATCGTCATGAAATACAATCAAAGTTAAATCAGAATTATACTAAAAATAATAACAACAATTTTCATATTTATCATTCCTCAAAACTCATAATACAACGAAAAGCCCAAATAAATAAAAGTTCATAAATATTACCGGCAGCATGAAAAGCGAGAGGTCGACGTGCCATGCTGTATACTTGATGTGGAATCTTTACTCAGAAAATATTTTACTCATTTCTCATTTTAAAAACTTGTAACTCAAACTTGAGTTCGAATTCACCCATTGTGAATCCAAATCGCCTAAGTTAGAGCTCTGATACCAACTTGTAACACCCAATATTTCACAAAAACGTCCCAATATAAAACCCAAATATAAATGTTTAACATTTAAAAAGATGTAATTAAAGCGGAAAAATGTTTTAAATAAAAATTAAGTTTAATAAATAATACGTTAACATCGACACTCATAAATGATACAGCTGTCAACCGTCCACCTACTCTCTTCCTTTGCTGGTACCTGAAATTAGGGGTGTAAGTGAGCCGAGCTGTTTGTGAGCTACTCGAGCTCGGCTCGTTAAAAGATTGATAAAAACTCGAGTTAAACGAGTTCGAGCCGAGCTCGAGCTTAACTTAGAGCTCGTTTAATAAATGAGCCCGAGCCCGAGCCCGAGCTTCATACTAAGAGCTCATTTAGGCTCGCGAGCCTAAACGAGCTAAAATAGTTAATTATTATAAAAAAATATAAATCATATTGCGTATTTATCTAATTATGTGTATATATATTATACATATACATATATAAAACAATATATATAAAAAAAAATTTACATCATATATTAAATATTATGATTAATTTTAAAAATAATATATATTTCGTATATATGGAAGCTTAAATGAGCTTAATCGAGCCGAGCCCGAGCCTGAAAAAACCTAAACGAGCCGAACTCGAGCTTTACACATAAAGCTCGAAACGAGCCGAGCTCGAGTTCGAGCTCAATAAAATTAAACGAGCCGAGCTCGAACCTAGTCGAGCTCGAGCTCGGATCGGCTCGTTTACAGCCCTACCTGAACTCAGACGGGAATGATCCTAAAACTCAGACGGGAGGTGATCCCAAAATGGTATATAGCCAAAAACTCATATGTTTATTATTATGTTTTTAACTCTTTAACATAATTAACTCAGTTAGCCCAGATGACTCAGATCACAGATAACCCAGATCACAAATATATAACTCAGATAACAGATAACTCAGATAGCAAATATGGTGCAAGTAATTTAACACGTAAGTCGTGCATGTATAACGTTAAAACTCAATACACGGTGAGAATACTCACCTCCAAAAACGTAAGGTCCGGATATCCCTCGGCACTCTACACTACTGCATGGCTAGTGTCTAGACAACCCTAAGGCACGTAAAATAATCCAAGTTAGACTCAACTCAAAAGCCCGTATTTAAACTGTAAAAGTTTCCCGTTTAGTAAACCCTTCATTTTCTAGCTAAGTATCTATATAAAAATTTAGTTTAAAAGAACGTTTTCCTTAAAATCAACACAACCATGAATTAAATCTGACCAAAGACTCTTTTTCCAAAATCATTCATTAAATCTTAAACCCTCACTGAAAGACATCCATATCAGAATCATTATCTCAACCTTTTTATATTATTCAAATTCAATAATTAGTAAAAGTATTATTCTTTAATAAAATAACAGTGAAACAGTAACTACTCTGTATTACTCTTCCAAAAATAAAATAAAACTCAAACACCCACATCGTCATTTGTGCATGCGACAAAATAAATAGAAACGGATAGAGATTCTACCAATCGGTGTTGCTCGCACTCTCCACCAAGATCGCCGGCGAAGTTAGACACTATAATCGTGAGTCGCAACAGAATTTACGTTTCTTTCACGGCACGACACAAACACCCTGCTTTGTTGCTCACCGGAGAAGAATGAAGCTCGGAATTGCACGACGTCGGCGGAGCAGAAACCGAAATGGGAGTTCACAATGGGAACGCAGCAACAGAAATGGAGATGGTGGAACTCGGGACCAAACGACGGCTTACCGGAAGTATCGTAAAATCACCGCCACTCTAAGAACCACACGTCCACACGCAACTTCAACTGCTCAAGATCATTACCAAACAGATCGCTTTAAAAATCAATATTGCTTCAATGGCTAAACAAAAGAAACAGGAAAGAAGGTGGTGGCGTTAAAACAAATGTATACGAAGGCGGCAAAGGGAAGGAAGAAAAGCTCACGGTGGTTGCCGGGGTACAAAACACTCAACGGTGGTGGTGATGTAAAACAAAAATGGGATGGTGAGGGTGGTGGTGGTGAAACAGAAGTGCAAAGGTGGAGGTGGTAGGGACTTCCGATTTCTTGTAATGAGGACCAGGCACGAAAATGAAAACAAGAAAGGAATTGGGAATGGTGAAGATGGCGGCTAGGTACACATTTGTGTTAGTCAATAGATAATTATGTTAGTCAATAACTAATTATTAGACAATTATTGTGTACATATTTAGGTCCCTAATTTACTCCACAGAATGGAAACATATTAACTAGGAGTCAATGTATTGAATTATATATATAGATAGTTTACGTAATAAGAAAATGCATCAATCTTTGATACTCTTTATGGTATCCGAGCCTCACCACCCTCTCTAGAGTTAATTCGTTTTTTTTTTCTTCCCTTTGTGTCGCCATCCACACCAAGCTTCGGCCTGCTTGATTTTTCTGGTCATCCATGGCTCCAGAACCACCCACCCAACCAAAAACAAACAACCTTGATCCCGTTTATACGGTAACAAATATCCAAAACAAAGTAAGAATTCTAGACGGAATTAAAGTTACGTACTCGTCATGGGTCAAGATTTTCCGTCTCCACGCTAAAGGCTATAAGGTTCTTACTCACATCGATGGCACTCCACCGCCTACTGCCGCCAATGATCTCGAGCAATGGTCAGAGATCGACGCCATTGTTCTACAATGGTCCCTTTTGGATGATCTCCTTACTCGTGTCCTTGAACCGGACACCACATCCTACAAAACGTGGGAGAAAATCAAAGGACTCTTCCTTAACAATAAAGGGTCTCGTGTGCAGCCCTTGAACAAGAGTTCACCAACATTTCGTTACGATCATCATCATCGTTAGACGATTATTGTCAACGACTCAAAGATCTAGCGGACCAACTTAACGATGTGGACAACCCCGTCAACGAACAACGGTTAGTTCTTCAACTTGTTCGGGGCCTACCACCGGAGTTCGATACCATGGCTGCCTACATCAATCAAACATTGCCCAATTGGGACACCGCTCGTAGCATGCTCCAACTTGAGCAAAACCGACAAACCGCAAGGGAAACTTCAAAACAAAAAGATCCTTCCGGCGAAGCAAATGTCGTTGAAAACCCGACTCCACCGCCTCGGTTCAATCGCAACCCCTCTAATCAGCAGTTAGTCGGGGCGGACACAATCGACAACAACGAGCTAATCACTCCCGCTCATGGAACACCCGCAACCCCGGAAACAATATCGGTTCCACACCTGTTCCATACCCGCCACACCCGTGGTGGACTATGGTGCCGCCACCATGTCCATACCCATCTCAAAATGGTTGGTCTCACCCCTGGTTCACTCCACCTCGCCCTTCCACACCTCAAAACAGAAACTCACAAAACCCAAATAACCAACACAACTCATAGATGCCTCAAGCTCATGCTGCTGGATCATATAATGCTTTCCAAGCTATGTCCCTAAACCAACAAAATGACAATGATTGGTATATGGACACGGGGGCTACTTCTCACCTCACGGGTGACTTTGGTAAACTCGAACAATTTTCTCTCAATTCTCACATTAAGTCAATTTTTGTTGGTAACGGAAATCATATTCCCGTAAAAGGAACCGGCACAAGCACCTTACAAACTAACCTTATGCCGCTCAACCTAAACAAAATTCTTTATACACCCGGCATAATTAAAAATCTTGTGTCCGTTCGCCAATTTACTATTGATAATAATGTGTCTCTTGAATTTGATCCGTTTGGTTTTTTTTGTGAAGGATTTCAAGAATGGGAAGATTCTTTCCCGATACAATAGTACCGGAGCTCTTTATCCGTTTACAACACCCACCAACCCGCAACTTGCTCTCACAACCATGTCATCCAACGATTTATGGCATTTCCGTCTAGGACATCCGGCCGGAAATATCATTGATTTTTTGAGAAACAATTTTATCATTTCGTGTAATAAGAGTGCAACTAACACTCATTTATTATGTCATTTGTGTCAAATTTCAAAACACAAACGGTTACCGTTTTTTGATTCAACATCAACAACAATTTTACCATTTGACATTGTTCATTGTGATCTTTGGACATCACCACTTGCCAACACAAACGGTTATAACCTTTAATTACTTCTTTCACGGCGAGAGAACCGCGTCAGCCAAACAGCGGTCCACTTTGTACGTTTGCTGGGAACAGAGCTGCAATAAATACAATAAGACATTACATGGTTTTGATAGACAACTTCACACAATATGTTTGGGTCTATCCACTAAAATTCAAATCGGAAACTTTTACTTGTTTTAAACAATTTCACAATTTTGTTCAACCACAATTTCAAACGAAAATTAAACATTCAATTAAAAAAATTAACCAAATTTCCCTGATGTAGAGGCAATCAAGAAAGCTGCATAAGTAAATATATAACCTACAGAAAATTAAAAGTTTCCAATGTGATATGGGAGGCGAATTTGATAACAACGATTTTAAACAATTTGCTACAACTCATGGTCTTCAATTTCGTTTTTCATGTCCTCAAACTTCGCCTCAAAATGGAAAAGCGGAACGAATGATTCGCCGTCTAAATGAAATCATTCTTGTTTTACTTGCTCATGCCTCGCTACCCGCCACCTTTTGGGTCGATGCATTACATGCCGCCACTTACCTACACAACATAACCCCCACCAAAATCTTACAAAATCAAACACCCACCTCCATACTTTACAGACGTCATCCCACCTACAATCACCTTCGGGTTTTTGGATGTGCTTGTTACCCAAACTTAACCGCCACACGCAATCACAAACTTGACCTTCGGTCCGTTAGATGCGTCTTTCTTGGCTATCCAACCGATCACCGAGGGTACCGATGTCTCGATCCCACAACCGGTAAAGTTCATATTTCTCGACATGTAACGGTCGATGAGCACGTTTTTCCATATGCAAATCCACAAAATCCCGCACCAAATTACCAACTTCTTTTTTCTGTCACAAATCTTCCCTCCACAATAAACAATTTTACACCACAAGACCCCACCCTACCCACTGCTAATCCCCACACTACACCCGCCACACCTACTGCCTCACAATTACCACCCTCACTATTTAACTCTCCAATACAACCCTCACCACCCCAATCACCGATCCCACACATCTCCCCACCGAACAGTCACACACCACCTACAAACCAACACAATACGCCCCCCCCCCCCTCCACCGCCCCAACCCACTCACCATATGACTACTCGTTCACAAAACCATACCATCCGTCCACCCGAACGGTTAAACCTACACACAACAAACTTATCTCCCATACCTAAAAACCCTCACATATCTCTTCTTGATCCTAATTGGAAACATGCCATGACGGAAGAATACAAAGCTTTATGTGACAATGATACATGGGAGTTGGTACCTAGACCCGCTAATGCTCACATTATACGATGTTTATGGCTTTATCGACACAAGTTTAAATCTGATGGCACTCTCTCTCGATATAAAGCCCGCCTTGTAGTCAATGGAAAATCTCAACAAGTAGGCATTGATTGTGACGAGACATTTAGCCCGGTCGTTAAACCCACAACCATTCGGACCGTCCTTACTCTTGCGGTCTCTCGTTCTTGGTCAATCCATCAACTCGACGTCAAGAACGCATTTTTACATGGTCATTTAAACGAGACGGTTCACATGCATCAACCACCCGGGTTTGTAGACAGAAAACACCCAGATTATGTGTGCAGATTAAGAAAATCATTATATGGGCTTAAACAAGCCCCTCAGGCGTGGTATCATCGTTTCGCCACTGTTATTACTGCTCATGGGTTTAAAAGCACCAATACCGACACCTCGTTATTTGTTTATCATCACGGGGAACACATGGCATACCTCCTTTTATACGTTGACGACATTATATTAACCGCTTCCAATGATGAATTCTTGCGCAAAGTCATTCAAACTCTATCCAAAGAATTTGCCATGACCGACTTGGGCGAGCTTCACCACTTTCTTGGCATTCAAGTAACAAAAACACCAAAAGGATTATTTTTGTCTCAATCTCAATATATAAACGATATACTTCAACGAGCAAACATGAGCACATGTAATCCCGTTTCCACCCCAGTCGATACGTCGTCAAAACTCAGTGCTACCGCCGGTCAACCTATAAAAGATGTCACTCTATACCGAAGCTTAGCCGGTGCATTACAATACCTCACATTCACACGACCGGACATTGCATATGCCGTTCAACAAGTATGTTTATTTATGCATGCCCCTCGGGAACCCCACTTCCACTTCCTTGAACGAATCCTTAGATACCTCAAAGGCACATCAACTCAAGGACTTCATCTAATCGCGTCCCCAAAACTTAATGTAACAGCTTATTCGGACGCCGATTGGGGAGGTTGTCCCGACTCACGCATGTCAACTTTAGGGTATTGTGTTTTTCTCGGGGACAATCTAGTCTCATGGTCTTCAAAACGTCAGCCTACGGTATCCCGCTCCAGTGCCGAGGCTGAATATAAGGGTGTTGCCAACGCCACTGCTGAAACAAGTTGGCTACAAAATTTACTACTTGAACTACATGTACCGGTCACAAAAGCCATGCTCGTTTACTGTGATAATATTTCCGCTGTGTACCTCTCTGACAATCCGGTACAACATCAAAGAACTAAGCACGTTGAAATTGATATTCATTTTGTCCGGGATCTAGTCAAAATTGGTCGCATACGTGTACTCCATGTCCCAACCGATCATCAGTATGCCGACATATTCACAAAAGGACTTCCTCGCCAACTATTTCACCGCTTCAAGTCCAGTTTATGCATTCGTTCTCCTCCTGCTCCAACTGCCGGGGAGTGTTAGTCAATAGATAATTATGTTAGTCAATAACTAATTATTAGACAATTATTGTGTACATATTTAGGTCCCTAATTTACTCCACAGAAGACTCCTATTCTTAGGAAACATATTAACTAGGAGTCAATGCATTGTATTATATATATATATATATATATATATATATATATATATATATATATATATATATATATATATATATATATATATATATATATATATATATATTACGTAAAAAGAAAAGGCATCAATCTTTGATACTCTTTAATTTGGTGCAGGTTATATATGCTTTCCATATACACATTTGGAATAATAAAAGAAAACCTAGTTGGATACCTACGCCCCATGGCCTCTCCCTAAAATCATACATGGCCCATTCACAACTCAAATGACTAGCCCACACATCATTTATTCGAGACTCGTGTACAGTCAAAACCGAGAGGATAACAAACTCACATTTTGATTTCATAATTATATTAATTTGGTAAAACAATAAAAGAATACACATATTTAACTGGACATGAAAGACGATATTAAACCTTAGATAAATTCTAACACATAAAACTTATCCTTGATTCAAGTTTGAGTAATAAAATAAGGTAATATTTGTCTACCGAAATTCGGGGTGTTACAGTCCTCTTTATTGATTTATCTAGGCTTTTAATTTCTTATCAAAATTTGAATATTTTAATCTGTAGTGATATTATTTAAAAACTATTTTATATAAAAAAATAAGCAAATTGTCATAGTTAAGATGGGTGAAAATAGGTTAATTCTCTTTTGTTAAGCCAACTGTATGTAAATCATACAGTTTGAAGTCAATAAAAGTCAGATTTGAAATAAACATCAATAACAGGCAATAAAAGTCAACTGTATGTAGTAAGGAATTAAGGATTAGGGTTATTGTTATTTTCTAAATAATAGTCAATAAAAGTCAAACCTGCAAACAACAGTCAAACTGAGTCATTAACACTTGAGATTTAAAAAAAATATAAGAAGATAAAAAATCTAAACATCAAATTTTCATAAATTTCAGGAATCAATTTGGTGATATGAAATATATATAATTTTTATGGTTGCACATAATTATAATATGCTATAAAATATTCTCCATATATAGTCTGAAAAAATATTTGAAATTTAATATACTTAATGCAAATCTGACTTTTAAAAATTTATTGACTTTAAGTTATGCAAATTAGGGTTTTAGAAATTTATTGACTTTAAAAGTTAGATATGCATTAAGTATGATTGTATGAGTCAGTTATGCATTTTGCTGACTTTTATTTTTAAATGTAGAAGTTTTTATTAACAGGCATACCCTAATTGGTTTTTATTATTTTTAATTATTTAATATGATGATCTATAAGTATGAGTCGGCTTGACTTTAAAAATTAATCTTGAATCATTTTGCTTACTTTTATATAACCTTTTGACTTTTGAAAGTCAAACTGAATTTAATATTTAATACAGTTAAACTGTTTTGAATTTATCAATTTTAATTCTTTTCTGTAATTTTAAATCGGCATGACTACAAAAATCAAACACCATTTTGAATAATACTTTAAGTTGGTTTGTTTTTCCAAAGACAGGTATTTTCACATGACCAGCTATATGTCGTTATCTCAAGAGTGAATAGCAAGAAGGGCTTAAAGGTTATTTGTTGTGACCACGCTGGCAACTACACCAACTCAATAACAAACATCGTATACAAACAAGTTTTATTTCGTCTTTAAGTTTTCTTATCGGATTATTCATGTATAACAAAACATTTATTCATCATTTCAATAATAATTGAATGTATTATTTCCTACGTTATTCTCATTGTTATGCATTATGTATTTCGAAGCATGCCCGCCCATTCGGGCGGGCTTTGAATCTAGTCTTAACCTATATATGAGGCTACATTTGATTAAGTTTTGACAACTAATCAATTTGAAGCTACCTCATTGGTCAACAATGCCAGGTGTAATTCCCCTATACGTCCCGGTCTCAGAACCCTTCGCCGCAAATAACCTCCTTCCCAAACCCTTCAGAACACATCTCTCTGCCACGAATTGAGACTTCAATCCTTCGCCGAATAATTATGAAGACCTCTCTCGCCTAGATCTTGAGACTTCGAATATGCTCGCCACAATCTCTGGAATATGCTCCTCATCACCTCTCTCTCCCATAGAGGTGATGCACAGGAGATCTTACAGCGGAACCAAAAAAACTCACCCCTAATTTACAGCTGAAAACGTAGGAGTAAATCCCTAATTTCTAATACAGCTTAGGATAGCTATTGAACAATATAAGTTGTAAGTGAGAATTACTTGGATATTGCTTTTAGACATTATATTGGCTAATAATGTTGTAAGCAGCACCACAATTGGTTATTATTTCCCCTAATTGCCTTCTATTTCTGCATTTTAAAGGTATTTGAAACTGTTGATGACACTGTTGGCGATTTGCGATTTCGTAGCTGCTTAGCCTTTGGTAATAGTTGGTTTAAATATCTTACGCAAATTTTAGCAAACTCTTCATATAGCCATATATTGTTGAAGTTAAAATTGCAAAAAGGGTCCACTTCATTTGGTTCTCCAATAAGTACAAGGTTCTGATCAATTATTGGATTATTGTAAGAATTTTAATAAGCTCTAGATATGAATTTGCAAGAATTTGGTATGTAACTATATTGTCTTTCATTTTAGTGATGTTTTCTTAATTTAATGTTTATATCTTAATTTTTAATGTCGTACAGCTGCACAAACAGAGAATTTCAGTGGAGCGGAACTTGAAGGTGAGGTGAAGAGTGCGTTTCTTATGCTCTAAATCTACAGTTAAGCCTTGATGATCTTACTAAAACAATTCAGCATATAAAGCGCGCTGAGTATAAAAGATCAAATTACACGAATCACAACCTTCTAAGCAAACTAATATGGGGTTACCCAAAACCAATTCTAATCCAGATATAGCAGCCACTTTAAGAGGATTACCTAAAAGGTATTTTAGATAATTTTACATGTTATATAGTTGTATACTAATAAGAAATTGTAATTACCTTCTGCTTTGGATAGAATTGATAAAGAATTGTTACACAGAACTAATATGGGATTGTTATAAAGTTGGTAAACCCGCACGGGTCAAACCCAGCCATGAAGCCAAACAGTTACAGAAACTTATAAATAAGTTGATTAAATCAGCTAAAAGCGGCAACCAGTCTCCATAGGCTGGTTATATTCTCTATTTTTGGGGTTTAGAAGATTTAAATGTGATGAGAAGTAGTTTTGGTTATACTTTGTTATAGCATTTTTGCTTGTCGAGTACTTGAATATATACCAACATATCAAATCTGCATTCAATAATTACAGCATCTGATGGGGAAAATTCATTGTTTTCTCCTTCATTCTTTTTATTTATTTTTTATTTTATTTGCACGACATTAACAAGTTAATTTTGTTATTTTGCTTTTTCAGGAAATGGTTGCAATTGGTGCACAGCTTCCTATTGAAGAGGTTCAATTGTTGCTGGTATAGGCTTTCAACCCCATTTTGTTTTTTGCTATGTTTATAGGATCCATTGTATACAAGCGCTAAAGTAAGATTCTTAAGCTAATTTAATCTCTAACGTTTTATAAACAAATAAATCGTTTTATAAACAAAAGATCTCGAGACTTCGAATATGCTCGCCACAATCTCTGGAATATGCTCCTCTACATCACCTCCATTCTTATCTCAGCGATCATGTCAGTTGAGTTGATTTTCATCACATTTTCCAAATCTGAGCTATCTCTTTGGTCGTTCGATCAATCTTGAGGTGATATAAATTTTAATTTCACCAACTTTATGTTATTATCTGAAAGAAATTAGTATAATTTCGTATTTGAATCCATGGATGCGATAAGTTTACTTGCATTGGTTAGCGTTTCCTGAATTATAATTGTTTTATGGCGTTGAATTTAACTTTTATGCATGCGGTGATGAATATTAGGGGTTTTCATAATTTGTTATTAAAGTTGTTGTTCTGGGAATTGAGCTTGGACTCGGAAATTATAACCGAGTTATTGTTTGTCATTGTGGCGATTTTTTTATTCTGAATTATTTCTTTTGTTGATGCGAGATCACAGTGCTGATGCTTAAAAATGTTGATTTAGGGTTTATTTGCATGATGGATGATTGGATTCATATTCATAGTAAGCATTGAATATGCTATTCAGGCTTTTTGTGTACTGAAAAAAGTGCTAAAGCTCAGGCAATTGATCATTTTCAGAATTTTTAAACATGTTATGGAGCCTAATTTCTAGACACGGATGTAGGTATATCTTTCTTGGGAGATACATTATGAAGCTAAACATAACCACATTTATATACATCAATTCCAGACAAGATTTTGAATTGGAATCTTTTTTTTTTCAAACATTCCTTATGGATGTTGATTTCATTATAATTAGCTTTGGAGAAATTTATTTCTTTTATTATAATGTATAATATGTTAGTTAGCTTTCAGAATGTCACTTATAATGAAATCGGATTAGAATTTAATTGTAAAGTTTGTCTAATTAGGTCAAAAACACAGAACAAAGAGGTGAACAAAATAAAAGGTTAATGGGAATACCTGAATTAGCCAGAACAAAGGTAGTAATAGCATTCTGCATAAATTTATAATCTTTTTCGTTTTATGATTCATTAGTTTATTCGGCGTTAAATTTCTGGATACATAGATTCTACCTTAATATCATTTTGATCACAGGTTGTTAAACAACTTTGGAGCTACATTCGTGAACACTACATGCAAGATCCATCCAGTAAAAGAAATATACGTTGTGATGAACAATTTCGTGAACTGTTTGGTGTTGATATTATACACATGTTTCAAAATAATTAAGGCACTTTTTAAACATATATGGCCCTAAAATTCTGATGGTGGTATGTGTTCTCTCTCTCTCTCTCTCATTCTCTCTCTCTCTCTTTGTATTCATATTCTTATTATATTTGTTCATTTGTTCACCTACTGCTTTTTTGTAGTTCATAAGTCACCATATTTCGACATATGTATTACCAATACAGTTTAAGTTATCTTCTTATCCTTGATTTACTCTGGTTTTGAGATACTTTCTTATCATTTGTGTTTGATATTTCCTTTTTCTTTACCATTTTAATATGATCAAATTTTATTTTTATTTTATTATCTGCAGCTGCAGTCAGTACAACACCGAAGGAAAAGAAGCCAAAGAAGGAAAGGGAAGAAGGTGATAATGGTGCAAAAGTTAAATTTCATTATTTTACATTTTGTTTTTCTCATAATTAAGTACTCTAAAGTCAATAGTTTACATCTAAGTAATGCATTGACAATCATCTTATTGACATCTTTTTTTAATGAAATTAATTTAGTTTGCGTTACAGGTTAAGGAAAATATTAAGTCATAACTTTCTGTGTAGTCATTATAAATTATTAAAATGGTAAGTCATAACTTTTTGTGTAGTCTTTATAAATTATTTTTATACTGCAACATAAAAAGTATTAAGGAGTAGTTATGTAATTTTCTTAACAGGTTAAGGAAAATCGAGCTCATACTGCTGCTGCAGACCTGCAGTCAATGATCTTTGCTACTAATTAGATGGTTAATTGATTGCAAGCTGCAGGCCGTGATTCATTGTATTTAATAATCAATACACGACAAGGTATTTATTTTTTCATTTTTTTCTTAATTTATTTACTAGCCTATAAACCGTGATAAATCACGGGTGGCTTATATAAGCAAATGAGTTCAAATTGCCAACAAATTAGGTTTCATAAAAAAGGTTTGAAGATCAACTCGGACCGTCTCGGCCCGTACTAAAAATGGTCATTTCAGTCCATATCAGTTTTGCTATATGACAAACAGGTAATAATACTTCCTCCGTATCAAAATAAGTGACACAAATTGGCTTACACATTTTTTGAGACAAAAGATTAAAGTAGAGGTTAAAATAGATTAAAGTACATAGTTAGTGGAGAATGAGTCCCACTTTTCTTGAATAAAGTGATATTAATGAGTTTTAAAAGTAAAAGTAGGGATATAAGGATACTTTCACTTTATTAAAGTGGATAGTTAGTGGGTATGGGTCCCACTATTTTTACCAAATATGGAAAGTTTTCAAAGTGTGTCACTTATTTTGATACACCTCAAAATGGAAAGTGTGTCACTTATTTTGATACGGAGGAAGTATAATTTATATAATCATATTTGATAATTAAATTGGTTATAGGTCAAACGGGTTATAAATTTTTTAAATCAGACTTTTATTCAATCAAATGATCACGAATATATGGCAACAAACATTCAGAAAAAAAGATCTTTTTACTGAATCTATGTCAACAAACACTTATGTAGTTAACAGTTTACACTTTTGACTCATTCGACCCGTTTGACCAATTAGAGATAAAACCATAACGTGAATGAACCCGTTCCTATGTAAAGATTTTAACCTCTGTTGAGTACAAAACTATGGTGTAAATGAGTCTTATTTTTTGTTAAAAAATTTAGCAGAGTATGAAATCTAATTTATTGAAGGTAATTTTACTAAATGTTGCAAAAATACTGTAAAAAACACAAAATATATATATATATATATATAAATGGAGTGAAATATTTTCATAATGCATTCATAAATGCAGAAAATGGATTCTAAAACGGAGCAAAATGCAGTTCAAATTGTAGTAAAATGTCTTAAATAATTTTTTTTAAACACAACTAAATATATAGCAAAATCAAGCACGCAATAAATCACAAACATTACATAATTTGGATGAACATCTCCCGTACATAATTGGTCAATTAGATAACTAAAAACTCGATTATTAAATTGAGGCTACCCTTTATTTTTGTAGCATTTACATTGGCTTCGTGTTGGAGGTATATGTTTCTTGGCAATTTGGTGTTCAGTATCAAAATTATCACCCTTCTGTTCACTCTCACCTGGGGTTACGGAATGAGTCATTTTTATAATGGGTTACAATGGGCTGGGTTAACTTGCATCAAGTTTTTCTCATTTTTTTAATATATTAAGTAATACAAAAATTACATCTGAGATTAGGGCCGAAATGAATGAAGGGTTCACACAAATAAGCAATCAACTGCAAACGTTTTTCAAGCAACTAGAAATCAATGCCACGTTACTTTACTCAACATGTCTCAATTCATCAAAGGGAAAATAAGATATTAAACGAATCAATCACTGATGACGATGTGATGACACTTTTTGATCAGATGGATGACCTCGGGCAATCCCAAAATCTCTCTATAGAAAACTATATCATGCGAAATGTTCTTCTTGATGGAGTTAAAGAAATGGAGATTGATGAAAATCAATATGGTCAAGATATTCAAGATGTTTTATTAGAACAATATATCGGACAGTATATCATTCTAGAAGTAACTGAAGAAATGGAAATTGATGACAGCCACCCAGATCAATTCATTCAATTCAACAGTGGTGAAAAAGGGGATATTTGTAGCTTTCATCAAAACAGAGACTGTCACAATCTCACGTACATAGAAGATACAACTTCAAGCTCAAAAAGGTCGTTAGAAACTGAGATGTTTACTTCGAAAAGGGTAGCCATTTTAAATGACAACCAGTATCCATTCTTCAGCGATGGATACTCAAAAATCCAAGAATGAGCTGAAGGATGGTGCAGGGCAGACAACATGATGACATCTGATTTATGATCAGTTGTAAGCCGCTGCAATTTTATCAACATCAATAAGGCAAAGTGAAGATTTTCTCATCAGATTCTGCTAATCGCCAACCACCGTTGCAACTATTTTTCCTCTTATGAAGCTGTTTCTTTTCTTCTCTTACCAAGTCTGAGGACTAATGTTGGGTACGAGTTATTTCAACTTTCATCATTTTCAACTAATCATTATCATACAAGACTTTGCTCTTAAATGATTTGTTTGAAGCTCTTATTTTATGATTATATAAGTCTGTCTTTATGAAATACAAACATATTACCTGATTTATCAGCCATATCTTAGTATATCATTAAATTCAGAAGTAAGATACTTTATCAGTTCAAAAAAAATAAAAAAATAACAATCAGATAGCATACGCTTCAGAGACATCTTCAAAACTCAATGCCTCAGATGGTCGAATATTTTCAGATAGCCAAATGAGTTCAGATAGTCAATACATCTACAAGACTATCTGATGATAATAACCATCTGATAAAGGATAAGTTGCTAGACTTCATCAGATAGTCATTAGGTGGAGCAATCTCATTGGACCTATCTTCAAAACTGACACTCAAGTGCTATTGGACATGTCTGTCTCACTGACATTAAATTTGACTGCACGATGTCATTTCCCACCACACTACCCTCCCATTTGATTGACTCCCTCCATCATTCCTAGAAACCTACAAATAACTTCTCATTTCCACCACACGATCAATTCGAATGGTTCAAATTCTAACCGTCGATCAAAAACGCCTCCCACGATCTTCCCCAAATTACTTTACACTTCAAAATTTCATCAATTTTCACTAACACTTTTCTCTCTCAAAAAACAAAAACCCTTTCGTCCTCCTCAACAAAATCTCTCAATCCTAAAATGGCAAACTCAAAAAGAACTTATCTCAGGGTCTCCCTCCCAGCTTCCATTCATCCGTCACCAAATGTATCTTACCCATACAAAAAAACATATATTACACGAAGAACAACTCAAGAAGCTTCATCAACTATCATCTCAGGAATTTGAGACTAGAATTTAAAGAACTTTTAAAATTCTTCGACCAACACCCAATCAGAGATACTTTAAACTTTGATATTCCTTTATCAAAACCTATGTTGCTCGAGTTCTGGTACACCTGCACTACATCCAATTTGTCAGGAAAAAACGTAATCACCGGAACGATCTTGCAAGTTAAACACACCGTTTCCTTCAATCTCTCTACATTCAGAGAAGCTGTTAAACTCAATTATGTAAGACCCCCACAAGTTCATGAACCAACACCGTCGTTAGAAGAAGCAAAGAATGTCTTCTTGCCATGCATTCAATATCAGGGAGACCACACCAGAGGCATCTCAAGTTTATGGTCAGCGTTATTCATGACCATCTCTCAATGCCTGACCAATAAGACCGGAGGGTTTGATTCTGTCTCAGGTCACGAGATGATCATGGGAGCTGCCCTGTTTTCAGATATTAAGATAGATTTTGGCTCACTAATTTTCGATCAATTGGTAAAGAAGATAGCTTTTGCAAGCAAAGATGAACTGATCCCTTTTCCCCGATTTCTATGTATGATCTTTCTTCACTCTCTGGGGGAACAATAGTTTTATGACAAAGTGGGTCTGTCATTTAGAGCTGGAACAGTATGCCGTGCAAACATCACAGGTCTGGAGGAGATGTTTGCTCCTGAACTTCCTGAAGGTATGTTAACTTTTTCCAAATATGCTCAATCAGAATCTTCTCGTGAAAATGATACGGGGTCTGACAATGATGAAGACAACCAATCCTCCACTGATCATTCACCACCACCACAACCTTCAAATCCGTCAAAACCAATCCCGCCGATATAGAACCAGAAGCTCTAATCCTAGAGTTGTGCCCGACCCAACTCCTATTCAGATAAGGGAAACTTAATCATCCCCTTCTCCAGTCCCTATGAGGACAGAAAATGTTGATACAGACCATTCTCCGGTCCATCAGGAATCCAAATTAATTGTTGAGCTTGATGATGTGAACAGACTTATTGATGAGTATGAAGAAGAAGAAGGGGATGCTGATGTAAATCAATTGGTGGAGCACGCGGGTGTTCCCACTCAAGAAAACCGTGGTGTTGAACCTGAACAAGCATACACACTACCAGTCAGCTGGACTGACAGTTCTGATGAAGATCCAATTCCCACAGCTGAGCAAGTCCCACCTCCCAGGAGAGCTGCCACACCAGAGGGTCTGATGGACCGGGGTGTGCCAGCTGCGAGAAATCACCCTTGCCTGATGGAAAATTTCAATGAAACATTCAAACAACTTGCTCTCATTAGGAGCTTTTGTGGGGTCATCAACACCAACATTAAGAACATCTCCAACCACCAAAACATGTCAAACAACGTCCAAGATTTCCTGGCTAACAATCAGGAAATTTTTTAAAGAAATATGAATGCACAAAACGGGAAGATTGATAATCTTATCTCTGCAATCGAAAATCTCACTTCTAGCAACGCCGTTCTGACATCTAAGTTCAATCATCTTGAAAGATCTATTGGTGAAAGGATTGATAATCGGTCATCTCGCATCTCTAACCTTGTTGAGCCACTGATAAATAAAGAAAATGCTCAAGGTGTCACTCCCACCCCTCATTTTCAGGGGGGAGAAATATGTGTCTCCTCAAGGCATATCAGAGAAAGTTGTTGGTAAAGCGGCCATAATGGGTAGTGGAAAGAGATCTGCTGGAGATAATAGAGTTCGTGATGTTGGCAGGGGTTCAGATCGTGTTGGTGCTCTCAATAGTGTTCAGGGTGGCAGAATCAGTCAGATGACCTTAGAGTGATATATGGATGCTCGTGAAAGGAGGTCAGGTAGTACCAAGTTTGAAGAGTTCCCAGAAATCACTGTCACTCATGGTGGTGGTACTACCAGAATCCCAATTGTTCCTTCCTCAGCTCTCCTTGTCATAGGAAGGGCTTCTGCACAGGCTCCCGTAGGCAAAATCCAAAACCTTCCCCTTGATAAGGGTAAATGTCCTGCAACTTCTCCCCCAACAAAGAAGAAAAAGAGAAAGAGCCAAATGACTCCCGAAGAGGAGGAACTCAGGAGGACAGCCAGACGTCTGGGGATGTCTGAAGAAGAGGTGGCTAGGGCCAAGGAGGAAGAGTGCAGGAGAAGGGGCCTGGGAAGACACAAGGGAAGGAAGGAGTGATAGTCTGAAGAATGATGGGAGCAACCGGTGGTGAAAGGCCGGTGTTTGAAAAAATTAATTTTTGTTTATGTCATAAAAACAATGGTCTGTAACCTTAAAACAATTTTACTGTTCTGCATGCACCCCAAAAACAATTTAAGTTTATGTTTATCATTTTCTACTCTTTGTTATGCATGAATATCATCAATTAATGATGATGATTTTGTCATACCTGAGTTTACTTGCTTGCTAGATACTTAGAAAAACTCAGAAAGAAAATATGACTTATGAACTTTAGTGTGATCAGATTCTATCAGATCACCATATATTGTAATGTTTTCTAGGTGTATCGAAGACCTCTGAATTGTGAAAAATACTCAAGGTTAAATATAAAACCTTCACATATTCAGGGGGAGTTGCCTAACTATTTGTCTACATCAAATAGGGGGAGATTGTTGGGTCGCTGAAAAGCATCCCCCGCTGAAGGGATTTAATGAAGACAAAAAGGCAAATTGTTAGAACACAATCTGAGGGAACAGTTCGGATTTCAGTTACCCAGTTACACTATCTGATCACTATCTGAAACAACGATCAGTTCCCCATGCGGAATCAGATACTGATTAACAGATCGAATAGTTGTAACAGGTTCAGCGCACATTTGACAATAACGCTGGACCATCAAATAGATACTTTTCTAAGCAAAACTCTTAGTGAATGTCACTGAAGCTGAAGGCCATCTGAAGAAGCATGAGTATCCGAAGACTCATGGCTGCCAGAAGTGTACATAGGCTGGAAGTTTCAGTGTCACAGAAAGACACAAGTAAAGCACAAGTTTGTGCATCGCTGATTATGGGAATCTTGCAAATCTTCTAGAAGATATCGGCGATCACAAGACGACAGAAAGTACTGTCAGAATTCCGTTAGTCGTGCTCGTCCCATGATATATCCTTTGCACCAACGGAATTCTCACACGTGGAATCGGTCGATTATTCATTTGGCTCTACGTTTCCCAATGCTATAGATTGAGTACTTGAGCGATCGATTTATGTGTGCACCCAACAAGGTTACACGCTGCCGAAATTACTCCAGAACTTTATTTCTTCGAGCAGAGTGTAAACCACCAGTTAACTCTAGCTATCTGATTCGAGAATTGAATCTGTATAACGAAAGTGTCTGGTCTCGTGCTTGATCATTTGTTGATCATAAACTTGTCTTATATAATATCTGTTATTTTCTATCACATGCAAGCAGTTTAGTTAGGATTTGTTCTTAGCTATTCCGCAAACTGCTTGGATCTTTATTGTATCATTATTGATTAATAAATAAAAGTTTAAAAAGTGTTGAGTGTCTCCACTAATATTAAATTGGTCAGGGAAAGCGTATAGGTGTTGACATCCACTTATTACGGGACTAACAGTGGCGATACCAGGAAAAATATTAAGAGGGGGTAAAACATAAAAATTATAAACATGTAACAAAATATAAGTCTTTATATTAAACCGTGAAAACCAATACATATATTAAGTGCGGTAAATCATAAATAATTACCTATCATTGTTTCGGCAATTTACAACGACGAGGCCTCATACCCTGAAACTTTTTAACAATTAATTCATCAGCAATACTATCAAACACATATTTCTCAGTGTACGTAACGTAACCAAGCAATCATTTATCCATCTCCTTCTACACAGTGGCGGTAGGAGGGGGTGGTCAAGGTGGGCCATTGACCACCCTTCAATTTCTAGGATTTTGAATGCTGTTTTTAGGGTATAAATTGTAATACTTGTAAAATTGACCACCCAATTATGAAAATAAAAGGGTTTTATGCGGCAGCGGGGTGACCGTCGACCTTCTGCAGTTCGCTCCTCCCAATTTCAATTGCTTAAAAGTGAAGCTTTAACTCCTTCGATCCCGCTGAAGATCGAGTTGGAAGAGCAGAGAGGATCTCTCTCAGCTCGATGGCTTCTTTGCCTCTCGGCATCTTTATCCAATACATTAAGTATCTTCAATACTCAATTTGATTTTCTTTTTATTTGCTCATCATCCATTCATCCTCTCAATTTCAATTGTAACAGGTATATATTCCTCTTGAAGTCTCGATATCAATTGCTCAAAAGAGATGTTATTAGTTGTTATTTACCTTTCTAATTTACTATATTCTATTTCATTATTAACTTATTATCACATAATTTCAAACTTGTAGTTATTTCATCGAGACAGTGGGCCGTAGCTAGAATCAAATTGTTAGTTTCTGTTTAGTTATTATTTCATTGTTGATTTGTTATCACATTGTTTGTAGAAGGAGATGGATAAATTTGTCATAAGAAAACCGGCTTTTGAGCAAATACCAATTGTTGAAGAAAGTCCAAAAAGGTTTTGTCAAGAAATTAATCTAAATGATCTTCCGGCGGATCCAGCAGATTGAAGAAGAATATCTAGGTATAATCCGAATGATCGTGAGAGAGTTCGAAGAGCACACTTGCAAAGTGGTCCTTGCAAACCTCGTAATCATAACTTCCCACAAAAATTTATTGGTAAGACCAAAAGAAGATTTAACCCCTCTTGGTTTAATTCATACAAACCATGGTTAGAATATAGTGTGAAAAAAGATACTGCGTTTTGTTTATATTTTTATTTATGTGCCGATGGTGTCAATGAAAGTGATGATACTTGCTTCTTAAATGGTGGGTTCGATAATTGGAGAAGGTATGACAAGTTAGATATTCATGTTGGAGGTGTCAATAGTGCTCATAATCAAGCTCGAAGAGCAGGTGAAGATTTAATGAATCCAAATCAACACATTGGTTACTCTTTTGCTAAGCAATCTGAAGAAAGCAAAATCCAATATGAAACTCGATTAATTACTTCTATTGATTGTTTCCGACTTTGTCTACATCAAGGTTTAGCATTTCGGGGTCAAAATGAGAAAAAAGATTCAAACAACCACGGAAACTTTAGAGAGTTACTAAAGTTTTTGGCTAAACGCAATGAAGAATTAAAAAAAAGTTATCTTAGAAAATGCACCTGGGAATAATAAGTTACATTCTAATAAAATTTAAATAGACTTAACATTTGCTTGTGCTTTTGAAACTACTAAGGCTATTATTAATGATATTGGGGGTGACTTTTTTTCCATTATGGTTGATGAAAGTCGCGATGCCTCTTTCAAAGAGCAAATGTCACTTGTTCTTCGATATGTAGACAAGAAAGGTAATATTTTCTTCGATAGTGTCAATTAATATTTACTTTTGTTAATTGTAACTAATAAATGAACTTCTTTATTTCAGGTTATGTCATTGAACGATTTCTTGGGATTAGACACATTATTGGTACTACCTCTTTGTCTTTAAAAGAGGCCATCTACACACTACTCGGAGATCACGATCTTAGTGTGTCAAGGATTCGTGGGCAAGGATTCAATGGAGCGAGCAATATGCAAGGAAAGTTCAATTATAACAACCCAAAACCCGGCCTAGTTGTTTATTGACCTTAAGGTATCTTATTAAATGATTATATGACTAAATGCTATGTGAAATTATTTAGCCTTTCTTCTTTTGCAGTATTTTAACCAAGGGGTTAAAATACTCGACTTGTGATATATTTAAAATGAAAAGGTGATTCTTACATCTTTAGATTCCTTGTTGAATTTGGTTTCCGGAAAGGCTTTCGTATTTAAAATTGGAGTCCGTTTGCTATTTTAAATAAATTAACTACGAACGGGACTTTTTAGACATATACTGAAAATAATTAAAATTGAATTGGTGGGGGGGGGGGAAACCCTTATCCTCTTTTTCCACTATTCCGTTGCTTCACTAGTTCAAGCTTTTCTCTCTAGGATTAGGGGACCAAAAACCCTTATCCTCTTTTTCCACTATTCCATTGCTTCACTAGTTCAAGCTTTTCTCTCTAAACTTCTTAGTGTTCTTGAGCTTATTCTTGGTGGATCTTTGTGCAAACTTGTTGTTCTTGTCTAAATTTCGTGTAGAAGCAAGCCTTGTGGTAAGTTCTTTCTTTCCTTGACATTGTTCTTGTAGCTCTTGTTTTCTTGTTTGAACTAGGGTTTATGAATCATAGTGTTTTGTGTGTGAATCTTGTTATGGATGTTGTTTTATGTGTTTATGCAAGCTTTCTCATCTTTTGTATGGTTATTTGTTGAGAGGAAGCAAGATTTGGTGGAAATCACCTCCAACCTCCATTAATGGTGGATGTTGAAAGTGGGTTTTGACAAATCTTGGATTTCATGATATTTGTATGTTTGGAATTATTTATTAGGTTGATAAAACATGTTTAGTAAGTCATGGATCATGAAAACCTAGAATAGATGGATTTGTGAATTGGACTAGCTAGTGTTTGGATGATTTGGGTTAAATTGGTGAACTAGTAATTGTGCAAGTATAATACTTGGAATTTTGGAAATTATGAACTTGATGAATTGCTAATTTGTTATGACTTGCTAGTGTAGAGAGTAATGCTAGTTGATGGAATTGGGAGGTATTATAGTCATATTCGGGTTTTGGCCCGTTTGGGTCAAATGGTCATAAAATGGGCTAGATAGTCATAAACAACTATTTGATGTGTTGAGATTGCTAGGCTAGTTGGTAATGTCATAAAATGTGTATTCTATTAGCCTTGAGTTGTGATTTGTTAAATTCATTATTTTGACATTTCGGTGGATTGATCACTAACTCGGTATACTTGTTACAGGAACCGGGAAAGAGACTCAGTGATACTAGCTCACTGAGTTAAGGAATCGAGGATTGAAAGGTGAGTGGATTTAACCTCCAACTTATGTATGGTTACAATTGGTTTGGAATAGCCTACTTGTTGGGAAAATGCAAAAATATGGTTGTGCAGGGAAAACTCGCGAACATGAGTATAAACTCGTGAACACGAGGTTATTAAACAGAAAGTTGGACTCGTTAACACGAGAATCTTCACGGACGCAAAGCACTGGTTCGCGACACGAACTCTGCCTTCGCGACACGAAGTTGGCTGTTTCTGTTTTTGGCACAAATTTTACTAGTTTGCTTACTTGATATGTATACCTATAAGTGTTAGAGGAATACTATACATGACAATGAGCACAGTCGGGACGAGGTCAGTGTCGGATGGATAACGGCTGAGCATAGTGTATCGACTAACATGGTATTCGAACCTTACCTGTATGTGTTACATGGATAAGGGGGTTTACCGGGGTGTTGGATACAGCGCTATCGGTTACTGTGGTTTTGGCCGACCATGGTTTAGGGCTCGGCAGAGCCGCCGATCCTCTCAATAGTGGTTACCCCAATTGGAGATGTTACTTTCTTATGTGCTTAGAGCTTAGCATAGTTATAGTTATTTCATTCACTTAGCTTTTGTGCTAATCCCTCCCTCATTGACACATTTCAGGTTGGAAGGCTTGAAACGGATCGGGCTTGGACGGAGCGTTTGACCATGCGATTAAAAGTGTTTTATTTAAAGAGCCTAGTTTTTGTAATACTGTCTTTTAACTAACACTTTGGTTTGTAATATTTTGTGGGACCACGGTTGGTAAACATAGCGTAATTAGGAACTAAACTAAACTAAATGCTTCCGTAATTTATTAAGTAATGTCTAATGGTGATTTAAAAAAACGGTTTCAAAAAATGCGGTGTTAAAACTTGGTATCAGAGCTTCGGTTTAGCGATGGTTACACATGTAGGTGGTCCATTCCCAAATCGTGGCTCGTGTTTGGTCAAACCTTCAGGACAAAAGGGATTAGAGCAAGTGTGAATTGGGTTTAGTAGTTAGTAGATGTTTACTAACAAGTTAAACTGAGCCTTGGTGAGATGTTGTGTTTGTAGCAGGAATGGTTACAGATCGAAACTTGCTAGAAGGAGCCCCGCCGAATACGAACCTTGGGAATGACGGGGCCGCGGCCTCGGGTGGTGATGAGATTCCGAACGAGGAATATATCGTATTGTTGGAAACCCGAAAGATGGAACTTGAGGATACCATTAGGGCTCTCCGCCAAAACCAACCCATGGAGCCGCAACCCGTGGCCCGGCCTACCGTACCCCAATCCACCACTCAAACGAACCCACCTCCACACTTCACTCAAACTACCTACATTCCCGTCTTTCCCCGAAATGACTCCTCATCCCCAAATGCAAGCATACCCCAACCGAACCCCACCCGCACCGTACCAATTGCTAATGCTCAACACCAACAATTCTTTTAACAAAACCCTCCCGGTCGAGAGGAAACCGTTCTCATACAAGAATTTCCTCGATTGTAAACCAACCGAGTACCGTGGGAGTATCGACCCGGCAGAAACCTTAACATGGCATAGGGCTACCGAAATGGAGCTTAGTTCGTGTGGTTGTGAAGATCACTTGAAAGTTCGGTGTGCATCCCAGATGTTGGGGGGACCGGCGATGGATTGGTGGGATGGATTGACTGCAAATTTTAGTAATGATATGTTGGATGCGATCACATGGAAAGAATTTAGGGATCAAGTGGAGGCTAGGTATTGTAGCCCGTATGAATTGGATAAAATCCGGAATGAGTTCATGATGTTGAAGATGAATGATAGGATGACGGTGGATTAGCTTATTATTCAATTCAATGGTAAGCTCTGGTTTGTGAAACAATGGGTACCCGATGAACCCTCAAAGATCAAGCATTTTATCGGGGCTTTGTTGCCCGAATACCGGAACGTGGTTAGACTTGCGAGTACCCTCTTGCAAGCCTTAGATCTTGCCAAGGCGGCCGAGGGTGATGTCTTGGCCCAAAAAGCCATGAGTCGGGAGAAGACCCCGTTCAACAAGGGGAAATATGAACAATCGAGCTCTCAAAATCACAAGAAGTCTCAAGGTAATCAAAGGTCGAGAAATGACCGCCGAAAGCATATACTTCAAGATTCCAATCAAAAGAACCCGTGGTGCCTACCGTGTAAGTCCTCTCATGCCGGTGCGTGTACGGCACAAACTAGAAGGTGTATTACATGTGGGCAACATGGGCACGAGTCTTCGGAGTGCAAGTTGGAAAATAAGGTTTGTTGGAACTATCAGAAAGAGGGGCATAGGGCCGTGAATTGTCCAACGAGGAAAACTTCGGGTTCGGGTGGGGGAGCGGCGTCATCGGGGGGTCATAAGTGGAAGAGCCATCCACCACCTACAGGTCGAGCTTTCAGAATGACGGTGGAGGATGCTACCACAACCGATGATGTCATCACAGGTATGTTTCTAATAAACTCCATACCCGCTCGTGTATTATTTGATTCGGGTGCAAATTGTTCGTTTTCTTCAAAGAGTTTTTGTGGCAAATTGCAATTTGCCTACTTCTTGGATCGCGACGCCTCTAGAGGTAGAGGTGGCCGATGGTGAAATGATTCCGGTAACGACATCCGTGTCCGGAGCTAGTATTGATACTGATGGTGTGAAATTTTTGATTCTTTTACTTGTTATGCCAATATCCGGCTTTGATGTGGTTTTTGTTGGATTTATGTACACAGATAAGTAAACGTGTCATCGTGTCCAATGTTATAAGACACTAAATGGTCACACCACTACACACCCAATAATGGACAACCGAATAAAGTAAGTTGTGTGGAATAATTAACTAGTTAAGTTAATTATAAAGAAGAGAATAAATAATAATAGCCTAATTATTATTTGTGAGGATGGTTAAATATTAAGTTAAATATTTAACAGACAGTTAATTAATAGTCTATTAATTAACTAGTAATAGTCCAAGGGTTTAAAGTGTTAATAGGAAGTTTAATTATGAGTATAATCATAATTAAACTCCAAGGGCTTAACTGTAACATAAGTCCTTATAAATAAGGACTTAAGGTTAAGGGTTACACATTACAACACCACAAAACCCTAACCTCTCCTCCCTTTCTCTCTTTCGGCCGAAACCAAGAAACCCCATGGGTTTCGGTTTGTGTTCGAGTTCGACGCAAGGCACACACACACATAAGTTCTTGTGTGATACTTTGTTGGTACAACGCGGTCTTGCAGCGTCTTCAGGTGGTGCAGTAGAGGAGAATCATTCTTTAGCAATCTAAAGGTAATGTTCTTAATCTTCTTCTTCTAGTGATCCCATTGTATAGTAGAGATCCGGTATGTGGAGTTCAAGTTCCGCCATGTGAATCCTACAAGGTATTCCTACAGTGGTATCAGAGTTTCTTACTAAATCAATGGGATTCAGTTTAGTTTATTTTTGTGTATATATATATATATATATATATATATATATATATATATATATATATATATAAATTTTTCCAGTATCTTGAGGAGACATTTAAAGATAATACAGAAGAAAGTAAGGAGTTCGTTTTGCAAGAAATCTTTTCGTCAAAGATGAAAGATGATCAACCATTGAGTGACCATTGTATTAACATAAGAAGGTTGCTAGATTGTCTCACCCTGGTTACTAGCGCATCAAACCAGCAAGAACAAGTCTTGTTCTTGTTTGGATCTCTCACTCAGTACTATCAGGACAAGGTAGTACGTTTAGTTGAGAACTTTGATCTGAGTGTCGCAGGTCTACACGAGAATCTCTTGTGTATACGCGGTGTTCAAAGACTAGAGGAACAATCTCTCCATGAGGTTCAACAAGATGATTTCGATGATTGGTTGAATGACTTTGCTGATTTGTGTTGCCCAACTTGTGGCAGCAAGGATATTTGCGAGCATACGTCCGATGTGGGACTGTTGGACGCTGACTTTGTCAGCGATTCAGGTATTTTTATGATTGATTGTGTCGTTACTTCTAGTGAATACTGGGTATTGGATACCGGATGTGGTCATCACATTTGAAATCATTTGCATGGATTTAAGAAGGGCATGAGGTTGGGTCGAGGTGATGTTGAGCTACGAGTAGGCGAAGGTTCCAAGGTTGGAGCCGAAGCCGTAGGAACATACCTTCTCAAGTTCCCCTCAGGAAGAGTTTTGGAACTTAAAGATTGTTATAATGTTCCTAGACTTATTAAGAATGTTATTTCGTTTGATTTACTTATAGACAGTGGTTTTTATTATGAGTTTTGTGGTAAAACAATTTCATGTTTAAAAGATGACATTTTATATTTTAAAGCTAATTCTCATAATGGTCTATATACGTTAAATCTAAATAACATAGAACGAGACGTTTATCATATAAGTAAAAGATCCAAGAGTAACTTGAATCAAACTTATCTTTGGCATTGTCGACCAGGTCATATAAACGAGACTCGCATAAAGAAGCTCCATGATGATGGATTTCTAGAGCCATTTGATTTAGAATCATATGAAATTAATATATGAAGCTTGTTTATCTAGCAAGATGACAAAAGACCCTTTCAACCATTTCAATGAAAGGGCAGGCGAGTTGTTAGGGATTATACACACAGATGTGTGTGGACCCTTTACTCCAGAAGCCAGAGGAGGATACCGCTACTTCATTACCTTTACTGACGACTTCAGTAGATATGGTTATGTCTTTCTTATGAGACAAAAGTCTGAGAGCCTTGGCAAGTTCAAAGAATACCAGAATGAAGTAGAGAACCAACTAGCGAAGAAAATAAAGTCACTTCGATCTGACCGGGGAGGCGAATATTTGAGTCAACAGTTCGACAATCATTTGAAAGAATGTGGGATAGTTTCACAACTCACACCTCCGTATACACCTCAGATGAATGGTGTATCAGAAAGGAGGAATCTCACCTTGTTAGACATGGTACGTTCAATGATGTGTCGCGCCCCACTACCACTATCATTTTGGGGACATGCACTCGAGAATGCAACATTCACACTGAATAGAGTTCCGACCAAGTCGGTAGAAAAGACCCTGTTCGAGCATTGGACGGGCAAAAAGCCAAAATTGTCTTTTCTCAAGATTTGGGGTTGTGAAGCGTACGTTAGACGTAACTTCACAGACAAACTTAACCCCAAGTCGGATAAGTGTATCTTCGTTGGATATCAAAGGGAAACCTTAGGATACTATTTCTATCATCAAGAAGACAACAAAGGTTTTGTTGCTCGGAAAGGTGTCTTCTTGGAGGAGAAGTTTCTAGGAACTGAAACTCCAAGAAAAGGAATAGAGCTTCAAGAAATTGAAGAGAATGAAGATCCACCGACGACTTCAGTCGAACCAGTGGTTCAACAAAGAATTGTTGATCCTCAACCAGAACCACCGGTTGCGGAAGAAGAATCACGCTATCCGCGTAGGTCCAGTAGACCGCGCCAAGAACCAGATAGGTATCTTGGATTCATGATCGATGAAGATGATGGAAGTCTACTAGAACCATTGACCTACAGCGAAGCTGCTGACGGCATAGAGTCTGAAAGATGGCTCGAGGCTATGGAAGCAGAGATGCAATCCATGTATGACAATCAAGTGTAGGTGTTATCAGACTTGCCACCACAGTCACGAGCTGTTGGATGCAAGTGGGTTTTCAAGAAGAAAACTGACATGGATGGGAAAGTGCATACTTACAAGGCACGACTAGTCGCGAAGGGTTTCACACAAACACATTGTGTGGATTACTCTGAAACCTATTCGCCGGTCGCTATGCTTAAGTCTATTAGAATTCTTATGGCCATATCAACATATTACGACTATGAGATCTGGTAAATGGATGTTAAAACCGCCTTCCTTAACGGGGAGTTGAATGAGGACGTATTCATGATACAACCGGATGGTTTTACTGATCCAAAGAATCCTAACACAGTATGCAAATTGCTAAAATCCATTTATGGATTAAAGCAAGCATCTAGAAGTTGGAACTTACACTTTAACAAAAGAATCAAAGAATTTGGTTTTGTCAAGAGTGAGTTCGAGGCGTGTGTCTACCCAAAATTCAGTGGGAGCATAGTAATCTTCCTAGTCTTGTATGTTGATGATATAATGCTCATGGGAAACGATATAGCAGCACTACAAGGAGTAAAATCCTGGTTAGGTAAATGTTTCCAGATGAAGGACTTGGGAGAATCCGCATTTATATTGGCTATAAAGATCAACAGAGATTGATCTAGGCGGCTTATTGGACTTAGTCAAAGTACATACATTGACAAAGTACTGAAGAGATTCAGTATGAGTGATTACAAGAGAGGATTCATTCCACTGACACATGGCGTTACACTGAGTAAAACTCAGAGTCCTACATCTAGCAAGGAAATAGCTAGCATGAGTTTGATCCCTTATGCTTCGGCAATTGGATCAATACTGTATGCCATGTTATGTACTAGGCCCGATATTGCTTACTCGATAAGTCTTACGAGAAGATATCAAAAGAATCCTGGTGAGGCCCATTGGGTGGCTGTCAAGAACATTTCTCAAGTATTTGAGAAGGACGAAAGAAATGTTCTTGGTCTTTGGAGGTTCGATGGAAGAATTGCGTGTAACTGGATACACAGATGCAAGCTTCCAAACCGACAGAGACGATTACAAATCGCAATCGGGATTTGTGTTCACACTAAACGGGGGAGCTATATCTTGGAAGAGTCAGAAACAAGATACGATAGCAGATTCGACTACAGAGGCTGAGTACATTGTCGCAAATGATGCTGGAAAGGAAGCCATTTGGCTTAAGAATTTTATCGAGGATCTTAGAGTTATTGCCAGTATCTCTAGACCCATCATAATATTCTGCGATAACCTTGTTTCAATAGCACAAGCTGTTGAACCAAGAGAGTATCAAATAACCAGGCATGTACGCAGGAAATATCACCGAATACGCGAGTATGTCAGAGAAGGTGATATTTTTATTAAGAAAATACCAACGGATGACAACGTTGCTGATCCGTTAACAAAACCACTAGCTGGACCAAAGCATGAGAAACATGCAAACGCTATAGGCATGCAGTACCTAGATATTGGTAGCTAGTAATTTTGATTATGCCCATAGACATGTTTGAAATCGATACATTATGTAATAACATTTCGTGGGATTGAAATAGGAAGTTTTACGTAATATTTTCACATTGTCTATTCTTAACATGTTTTAAACCTATCCTTGATACACAAAGTTTTGAGTATCTAAATGTGTGTTGTTGCTTGAATTTAATGGGAGCTAGATTCAAGAGTTAATACCATTATGAATATTTATCTATTCATAGTTATTGAATAGAGAAACAAGGGTTGTTAAAATAAATATACGTAGATGTTTACAGAGTTTGCTAAACATTAGACGTGACCAAAAGATCGAGATTACTTCATGGAGCCCAAGCATGAGTAATTTCGTGTAGATGTCCTCTGACCTGAGATATTTGGTTTGAGACGCGATAACTTCTGATCTTTAGCGCTTATCTAACGTCACACCGTAAAAGGGTGATCATAAGGAACTTGACTAAGACAGTGGAAGTCGTGTTCGAAAATGCAAGACAGTCAAGATGGGATTTGCACCTTCTTTAACTAGAAGAGATATTTCATGGCCGCTTGACGATTAAGACTACTGAAATGCGTGGCCGTGCTCGGAGAATGATTAGATCATTCGGTAATCCGTTACTGCGGAAAGTCGAAATAAGAGTCGAAACAATTCGAGTATATAGAACAAGATCCCAGCTCCATGTCTATTACTCAAATTAAGATATATCATGATGCGAAAGGAAGATATGCTAGTGTTATTCATTTTATGAATATTATCTCTGGATGTAAGAGTTCTTATAACGTGGTTATCCTAAATGTCTGGCTAGGGACCGCTTTAGGCCAACGATGATCAGTAAGACACTAAAGGGTCACACCACTACACACCCAATAATGGACAACCGAATAAAGTAAGTTGTGTGGAATAATTAACTAGTTAAGTTAATTATAAAGAAGAGAATAAATAATAATAGTCTAATTATTATTTGTGAGAATGGTTAAATATTAAGTTAAATATTTAACGGACAGTTAATTAATAGTCTATTAATTAACTAGTAATAGTCTAAGGGTTTAAAGTGTTAATAGGAACTTTAATTATGAGTATAATCATAATTAAACTCCAAGGGCTTAACTGTAACATAAGTCCTTATAAATAAGGACTTAAGGTTAAAGGTTAAGGGTTACACATTACAACACCACAAAACCCTAACCTCTCCTCCCTTTCTCTCTTTCGGCCAAAACCAAGAAACCCCATGGGTTTCGGTTTGTGTTCGAGTTCGACGAAAGGCACACACACACACACATAAGTTCTTGTGTGATACTTTGTTGCTACAACGCGGTCTTCCAGCGTGTTCAGGTGGTGCAGTAGAGGTGGATCATTCTTTAGCAATCTAAAGGTAATGTTCTTAATCTTCTTCTTCTTGTGATTGCATTGTATAGTAGAGATCCGGTATGTGGGGTTCAAGTTCCGCCATGTGAATCCTACAAGGTACTCCTACAGTTTTAGGTATGGATTGGTTAAGTGTTAATAAGGCCAACAAAAATTGTCATAAAAAACTCATTACTTTTACTTTACCCGACGGGTCACATGTCATGGCCCGAGAGACCGTGCGACCCCGACCATACCCTTTATATCCATGATGAAAGCCCGTAAGTCCTTGACCAAGGGTTGTGAATCGTTTTTTGCATATGTGATCGATGTGAAAAAGGAAAAGAAAGTGGCTGAAGATCTCCGGGTGGTATCGGAATACCCAGAGGTGTTCCCCGAAGAATTGCCTGGGTTACCTCCCGTTCGGGAGGTAGAATTCAAAATCGTTTTGGTGCCGGGAGCCAATCCCGTGGCTAGAGCACCGTATCGATTGGCACCATCCGAGATCCGAGAGATGATGACACAAATCCAAGAATTATTAGATAAGGGTTTTATTCGGTCGAGTTCCTCACCTTGGGGAGCTCCGGTTTTGTTTGTGAAGAAAAAAGATGGTGTGCTTCGTATGTGCATCGATTATCGGGAATTAAATAAGAGAACTGTAAAGAATCGGTATCCTTTGCCTCGTATTGACGATTTATTTGATCCACTCCAAGGGTCTTCCTATTTCTTAAAGATCGATTTGAGATCGGGTTATCACCAAGTCCGGGTTCACGAAAACGATATACACAAGAAGGCTTTTCGAACTCGTTACGGTCATTACGAATTCTTGGTTATGCCGTTTGGGTTGACGAATGCCCCCGCGATATTTATGGATTTGATGAACCGAGTTTGTCGGCCTTATCTCGACAAATTTGTTATTGTGTTTATTGACGTTATTTTAATTTATTCCAAGACCGAATAAGAGCACGAGAAACACTTGAGGCAAGTGTTAGAAACGTTGAAGCGAGAACATTTGTATGCGAAGTTCTCGAAGTGCGAGTTTTGGCTTCGGGAAGTTCACTTTTTAGGTCATGTGATTTTTTCGAATGGGGTAAAGGTGGACCCGGCAAAGATAGCGGCGGTTATGAATTGGATTGATCCTAAGAATTCAACCGAAATAAAGAGCTTTTTGGGTTTGTCGGGTTATTTCCATCGGTTTATCAAAGATTTTTCGAAGATAGCGGGCCCAATGACGAATTTGACCCGTAAGGATGTACCGTTTCGGTGGGGTAATGAACACGAGAAGTCCTTTCAAACTCTCAAGCAACTATTACGTCAAGCTTCGATCCTTGCTTTACCCGAAGGCCCGGAAGATTTTATTGTTTATTGTGATGCTTCACTTGCGGGTTTGGGTTGCGTGTTGATGCAACGTGATCAGGTTATTGCTTATGCCTCTAGGCAATTGAAAACTCACGAGAAGAATTATCCGACTCACGATATGGAGTTGGTGGCGGTGGTTTTTGCACTAAAGTTATGGAGACATTATTTGTATGGTACTAAGTGCGTGATTTCTACATATCTTAAAAGTTTGCAATATGTATTCACGCAAAAGGAATTGAATATGCGGCAACGAAGATGGTTCGAATTGATTAAAGACTATGATTGTGAAATACGATACCATCCCGGGAAGGTGAATGTGGTGGCCGATGCCTTGAGTATGAAGGGAGATTCGGGATAGGTACAATTTATGCGGATGGAAATTGTATCGGATTTGGTGTCCCGGTGGAAGATCTCTCAATTAGAAGCTTTGAATGTTGAGAATTTGAAGACTGAGATTTTGATAAAGAGAAAGGATGATTTAGAAGAAGACTCGCTGGGTTTGAAGACACATCAATCTCGGGTTTGGGTACCGTTACTCGAGGGTTTGCGGGAATTGATTTTAGCCTAGGCTCACAATTCTCGGTTATCGTTCACCCGTGTAGCACAAAGATGTACAATGATCTCAAAGCACTTTATTGGTGGCCGACGATGAAGACCTACATTGCTCGTTATGTGGGTCAATGTCATATTTGTGCTTAAGTGAAGGCCGAACACCAAAAGCCATATGGAACTTTTACTCAATCATCGATTCCCGAGTGGAAGTGGGATCGGATTACCATGGATTTCGTGACAAAATTGCCGCGTACACAAAGGGGTCACGACATGCTTTGGGTTATAGTTGATCGGTTGACGAAGAGTGCCCATTCCTTGGCTAATTGTGAGACCGCCTCACTTAGTAGGTTGGCGAAATTGTATATTGATGAAGTGGTATCCCGACACAGTATTCCGATTTCTATCGTGTCCGATAGGGATCCTCGTTTTTCTTTGAACATTTGAATAGCTTGCAAAGAGAATTGGGGACGCGTGTGAACTTGAGTACCGCGTATCATCCTCAAACCGATGGGCAATAGGAAAGAACAATACAAACACTTGAAGACATGTTACGGGCGTGTGTCCTAGAGTACGGTGGGTCGTGGGATTCTCATTTGCCATTGATCGAATTCACTTATAATAACTCGTATCACTCAAGTATAAAAGATGCCACCGTACGAGATGTTGTATGGGCGTCGGTGTCGAACCCCGACGTGTTGGTTGGAAGCGGGTGAAAAATAATATGCGGGACACGATATTGTACAAATGACCGCGGATAAGTCTCCATTGGCCGAGAAAAGTTGAAGGCCGCCCAAGATCGACAAAAGATGTATGCGGATCCGAAACGTAGACCCGTTACGTTCTCGGAAAATGAGATTGTTTATTTCAAGGTATCACCTTGGAAGGGTGTAATTCGTTTTGGCAAATGAGGAAAGTTGGCCCCAAGATTTATTGGGCCGTTTCGAATTAGCAAGGTGGTGAATGCTCAATCGGTAACACTCGAGTTACCACCAGAGTGGTCGGCAATCCATAACACTTTCAACATTTTCTATTTTAGAAAGTGTAACATCGAAGATCTGAGCCAACTTCTTCTAGTACAAGAGTTGCGGGTGGATACGAGAAAGAGGTTGGTTGAGGAACCGATGGAGTTGTTAGATCGAAAAGTGACAAATTTGCGAAAGAAACAAATACCTATGGTATTGGTAAAGTGGAAGCACAGTTTGGGTGCGGATATGACTTGGGAGACCGAGGCCAATATGCGGGAACGTTATCCTTCCTTATTTGATCGAGATGGGATTCCGGGGACGGAATCTTCCTAAGTGGGGGAGAGTTGTAACATCCCAAAACCCGTCCTAGTAGTTTATTTACCTTAAGGTATCTTATTAAATGATTATTTGACTAAATACTAAGTGAAATTATTTAGCCATTCGTCTTTTGCGGGGGTTAAAATACCCGACTTGTGATATATTTAAAATGAAAAGGTGATTCTTACATCTTTAGATTCCTTGTTAAATTTCATTTCCGGAAATGCTTTCGTTTTTAAAACTGGAGTTCGTTTGCTATTTTAAATGAATTTAACTACGAACGGGACTTTTTAGACATATACTGAAAAATAACTAAATTTAATTGGTGGCGGGCCCACCTCCCTCCTTGGCCGGTTTTAGGATAAGGGGACCTAACCCTTATCCTCTTTTTCCACTATTCCATTGCTTCACTAGTTCAAGCTTTTCTCTCTAAACTTCTTAGTGTTCTTGAGCTAATTCTTGGTGGATCTTTGTGCAAACTTGTTGTTCTTGTCTTCGTGTAGAAGCAAGCCTAGTGGTAAGTTCTTGCTTTCCTTGGCATTGTTCTTGTAGCTCTTGTTTTCTTGTTTGAACTAGGGTTTATGAATCATAGTGTTTTGTTGGGTAATCTTGTTATGGATGTTGTTTTATGTGTTTATGCAAGTTTTCTCATCCTTTGTATGGTTATTTGTTGAGAGGAAGCAAGATTTGGTGGAAATCACCTTCAACCTCCATTAATGGTGGATGTTGAAGGTGGGTTTTGACAAATCTTGGATTTCTTGATGTTTGTATGTTTGGAATTGTTTATTAGGTTGAGAAAACATGTTTAGTAAGTTATGGATGATGAAAACCTAGAATATATGGATTTGTGAATTGGAATAGCTAGTGTTTGGATGATTTGGGTTAAATTGGTGAACTAGTAATTGTGCAAGTATAATACTTGGAATTTTGGAAATTATGAACTTGATGAATTGCTAATTGGTTATGACTTGCTAGTTTAGAGAGTAAGTGCTAGTTGATGGAATTGGTAGGTGTTATAGTCATATTCGGGTTTCGGCCCGTTTGGGTCAAATGGTCATAAAATGGGCTAGATAGTCGTAATCGACTATTTGATGTGTTGAGATTGCTAGCCTAATTCGTAATGTCATAAAATGTGTATTCTATGAGCCTTGAGTTGTCATTTGTTAAATTGATGATTTTGACATTTCGGTGGATTGATCACTAACTCGGTATACTTGTTACAGGACCCGGGAAGGAGACTTAGTGATACTAGCTCACTGAGTTAAGGAATCGCGGATTGAAAGGTGAGTGGATTTAACCTCCAACTTATGTATGGTTACAATTGGTTTGGAATAACCTACTTGTTGGGAAAATGCAAAAATATGGCTGTGCAGGGAAAACTCGCGAACACGAGCATAAACTCGTGAACACGAGGTTATCAAACAGAAAGTTGGACTCGTGAACACGAGAATCTTCGCGGACACGAGGCACTGGTTCGCGACTCGAATTCTGCCTTCGCGACACGAAGTTGGATGTTTCTGTTTTTGGCGCAAATTTTACTAGTTTCCGTTCTTGATATGTATACCTAGTGTTAGAGGAATACTATACATGACAATGTGCACATTCGGGACGAGGTCAGTGTGGGATGGATAATGGCTGAGCATAGTGTATCGACTAACATGGTATTCGAACCTTACATGTATCCGTTACATGGATAAAGGGGTTAACCGGGGTGTTGGATACAGCGCTATCGGTTACCGTGGTTTTTGCCGACCATGGTTTAGGGCTCGGCATAGCCGTCGATCCTCTCAATAGTAGTTACCCCAATTGGAGATGTTACTTGCTTATGTGCTTAGAGCTTAGCATAGTTATAGTTATTTCATTCACTTAGCTTTTGTGCTAATCCCTCCCTTATTGACACATTTCAGGTTAGAATGCTTGAAACGGGTCGGGCTTGGACGGAGCGTTTGACCATGCAATTAAAAGTGTTTTGTTTAAAGAGTCTAGTTTTTGTAATACCGTATTTTAACTAACACTTTGGTTTGTAATATTTTGTGGGATGACGGTTGGTAAACTTAGCGTAATTAGGAACTAAACTAAACTACATACTTCCGTAATTTATTAAGTAATGTCTAATGGTGATTTAAAAAAAAAAATTGTTTCAAAAAATGCGGTGTTACATCAATGGTCTTAAAAGCTTAATATTGAAGGATAATACTTCCGCATATTATGTCCATTGCTTTACACATCAACTTCAGTTAGTCCTTTTAGTTGTAGCTAAAGATCATGTGAATATTGCTATGCTTTTCACTATGATTAGTAGGTTAGTGAATGTTGTTGGAGGCTCTTGTAAGCGTAGAGATTTACTTCGAGAGAAACAAGCTGCAAACATTCTAGAAGAATTAGATATTGGTGAAATTGAAAAGGGTAAAGGCTTACACCAAGAATATACTATTTAGAGAGTAGCCGATACAAGATGGGGGTCTCATTATAAGACTTTGGTAAACATCATTATGTTGTTATCTTTTATTTTTGAATTCCATAATGTATCATTTAACACTTTTTTTTGTTCAGATAAACATTTGTATCTTATTCTCTTATATTCTTGAAGTACTAGAATTTGTTGTTGAACTAGTTGGAGTCCTGATCAAAAGGCAGATGCACTTTTATCATTGTGTTGGGCACAATCTTATGATAGTGTTATTAGTATTATCTTGATGAAAAAGATCCTTGGTGTTACTAGTGAGTTGTCATTAGCATTACAAAGAAAAGATCAAGATATAGTAAATGTAATGACATTGGTTGGTATAGCCAAACAAAGGTTAGAAAGTATGAGCAACTGTGAGTGGGAATCTATGGTCAACGAAGTTTCTTTATTTTGTAACAAGTATAACATTGCTACTCCGAATATGGGTGATGGTTATGTAGCTCCGAGTGGATCTCGTCGTGTAACTCATAAAGTGACAAACGTTCATCATTATAAGAAATAATTATGTAATACTGTGATAGATTGGATGCTACAAGAATTAAATGACAGATTTAATGAGGTGACCACGGAATTACTAGGTTGTATGGCTTGCTTGAGCCCTATTGATTCATTTTCATCTTTCGAGACGGATAAGTTGGTTCGTTTAGCTGAGTTTTATTCTTCGGATTTTTCAGAGATAGATCGTGTTGTTCTTCATAACCAACTCGACACAGTATTTTACGACATAACATCTAGCATTGACTTTCTCGATTTAAAGGGAGTTGGATGCCTTGATGCAAAACTAGTTGAGATGAAGAAACACTTTGTATATCCGTTGGTTTATCGACTAATTAAATTGGTTTTGGTTTTACCCGTGTCAACCGCTTCGGTTGAAAGGGCATTTTCTGTGATGAAGATCGTGAAGACTCGACTACGCAACAAAATTGGAGAACAGTAGATGAATGATTCCTTGGTTACGTACATTGAGAAAGATGTGTTTGATAGTGTTGTTGATGAATTAATTGTTAAAAAATTTCAGGGTATGAAACGTCGTCGTTGTCAATTACCGAAACAATGATAGGTAATTATTTATGATTTACTGCACTTAGTATATGTGCTGTTTTTTAACGGCTTAATATATAAATATAATTAGCTACATGTTTATTATTTTAAGTTCTGACCCCTCATAATATTTTTCTTGCTACCGTCACTGCTTCTACAAACATTGTGATAACTAATTAACAATGAAACAATAAATGAAATGAAAACTAGCAAGAAAATAGAAAATAGAAAATTAGAAAAGCAAATAACAAATATTGATAACAATTAACAAATACAAATAAAATTGAGATTTGAGCAATTGAAATTGAGAGGACGTGAGGAGCAGATTGTGCTATAATTGACAAATGCAAATACTAACAACAATAAGCAAATTAGTAAAGCATATAAAAGATACTAATAACAATTACCAGATACAAATAAAATAGAGATTTGAGCAACTGAATATGAGAGGAGGCGAAGAGTAGATTGTGCTAGAATTGAAATTGACCTACAATTAAAATTGAGACCATGTCCTACCGCCCCTGGATGATGCGCCAATTAAAATAGAAAAACAAATGAAGAACCCTGAATAACTTATTTATGAGATGAAGATGACGAGAGCTTAAGGCTTCACTTTTTGAACAACTGAAATTGAGAGGAGTGAAGGTCGATGGTCACTAGTTTCTGCCGCATAAACCCTTTTTCTTTTAAGATTTGGGTGGTCAATTATACCAATATTACAATTTATAACTTTCAGAAAGAAAAGAAAACCCCTAAAAATTGGGGTGGTCAATGGCCGGCCTTGCCCCCCCCCCCCCCCCTCCTACCGCCACTGGTTGTGAACCCATATGCCGGTTTGTTGTTGACCTTTAACATCAATAGGCTCATAGTCATCTGCCACTGGATTGGGCTGTGCTCCTTTCTTAGTCGGGTCAGGTGGGGAAGCTAAATTCTTCTTTTGAGTCGTTACTAGATGCATCACCATCACATGGCTGTTCAGATACCTGTATAAATTGCCCACCTTTGAATAATTGTGTCAAATGCTACTACACACATAAAAATGGTTGGCAAAATGGGCGGATAGGTCTTGTTCGGTAACGGGTCAAAATAGGAAAATTTAAGCATGGGTGTTAGAAGGGGTTGTTTGACTCAAAAACACTTATTTTCCAAAATTTTCTTACTTACCTATAGATAATGTGTGCATCATATCAATGACAAAAAGTATATCATTTCAAAAAAAAATGTAGTTAGATCAACTAAATGATTAAGGAGGTTTTACATATGGGATAATATTCATGTATTTAACATTATCTAAGTTACATGCATCAAAAGCAAATAATAAATGAAAATTGACTGCTTCAACCCTCTGATTTTCTCATATAACTAATTTAGTCCTCTATTAAATCCGCATGTAGCCCTCTATTAAGTCCACATGTAGCTAACAACACACATCATTTTCACTTTATGTATTAAAAATACACTTTGAGCGAGTTTTGACGTGTTTACTAATACAAAACAAGAACTATCAAAGGTTGTCGGGGAAAAGCCCATTTCCTTGTGATCTTGTGATTACAAAATAGTCTAGACTAGCTTATAATTAATGTTATCGATAACGTGTCATATCTCCATATCAACGTACCGAACCTCCGAAATGTATGCATGGCTTGGAAGCATGCAGAACCAAGAGACGCGGGAAAATACGCAAGAAGACAACGAAGGAGAAAACTAACAAGTCCCGAGGCTTAGTTTACGTAAGCGGAATTCAAGGAAGGGCACATGCGCATTAAATGCGAGCGGCGTCGGAAGCCGCCCTAGACAGAACGACATCGCTTGGTCCGATGGATAAACAGGTCCGCCTTCAAGCTTTGGTCCGGAGGATCAAGGTGCGCCTCACGCAGAAGAGGGAAAACTCTTTATCCCGCCTAAAGATCCTTCCTATAAAAGGATATCTCCGGTAAGTATCAACACACATCTTGATTCCATCCATCCTCCTCATTCATTAATACCCCTTCATTAATACCCCCACGACTTCATTTATTACGACAATATCGTTAGCTCAGTTACGATCGAAACCACGATAAATACTAGCTTAGGCATCGGAGAGCCTTCATGAGGTGATCCCCGTGAGGCTTCCGGACTAGAGTTCTCTGTTGTGGTTATTTGCAGGTTCCAAGCTCAGACGAATGATACTCCGGAGCCCGGAAGAATCTTGTTACAACATTTGGCGCCATCCGTGGGGCCCTGAACGAAATGGCCCTCGAATCAACGCCCAACGGGGGGGGGGGGGGGATCGTTCCCCAATACCGTTGAGAAACGAGTTGAACGAGACAACCCCTCCTTTTTCCTCATCAGCTGTAGTAAATGCTACGGTGTGTCCTCCTCCTTCCGGATCTGGGGAGGATGAGCCCACGAAGGAGGAGATGGAAGAGTTCAATCTTTTTTATCGATTCAGGAAGTTATGAGACTTGGAGAAAAATCAAAAAAGGGTGACGGGAGGAAACAGTGGGGTCGGGAGGACTCTCACATAATCCAGCGAAGAGTCTACTCAGGAAGAATCTACAAAGAGAAAACCCCACCCATCCAGTCCCATAGCCAAGAGTCTGGGATAGGAAGAAGGAAAGAACGCACTCCGGAAAGAAGGAAAGAGCGGACTCCGGAGAGAAGGAGGGAGCGGAACCCTGATATGAGAAGAAGGCGAACTCCGGAGGAACGGAAAGAGGGGTCAACACATTCCTTAATATCCCCAAGCTTCCGGTCCCCTTTCACCGACGACATTAATGAAGTACCAATTCTTCCAGGCCTTAAAGGGCCCAAAGTTAAATCTTATGATGGAACGGGAGATCCTGACGACCACGTGGCAAGCTTCCGGTGGGCAGTAAGGATGATACCCATGGATCAGAAGTTGTGGTGTTTATACTTCGTCGAACGATGGAAGGATCGGCTCGGTATTGGTTGTCTAGTCTGCCATAAAGAAGTATAGCTAGCTTCGAAGAACTCGTTACACAATTCTGTCACAGTTTTATACAGCAGAAGAAGTATCAACAGAAGTCCCAATCCATCATGGCATGCATGCAACGACAGGGGGAGTCCAACAAATCGTACTTCAAAAGATTCAATGAGCAGAGCAGGAAGATGCCCGTTAGAGAAGAATCACTCATAATAGCGGCCTTCACGTATGGTTTACGAGAAGGAGAGTTGTTTCGGGAGTTGTCGAAAAGAGACTTCAGTAAAGCCGATGATATGATCAATATGGTAAATAAGGTACTCAAACATGAAGAAGAGAGTGCTGAGAAAATCCGGTCGAAGCCCAGGAAAAGAAAGGGGTGGCCGGAGCGACCTCACACAAAGGTGGGGAGAAAGCTAGAACCACATATAAGCAGGGAGGCGGAAGGTTTGCATATAAAGGAAAGACGCGTGAAGGAGAATTCTTAAACGACCGGTATACCCCTTACCGACAGGAGGTCTTTCAAACCCAAGAAACGCGAAGAAGCACAGACGGACGAACGGTGAGAAAGCGATACCCCAGAGACCCCAATGCATATTGTGATTTCCATAAAATCATGGGGCATACCACGACCTCTTGTGAAAAAACCATGAAGATAAGAAACATTGAAGTTTTTACTGATTCCAAGCGGTCGTAAACCAAATTAAAGGAACGTACGAAGAAAAGGAGGTGCACATAAAGAAATATCTAGCAAACGCCCAGGAGGCAATAGCCCAGTTCGAAGGATTTGAAATTCACCATATCCCGAGAACCCGAAACAAAGAAGCTGACGCTCTGAGTAAAATGGCATCCATGTTGTATTGCCACCTAACCAAAGAAGTTTTGGTAGAAGTATTGTCAAAGCGAAGTATATCAGAGGAAGATGAGGCAATGGAGATCGAAGTAGAAGCCGGGTGTTGGATGATACCTATTCCGGACGATGCCGGTGAAGCAAGGAAAATCCGAGTAATCGCAGGGAGGTATGTGATGAATGAAGGAAGGTTATATCGAAGAGGTTTTTCTACGCCATGGTTAAAGTGCTTAGGGGTAAAAGAAAGTAAGGAAGGATGGCTGAAGTACATGAAAGAATCTGCAGCTCACACTCAGGAGCGAGGGTTTTAACTCAAAAATTGCTCCGGGCAGGATACTTCTGGCCTTAGATGTCTAGAGATACGGAGGAGTACATTAAAAAATGCCCAAGTTGCCTGGCATACTCGAATGTACCTGCAACACCTTCGGTTTGTTTAACAAGTATACATAGCCTGCGGCCGTTCTATCAATGGGGAATCGACATCGTGGGTCCTTCACCAAATTGGTAGAAGCCGAAGCGTTGGTGTGCATCTCAGGTTCGAACATAGTGAAGTTTGTTTGGAAGCAAATCATCTGTCGATTTGGCCTCCCTCACACAATAGTAAGCGATAACGGAAAACAGTTTGCTAGTAATCCCTTTCGAGGATGGTGTGAGAAGTTAGGTATTCGTCAGAACTTCACCTCCGTTGCACATCCCCAAGCAAACGGGCGGACGGAAGTCACCAACAGAACGATCGTCAAGGGAATCAAGACTTGCTTAGGTAGATCAAGGAAGGGGTGGACGGATGAATTGCAAAGTGTTTTATGGGCATATCACACGACAATACGAAGCCCCACCAAGGAAACACCTTTTAGTTTGGTTTACGGAACGGAAGCAGTCATACCATTAGAGGTAGCCATACCATCTCCACGAGTGGAGAACTTCTGTTTAGAAGTTAATGACGAAACACTACGACATAACCTGGACTTAGTGGACGAAAGAAGGGAAAATTCAAGACTTCGACAAGCAGCATACAAATCTCTGGTAGAGGCTTATTACAACCGGAGGTTTCGAGGCACATCTTTCAAGGTGGGAGATCTTGTTCACCGGAAAAATGAGGCGAGTTTACAGGTCAAGCCAGGGAAGCTTTGCCCAAATTGGGAAGGTCCATATAGGGTGAGAGAAGCAAGACGAAATGGTTCCTATGTCATCGAGACTATCGTAGGATCCTTGATCCCTCGAACATGGAACATGAGGAACCTGCGAAAGTTCCATTTCTATCAAGCTGTCCGGAAGTGTTTTTTAATTTTCTTTCTATTTTTATTAGTATGTTGTTAAGAAGGACGTTGCTTGGCAGTATTACGGAACGATCCGTAAGTTTTTGTAAAATGCCTCGATAATTATAATAGTAAAACCTTTCGAGAAAGGTTCTTTATTTATCTCAACGTTCGAACAAAATAACTACGACTATGATAAATGTTAACACGACACTCATAGCTATGAGTAGGTTTCTTATTTTCCGAAAAGAAAACATTAAACCTACTTCCGGACGAAAACCGGATATATAAATACGAAACGAATTTGTTACGAACACGAAATAAATATTTACTCCTAAAATAACAGGGGACGTTCTGTTAGGGGAAATATAAATAATTACGATTAATTAAAAGGAAATGATGTTCCATTATAAAAGACACTATTACAAGCAACTAACAAAGAGTTATAAGCCCCAAAGGGCGATTACAAAGAAACAAAGCAAAGCAAAAAAAAAAGGGGGACGCTTGAAATCAAGCATCGGTCTCCAGGTTGGTACTCTCCCCGATATCTTCCGGAGCAGAAGGGAGTTTGTTAACATTCTCTTTAAGCTCAGATAAGCTAATGGCCCGAGCCACAAAAGAGTTCACCAGTTCATAATATGGGGTCACCAATCACTAAAAAAACCCATAATTTTATTTTCCGCATCCGGATGATCGTGGATGAGACGTTTGGATTCTAGAAGGTCTGCATACTCCTTATGCGTATCTATGCACCCTTGATATCGACCAACTTTGAGGCTTTCTTCCTGCAGACTGGCGTTGCGATTAACAAACTCGGGAGAAGTAAGTAGCATTTGGGCAACATGAGGGATTCCCTTCCGTAGCAACCATTCCAGGTCAAGGCGACCCACATCAACCATGTTTTTCAGTGCTTCAACCTCTTGTCGCAAATGATCATTTTCAATCGATGCTTGTGCCAGATTCTGCTCGACCTCCTTGAATTGCAGTTCCTTCTCGATAGTCGAGGCTTCCAACTCAGCAATACGGATAGAAGAAGACTGATTCTGTTTTTCCAACTCCTGATTCAATCTTTTCATCTCGTCTAGCTCAGAGGACAGCTCCAAAAGTTCCTTCTTCAGATCAACATTCTCGTTACTGGTGGCAGCAAAAGACTCGGATAGCCTCCTTTTATCTTCTAGCTCTTTCTCATGTAAGGACCTACACTTTTCAATCAGTTGATTCGCCTGAGTAAGAGCGTCATCACGTTCCGACAAACTTTGTTGATCCCGCCCAAGACAAGAGACGCGGGAAAATACGCAAGAAGACAACGAAGGAGAAAACTAACAAGTCCCGAGGCTTAGTTTACGTAAGCGGAATTCAAGGAAGGGCACATGCGCATTAAATGCGAGCGGCGTTGGAAGCCGCCCTAGACAGAACGACTTCGCTTGGTCCGATGGATAAACAGGTCCGCCTTCAAGCTTTGGTCCGGAGGATCAAGGTGCGCCTCACGCAGAAGAGGGAAAACTCTTTCTCCCGCCTAAAGATCCTTCCTATAAAAGGATATCTCCGGTAAGTATCAACACACATCTTGATTCCATCCATCCTCCTCATTCATTAATACCCCTTCATTAATACCCACACGACTTCATTTATTACGACCATATCGTTAGCTCAGTTACGATCGAAACCACGATAAATACTAGCTTAGGCATCGGAGAGCCTTCACGAGGTGATCCCCGTGAGGCTTCCTGACTAGAGTTCTCTGTTGTGGTTATTTGCAGGTTCCAAGCTCAGACGAATGATACTCCGGAGCCCGGAAGAATCTCGTTACAACATTTGGCGCCATCCGTGGGGCCCTGAACGAAATGGCCCTCGAATCAACGCCCAAGGGGGGGGGGGGGGGGGAATCGTTCCCCAATATCGTTGAGAAACGAGTTGAACGAGACAACTCCTCCTTTTTCCTCATCAGCTGTCGTAAATGCTACGGTGTGTCCTCCTCCTTCCGGATCTGGGGAGGATGAGCCCACGAAGGAGGAGATTTGAAGAGTTCAATCTTTTTTATCGATTCAGGAAGTTACGAGACTTGGAGAAAAATAAAAAAAAGGTGACGGGAGGAAACAGTGGGGTCGGGAGGACTCTCACATAATCCAGCGAAGAGTCTACTCAGGAAGAATCTGCGGAGGAAGTCTACAAAGAGAAAACCCCACTCGTCCAGTCCCGTAGCCAAGAGTCTGGGAGAGGAAGAAGGAAAGAACGCACTCCGGAAAGAAGGAAAGAGCGGACTCCGGAGAGAAGGAGGGAGCGGACCCCTGATAGGAGAAGAAGGCGAACTCCGGAGGAACGGAGAGAGGGGTCAACACATTCCTTAATATCCCGAAGCTTCCGGTCCCCTTTCACCGACGACATTAATGAAGTACCAATTCTTCTAGGCCTTAAAGGGCCCAAAGTTAAATCTTATGATGGAACGGGAGATCCTGACGACCACGTGGCAAGCTTCCGGTGGGCAGTAAGGATGATACCCATGGATCAGAAGTTGTGGTGTTTATACTTCGCCGGAACGCTGGAAGGATCGGCTCGATATTGGTTGTCTAGTCTGCCATAAAGAAGTATAGCTAGCTTCGAAGAACTCGTTACACAATTCTGTCACAGTTTTATACAGTAGAAGAAGTATCAACAGAAGTCTCAATCCATCATGGCATGCAGGCAACGACAGGGGGAGTCCAACAAATCGTACTTCAAAAGATTCAATGAGCAGAGCAGGAAGATGCCCGTTAGAGAAGAATCACTCATAATAGCGGCCTTCACGTATGGTTTACGAGAAGGAGAGTTGTTTCAGGAGTTGTCGAAAAGAGACTTCAGTAAAGCCGATGATATGATCAATATGGTAAATAAGGTACTCAAACAAGAAGAAGGGAGTGCTGAGAAAATCCGGTCGAAGACCAGGAAAAGAAAGGGGTGGCCGGAGTGACCTCACACAAAGGTGGGGAGAAAGCTAGAACCACATATAAGCAGGGAGGCGGAAGGTTTGCATATAAAGGAAAGACGCGTGAAGGAAGATTCTCAAATGACCGGTATACCCCTTACCGACAGGAGGTCTTTCAAACCCAAGAAACGTGAAGAAGCACAGACGGACGAACGGTGAGAAAGCGATACCCTAGAGACCCCAATGCATATTGTGATTTCCATAAAATCATGGGGCATACCACGGCCTCTTGTGAAAAAACCATGAAAATAAGAAACATTGAAGTTTTTACTGATTCCATGCGGTCGTAAACCAAATTAAAGGAACGTACGAAGCAAAGGAGGTGCACATAAAGAAATATCTAGCAAACGCCCAGGAGGCAATAGCCCAGTTCGAAGGATTTGAAATTCACCATATCCAGAGAACCCGAAATAGAGAAGCTGACGCTCTGAGTAAAATGGCATCCAAGTTGTATTGCCACCAAACCAAAGAAGTTTCGGTAGAAGTATTGTCAAAGCGAAGTATAGCAGAGGAAGATGAGGCAATGGAGATCGAAGTAGAAGCCGGGTGTTGGATGATACCTATTCCGGACGATGCCGGTGAAGCAAGGAAAATCCGAGTAATCGCAGGGAGGTATGTGATGAATGAAGGAAGGTTATATCGAAGAGGTTTTTCCACGCCATGGTTAAAGTGCTTAGGGGTAAAAGAAAGTAAGGAAGGATGGCTGAAGTACATGAAGGAATCTGCAGCTCACACTCAGGAGCGAGGGTTTTAACTCAAAAATTGCTCCGGGCAGGATACTTCTGGCCTCAGATGTCTAGAGATACGGAGGAGTACATTAAAAAATTCCCAAGTTGCCAGGCATACTCGAATGTACCTGCAACACCTTCGGTTTGTTTAACAAGTATACATAGCCCGTGGCCGTTCTATCAATGGGGAATCGACATCGTGGGTCCTTCACCAAATGGGTAGAAGCCGAAGCGTTGGTGTGCATCTCAGGTTCAAACATAGTGAAGTTTGTTTGGAAGCAAATCATCTGTCGATTTGGCCTCCCTCACACAATAGTAAGCGATAACGGAAAACAGTTTGCTAGTAATCCCTTTCGAGGATGGTGTGAGAAGTTAGGTATTCGTCAGAACTTCACCTCCGTTGCACATCCCCAAGCAAACGGGCGGACGGAAATCACCAACAGAACGATCGTCAAGGGAATCAAGACTCACTTAGGTAGATCGAGGAAGGGGTGGACGGATGAATTGCAAAGTGTTTTATGGGCATATCGCACGACAATACGAAGCCCCACCAAGGAAACGCCTTTTAGTTTGGTTTACGGAACGGAAGCAGTCATACCATTAGAGGTAGCCATACCATCTCCACGAATGGAGAACTTCTGTTTAGAAGGTAATGAAGAAACACTACGACATAACCTGGACTTAGTGGACGAAAGAAGGGAAAATTCAAGACTTCGACAAGCAGCATACAAATCTCTGGTAGAGGCTTATTACAACCGGAGGGTTCGAGGCACATCTTTCAAGGTGGGAGATCTTGTTCTCCGGAAAAATGAGGCGAGTTTACAGGTCAAGCCAGGGAAGCTTTGCCCAAATTGGGAAGGTCCATATAGGGTGAGAGAAGCAAGACGAAATGGTTCCTCTGTCATCGAGACTATCGCAGGATCCTTGATCCCTCGAACATGGAACATGAGGAACCTGCGAAAGTTCCATTTCCAGTCAAGCTGTCCGGAAGTGTTTTTTAATTTTCTTTCTATTTTTATTAGTATGTTGTTAAGAAGGACGTTGCTAGGCAGTATTACGGAATGATCCGTAAGTTTTTGTAAAATGCCTCGATAATTATAATAGTAAAACCTTTCGAGAAAGGTTCTTTATTTATCTCTACGTTCGAACAAAATAACTACGACTATGATAAATGTTAACACGACACTCATAGCTATGAGTAGGTTTCTTATTTTCCGAAAAGAAAACATTAAACCTATTTCCGGACGAAAACCGGATATATAAATACGAAACGAATTTGTTACGAACACGAAATAAATATTTACTCCTAAAATAACAAGGGACGTTCTGTTAGGGGAAATATAAATAATTACGATTAATTAAAAGGAAATGATGTTCCATTACAAAAGACGCTATTACAAGAAACTAACAAAGAGTTATAAGCCCCAAAGGGCGATTACAAAGAAACAAAGCAAAGCAAAAAAAAAAGGGGACGCTTGAAATCAAGCATCAGTCCCCAGGTTGGTACTCTCCCCGATATCTTCCGGAGCAGAAGGGAGTTTGTTAACATTCTCTTTAAGCTCAGATAAGGTAATGGCCCGAGCCACAAAAGAGTTCACCAGTTCATAATTTGGGGTCACCAATCACTAAAAAAACCCATAATTTTATTTTCCGCATCCGGATGATCGTGGATGAGACGTTTGGATTCTAGAAGGTCCGCATACTCCTTATGCGTATCTATGCACCCTTGATATCGACCAACTTTGAGGCTTTCTTCCTGCAGACTGGCGTTGCGATTAACAAACTCAGGAGAAGTAAGTAGCATTTGGGCAACATGAGGGATTCCCTTCCGTAGCAACCATTCCAGGTCAAGGCGACCCACATCAACCATGTTTTTCTGTGCTTCAACCTCTTGTCGCAAACGATCATTTTCAATCGATGCTTGTGCCAGATTCTGCTCGACCTCCTTGAATTGCAGTTCCTTCTCGATAGCCGAGGCTTCCAACTCAGCAATACGGATAGAAGAAGACTGATTCTGTTTTTCCAACTCCTGATTCAATCTTTTCATCTCGTCTAGCTCAGAGGACAGCTCCAAAAGTTCCTTCTTCAGATCAACATTCTCGTTACTGGTGGCAGCAAAAGACTCGGATAGCCTCCTTTTATCTTCTAGCTCTTTCTCATGTAAGGACCTACACTTTTCAATCACTTGATTCGCCTGAGTAAGAGCGTCATCACGTTCCGACAAACTTTGTTGATGCAGTAGGGATCGAGTTTGTAGCTCAGATACAACCTCCATAGTACTTAACAGGTTCGTTTTCACCTTCAGAAAGGCCTCCTCGCTGGATAGCTTGCCCAGGTCCAATAAGGCAGGGGTGTGAGTTGGAATTTTTTATAAAGTTGCAATCGTGGATGTGATAACTGCCTTCGGAGCTTGGGAAGGACCTGCGGAGGTAGTCAAAACCTCCGTAACGGAAGAAATTTTCGCAGCATCAATTTGTTTAACAAAAGCAATTTCTGTCAAAATAGGAAAAAGAGGTCAATATCAGATATACGCCAATGCGTAAATTTTTTCTTTGCACAAACCTGGAGTAGAGTGAGCAGGAAGGGATGACTGACTCTTGGTGGATAAAGTTGGCGAGATTTGGGTCATCGATGATGACCTACCACCTGTACAGAGCATCCTGCTACCAAACATCGCCAAAACAGAAGCACTAGATGGCAAGGAAGGAAACTTCCAAGGATCAGTTGGCTTGGGTTGAGAAAGAGGAACAGATACACTGGTAGTAACAACTGTGGGGATAATCAAGGAGGCAGGAGCAAAAGAGACCGTCAACAAAGGCTCCGGCATCGTAGAAACAGGAGCAACAACAACCGAAACAACCACGTCCTCCGATAGATCTGCACAAAAACACACATATGAATAAAGACAATTTGTTAAAACCATGGGAATATAAGTGAAGTCATTTTCATTACCCTCAAGAAAGGCTCTACGACATTTGGGAGGGGATGTTGGAGCTCCTTCACGAACCTTCCGTATCCGGCCTGTCCGGTCCCGGGAGGAAATGTTCTTCATAATTCGAGTTTTGGGGGGCCTCTGCAATTCCGCCAGAGAATCGTGTATCATTGTATCTTCAGTCTCAAATTCCATACCAGTGAAAGGGTCGACGTCAACCCCTTGAACGACCACGAGCTCTCCGGTGGATCTTGTTTCGGTATTCTTAGGCTCCGGAGTGGCTTCAGAGCTTTCTCCTTCGTTGGGAGGAGAGAAGGGTACAATGGGGCCATTAACAAAAGTAATCGTACCTTCTGGCAGCTTACTCTTATCCATCTTCAAACGTGTCCACAAGGACATGTCTTGATCATTGATACGCCAAATGGGGCGCACACGTTGACTTAAATAAAACGGGCTCAGGTCAGCCATTCCGAGGAAGACTTCGTCTATATCCTCCCACTCTAACTTAGTTGCGGAGAGACTTTTTACATAACTGCTCTCTTCAGAAGAAAGCTCGGGTAGGGGATCAGATGGACGACCAGTAACCGTTCCCCAAGGAAGGACGATATCATTTATGGCCGATCGGTGAACGTAGAAGAAGCCAAATTTCCAGTCGTGGATCGAATCTTTCAGACCCAAGACGCATTCAACTTGTCCTTGACGATGGGCGAAGCCAGCCCAGTCGCCGCGACCAGCAACGATATAAATGAAACGGAACAACTTGATGGACAAGGGGATCCCCAAAGAGCGGCACAGCATGATAAAGCCGATGACCTTACGCAAAGCGTTTGGGGCGACTTGAGAGATGTGCAGCCAAAGTCTTGGAGGAGATCAAGAACGAAAGGATCGATAGGGAAACGGAGACCACCTTTGCAGGAACTAGAGATATACGGGTTCAAACCCTTCAGGGGCAGATCTGATGGTATCAGTACCGCTAGGAAGGTGGAGTTTGAAACGGGAATCGACGCGATAATTGGAGATAATTTTGGCCAAATCATCAGCCTTTAGGGCACTAAAGGTATTCATAGCCGTCTGTTTGCTTCGCGCCGCTTTATCGGTTTTCTCTTTTGTTGGTTTGTCTTTCCTCATGGCAATGGAAACACAATTTTACAAAGGGGAGAGATGGGCAAGGAAAGGAGAATAGGAGCAAAGGGGAAGCGCTTTAGTATTTATAGGGAAGGAAGATCAAACGGCGTGGAAGTCTTACCTACAATTATTGCCCAACGGTCGGAACCTGGGGAATCGGTAACGGTAACTTGGCTATCGCAACGGTAATATTTTAAGAAGAAGGCAGCGAGTGAAGTTAATAGTTAAAGCAAACTATATGCTCATAAATTTACCTTTAACTAAGGGGACTTGATAACGTGTCATATCTCCATATCAACGTACCGAACCTCCGAAACGTATGCATGGCTTGGAAGCATGCAGAACCAAGAGACGCGGGAAAATACGTAAGAAGACAATGAAGGAGAAAACTAACAAGTCCCGAGGCTTAGTTTACGTAAGCAGAATTCAAGGAAGGGCACATGCGCATTAAATGCGAGCGGCGTCGGAAGCCGCCCTAGACGGAACGACTTCGCTTGGTCCGATGGATAAACCGGTCCGCCTTCAAGCTTTGGTCCGGAGGATCAAGGTGCGCCTCACGCGGAAGAGGGAAAACTCTTTCTCCCGCCTAAAGATCCTTCCAATAAAAGAATATCTCCGGTAAGTATCAACACACATCTTGATTCCATCCATCCTCCTCATTCATTAATACCCCTTCATTAATACCCCCACGACTTCATTTATTACGACCATATCGTTAGCTCAGTTACGATCAAAACCACGATAAATACTAACTTAGGCATCAGAGAGCCTTCACGAGGTGGTCCTCGTGAGGCTTCCTGGCTAGAGTTCTCTGTTGTGGTTATTTGCAGGTTCCAAGTTCAGACGAACTATACTACGGAGCCCGGAAGAATCTCGTTACAACAGTTATGGTTATTTAGTTAAGTCTGGAAGGCTATATCGAGTTTAATCAGTATTGGTCATGCACTCGGTATACCGAGTTGTTATACCAAGTGGATTGGACTTAGTAGAGTTTTCTTCTGAGAGGAAGCTAATGAATCCCGTAGATTAGGCTTCATTAAATATCTCTTGCGCTACTTAGGCAATTACAATTTATCTCTTGCCAACATTGTGAGGAAATTCTTAGGGAACAATTATTGGAGTTGCTAATCACAAGTGGGTTCATTAGGTACAATTGTATGCTAGTTGTTATATATATGTGTGCAATGTGATGAATTGTTGTGTGGTTTGGTTTATTGATCAATTCATGTGTTATATCTTTGGATATTGACTTGACTTCGTATTCATCTGTTGCTTTGTCTATTGACCACACAATTGAATTCCTTGAGCGATGTTTCGTTCCTGAGAACCCACGACTGCTTGAGTAAAATTGGGACCGAGAAAGTAATATTATATTGTTTTGCGACAACTCGTTTAAGAAATTGTTATAATTAGTTACAACTTAAAAAGGTATGTAATGTATTTCACCATGACAAAAAATGGGTTTCTTAAATCAAACATTTAAAGCATAAAAGGGGGTGAATAATTCCCCTTTTTAGGGTTCCTAATTCACATGGAGTGGAGTGGAAGTCACCACTTTTATTTTATTGTAGATCTCAATTCACCTTGGTATTTGATACTCGTTTGCTTAATTAATCAGTTAGATTCACATTTGCCTTCTTACATTTTTTATAAGTTATCTAAAAAGATTAACCATTCGATGTTTAATCCCCATTGTGTTTCTAAGCTTTTATTTAAGGGGGAACATTTGAGCTGGAAAAATCAAAACAAACGAAATCCAATAATATGTAATCGATTCGGTTCGGTTTTCGGTTTTGAAAATTTATCATTATCAGTTTTTGTCGTATTAGTTTCGGTTAGGATTATGGACCACGAGCATCCCTACTTTTATCTAGATGGTTTAAGTAACATTGTGTGTTACATAAGTTATGAGCAGTTTGACAAGTCTATGTAAATGATTATATTAAAAAGGTGTCTCTTAGATATGCTCGACTAAGAGTGTTTGGCAAGCTTTAATCAGCCTTCATATTAAAAATTGAATTTTTTCCCCTTTTTAATCAGACAGGTTTAAGAGGAAATTTGAATTATTCAGATATTATTTATCCATACGCTATCAAACTGGATCTTAGTCTTTTTAACTACTATTTCAGAATTTAGAAAAGTTAGGTTGTTATTAGCGCACGATGTTGAACTTACATAAAATTATATATAGTCATAATATACACTCTTAAAAAACATCGTTATTATTAACAGTTATATAAAATTATTATCCTTTAAATCTCTCTAATATAAGCATGTCCAACACATGAATTAGTTTAGATTTTTTTTGAAACGGCAAATGAAATAATGGAAGTCTGCTCGCAATTTTTCAGCGAGCACCCCGAGTTCGAGCTCCGCATAAGCGGACAAACCCATCCCCCAAAGGGATTTCCAAGGAAAATTCCCCATATGTGCCCGTGTGAAGTATGAGTTAAATTACGCTAATGCAACGCTCCCAAAGGGATTCGAACTCACGACCTCCAGCCCACATGAGTATAAACCCAGTGCCTCAGACCAGCTAGGCTGGCCATCATTGGCATGAATTAGTTTAGATGGTTAGAAAACTTCTACGATACGTGACATGAGTTAATGCTTTATAACAACTTTCACTAATTTAGAAAAGTTAGTAGAAGGCAACTATTAGTGCATTACTTTAATTAATTAGTTTACATGAAAATATATTTATAGTGGCATTGCTTAAACACTTAAACAAGTTATTATTTTGGAGATGATAGAGAAATTCTAAACTTACATACCAACTTCTTCACTTCCTTTATAATTTTAGCAAAATATCAAATATATTGCAGATACAAGTCCTTAATGCAATATCTCTCTCCTCAACCCCTCTTCTTCATAATATGAAGAGACAATAAAATGGACATGTCAACGATGTCAGTTTAAAGACGCAAGAGACGAGCAAAGTGAAGAAGCCCGTTGGCATATATCCAACAAACGAGTTATTTAAATAATATTGTGTATGAGTCATAACAAAAATATTCAACTTAAACACCTAGTTAAAAAAAATCTAATTAAACATTATAACGATTTCTTTTTCTTCCAAAACCATAGGGTATAAGTTTTATATTCTATTATCAACGGACATACCTTTGACGATTAAAGTATTATACTATTGATATATGTCCCAATCAATTGTACTCGATATAAACTTTTACCCACATTAATAAACTTTATGGATAAATTTTTAATCACTATTTATTGCAAATAACGTAACGTCTTGATCTACCATTTTCAATAGAGCCATTATATATCCTCCCTACATGAATTCCCCTTTAAAACCACCCACAACACAAAATCATATCATCATCTCATAATATATATGGCTGCTAAACAATTATTTGCATATCTCTTGCTACTTCTTTCAGGTATACTAAATTACTATCATATCACTTCAAATACGCATTAGTGTTTTGCACATACCAACGCAAAACATTAATGCGTTTTATAACCCTTCTATCAATTAGAACTTGAAAGAATCTTGCTCTCTAACATAATTTTCGGGTGTTTTGCAGTGGAGTCTATGATGACAGTTCAGGGTGAGGTATGGCAGAATCTTTTTAATTTAACTCGATATCTGCTCTTTAAAGGTCATAATTTCAAAGAAGACCAACAAAACCTTAAACTTTTTGGCTATTTTTGATGTAGAATTCTAAAACATGGTGTGTGGCAAAACCATCATCGACCCAATCGATGTTGTTAGAGAACGTGAATTATGTGTGCTCGCAAGTTGACTGCGGGATCTTGGAAAAAGGCGGCCCGTGTTCTTTGCCAGACAATTTGATAAACCACGCCTCTATAGCTATGAATATTTACTACCAATGCAAGGGAAGAAACCCATGGAATTGTCATTTTGGTAACTCTGGTCTAATTACACTCACTGACCCAAGTAAGTGATTAATTTTATTAGAAATCTTGAACAAATATTGTAAAGATGTGAAGCTATAGTTTAGCTTTTAATTGTATTTTAAAAACCCTTTAAAGATTTGAAGGTAAAGCTTAGTTTTTTATTTTATTTTTTTATTTAACCGACCCATTCAAGATATTAGAGTTACTTTTAGATTAGAAGTTGAACCGAAGTATCAGAGAGTTGAAGGCTTGAAGCTAAGTTTTAGTTTTAATTGCTATATTAATCAACTAATTAAAGATTTGAAACAAAAGTTTAGGTTTCATTTAAAGTTGTAGAAAGCCACTAAAGATTTGATTTGATTCGGTTCATTTTTATACTAGAAGTTTAACCAACCCAATAAAGATTTGTAGGTAACAGCTTTTTGGATAACTTCAATAAACTTAATATAAAGATTCTAATTTGCAGGTTATGGAGGTTGCCCGTATGTCTAACTGACAGGGATGAAGAATTTGATGGTTTTCTACTTGTACCCACATGTTAGGGTCATTTATATTGTAGACAATAGTTAGGGGACTAGAAGTGACATGTTGTAATAGTTTTGAACTAGTCTTTAGTCTTAGTCATTGGGTTTATGCTTAATTAGTGTTAATTAAGCATGGTTTAGAGAATAGGTATAAAAGGCTTAGATGATGTATTGTATTGTAAGCTTTCCCACATTAACTGAAATTCAAGTTCTGAAAGTTTCAACAACCATCTCATTCTCTCTCAACTAACTCACACACACTTACACCAAGAACACACACACTATACTTCAATTCATCTTGTTTCTCAATGAATTAGCTCGATCTTAGTCTTAAACGAACTATCAAGTGGTATCAAGTGATATTATAGGACTTATACATACTTAAGTGTATAACTCGAACCTCATCGTAAATGACTTATACATATTTCAGTGTATAACTCGCTTTTCAACATAATGGCTTTCAAATACATTTGTTTGAAACCCGCTCTTAACCAGTTTTACTCGTAAATGTAAAAACTCTTTCCCACCCCTCTTAAACTGTATACTTTTCATTACATTTATTTTGTCGAGTGGGAGAAATATTAATTTTAGGGGGAGAATTAGTATTTCCAGGGGGAGAAACTTTCTTATATCATTACTTTTATATACCCGTTTGATTTTTTTTAATCGATCAATTTTTTTTATCAAACGACAATACCTTCCTATGGTTTGCCAGAACCGGCCTTACCTTCCAAGGGAAATAATTTTTAGCCAAAATTGGTAAATGTGAGGGTATAAGTCTAGGGTATAGATTTAGGTGAGTGAAAGGTGATGTGAAAACATGATAATATCAAGAAAACACACATTTGAGTGCATCCAAACCGATAATAAACCGGGCAACCTCACAAAATTGTGTTCATTCATGTGTTGAATGATTCACCAGACTTAACTGGCCCAGTCAAGCATTTGCACTCCACCACCAACCACTCAGATTTCTCTCAAAAGGAATTTGTTTCAATTCATTAGGGGACGTAGCACATAATCTATCGACTACTCATTCGGAGTATGTTGGTATTGAAATAATTAACCTTCTGCCCCGGGTTACGTCTTCAATTGAATGCACAATGTGTCTAGATCTCACCGACAAATATTTCCAATATAGGACACATACACGTTTATAAATGAATCTCAGTGTATTCATCGGAACACTCATAGTGGCATCACGATCTGGTGTTTCACGAGGATTGAGTGGAAATCTTGCTAGAGCTAAAATCGCGCCAACTCTAAACGCAGGTCACACATTTGAATCAACGGTTGTGCAAACGACTACCGATTCATTAGGTGTGTTAACGAATACTCTATGTGAGTCCGGTATTACCTAAATTATTCAAGTTGCTGTGCCTAAACTTCTAAATCTTAAAGGCAACAACTTATGCCGGAAACACATACATTTTCAGATGAAAAATCCATGTTATTCCTACAAAGTAACATCATATATGCTGATAAATTGCACATGAGCGTTATAGTTCACTCTCAAATTACTCCTATGATCTGCTATAACCGGCATGATCTTCCCCAGGAGGCACCTACAATATAGGACAATATGTAAGGGTACATAGGTCTAGGTGAGCAGAATCAAGTATCACGGGATCTTGATTGGGGTGCGCTGAGATAAAATTTGAGAGGGGGAATGTAGTATGGGGTGCAAATCAGCTAAACATGGTAAATGAAATGAGGGAGTAGTCGAAAAATGAAAAAGTAAGCTTGAGCGAGGAGGGTGTGACAGGGTTAAAGAAAACGAAAAACCCTTACCAAACTGATAAAAAGCCGGGTTGCCACGTCTCTATCAGATTGCATGTGTTGCTCTCTGATATTGAAATAGACATCATGGACCCAGTGATGCAATGCACAACCCCCCAGCTACTCAAGTATTTCTTAAAAAGTACTTGTTTCATTTCCACGGAGACTATCTCATATGCTATCGACATCTCACTTGGAGATTGTTGATATTGAACAAGAGGACAAGTTTCTCCAGTCTTCGCCTTCGTTTGTCCACTAATTGAGTCTAGAACCGAAATACACTTTTAGGACACAGGCAAAATATCAAGCATATCTTTGTGATATAGCCGGAACATTCATAGTGATACCAAAAACTATTGGTATTCCACGATGATTGAATGGAAATCCTACCAGTGCTAACATCTATTCCAACACTGAACGTAGGTCACACAGTTTGTGTAACTGTTGTGTCAACGGGTAATCTATGTGATCCCGGTTTGCCCTATTTGTTCGATCATTGAGACTAACTGCCAAACATTTTGATCGACTATATACATCATCAACATAGGTTCGGTTTTTGATGATACAATGTGATGTATATTGATTTATTCAAAATATGAATATATCATTCTTCTTCACATTTTGTATCCATGAGCTTTGAAGATTTTCTTCATTTCACCTCGACGAACTTTCCATTTTTCATGATGCTTCCGATAAATCTTAATCATCATGAGGGGTAGAAAATTTACTACGAAGTTCAGTTTATGAAGAAAAATGCTTACAAGACTTAAGAGAATATGTTAGCCCATTTTACTTTACATCAAAAAGACATATGCACCGATTAAGGGGGAGTAAACAAGAAACCGAAGAAGATTTGTTGAAGAATAATTGTTTGTTTGAGGGGGAGCACGAATCTTATCCACATTTTTCTCTCAACAACAATTTTCAATGACCATAAATTGACAAAGCCACTACTTCGAGAAAAGACTTCCACTACAAACAGCTCTATCTATCTATGGGTCTACATTTTCGTCGATTTACATGAAATAATTTGTGAAGAAAAAGAAACCGACTCATCTTCAGAAATTTCTCACAAATTCTCAACATTTCCATTACAAATCTTAAACTGACAAATCATTCAATCCAAACCACAAATTCACATTCATATCCTTCCAAAATCTAATTGTATAAATCATTCTTTCCAAATTCTATAACAACCATATCCATACAAAAGCAAAACTGTTCAAATCTTTTGTATCATACAAAATACACATTATCCACATTCATTCAAATCTTAAATGTATATATCATTCTTTCCTATATACAAACATTCATACACACACATCCGAAACCTGTAACTTTCAAATCATTTCTTTCACACTACAAACCATCATTATCCTATCCTCACAAACCTCTATCCAAAATTAAATCTCCAACATTTCTAAATCCCAGTCAAATCCTTACCAAACAGATGTGTTCATTTCCAGAACTTTTAAATCTTTAATATATTCCTTTCAAGGAAGACATGGATGTAGTCCAAAAGCTCAAAAAGATGGAGATTGGATTATGATAAAGACAGATTAAGACAAGACTTCATGAAATCTTCTGAGATACTTTATATTGGATGAAAAGCCAATCAAATGTTTTTATTCTTATCTGATTATCAAGACGCTGAAACTAATACTACATCAAAAACTACTTAACGAGTAATTCAGTTTCAGACCTTGCTAGAGAAGAAGATTTCAAGATCAGGCTAATCCAAACTATTGCTATAAAGGGGGAGATTGTTAGGGTCATTTATATTGTAGAGAATAGTTAGGGGACTAGAAGTGTCATGTTGTAATAGTTATGAACTAGTCTTTAGTCTTAGTCATTGGGTTTATGCTTAATTAGTGTTAATTAAGCATGGTTTAGAGAAGATGTATAAAAGGCTTAGATGATGTATTGTATTGTAAGCTTTCCCACATTAACTGAAATTCAAGTTCTGAAAGTTTCAACAACCATCTCATTCTCTCTCAACTAACTCACACACACTTACACTAAGAACACACACACTATACTTCAATTCATCTTGTTTCTCAATGAATTAGCTCGATCTTAGTCTTAAACGAACTATCACCACATTTTTATAGCATGTTACAACAATAGATGTTTGTTATTTAATTATATAGGTTGATCTGATGAAAGATGCTTTAATATATAATCAGTAGCATTATTTCTATTAGCATTGTTAATTAAGGGGTTTTTTTTCTTCTTATTTTAGTTTTTCACTTATAATCTGTCTTTAGGATTCTTTATTGAAAATATTTGGATATTTTTAGGAAGGTTTGACGATTTATTTTGCTATTTTTTGAAATGAAAACCCATAAGAAGCCTTTGAAGATGTAATAAGCTAATACAAATGTTCAAAAAAAAAAACATGGTATAATGGCACCATCAATTTTCAAGACACAGAGTCATTGCAAGCCAAAACGTTAAATCAAATTTCATAATTATATATCATCATTATTTTCTTTTAAGAAACCCCAAATTTAATATGCGCCAAAAGATATTCGTGATAAGGCGGGGCCTTATGCCGCCTAATATTAGGTCACGCCCAACAACACAACCATGAGCTATTTAGTGTTGTAGCGCCTTTTTTATATCGGCAAATACCATAAAAACTTAGTCTTACCATAGTGCTAGAGACCTTGTTTGGTCGATTTACCTTATAACTTGAAACTGTCATGGCGTGTTTTGTATCATTTTTGTAATTATACACATTATATTTATAAATTAACATATTCGTAGCATCATATTTATAAAACACATTATAAATAATAGTAGTCATATATAAAATAAAGAGAATATCGGTATATTTACAAACTAGTATATGTTGATTTTTATTTATAATTTTAGCATTGATAATATTATTCTTTCTAAAATAGTTTTGTAATCTTCACGTGTAACATGTATGGTAGATACATTGACTTCTGGAGAGACTAAATTTAAAGTTTCAAATTTGTTAGATATTATGTGATAGAGAAACCAAATGTAAAAGACAACAATCCACATAAAACAAATAAGAACAACTAAGAATTCCGGGAGTGATCTTCTTGGAATAATAAAAAATAGAATGTTCTTACACTACGAGGGACTAATCCCTCTCTCTTACCAACAAGGTAGAGGAGCCACTAGACAAACTTAACAGAAAATGACCTACCCACTAACACAACGTCTATTCCCTTTTATTCTGCTCCTCCTTTCTGCAGAGACCAATTAGCCACTTTCTTCATTTGCCAACTTTGCCCTTCTAACAAATACCTTAATTGCCCTTTGAGTCTTGCTTTGGTATTTCCTTATCTCTATCATTACTCCCTCCATAAAAATCAGTCTTGTCCTCAAGACTGAAATCCGGAAATTGTTGTTTGAAAGCAGTTGCATCTTTCCATGTTGCTTCATCAATTGGATGCTCGTTCCACCATACTAGCCATTGTTCCTCCAATTCATTATCAACTGTGATGGTACGGGTACTCAAAACTTGAATCGGGGATACAATTTCCGACGCCGTCAGGTCCAATTCCGGGGGTAATTCAGCCGTCACGTGTTGTTGAACAGCCTTTTTTAGTAAAGAACTATGGAACAGTGGGTGGATTTTTGAGGTTGGCGGTAATTCCAGTTTGTATGCCACGAGCCCAATTTTTTCCACGATTTTAAAGGGACCAAAAAATTTGGCAGCTAGTTTAGGGTAGATGCAATTGACCACCGATAGTTGTCGATATGGTTTAAGTTTGACATAGACCCATTCTCCAATTTGAAACGAAACGTCACGTGTTTTTTTTATCTGCAATCGATTTCATTGTAGATTGAGCTTGTGACAAATGTTGTTTTAGTTGTCTAAGAGCTTCATCTCGGTCCAACAATTCTTGTAAAACAGCTTGAGCTCGTATTTCACCCGGAGCAAATTGAAGAACAGAAGGAGGTTTTCTCCCGTAAACGATCTCAAAAGGGGAAGTTCCCGTTAAGACATGGAAGGTGGAATTATACCAAAATTCCGCCCATGGTACCCACAACGACCAGGTCCGGGGTTGATCAACCGCAAAACACCGTAGATAAGCCTCCAAGCAACGGTTTATCACTTCGGTCTGGCCATCCGACTCCGGATGGTACACGGAACTCATGTTTAATTGAGTACCCTGGGATTTGAAAATTTCCCTCCAAAACACACTTAAAAAGATCGGGTCCCTGTCACTAACAATTGTCTTTGGAATCCCGTGGTGGCGAATGATTTCCCGAACAAACACCTCGGCCACTGTTTTTGCCGTGAAAGGGTGTTTTAATAAAAAAAAATGAGCATATTTTGATAACCGATTGACCACAACCAATATTGTGTCATACCCTTTTGACTTCGGTAGACCCCTGATAAAGTCTAACGAGATATCTTCCTAAATGGCTTGAGGAATAGGTAACGGTTGAATCTAAGATCTTCAATTGTGTCGAAGAACAAAGGGATAACTCACTTAATGTGCAACAAAATTGTTGCAACGATTTGCACTACACACAAGCATAAAACTGTTGAGTTTACACAAGAAAAATAACAAAGTGGTGGACAAAATATATACGTCTGACTCCATAAAAAAAACTTAACTTTTGCCACTCATTACATAGCCTATGCATATCTATATATATACACAAACACACACATGTATCTTGTCAACTAACTTCCTAATATTATGCCATGTTTAGCCAACATGGCTTTGAACTTATCAACTTTAAATGAAATGACAAATATACCCTTTGATAATATACGATTTATTCCAACAGAGATTGGCAGCTAAACGGCGATAGGTACGGAAGTAAAGCTAAACGGCGATAGGTACGGAAGTCACCCGAGTGTCCACCGCTTGCTGACTGGTGAAATTCTTGTATCAAAATTGGAATAAATTTTGAATTTTTTGAAATGATCAGCCTGTTTTGATAAAATAAAACTCCATTTTGACTTGTAAAACCCGGAAATTTATCCGGTTCTAAAGCGAATTTCTCCCGTTGAAGCTGAAGTTGTGGATCAGCCTTGATTTCCTCAATTAATTGAGCTCTTTGGACCCAAATCGGGGTCGAAATACCCGTCTGGAATTCCCTGTCTTCTGCTCGTCTTGATAAAGCATCCGCGACCCGATTTTGACGACCCGGTTTATAAAAAGTATCAAAATTGTATCCCAAAAGCTTAGCTACCCAGTTTTGTTGGTCGGGGGAGGTGATTCTTTGATGTAATAGGAACTTTAAACTTTTTTGATCAGTGTAGATTTTGAATTTAGCTCCCAATAAGTAAGCCCTCCAATGTTGTACTGCTAACACTAGAGCCATAATTTCCCGCTCATAAGCAGATTTGGCAAGGTTACAATCGCTAAGGCTTTTACTAAAATAAGCGATTGGGCGTGTCTGTTGCATGAGAACTGCTCCAATACCTCGTCCCGATGCATCACATTCCACTACGAAAGGCTATTGAAAATCTGGCAACCCGAGAAGAGGAGCGGAAATCATCGCCTCTTTAAGTTTAATAAAAGCTTCTTGAGCTTCCGTGTTCTACCCAAAAGCATCCTTTTTGGTCAAATCAGTCAACGGACGGGCGATGCTACCGTAATGTGTAATGAATTTTCTATAATACCCGGTGAGGCCTAAAAACCCACGCAACCCTTTTATGTTTTTTGGGATGGGGCAATCAAGCACCGCCTCAATTTTTTTGGGGTCGTTAGTGACACCATTACCATTAATGATATGTTCCAAATATTCAATCGAGGTTTGGCCAAAAACACATTTAAGGTTTGGCCAAAAACACATTTTTTGTGGTTAACTACCAACTGATTGATAAGTAGTAACCCCAAACCAAACCTTTTCAACATCATGAAGTGTTGGTCCCAACTAGGACTATAAACTAAGATATCATCAAAAAAGACGACCACATATTTGCGAAGGAGAGGTCGGAAGACATCGTACATGACGGCTTGGAAGGTTGTCGGGGCATTAGTTAACCCAAATGGCATTACCAAGTATCCATAGTGACCGTCATGTGTGCGAAAATCCGTTTTATCCACACTACTCGGCTCCATTCGAATCTGATTATAACCAGATCGCAAATCCAATTTAGAAAAAAAATTTGCACCGTATAATTCGTCAAGTAACTCGTCGACTACCGGAATTGGAAATTTGCCCGGGACAGTGGCCTTGTTAAGAGCCCGATAATCAAACACATCCGCCACGACTTGTCTTTCTTGCGGACTAGAATAACCGGGCTAGAGAAAGAACTCTTACTAGGACGAATCATACCGATTTTTAGAAGCTCCCGTACCTGATTTTCGATCTCTGTTTTTTGAACATTAGGATAACGGTAGGGTCTCACACATATGGGATCACCTGAACACTTTAGTACTATAGCATGATCATGTACTCGAGGAGGGGGTAATTCTGTGGGTTCTTTAAACACCCCTTTGTATATGTTGCAAACAGTTTGTAATTGGTTACTTTGTTCCTCATTAAAATCAGGGGAGATGTTTGTGAGGAAGGTTGAGCCCATAAGAAGGTTAGAATGGCTATGGGACAGTAATGACTGAAATGAAGAATTACGTGGTATTGTCTTCTTAATACCTTGGAGAAGAACCTCCTTGCCATTATAGTTGAACCTCGTTGTTGCCTTTTCCCAATTGTGAATCACATCGCCAAGGGTTTCTAACCATTCCATTCCCAACACCATATCTAAGTAATTCATTTCAAAGACAAGAGAGTAAGGTTACAAGGCCCTATAGTGACCGGTAAATTCATACCACGTTGGTTGATAAAAACATGGTGCCGGTAAATTTCTCCGATGCGCAACCCAATACTTTCATTAATTTACGAGAAATGAAGTTGTGGGATGCGCCAATGTGAACCAAGATTATCGTTGGAAATTCCCGTACCGCACCTTCCAATTTTAACGTTCCCCCCTGAGTGCAACTCATTTGCTGTACCAAATAACTCAAGAGACATACATGAGCCCGATGGAATAGGAGTAGGTAGGGGTTCGATAGGCTCCATTCCTTCTTCAAAAGAAGTAAGTAACCCCTCGTCACCGTCTCCTCATCGTTCCCTAGTAACAATACTCGCATAATCCCTTTTTCCGGAGATCTTCCCATTCCGTTCTCGATTAAGAGCGTATTCCCCGATTGCGATTTACCAATTGAGAGGTTTCCGTATTTTGGGGCATCGTCGATCTTCCCTGCCCTAAAGAACGAACAGGCTCAGATATGGGCCATCCCTGTTTGTCATTAAAGATAGTGGGCCTATTAAAGTTGGGCTCTCCTTTGTTGGGCCAAGGAGACCGTGTTGATGATGGATCCCAATTTCCACCACCAAAACCATCAGGATCGCTGTTGTGGTAACGAAATCGAGCGGCGGAAGCGGCGTCAGACGACGGGCGCAACAATTGTTCCACATCCCTAGCGAGGGCCATCACCTCCAATCTCGAGTGTGGGCGGTGTAATCTGACCCATTTCTTCACATCTTCTTTCAATCCCGCAATGAAATACCCATTTCTTTACATCTTCTTTCTCTCGTACCAATCCCCCAATTGGTACCAGAGAAAGGAAATATTCAAAGTCATCTATGTAATCGTAAACGGAGTTACCTTGTTTCATGGTCGATAACTGTTCGTACGGATTTTGGATATCCAAACCTCCAAAACGTTGCAGTAATTCCTTTTGGAAATATGTGCACGACATAGGATCGTACAGTTCCTTCACAATTGAGAACCAGTGAGTGGCAACACCCGTCATGCTCATTTGGGCTAATCGGAGACGGAGAGCATGAGGCGTGTTGTTGATTTCAAAATATAACAGAGCCTTTTGTAACCATCCATGGGGTCAAAACCCGAAAACTCTGGCAATTTTACCCGTTTAATCACATAAGGCAAACTTCCAGTGGGTTCCGGCGACCTGAGTGGTGTTTCTTCTTCCTCATCGTCTGTAAAAGGAGTACCGCCACCACCACCAGACGGCTCACCAATTGGCCTCTTCTCTTGTTGTTTTACCCAAGACATCATAAACTTTCTGAATTCCAGGGTTTCAGCACGTTTAGTAGATTGAGTAGTACGTAATTCTTCATTAGAACTTCGCAATTCCGTAAGGTCAGCTTGCATCTTCACAAACAAGTCGTCATGTTGATCCAAACGAGTAGCTTGTGAGCGTATTTCGAAGACTGGGTTAACAATGATGAAAAATCGAAAACAAAAAACAACACCAGTGTAGAGCAAGGCAAGGTCGGACCAATGACGGAGAAACCAAATGTAAAAGACAACAATCAACATAAAACAAATAACAACAACTAAGAATTCAGGGAATGATCTTCTTGGAATAATAAAAAATAGAAGGTTCTTACACTACCAGGGACTAATCCCTCTCTCTCTCTTACCAACAAGGTAGAGGAGCCACTAGACAAACTTAACAGAAAATGACCTACATACTAACACAACGTCTATTCCCTTTTATTCTGCTCCTCCTTCTGCAGAGACCAATTAGCCACTTTCTTCATTTGCCAACTTTGCCGTTCTAACAAATACCTTAATTGCCCTTTGAGTCTTGCTTTGGTATTTCCTTATCTCTATCATTATGGATCTAAAATATATTAATGTCGTTTTTCAGAACAATCTTGATCTTCATCTTTTTAGTATATAACGTGTTAGTCCCGGATAAGTGAATTGCTACACCTATACGCTTTCGCTGATCAATTTAAAAATAATGGCAACACTCAACACTTTTTAAACTTTTCTTTATTAATCAATAATGATACAATAAAGATGCCAGCAGTTTGCGTAATAGTTAAGAACAAATCCTAACTAAAGTGCTTGCATGTGATAGACAACAACATATATTATCTGAGACAAGTTTATGATCAACAAATGATCAAGCACAAGACCAAACACCTTCGTTATGCAGATTCAATTCTTGAATTAGATAACTAAAGTTAATTGGTGGTTTACACTTTGCTTAAAGGAATAAAGTTCTGGAGTAATTTTGGCAGCGTGTAACCTTGTTGGGTGCACACAGAAATCGATCGCTTAAGTCCTCAATTTATAGCATTAGGAACGTGGTGCCAAATGAATGATCGATCGATTCCATGTGTGAGAATTCCGTTGGTGCAGAGGATATTTCATGGGACGAGCACGACTAACGGAATTATGACAGTACTTTCTGTCGTCTTGTGATCGCCGATATCTTCTAGAAGATTTTGCAAGATATTCCCATAATCAGCGATGCACAAACTTGTGCTTTACTTGTGTCTTTCTGTGACACTGAAACTTCGGGCCTATGAACACTTTGGGCAGCCATGAGTCTTCAGCTGACCTTCAGCTTCAGTGACCTTCACTAAGAGTTTTACTTAGAGAAGTACATGTTCAATGGTTCAGTGTTATTGTCCAATGTGCGTTGAACCTGCTACAACTATCTGATCTGTTAACCAGTATCTGATTCCACACGGGGAACTGATCGTTGTTTCAGACAGTGATCAGATAGTGTAGCTGGGTAACTGAAATCCGAACTGATCAGATTCAGTTACCCACAATATGAGGAACTAATCCTCAGATTGTCTTCTAACTGTTTGCCTTTTTGTCTTCATTAAATCCCTTCAGTGGGGGACGCTTTTTAGCGACAGAAGAATCTCCCCCTATTTGATGTAGACAAATAGTTAGGCAACTCCCCTTGAATATATGAAGGTTTTTTATTTAACCTTGAGTATTTTTCACAATTCAGAGGATCTTCAACATACCTGGAAAATATTACAGTATATGATGATCTGATAAAATCTGATTATACTACAATTCATAACTCATATTTTCTTTTTGAATTTTTCTAATAATCTAGCAATTTAATCAACTCAAGTATGTCAAAATCATTATCATTTTAGTTGATAATGTTCATTCATCATGGAGCAAACGATAGAGTAAAGTAAATTGTCTTGGGTGCATGCAGGAAAAGTAAAATTGTTGTTAAGTTACAGACCATTGTTTTAAAACATAAACAAAATAAATTTTTCAAACGCTGGCACACCAACGCCGGTTTCTTCCGCCATCCTTCAGTAACTTACTCCTTCCTTCCTTTGTTGCTTCCTAGGCCCCTCCTCCAACATTCCTCCTCCTTGGCCTCACCCAGCTCTTCCTCAGACATCCCCAACTTCTTTGTTGTCCTCCTGAATTCCTCTTCTGGAGTCATCTGGACCTTCCGCTTTTTGCTTTTTGTAGGAGGGGAAGTTGCAGGACCTTTACCCTTGTCAATGGGAGGATTTTGGACATTTTTTTGCGGGAGCATGTGCAGAAACTCTTCCAATGCTTAGAGGAGCTAAGGATGGAGCGATTGGAATCCTGGTTGAACCACCAAGATGAGTTATGTTGACTTCCGGGAACTCTTCAAACCTGACCCCTGACCTCCTTTCGCGAGCGGCCATCGAATACCGCTCGGAGGTCATCCGACTCACTGTACCAACCTGAACACTATCACGATGAGCACCATCACGACCTGAACCACTACCAACATCACGAACTCTGTAATCTCCAGCATATCTCTTTCCACCACTGCTCCTATCGCCGCTACCCATTCCGGCCGGTTTACCAACAACCATGTACGATGTGCCTTTTTGAGGCAAAAATTTCTCCCCCTGAAAATGAGAGGTGGGAGCGACACCTTGAGCATTTTCTTCATTTATCAGTGGCTCAACAAGGTGGTTAGAGATGCGAGATGACAGGTTATCAATCCTTTCACCAATAGATCTTTCAAGATGATTAAACCGGGATGTCAGATCAGCGTTGCTGGAAGTGAGATTTTGGATGCGAGATGACAGATTATCAATCCTTTCACCAAAGTAATGCACTAATAGTTGCCTTCTACTAACTTTTCTAAAGTAGTGAAAGTTGTTTTAAAGCATTAACTCATGTCTCATATTGTAGTATTTTTCTAACCGTCTAAACTAATTCATGTGTTGGACATACTTATATTAGAGAGATTTGGGGGATAATAATTATATATAACTGTTAATAATAAGGATGTTGTTTAAGAGTGTATATTATGACTATATAATTTTATGTAAATTCAACATGGTGCGCTAATAACAACCTAACTTTTCTAAATTCTGAAATAATTGTTAAAAACACTAAGATCCAGTTTGGTAGCATATGGATAAATAACATCTGAATAATTCAAATTTTCTCTTAAACCTGTGTGATTAAGAAGGAAAAAAAATCCAATTTTTAATATGAAGGCTGATTAAAGTTTTCCAAACACTCGGCGTTTTTTTTTGGCAAAAAGTCTTTTTGTGGTCTTATGTCTGCATGCGGAAAGACATTTGAGAAAAAAACGTTTGTTTTTTGGAAGTCAGAAGATGAGGAAAAGTCTTTTTGGGGTCTGCTGTGATAAGACTTGGACCATAGTCTTCCAAGTTTGGAAGACATTTTAGTTCAACAAAAAAAAATAGTTTATTCACCGCCAGTACCACTACCATCCATAGCCACCACCAACACCACCTACCGTCACCACCACCCACCACAACCTACCGCCGCCACCACCTATCACCCACCCTCACCACCTACCACCACTACTACCACCACCACCACCATCATCTACGCCACCACCACCTACCGCCGCCACCGGCACCACCACAAACCACCTACTACCGCCACCACCTACCGCCGCCTCCACCACCACCTACCTACCACCGCCACCACCTACCACCACCTACCTACCACCGCCACCACCTACCACCACCACAACCACCGCCACCCACCCCAAAAACCACCATCAATACCGCCTCTAAAAAAAATATTTAGTCCACAGACATTGAAAAACAAACAGTCTTTTTCTTATAGACTGCAGACGTTTTTCCTCTTCAAAAACAAACATCACCTTTGTTAGTCCCGTAATAAGTGAAATTCAACACCTGTACACTTTCACTGACCAATTTAAGATTAATGGAGACACTCAACACTTTTTAAACTTTTCTTTATTAATTAATAATGATACAATAAAGATGCAAGCAGTTTGCGGAATACCTAAGAACAAATCATAACTAAACTGCTTGCATGTGATAGACAACAACAGATATTATCTAAGACAAGTTTATGATCAACATATGATCGAGCACAAGACCAGACACTTTTGTTATACAGATTCAATTCTCGAATCAGTTAACTAGAGTTAACTGGTGGTTTACACTCTGCTCGAAGGAATAAAATTCTGGAGTAATTTCGGCAGCGTGTAACCTTGTTGGGTGCACACGGAAATCGATCGCTCAAGTCCTCAATTTATAGCATTGGGAAATGTGGTGCCAAATGAATGATCGATCGATTCCACGTGTGAGAATTCCGTTGGTGCAGAGGATATTTCATAGGACGAGCACGACTAACGGAATTCTGACAGTACTTTCTGTTGTCTTGTGATCGCCGATATCTTCTAGAAGATTTGCAAGATATTCCCACAATCAGCGATGCACAAACTTGTGCTTCACTTGTTTCTTTTTGTGACACTGAAACTTCCAGCCTATGTACACTTCTGGCAGCCATGAGTCTTCGGATACTCATGCTTCTTCAGATGGCCTTCAGCTTCAGTGACCTTCACTAAGAGTTTTTCTTAGAGAAGTTTTTGTTCAATGGTTCAGCATTTTGCCCAGTGAGCGTTGAGCCTGTTACACTATCTGATATGTTAACCAGTATCTGATTCCGCACGGGGAACTGATCTTTGTCTCAGATAGTGATCAGATAGTGTAACTGGGTAACTGAAATCCGAACTTATCAGATTCAATTACCCACAATCTGAGGAACTAATCCTCAAATTGTTTTCTAACTATTTGCCTTTTTGCCTTCATTAAATCTCGTCAGTGGGGGATGTTTTTCAGCGACCCAACAATCTCCCCCTATTTGATGTAGACAAATAGTTAGGCAACTCCCCCTGAATATGTGAAGGTTTTATATTTAACCTTGAGTATTTTTCACAATTCAGAGGGTCTTCGACATACCTAGAAAACATTACAATGTATGGTGATCTGATAGAATCTGATCACACTATAGTTCATAACTCATATTTTCTTTTTGAGTTTTTCAAAGTATCTAGCAAGCAAATAAACTCAGGTATGTCAAAATCATCATCATTAATTGATGATATTCATGCATAACGACAAACAATAATAAAAGAGTTAACTGTTTTGTAGCATGCGAAAAAAATAAAATTTTTTTAAGGTACAGACAATTGTTTTTGAAACAGAAAAGATCACCCAGCAGCATCATCTGAGGATCGCCTTCACTCCTTTCTCCTTTTCTGACTCCCTAGCCCAAACACCCGTTCTTCTTCCTTTGGGGAAAATGGAAGCAAATCGTTCACATCCTTTTCTTTTTCCTTCATGAGTTCCTTGATCACCTGTCTGATAGCTTCAAGCGAAGGAGTGAATCTGATTGACTTCAAATTATTGAAGTTTTCTATTTTCAACTCTGCTATTCTTTGGAACCTCATTTCCTGATAAGCGCCTTTAAAGAAGAATCCTTATTCTGGTAGCTTAATACATTTTCCCTCAACTGGAACAACATGAAGAGGCATTGCGGTATTTAATCCTTCGCAGTTTGGCAGCTCACCTCTATCAACTAGCATCTGAATTTCCTTTGACGCAGAGGTTCTCCTGGATCTTTTCCTTGGTAGGAGGTCTGTTTCACTTGCACCTGATTTTCTCTTTTTGGTGCAGTTTTCCTTTACCTCGTTGTATTCTTCAATGAGCCTATAAATTTCTTTTAAAAGTCTCTGAGATACTTCAGCTTCAGTGAATTTATGTCGTGCTAGAATTTCTTTGAGTTCACTTATGCTGAGTCGATTGAGTTTGCTGAATGGTATGTAATCTACTTTTTCTTGGGGATCTCTGACTACTTCTACACGAGTGCCTTGGGCTTTGGAGTGACGAGTCCTGAGCTTTAGGATCGGTTCGTCTCTGATTATGGTTTCTTTTAATTTTAGCCATTCAAGAACCTCCTTTTTCTTTTCAGCTAACTGCTGAGCAATTCTTCTTTCAGACAGTTTTTGTCCATTGACAGCAGAGGCTTTGACATTGTCTTCTACGGCTACAGTTTCAACATCTCTTTCTGTTTCTAGATTCCCTATGGCAGTGTACCAAGTAAGCAGCCTCCCATATGATATCCCATAGTAATTATATAGTTTTCCAAAGACATTTGTACATATTGAGCAATATTTTTAATATGCTTGAGTTCATCTGAGAATTTTTGTAGTCTTTCTAGCACTTCCATCACGTTTCTTGTTTCTAGGGCTATTGAGATCCCTTCTTTTTCATGTTGAGGAGTTTTTGAACATGATGCCTCCTCTGCTTTTTCTTCTTGAATCCTGAAGACCTTATGAGTTCTTCTTTTCTCAGCTAAATCGGGGCTTATTACTTCAGATTGTAGAACATAGATTCGTTGTGGTCTTCTTGGAGGTTTGGGAGCAAAAAATTTTGTATCGTTACTACTTCCAGTACCAAACAAATTCTTTTCTTCAGTTTGTATAGCCCTGTATTCTTCAACCGAGTGACATGTTGCTTGGGCTGCACGAAGACGTTCTTCTGTTCATCTGTTAGGTCACAACAACCCTGGTTTGTAAGTTAATTGATAGGTTTATTATACTTAATGAAATATTAAACTGATTAACACAAGAACATAGTCAATGTATAAATCCACTAAGTGTGGCTTGTTGCGGAATAACAAGACCACTAATCAATTACAAATATGTGAAAGTGAAAACGTGAATTGGTGACTACTCCTTTGCCAAGTGATCTCTATTTATAATGATATAGAGATCTTACAAAATGGGCAAAGGAGAAATGGAAGGACTAGTCAATGAAAGTGACTAAGATCAAGGGATTTGATCTTAGTCAGTTACATTTGAGAATGTAACTCAGTCCTTCCACTCAGTATTGGATTTCCAATACTGAGTTCCAATACTGAGCGGCCAATACTGCCTACTCAGTATTGGACCCAAACTTAGCTAAATTCTACAAACCATGTTTAGCTAGTCTAGGTTGTCTTGTTATCTTAAGATCCTAAAGGGTTAAGGCTTTTTGCCTTAACAATCTCCCCCTATCTAATGATAACAAGACAATTTTACAAGGAGAACTTAAATACACAACAAAAATAAGAGGACAGTAGAATCTTCTTCTTCATCAAAACAGCTGAGTCTTCTTCTTCATCTGTTGTTGATGGATTCATGCTCATAGAAGACCTCTTACTTGATATGGATGCACTCTTCTCTCTTCTTCAGTTCATCATGTCTGTTGTTAAGCACAACAACAATCTTCTTTCTGAACCAAGAGTCCTCCTTCTTGGTTATCATCCATTTCAGTCCAACTAGATGACTGATAGGGGCTTTTGGAAAATCTGCTTCAGTGATAAAGCCCTCCATATCCTCTGGGGCGGTGTACATATATATCCAGAGGTTGGATATATGGTGCTCTTTTGGTCTTGATACAAGGTTAGGAGGTACAGGGTATGTGTTAAAAAATCTGAATGTGTTAAGGCATTCATGTTTATTGTTCTTGTAGGCTTCAGTCATCACACTGAGTGCCCTGTAATCCCCTTGATATAGTATGCCTTTCTCAAAGCATATTGCAGCAACAACCCATATTTCATCTAACATTACTTGGGCTTCTGAAGATCTTGATGGCAACTCCTTTATCAGTTTGGTAATCTTGATCCAGTCTTGGAGTCCCATATTCTAGATATCATGAAGGAAGATCTTCATGGGAGGACTGACTGGTCCAGTGCAGAATGCAACTATGGACCTATCAACAGTTTTGACTTTAATTTTTTGTTGACATCAATGTTTAGCCAGTATATGTCCCTCACTCTAAGAAATGCTCTGTTTCTCAGCATACCCATTCTGTTCTCCATATACCTTGTTTTTTGAGCCACTATGTTCCAATACTGTTGTAGAAGATCATCTCTTTTTCTTCTTATTCTGTGAGATGTTGATGGAACATTAGCCTCAGTATCAGTATCTGGATCTTCTTCTTTGATAGGAAAGAACTTTTGTGCCTCATCCTCAATCTCTTGAGCAGTCATTCTGGAAACCTCCCCAGTATCACGAACAGATCTTCTAGGTCTGGTGATTAAAGGAGCTGAATCATATTCCTTATTTGATTCAGAAGACATGACTACCCTTGTCATTCTTCTAGTTATTGGCCTTCTAGGAGCCCTAGAAGCCACTTCAACATGAGGAGAGTGTGGTTGTTTTGGGGGCTCTTCATCATCGGAAGATGATGATGAAGAGCTTTCTTGATCAGCCACATCCAGTGCAAAGTTAAGGAAGTTTTGAGATGGCACTGGATTGGGTTCTTCATCTTCATCATCAGCAATGGGCCAGACAAAAGGCCTATAGACAATGATCTTCAAGTTGTTCTCCTCTTGAGCACGAGACTCAGTATCAACTTGCTGAGGTTGGGCAGTCTCCCCCTGAGCAAATGGCTCAGATGGTTCTTCAAGTTGGTGCAGGACTGACCTCCCTCTTTGTCTTCTTCTCTCATACAGGAACCGAAGTGGTTCAGTATGAATGAGTTGCTGCTGTTGTTGTTGTTACTGTGGAGGTTGATCTTGATTCAACTTTCTTCTTTTCTCCCCTGAGCAGATGGCTCAGGTTGATCAACCTCACCTTCTCTTTGTCTCTTCTCCCCCTTATTTTTATCATTTGATGGGGAAGGATGAGGTTCAGTATCACCACCTATGTCCCCTTCTGGATCATCTTGGGTGGGGGAAGGCATAGGCTCGGTGGCAGCATCAGTATCACCCTCAGGATCAGCATTGGAGGGTGATTTACGTGGCTCGGTATCATCTCCACCTTCATCTTCATTGTTTCCACTGACTTTTGGTGGAGTTGGTGGAGGTTGATGTTGTTGTTGGAGTAGTGCCACTGACTGTTTTAGAGAGTCAATTTCACTACTCATGGTGTTCATTCTGGCCAGAATGTTGTTTTGAGTGTTCTGCATGGCCAGAATCTGCTGCATGATTGTTTGTAGAGTCACCTATTCTTCTTGAGCCTGAGATGCTTGAATACCCTGCACAGATGGTGCTAAAGAAATAAAAATATAAAATTGGTTACAAAGAAAGGTTTATCAAATAGAATTGTGTTGTTGTTTAACTCTATAATCATTTAAATAGAATTTTGAAGTCTGTATTTCATCTGGTTCATGATGAAATATTGTGGACTTGTGCAAAGCATGTGTAAGAAGTTTTTAGTAAAAAGTGAGTGTGAAATATAGTAGCTCAGTATAGGATAGGTCACATTTTTCTGAAAAGGTTTAGGTTTGGGAAAACGAAGCCTGGGATGTGCTTCTTTTTATTTTCAATGTTTATCATTCGGTATCAGAGTGATAACAGAAATGTGGCTAAACCCCATGGAAAATATTTGGCTAATGTGGCTTAAGGGTTTGTGATCACTTCTTAAATCATGTGATCCATCTCAAAAATAAGTTGGACATGATTCAAGCAGCACCAGTGGGTGTCAGTGTGACATCAACCACCATTGTCTCTTTAAATGATGAGACAACTGTAGACTGACATTGATCAATAGAGTGCTCAGTGTATGAATGTCGCATAGTAGCAGTGGGCTAACTATGTTGGCCATAATAGGATATATATTTGAAAGATCGTTTGAGACTTTGGTCAGTATTGAGTTGGTACAGGCCAATACTTAGTCTCTATGGGGGAAAATATTTTATATATATAGAAGTTTAAGGTTTTATAGAAATTCATACCTGAGACTTAGTCAGACTCCTTTCTCCCGTCTTCAGAGGTCGGTGCTGGATCATTTGTGTGTTGATTTGAGCCTCCAGCACCCTCTGGACCTGCTTGTCTTCTATCCTGAGCACCTTCCAGTGTGTGTTGCTCATACTGAATCTCCACATCAAGAGGAACATGAGGTTCCTCAATTGGTTAAGCAATTGGTTCTGGTTCAGGACCTGAAGGGTTGAAGTTGCAGCAATAACATTCTGCTCTTCAAGAGATGCAGTCAATGATGGTACATTAGTGTGATGCACCTCTTCTGAAGATAGAGCTCCCATTATCACCGGAGTCAAACTTCTTCTTCTTCTTCTTCTTCGTGCAACCAAAGGTTGCTTAAGTGACTCAGTGTCAGAATTTGATGCAGGGCATCCGGATCCTGTTCATGGTGTGGAATGATAGGTTGCACTGGTTCTTCTACTGGTTGAGCATCCACCATCTCAACATCTTGATTATCATTACCACCACCATGATCATCATCATTATCATCATCACCACCACTGTCTGCTGCTGAGTCAGTACCAGAATCATCTTCATCATCATCATCATCTATGTGAGCCTCAGCAATGGCTAAAATGTTTGCACTGAGTGGTGGTTCATCTACCCTTGGTTGATGAAAATATATCCTCTCGTGAATTGGAGGAAGATCAACTCTAATGCCATCAAAATTATCTTACATGGCATTTGGCATTGAGTGTTGAAATATAAGAGACAGAAACATACAAAAAGGAACATTAGGAGCTCGGATTCTGGCTTGAACTAGAGAGGCCAACTCATTGAATATCCATCTTGCATAGTCAATCTGCCTTTTGTGGTACATAGCATATACCATCTACATCCCAAAGTCATTGATTTGATCAAGGGCTCCTGTTCGATGATTATTGTGAAAATCATAATCCCCCACATTGGGCCAAATTCATGCCTCTTGATTATGCCCGTTGTGTGCTGTCTGCCTAGGAGAGGCAATACTGATCGTACAGTATCACGATCAACAAATTCTTCATACTGGGCATGAGCGGGCAAACGAAGTGTTTCTCTAATGATTGTTGTTGAAATAAATGCCCTTCGTTCTTCTCTAATGACCCACCCTGCAATCATGTCTGGTGAGTCCATTGCTGCTGTGTACCAGAACTCACAAAGCATTGTATGGTATATTGCTCTCGGAGAAACTTGGAGAGCGTGTGAGATTGGGCTATGTCGAAGACAAGTAACCATCTGTCTGAACGGAAGACATACCCAACCTCCAGGAATGACGAAATTCGCCGTGATGTTATTCCTTGAAAATTTAGGAAGTTCATCACGTTGAAAATCCTTCGCTGGTGCAGCATTTGGTGTGACGAACTGGAAATTTGCCATCTTTAATATGTGAATTACGAATCGAGAAGTGTTTTGCTTGAAAAATGAGAGTGGAAACGTTAATCGCGGAGAGAAAATAGAAAAATTTAGAATAAATAACTGTTAGAAAGTTTTAACTGAAAGGAAAAATGGTTATTTATAGAAAAAAGGAAATAATTACGGTATTGGGAAGTTAAACCGGCTAAAATGACAGCCTTATCCTGTTCCAACGGTAACTTTCTTATTAAGAAAGGTTACCGTTGGGGAGTATAGGGGTTAGAATCAGTTTAACACTCCAGGACTTCCAATACCGAGTTAAAAAAAATTAAATCAGACGAGTGATATACCGAGTTAAAAAAAAATTAATAAAACATTTAATTTAATCTGTAAATTAATAAAAAATAAAAAATATTTAATTTTGATAAATCAGACGAGTGATACTGAGCCGGTCAGTATTAGAACTAATACTGAGCAGACAGTATCAGAAAATTTTTAGAAGATTTAAGGATTTCGCATGCCCAATTGCCCTAGTAGATACATAAACCTTTCTTCAGAGAGAGGTTTAGTAAACACATCAGCCAATTGGTCCTCTGTAGGAACGAAATCTACCTCAACCTTACCCTTTTCCACATTATCTCGAATAAAGTGGTGTCTGATATCAATGTGCTTTGTTCTTGAATGAAGGACTGGATTCTCAGTGATAGCAATAGCACTCTTGTTATCACAATGAATGGGTGTTTTCTGAAAGTTGAACCCATAGTCCATAAGTTGATACTGCATCCATAAGAGTTGAGCACAACAACTTCCTGCAACAACATATTCTGCTTCTGCAGTAGAAGTTGCTACTGAATTTTGCTTCTTGGATGACCAACGAACTAATTTTCCACCAAGGAATTGACATCCTCCACTTATACTCTTCCTGTCTAACCTGCAACCTGCAAAGTCTGCATGTGTGTATCCTTTAAGATCAAAGTCTGAGTCTTTAGGATACTAAAGACCCATGTTGGGAGTACCTAAAAGATATCTAAAGATTCTCTTAACAGCTTTTATATGTGATTTCTTGGGATCAACCTGATACCGAGCACACAAGCATGTTGCAAACATGATATCAGGCCTGCTAGCTGTTAAGTAAAGTAAGGAACCAATCATACCTCGGTATGTGGATTGACATACAGGCTAACCAGTCTCATCCTTACTTATCTTATCCTGAGTACCCATAGGAGTGTGCATGGAAGATAAAGTTTCAAATTTGTATTTCTTTAGCATGTCATGCACATACTTACTTTGGTTTATAAAAGTGCCATCAGGATTTTGATCAACCTGTAAACCAAGAAAATAAGTAAGTTCTCCCATCATACTCATCTGATGCTGAGATGACATTATCTTTGCAAACCAATCACACATAGATTTGTCAGTGGATCCAAAGATAATATCATCAACATATATCTGAATGAGTAAGATGTCAGACCCTTTCCTTTTTGAAAATAGAGTTTTATCAATTTTACCTCGTGTAAATTTATTTTCAAGTAGGTACTCAGACAAGGTATCATACCAGGCACTTGGAGCTTGTTTGAGCCCATATAAAGCTTTATCAAGCTTGAAAACATAATTAGGAAATTTAGGATCAACAAAACCTGGGGTTGTTTAACATAAACTTCCTCTTGCAGTTTTCCATTTAGAAAGGCACTCTAGACATCCATTTGATAAACTTTGAAGTTCTTGAAAGCTGCATATGCAAGATACAGCCTAATGGCTTCAATTCTTGCAACTGGTGCAAAAGTTTCATCATAGTCAATGCCTTCTTCTTGCCTGTAACCCTGAGCAACCAGTCTTGCCTTGTTTCTGATTACAACACCATCCTTGTCCATCTTGTTTCTGAACGCCCACTTAGTACCAATAATAGTTTTGCCAGCAGGGGGTGGTACTAAGTTCCATACTTTGTTTCTTTCAAATTCTGTAAGCTCTTCTTGTATAGCTTCTACCCAGTCTTCATCTAATAAAGCTCTGCAGCTTTCTTTGTTTCCATGGTAGATAGAAAACTTGAAAAGAAACAGAATTTGGCAGTGGCTTGAGGTTCAAATGCTAACTTCCTTCTTGTTTGGACACCTTGTTCAATTGGACCAATGATATATGAGTGAGGTTGTCTATGTGTTCCCTTAGATTGTTTCTTAAGAGAGCATTTGAAGCAAGGTCAACAATATCTTGTTGAACTGGGGTGTTATCTGTCTGATACTGATCTGAATCTTGTTCAGTATTAGACAGTTCAGGTTGATGTTCTTCTTCATTTTGCAGATCTAAGGTGGATTCTTCGGAAGTGTTGGATGTTTCACCTTCTTCATATTTGGAGTTGTTCAGATCAATAATTGGGAACTCAGTATTGGGGTTCTCAGAAGTGGGAACCTCAGTATTTGTTGCAGTTGTATCATTTTGAGTTCTGAATTGATCAATATCACTCATACCATGATCAACATAGTATAGATGAAACTTGGGCTGGTCAGCATTGGAGTTTTCTAGTTGTAATATGCTTCACGCTCATGACATATAGTTATATGACTAGACGTACATGATCCAATAGGGTCACACACATATAAACTGAGATACCATTTAATATATATATATATAATGTAATTATTGTATTTACATTATTTATATATCCTAAGTAACAAGAGATAATTTAATGGGCTTAATAGTTAAGCTTGATTTAATGGACAAAATAAAAAGGCTTAATGGATAATCCCAAAGGACATTAGGCCATTCTAATATAAGATATTAGAAAATCTAAAGGGTAAATTACAGTTTTTGTCCCTGACCTATGGCCGATTCGGGGTTTTTGTCCCTAATGTTTTTTTGTCGGTTTTTTTGTCCCTTAAGTTTTTCAAATTCTGGAAATTTGTCCTTCCGTCTATTTTTGGCCGTTAACTGACGAAAAATGTAAGGCATGTGAGGGCATTTTGGTCATTTTTACAATTCTTCATCTTCTTCAAGAGATAGAATGCAGAAGAAGAATAAAATCGTTGTTTAATTAGTACGGACAAAAGTTAGAATGCAGATGATACTATTTCACTACTCACACAGGTTCATAGCACGCCGAACACACTAGGGTTCTTTACCGGTGCAATTGATCGAAGTCAACAGCTGTGAAATTTACTGAAAAAGGATTCCGGCAACACGGTGAGTATGTACGGATACGATGTATCGATCTACGATTACGGTTTTTCTAATTCTGCGATCACCAATTCCATCTATGGAAATCCGATGGCTGCTGCGATCGAATATGATGATGAACTGTACGCTAGATGACGGCCGCCGATGAGGCAGAGGTCTCCAATCGAAAACCCTAGCAGTCCGCCGAATCGTGGCACCTCTCCTCTTCCTCTAGGCATGGATTGGAGTCTACCTCCACGTATCTGGGTACGAAATATGATTCAATCATCCTCATGAACTTTTTGAGCTTCTGTTTGATTTCTAGATGATTTCGATTATTGAAGAACCCTAGATCTGGTGAAGAAGATGAGCTGGTCAGAGGGAAAAAGGAATCGAACACAACCCTTTCTCCAAACACCTTTCTTCTTCACTTGTTGTTCTGTGCCACCGCCGGAAATGGGTGTGTGGCCGGAAAAACATGATTCAGGCATGAAGGAGGGTTCGGGTATGATTCATTCTACTCCAAATGACATGGCGAGTGATAACCCCATGTTAATTTCTGCTTCCAAACCGAAGTCGCCGGAAGTTCGCCGGAGAAGACGAGTTGCAGGTGACCGGAGAAGATTCGAGCAGTGGGTTTGTTGAACAAAAACTTGAAGAAGATGAAATGCAAAGAAAACTTATACAGTACAACATGAGATAGGGGTAATATGGGGAAATCACCAAAAATATCGTCAGTTAACGGAAGATTTTGGACGGAAGGACAAATTTCCAGAATTTGAAAAACTTAAGGGACAAAAAAACCGACAAAAAAACATTTGGGACAAAAACCCCAAATCGGCCATAGGTCAGGGACAAAAACTGTAATTTACCCAAATCTAAATAATCTAAGGGGCATGAAAGTTGCGCCTCTCTTTTTTTGGCTTTCTCTGGATCACGGACGAAAACAACAAAGACACAATTTGGGTGTTCTTTGTCTAGCACGTGTGAACAAAAGGATTTGCAATTCCTTTTGTCTCTTGCTATTATTTCAACGAAATATGTGAAAGATTAATAAAGAAACCATTCTTTCTAATCTTTTCGTATGTAAGGTTCCGTAGACAACACAAATCGTTTGGTGTTGGAGATTGTTACTTTAATGGACTAACATCCTATGGTATTGTTTGAGGTGTAATGTGGACTAATCTAGAGGGATTCAACTCTATTGAATTCTTGCTTTCAACCGTATAAATCATCCTCATTCATTCGTGTATTCAAAGGCTTCAAGGGTATGATTTCTACATACTAATCTCTTTGATTATTTATGCTTAATTACTTCGTCAATATGTTGATCCTTGTGTGGTGATTTATGTTATATTTCCGCTGCGTTTTCTTTGATTAAACCGTAAATCACTAACAGTGGTATCACGAGTCATCATATTGATGATTTAATTAGCAAGTTTTTGTAAAAAGTAGCAAATTTTTTTTATAAAATTGGGTTAAAAATTTGAGTTTTTGGAACCCTAATTGCTACTTGTTACAAAAACAACATCAAAAAATTAATCTAGTTATTATATTTTTTGATTATTTGGCTTGGAATTTAATTTTTAAATTTCGTTTTTTGATATGGCAAAACATGTATTTTTGTCATATCCCAAGCCAAAGCCTTGTCAATTGTTGCTTGTTTGTGCAAACCGACGAAAACCTACACCATTTGTGATTGAATGTGATTGTGTTTGGTTGTTTGGTTGTTTTGGGAAAAGCCGTGTTTTTGGCTAAATTGTTGTAATTGTTTAATTTTTTCTTTTATTTTTGGTGCCATTTTTTTGGCGCAAATCTCAATTGTAAAAGTAATTAGAATAGTTGTATTTTGTTTCTTTTTATTTTGTAATTTGTTGACAAAAGTTGAAGAAAAGATGAGGACAAAACAACAATTTTCGGCACCTTCTGCGCAGCTGCACGAAAACTGATTTTCCCGGAGATTGGCTATTCTGATGGACCTGAAACCACCATTAAAATTTCCTCAACTCGGAGACCTACAACTTTACAAAGGCTGTGAAGACCACCAAAGACTCCTTCAGTGACTTTTCGGGCCTTCAAGTCAGACTGTTTTTCTGGCAGATTGCATTTGTTTCACAAATTTGGTTCCTACTTGCCCATGAATGTCTTGGAGCAAGTGGGAGCCCATTGGGTTTATGTAGGCCCGTTTGGGTTCATGGTGGCCCGTCCCCTAGTTTGACCCTTCAGTCCGTCGTGATGACTCACGTGACCGATACTAGGCTATCATCGGTCGAGGTTTGCACAAAATATGTTGCATGTTTTTCTTTATGTTTGTGGTTGTTTTCATTTCTATTAGATACAAATAATAAAACAATTAAAATACGATTTTAGACACAAACATTAAAACATCCAAATCTTTGATCATCTATGATTACTTGTTAATCATTGATGATTAATCTTTAATCTAAAGTTGTTTTGAGATTAAACAAAGTTTAAATACGATTTGAAACATAACCCTTAATAATCGTTTAAAGTTTTTACCGTTTATTAAACGACTTATGAAGTGGTATGAATGAAGTACATGATTCATTCACATCTTAATAAAATTTTATATTAAAATTTAAGTCACGCCGTCCAATCGGTTGAAATCACCTGCTTCTACTTTTAAATTCACGTGAGACGTGGTTTGAATTTAGATCCGAGGTCATTATTGTCTACACGTGAGACCTAGATTTATTTTGACACGAGTTCACATTGGATGACTTAATCGAGTTAACGGTGAGACCTTGACACGAGACGAAGATGTGACAAACATGCCACTTGACCCTAGATGCTTGTTCACTAGGTGCCATGAAGTCCCATAACTCTAAGACTTGCACTTGTAATGCAATTGTTGATCGTCACCTACCTATTGGATCTATCATCACTAGCAGATCAACTGAAGTGATGATAGAAGCTCAATGAGGGTCTTAGCTTTTCATTAAATTAATTGGGTAGTTAATTTTTTTAAAGAAATTATTATCGAAAATACTATTTTTTGAACTTTGTGTGTTATACAAATAACAACAACATCAAAACCTAAGTATCTCCACTCTAAAATCAGTTCTTGAAAACTGAAACTAACTAATATCAACTTTATTGACTGATATCGAACTCTAAGGATTGTCCTTAAAGATGAGATTAAGTTGATACACCTATAAGAGGCCTTACCTGAGGCACCTCCTATCAATGCTTATGCTGCTGTTCGTCAAGCCTTTACCGAAACATTTAACGAACACCAAGAAGTCGCTACTCCTATGCTTGTGAGCATGAACCCCGAGATCCGAAAGAACTTCGAGGAACTCACAGCATATGACACGATAAGCGAGTTGAAAATGATATTTCAACAGCAAGCAGAACATGAACTGTTCAAAACAGTTAATGCATTCCACGCTTAGAAGCAGGGGAGGCCAATCAGTTAGCACTTACATCTTGAATATGAAATGCTATCTTGATCAAATGGGGCGTCTTGGTTACCCATTGCCACAAGTTCTTGGAATGAGCTTGATTCGTACCTCACTATCCAAGGACCATGACCAGTTTGAAAAGAGTGTTAAAAATACATAGCATGGGGAAGACAATTGGTGAATTACATGCTATGGTCAAACTAGTTGAGCAAAGGTCACCCAATACTTTTCTAGCAATCAGGGAAGGTAAACCGCAAGCACAAGGTAAGAGTCTAGGTAAGGGTAAACTAGTTTACTTTTCCAAACCTACGATTCCCCCACGTGCTAAAAAGGAGCACCCTACAAAGGATATTTCTTGCATTCATTGCAATGAAACCGGCCATTGAAGGAGGATCTGTCCTGCCTACTTGGCAGAGTTGATGAAGGACAAATGTGTTCTAGCTAGCACATTAGGTGTCTTCATTATAGAACTCTATACTTTTACTAATAAATCTTGAGTGTATGACACTAGTTGTGGAACTCGCATTTACACAAATGTGCAAGATTAAAAGTGAAGTAGAAAGCTAAAAGAATGCAAGCTATGATCTAATCCTTCCTAATGCGTTAATTATTGTTTTGAACAATTGTCAATTATGCATTGTTTAGCTTTATCGTTTGTTGAATAATGAGTTATTCAAACTATTATGTATTATCATATTTTGTTTTATGAAAATAACATGTTTTTATAACTATTCCTTGTAATAGTATATTTAAAATTAATATGCATGATCCCAATTCAAACGTTAGTTCTATATACAAATGTAGCACTCAATAATCCAAAACAATTTGGATTCCATTACCTAGAGAATTGTCATATTTTCCGCATAAACAAGAAACACATTTTGATACTACAACTCGACGGGCTTCTTAACAAATGATTATGAATCATTTAAATGCCTCTCTTGTATATTATGGAAAGATAACAAGAAAGCTTTTCTCCCATGTTAGGCGAAAGAGCTAAAGATCTACTTGGACTCATACATACTGATGTATGCGGTGTGTTTAGAACAAAGACTAGGAAAGGTGCCACCTACTTTATCACTTTCACTGATGATATCAGTCGCTTTAGATATGTTTACTTGATTAAACATCAACATGAAAGCTTTGATGATATCAGTCGCTATGGTTATGTTTACTTGATTAAACATAAACATGAAATCTTTGAAACGTTCAAAGCTTTCTAAAGTAAAAGTAGAAAATCAACTCGCCAAGACAACAAAGGCATTCCGTCCTGATCGAGGAGGAAAGTACATGAGCCAAGAGTTTCTGGATCATCAAACAAAACGTGAAATTGTCTCACAATTCACTCCTCCATACACTCCACAAGATAATGGTGTGTCTAAAAGGAGATATCGGACCCTACGTGACATGGTTCGATCTATGATAAGTCCTACTACTCTTACACTATCCTTTTGAGGGGCATGCACTAAAGTGTGCTGCTCGAATAGTTAATATGGTTCCAACCAAAAGGTTAAAAAGACACCATATCAAAAATTTGGCATGGGAAAGTCCCTAATTTGTCTTACTTAAAGATCTGGGGTTGTAAGGATCTCGTGGAACGAGACATGCCGAACAAACGTGAGCCCATATCTATCAATTGTATCTTCGTTACTATTTTACTACCCACCCGACAACAAATTTTTGTTGCTCGGTATGCTGAGTTTCTTGAGAACAGTCTCATTTCACAAAGCAAGTGGGAGCACTATAGACTTTGACAAGATTCAAAGTGAAGATGCACAACATTCTGGTAACACTAGAAAATATCATACTAAGGCTGGACATATAGATGTTGGACCATAGAATGATGTTGTTCCCATTTGTAGGTCCGCAAGGACACCTCATGCACCTGAACAATATAGATTTATGTCGATGTTGGGGAGAAAAGTTTCGAGGATCATAATGAACCCCCTAACTATCAAGTTCCATTATCGAATTTTGAATTTGAAAAATGACTTGAAGCTATGAATGCAAAAAATGAAATCCATGAGAGACAATCAAGTTTTGAACTTGGTTGGTCTTTCTCAAAACAGTAAGACTGTTGACATGGATGAAAATATACATACCTATAAATCTCTTGTAGTAGCAAAAGGTTACACTCAATCCTACGAGATTGACAATGATGAAACATTCTCGCCTGTTACTAAAGACATTAGGATTCTTATAGCCAAAGTAGTGTACTATGACTATGAGATTTGGTTAATGATGAAATCAAAATGTTTGTTTCACCTAAAACCCAAAATGAGCATGTGTATATATGAAAGCTAGTGGGAGCATTGTCGTTTCTCAAGTCATACATGTTAATGACATGTCACTCATGTGAAACAATATACCAATGCTACAAGATGAAAATCCTGGCTTGGAAAATGTTTTGACATGAAGGATTGAAGAAATACGACACACATACTTGAAGTTATGAATCTATTGGGATAGATCAAAGCGGTTAATTGGTTTAAGTCAAAGTGTTTACATTGACAAAATTCTAAAACGGTTTAGAATGGATGCTCCCAAACGAGGATGTCCTCGTATGCCACACAATGTAAACTTGAGTGAGACTCAAGGACCTTCCACACCTAATGTGGTGAAGCGAATGAATGTAATCCCCTATGAATCGGCTATTCCATTCATCATGTACCCTATAAGGAGCACTAGGCCAAATGTAACGTCCTTAGGGGACCTTACTAGAAAATACCAACAAAATCCACGAGAGAGTCACTAGATTGCTATTAAGAACACATTGAAGTATTTTTGAAATACTAGATATATGTTCCTTGGTTATGGTGGAGATACCAAACTGAAACTAAGTATACTTGCTATACTTATGTTGGTTTTGAAATAGGTCGTGGTGACGCTAGATCCTATTTACGAAGGTTCACTACATACGAATGATTTATCGAGATATGTGAAATTCGTACTCTTAAAGTTCAAACGGATAACTAACTAGCTGACACTTTATCGAACTCAATGTCTTGTACCAAACATATTGAATATGAATGGAACATTGGACTTCGACAAGCTAGTAGTTTCATGTAAATCTGTTTTTAGTATTTGAATAATGGAACGTTGAGCAGTTTTTATAAGAATAAATTGATATATTTGATATGATCGTTTTTATATGAATATCTATTGTGTTCTATATTTGCATGTTTATATCCTTGAATATTTACTGTGTTTTATATTCTAAATTGTCCATTGTCATATTAATAATATGGGAATATTATTAAGACAAATATGAGGGCATTGATGATATGATCTTAGTATCACCAAGGATGATGAAATCAAACTCACATGTTGTTCATTGTGATGCACAATTGGACTGACCCAACCTATGAGAAATCACTTCCTGGATTTATGTCACAAGTGAATCTCACAAAGGCTTTATCTCTTATCCTTTGACTTGATATTCAAGTTGGTTTATGTGTGTGGAGTGTCAAACTTTGATGTGGTTAAAAGCTGACCTGAATAAGGCTGCCATAACAACCATCTTCAGGTTTGACATTAAGCATATATTAAACACGTGTAGTCAATAAAGAATTTGTTCCTCCACATGTTTTGATTAGATACTACTGGGCCCCTCGATTATTTGAATAGATGCTTGTACGGCCGTACCCAAATGTAATCAAGATGAATCTTGATCGGTTTTGTAATCTACTTCAATGTAAAGATCGAGAAACAGAATCGTTGAAATTTTAGATTGACATTAATCCTTGTCTAAAATTCAACACGGTATCAGTAACAAAAGGATAACTTATTGAAAAACTTTGAACCTGGAATTTCTGAAACTCACTCATGTACTTCTAGGGGCATTGGCGGGTTGCTAGACTCTAACCTTTGCTTGTATAACTACCTGATGTTATGACGTGCACAAGTGGGAGCTGTTGGAATATGCTTCACGCTCATGACATATAGTTATATGGTTAGACGTACATGTGCCTATAGGGTCACACACATATACACTGAGATACCATTTAGTGTGTATATATATATATATATATATATATATATATATATAATGTAATTATTGTATTTACATTATTTATATATCCTAAGTGACAAGAGATAATTAAATGGGCTTAATAGTTAAACGTGATTTAATGGACAAAATAAAAAGGCTTAATGGATAAGCCCAAATGACATTAGGACATTCTAATATAAGATATTAGAAAACCTAAATAACCTAAGGGGCATGAAAGTTGCGCCTCTCTTTGTTTGGCTTTCTCTGGATCACGGACGAAAACAACAAAGACACAATTTGGGTGTTCTTTGTCTAGCACGTGTGAACAAAAGGATTTGCAATTCCTTTTGTCTCTTGCTATTATTTCAACGAAATATGTGAAAGATTAGTAAAGAAACCATTCTTTCTAATCTTTTCGTATGTAAGGGTCCGTAGACAACACAAATCGTTTGGTGTTGGAGAATGTTACTTTAATGGATTAGCATCCTATTGTATTGTTTGAGGTGTAGTGTGGACTACTCTAGAGGGATTCAAGTCTAATGAATCCTTGGTTTCAACCGTATAAATCATCCTCATTCATTCGTGTATTCAAAGGCTTCAAGGGTATGATTTCTACATACTAATCTCTTTGATTATTTATGCTTAATTACTTCGTCAATATGTAGATCCTTGTGTGGTGATTTATGTTATATTTCCGTTGCGTTTTCTTTGATTAAACTGTAAATCACTAACATTTTCTGGATTACGTAAGGTTTCTAGACCACTTATGTCCTCCTGTGCTGAATCAGAATGCACATCCGGATTTTCATCAAAAGTAACATGGGTGGATTCTTCAATCACCTTTGTAGATAAAATAAACACTCTGAAGGCTTTGGAGTGTGGTGAATAGCCCATGAACACACCTTCATTTGCTTTGGGAGCAAATTTGTTGAGATTTTGTTTAGTACTGAGTACAAAACATTTACTCCCAAAGATGTGGAAATATTCCACATTTGGAACCCTGCCATGATATAACTCATAAGGAGTCTTGTGATGTCTCTGGACTATTGTGGCTCTGTTCTGTGTAAAGTTAGCACAGTTTACAACTTCAGCCCAGAAGCTCAGTGCCAGTCCAGCATGGCATAACAAAGTTCTTGCAGCTTCAATCAATGTTCTATTTTTCCTTTATACAACACCATTTTTTTGTGTTGTGTAGGCTGCATAGAAATTTTGTACGATTCCTTTGTCTTCACAAACATCTACTAATACTGAGTTCTTGAACTCAGTACCATGGTCACTTCTAAGTTGCTTGACCTTGTTGCCTTTCTGTAGTTCTTCTCTCTTGATGAAGGCAATGATTTCTGTGGTAGCATCTGATTTGGCCTCAAGGAAGATGACCTAAGTGTATCTTGAGTATTCATCAACCATTACCAGTGTATAGATCTTTTTGCCCAGAGATGGTGTACTGATGGGGCCAAAAAGATCCATATGTATCATAGTAAGAGGTTCATTTATTGAGTGGTTGACTTTTGGTTAAAACAACTCTTCTTCTGCTTGCCCATTTCACATGATGTACACAACTTATCTTTAGAATAAGTAATTGTGGGCAACCCTCTCACCAACTTCTTCATACTGAGCTCGTTGATGTTTATGAAGTTGATGTGAGAGAGTCTCTTGTGCCACATCCAGTTTAGTTCTGGATTGACTTTAGAAAGCAGGCAGACTCGAATAGTAGGGTCTAGTTCAGACAGGTTGACCACATAGACATCTTTCTCTCTTCGAGCAATGAGTACAGGTTGCCCCTTGTCATTGTAGATGATTCCTGCAGTCTTCCTGAAGCGAGCTTCATTGTCATCATCACACATCTGGCTGATACTGAGCAGATTGTGTTTCAGACCCTCTACATAGGAAACTCTTTTAAAAGTTATGTTTCCTGCCTTGATCACTCCATATCCTCTTGTTTTTCCTACTGAATCATCCCCAAACTTGACAGAAGGACCATTTTCTGGTGTATAGTTTAGAAGGTACTCCATACTGCCAGTCATGTGTCTTGAGCAGCCACTATCTAAGTACCATTTTCTGCCACCCTACACAAGACACGTAATTATGATTAGTTCTTTTAGGAACCCATTTTTGAATGGGACCTTTGGTAGGAGAAACAGGTTTAGACTTGATCTTTTTAAATGGAGAGGTCAGTATCACTTCAGGAACAACCTTGGAGGTTTTCTTAGGTGATACTGGCTGATTTTCTCTCTTTTTCTTTGGTACTGAGTACTTAGGATTTGAGAGATCAGTCCAGCATTCATCTCCCTTATGACCAGTACGATGACATCTATAACATTTTCTAGGCCTATTTCTAAACAGGTTTTCATAAGGAATTTTAGAAAATGGTTTTTCTCTTGACTGATCAGTATTAGTAAGTTTTGCAAACTTTTGACTTAGAAATTTAATCTGATCACCAATAGATTTTAAAATGCTATTTTTGTCATTTTTAATAGATGTTTTATTTTTATTTTTAACTGGTTTTGGAGGAGATGGATCATGTTTCTTCTTTTTATTTGGCAAAGAAGTCTTATTATTTTTAGACTTCTTGCTTTTGATTATCATGTTTTAAAATGACAACTTTAACAAGCTCTTTAGGTTCTTCAGTACATGACTTTTCTGTTCCTGTAACTTCAGTATCAGTTATAACACTAGATGTAGAAGTACTTTCATTTTCATTATATTTTTCAAAAGTAGTTGTATTAAATAATAATTCAAATGGTGGAACAGCAGATGTGTTATACTGCACTACTTTGGATTCGGTATCAGAAATTTCTGTTTCAGGAAGTTCAATACTGAGCTCTTGTAGTTCAGTATAGCACTTAGAACAGATAGAGGGACCAATAGGTTTATCAAAAATGATTTTGTCCTCATCATCTGACTCAGTTTGACTTCCAACTTCACAAAATGTTTTTGATTTGACAAAATGAATAGGGTTCATATCAGAAAATTCTTCAAATAAATCAGCAAAACTATTTCTATTTTTTAACTGAGGATCAACACCAAGTGCAGCCCTCACATTTTCTGGAAATTGTTGATTTAGACATTTATTTAATTTAATAGAGGCATTTCCCAAGATTTACACGGTTTTTCAAATTTTTCTTTTTCCAGTTTGTGTAAATGAGCTTTGTTAGCTAATCTTTGGTTAATGTCTTGTAAGTTCAAAAAATTTAATTCTAAATCTTTAAATTTTGCTAATTTATCTTAATGTTCATTATTTACCCTTTCAAGTTCAAGAATAGTTAATTTTAAAGCTTTTTGTTTCTGTACTAAAGTTTTAAGATCAACAATCCTGTACTAAAAAATCTTTTCTTTTTCATTCACTGAATAAGTTTGAAAGGAACTCACCTTGTACAACTGAGTGGAATCCCAATCAGTATGAGAACTCATCCTCTCAGCTTCTTTGATATCCTTCTCAAAGGAGCTTTTCGAATCCTCTTCAGTGAAAGCCATAAAGGCTTTTTTTTCAACTTCTTCATCATTATCACTGAGCTCTTCATCCATCCAAGCTTCAGAGTAAAGTGCCTGATGAGGTGCTTCATTCCCTGCTGCACCCTTGCCCTTGCTCCAGTTCTTCAACTTGACATACTTGTCCCTATACCGTTTAGCTCGGTATGCAATCTTGTCATTCTGATCAGTTTCAGTTAACTTAGTATGATAGTTGGCAGCAATGTGTCCAGGCTTTCCACACCTGTAGCATATACCTGATCTTGGGTCAGTATTAGAAGAGCTAACACCCAACCTCTTCTTCTTCAACTGATCTAGCTTCATAGACATGAGAGCCATTTGAGTTTCAAGCTCCTCTGCCTTAGCATCAGAAAGATCAACCTCTGGCTCTTCAGGCTCAGTGACAGTATAGGCATGTTGCACAAATAAAGCCATGCCCGTGGATGTCTTGTGAGTTTTCTTCCAGTTGATCAGTCTTGCAGCATTGTTCTCCCCATGATTCAACATTAAACCATACAGTGTTTGAAGAGTGTATGTTTCAATGTTGTTAGCAGCATTGACAGAGTTTGTCATGTCAAGGAATTGTTGAGGAAGACTTTCCAGAAACTTCTGAACAAGTTCTCCTTCTTCCTTCACAATCCCTACACTGATGAGCTCATGGATAACAGTATTGAATTTGTTATAGAGAGTGGTGATGTCTTCATTAGGACTTGAGAAGAAGTTTTCATACTCCCTTCTCATGTTGCTCTTTCTCTGCAACATCACCTTAGCTGTGCCTTCATAGGTGACTGATAAGCTATCCCACATAGCTTTTGCAGTTGGAAATTTCATAATTGCATTCAGTATTTCTTTGGTAACTGCATTACCAATCACCCCTTTTGCTCTAGAGTCTAGACTTTACAACTGACGGTCAGTATCAGCCCATGTATGCTTCAGTTTTGGAAATGTTCTAGTGCTTTCAAGAGCATCATCAGTAGCTGCAACGGGTTCCACAGTTTGTGGAATGATGGGACCATCAGACAGTAATGTGAGCATTTCATGGTGAATAGACTCAAGATACCATTGAGCCTTCAACTTCCACAAATGGAAGTCTTTGCCATCAAAGATTGACACACCCTTTCCAGACATAACTGGTGCAACAATGGAAGACATTTTGATTTTTGGAGTTTGGGAAGGATATGTATTGGGAATGGCTGCCAGGGTAATTGTAACACCGCAAATTTAAACCTGATTTTTTTTATAGCGGAAGCGTAATATTCAAACCATATAAAATTAAGTCATTTTAGAAAATATAACTTCAAACACAATATTAATCAAAACATCAAAACGGTTTAACGTGTTACTATAAAAACGGCTCGATTACAAAATACTATCAGAGCAACCATTGGTCAACCATTCCTAACAAGCACCCCTTGACCCGCCCAACAACCGAACCTGCAAAAGAGTCAACGAGCGAGGGATTAGCTAACAGCTAAGTAAATGAACTTAATCGAACAATATATAATAGAACAACCGATATAAATTCACACTTTCCCGATTAGTTAATTTTGAAGAGTAACGGCGGTTCGGCCGAACCTTTAAATCATTGTCGGCCTAACAATGATAACCGATGGCCCTTTACTCAAAGACAGTATGTACCCCCTTAGAACAACCAGTGCTTCTAAGGGCGGTACACCTTGTCAATAGTAAACTTCTGCCCAGTAGAATGTTCCAATTACTGACCTCTTCCCCAAATGCGCGCATAATTAATTACCGAATTATTTATACCGAAGTGTGGGCTTGCAATAAACATTGCAGCCAAAAACCTGCACCCAAAAAGGTTCGCGTTCGCGTCGCAAACGGCCCAGATACCAAAATCCTGCACTTTTTACCAAAGTATCCAAATTCTACCCAAATTGTACACATATAGATTGAAGGCTAAATCCACTCACCCTACAACCACAATCCTTCCAAACTCAGTTGTCTTATATCACTGAGTTTGCTTCCCAATTCATGTACATAAAATGAATACCGAATTAGAACCAAATTCCACCAATTAAAGATAACAAGACAAATATGGTAAAATGTTCTTAATTGCATAATTTTAACATGACCAATACACTTGTAACTTATCCAACTAAGAAATGGTCATACCAACATCTTCCAAGTGAAAGTCTATCAACCTTTATGCATTTATCCAATTATAATTCAAACGGGTCAAAATTACAAAATCGACAACCAATTCTCACAAGTCTCAACAACTAGTAATATTATGCTACCATGTCATACATAATCACCAACTATCATTCTAATACTTCCCAAATATCATTATTATACTTCTAAAGTCAAGTGTATACCAAATAATGCATTTTTATTTCAACTTTAGCATATAGGCCCAAACGGGTCAAAACCGATAACAAGGTTCTAATACTTCAAATACATAATTTTTAACCTTTCTTAAACACACAATTACCATGTTATGACAAACCTCATATTTACATATTATACATCAAAACACCCAAAGTTTTCAATACATATATGACCCGAAAAGACACATACGACCTCCCTTACTAACTCAGAAATCTGAACCGTTTAATGACCATATCAGCTTATGAAATTATGATATAAATAAAGTAGACTCATAGATCTTCGAAACGACTGGTCGCACGCCCAAAACGGAGTTACGGTTGATTTTATATGATTTTTGCAAGATCACCAAAATTTGGCCAAAAGCTGTCTTTTTTTTATGCTTACGGGTTTTTACCAAAAACTCATCCAAACATTACCTAAATCATAGAAACTTCATCAATTCAAGTAATCATTCATCACCAATCATAATTATTGTATCTAACATGTCATTTTAACCTAAAATAACAATATTTAGACACAAAACTCAATATACTAAGATTTGGGTAAAAAAAACTCCATCTTCAATCTCACCTACAATAGTGTTTTCTTGTAAACTTATCAATTTAGATTTTTCTTCATCAAATACACATGTGATTCAACTAATGAACACAAAAAAATCACAAGAATTCAACAATTTTACAATATATCAAGAAAACCCAAAAACTTAAGAACCCTAGGTTTTCTTTCAACTAACAATTCAGGAATACAAATAGAAGATGATTATTTACCTATTGATGCTCCTAATTTCGAAAATCAGAGGTGGAAGAGACAATAGATTCAAGCCAATCTTCAAGTATCAAGTTTTCTTCAAAACAACAAGTATGTGTGCATGTGTGTGAGGGTAACGAGATGTAGCAGCCAAGGAGGGTGAGTCATTCTTTCAAAACACACACACAACACGTGTACATTAAGGGTACAAAATCAGATTTTCATTTAATCACAGTGTAACTACTTGCTATCTTATTATACGCTGATTAATTTTAAGACCTAAACGAACTCTGATTTACACAACGAAGATATATTCGGAACTCTGGTTTAAAAAGGAATCTAGATATATAAATATCACTAATTAAACAAAACATTTTAGTTTTCACTAATTTTAACCCCTTGGTTAAAATACAATTAAATCAAATAAAATTAAATAAAATATTAAATAATAGAATATTATTTACCAAAAGTAATAAAATAATAGGCTGGGTCTCGGGATGTTACAAATCTACCCCCCTTAAAAGGATTCCGTCCTCGGAATCACAACGCTTACGTATAACCAAATAAATATTTCGTCGACTCGGTCTCAAATTTTCTTGACAATTTATAATCCAACTATTTCTCTACTTTGTCAACATCTTCGAATCACCAATTATATTATCTTTGTCACAAATTCGTTGTATCCATAACTATCAACTATTTCAAGTCGTGTCAATTATATACTGTCCATAATTCTCTTACAATCCAAAGCATATGCATTAATAACATTTTCGACTAGGTTCCAATCTACACATCAAATTATAACCCACCAGTGTTCTCATTCCCACCCGATAATCTGTAACTGCTTCAACTACCCAAATGACATCCAACACTTTCTCTAAACCGGTACACAATTATGATCTCATTCATCAAAATATGTAACAACTATTTTCATCGTGGACCACTAATAAAACTGTATCTGAAAACTCCAAAGTAATGGTACCCAATAAGAGATTGATAAATCATTAGTTGTCTAAAATCATCAATTAAATCCGTTTTTTTCTTAATCGTAATTTCAAACTCAATGTCTTGCCCATCAAATTCCCTAGTCTTATAGTTTTTGGTTTATCCACTTGACAATAAATCATTTTCATTCGCATACTATTCGCATTATTCTCGATAATTACATATTATAAACTCCTTCGGTTTGTGAAATTCGCACGTTTTATATTTAAAAGTTAATAATTTCGCAAATTTGACGCAAAGTTATCAATCACAATCTCCAAGTTATGGTTCGAATAACTCTACTTATAAGGTTCAAACCATTGCAAAGCATAGACAGTCTAATTTATTTTACTGTATTGTAACATATCCCACTTCTGTAAGGTGAAAACCGCAACATATTACAAAATTCATCATATTCATTAGGTCGTGTAAGGGCATTAATTGAACAAAATGTTTTGCCTCTAAGTGTCAAATACTCTCTTATGTTCATTATCTCATCGAAATCTCATACTCTTGTACATTTTAACTTGCTAACGTACCCACAGTTTAAAATCATCCGAATATATCTACGACCATAATCCACTAAATTCAGAAAGTACACCTTTCATAATCTAAATTCCCATCAATCTTAGCACATAATTGCATCCAATTTGATCATTTCAAAATTTATAACAAACCGGGTAACATCCGTCGATATAATCGCAATTAAATTTAAATGGTCAATAAACTTGATTCTTTATGTCAGTTTTCAATTTCACATACAACACGGATAATCTAGATACATCCATCAAATAACATTTCAGGCCATATAGAAATCATTCATTGACTTTCTTTCATATTTAACATCCATAGCATAGGAAAAACCAATCCACATACATCTGTCATATACTTTTAATCTTCACTCCACAAACTACTTCACGAGACTCGACAGGTCACGGCCAAAAATATCATTTATTCTTATATTTAATAGTAGTCCTACTCGGACTACCTAGCTTACACCTAAGATTACATCAATCTTATCTAAAGGCATAACATTCAAGAAGAATACTACAATCACTACCCAAAATCAAATCGAACTTCAGGCACATATGTTGTGACTTAATTCGGTTTACCATCAATCATCTTCACTTCCCATGAAGTAAAGGAACAACAAAAACAATCAAATTTATCTTATCACATAATTTTACCAACATAAATGAGCTATTTGCTCCAATATAACTAACTTACACGTGTAAAGATAGTATTGATCAGAAACATACCGGTAATGACATCGTCAGTAGTGGTAGCATCTTCAGCCGTCATCTGAGACGCCCCACCCTCAAATGGGGGTGATTTTTTCTTTTCTTGCTCGTCAACGATAACGATCCCCCGTCCGACCCGGAACCCGACCCTGTCTTCTTCACCGAAGGGCATTCACACGAACTATGACCTTCCTTTGACAATTCTAATATACATCCCTTGAAAAGTTACAAACTTGAATCGTGCCCAAACTACCTACAACACACCCATCGCACCGTCTAAACCGAATAAGAATATGTATGAGTTGACATGTATCTAACACACCATTGTGCCCGATGACTTGTACCACCTCCCGGGTGTTTACGGTTCGAGCTTCCCTATTCTTCATTTCCTCACCACCTCTAATCCAATTAGAGACTCGGCTAAGTAGACTTGGATTTCTGAGAACCTAACATGACTCTTTACATCGAAACACGGAATTTGAGATCGCCCTCAATTCTAAGAATTCATGTGTGTTACAATCTCAAATGAATTCGCAAACTTTTTCATCAAACTGAACCTATGTAATACTACCCATATGTTCCCTTTTTTTTTTCAAATGCCCGGTCAATAAATCCAACAAAAACGATAACATTTCCTTTCAACTTCCGAGTTGCATATATTACCATTAACTCGTCTTCATATTTACACATGTTCAAATCTCATACCATTTTTTTTTTGTACTCCTGATTACTCATTTGATTATTTCCTGAAGGCCCAACATCATTGATTTCCGATCGGTTGGTTCGGAGGGTTTGCTTCATCGTTATCCGTCACATTTGTTACAATCACAACATCTCACCATTGGGTTAGTTTAATCTGTTAATACCTACATACTAACCACTAACACCAAACGGTCCTTACTAATTCTAATCCCCGCACTTTAGGAATGTTTGACCAAACTCGAGCCAAGATTTGGGAATGTTACACCTAAATGTGCACGCATTGCCAAACCAAGGCTCTGATACCAAATTGTAACACCGCAAATTTAAACCCGATTTTTTTTATAGCGGAAGCGTAATATTTAAACCATATAAAGTTAAGTCATTTTAGAAAATATAACTTCAAACATAATATTAATCAAAACATCAAAACGGTTTAACGTGTTACTATAAAAACGGCTCGATTACAAAATACTATCAGAGCAACCATTAGTCAATCATTCCTAACAAGCACCCCTTGACCCGCCCAACAACCGAACCTGCAAAAGAGTCAACGAGGGAGAGATTAGCTAACAGCTAAGTGAATGAACTTAATCAAACAATATATAATAGAACAACCGATATAAATTCACACTTTCCCGATTAGTTAATTTTGAAGAGTAACGGCGGTTCGGCCGAACCTTTAAATCATTGTCGGCCTAACAATGATAACCGATGGCCCTTTACTCAAAGACAGTGTGTACCCCCTTAGAACAACCAGTGCTTCTAAGGGCGGTACACCTTGTCAATAGTAAACTTCTGCCCAGTAGAATGTTCCAATTACTGACCTCTTCCCCAAATGCGCACATAATTAATTACCGAATTATTTATACTGAAGTGTGGGCTTGCAATAAACATTGCAGCCAAAAACCTGCACCCAAAAAGGTTCGCGTTCGCGAATTCAAGTTCGCGTCGCGAACGGCCTAGATTCCAAAATCCTGTACTTTTTACCAAAGTATCCAATTTCTACCCAAATTGTGCACATATAGATTGAAGGCTAAATCCACTCACCCTACAACCGCAATCCTTCCAAACTCAGTTGTCTTATAACACTGAGTTTGCTTCCCAATTCATGTACATAAAATGAATACCAAATTAGAACCGAATTCCACCAATTAAAGATAACAAGACAAATATGGTAAAATGTTCTTAATTGCATAATTTTAACATGACCAATACACTTGTAACTTATCCAACTAAGAAATGGTCATACAAACATCTTCCAAGTGAAAGTCTATCAACCTTTATGCATTTATCCAATTATAATTCAAACGGGTCAAAATTACCAAATCGACAACCAATTCTCACAAGTCTCAACAACTAGTTATATTATGCTACCATGTCATACATAATGACCAACTATCATTCTAATACTTCCCAAATATCATAATTATACTTCTAAAGTCAAGTGTATACCAAATAATGCATTTTTATTTCAACTTTAGCATATAGGCCCAAACGGGTCAAAACCGAGAACAAGGTTCTAATACTTCAAATACATAATTTTTAACCTTTCTTAAACATACAATTACCATGTTATGACAAACCTCATGTTTACATATTATACATCAAAACACCCAAAGTTTTCAATACATATATGACCCGAAAAGACACATACGACCTCTTGTACTAACTCAGAAATCTGAACCGTTTTATGACCATATCAGCTTATGAAATTATGATATAAATAAAGTAGACTCATAGAGCTTCGAAACGACTGGTCGCACGCCCAAAACGGAGTTACGGTTGATTTTATATGATTTTTGCAAGATCACCAAAATTTGGCCAAAAGCTGTCTTTTTTTTATGCTTACGGGTTTTTACCAAAAACTCATCCAAACATTACCTAAATCATAGAAACTTCTTCAATTCAAGTAATCATTCATCACCAATCATAATTATTGTATCTAACATGTCATTTTAACCTAAAATAACAACATTTAGACACAAAACTCAATATACTAAGATTTGGGTAAAAAAAACTCCATCTTCAATCTCACCTACAATGGTGTTTTCTTGTAAACTTATCAATTAAGATTTTTCTTCATCAAATACACATGTGATACAACTAATGAACACAAAGAAATCACAAGAATTCAACAACTTTACAATATATCAAGAAAACCCAAAAACTCAAGAACCCTAGCTTTTCTTTCAACTAACAATTCAGGAATACAAATAGAAGATGATTATTAACCTATTGATGCTCCTAGTTTCGAAAATCAGAGGTGGAAGAGACAATAGATTCAAGCCAATCTTCAAGTATCAAGTTTTCTTCAAAACAACAAGTATGTGTGCATGTGTGTGAGGGTAACGAGATGTAGCAGCCAAGGAGGGTGAGTCATTCTTTCAAAACACACACACAACACGTGTACATTAAGGGTACAAAATTAGATTTTCATTTAATCACAGTGTAAATACCTGCTATCTAATTTTACGCTGATTAATTTTAAGACCTAAACGAACTCTGATTTACACAACGAAGATATATTCGGAACTCTGGTTTAAAAAGGAATCTAGATATATAAATATCACTAATTAAACAAAACATTTCAGTTTTCACTAATTTTAACCCCTTGGTTAAAATACAATTAAATCAAATTAAATTAAATAAAATATTAAATAATAGAATATTATTTACCAAAAGTAATAAAATAATAGGCCGGGTCTCGGGATGTTATAGTAATAGATCGACTAAATAAGAGATTATTTAGACTGCTCTGATACCAGTTGTTAGGTCACAAGAACCCTGGTTTGTAAGTTAAGTGATAGGTTTATTATACTTAATGAAATATTAAAGTGATTAACACAAGAATATAGTCAATGTATAAATCCACTAAGTGTGGCTTGTTGCGGAATAACAAGACCACTGATCAATTACAAATATGTGAAAGTGAATACATGAATTGGTGAGTACTCCTTTGCCAAGTGATCTCTATTTATGATGATATATATATTGATCTTAGAAAATGGGCAAAGGAGAAATGGAAGGACTGGTCAAGGAAAGTGACTAAGATCAAGGGATTTGATCTTAGTCAGTTACATTTGAGAATGTAACTCAGTCCTTCCACTCAGTATTGGATTTCCAATACTGAGTTCCAATACTGAGCGGCCAATACTGCCTACTCAGTATTGGACCCAGACTACACTAATTTCTACAAACTGTGTTAAGCTTATCTAGGTTGTCTTGTTATCTTAAGATCCTAAAGGGGTTCTTTTCTGTAGAAAAGAAGCTTGTTGGAGCAGGTTCTCTATTTCCACCAAGTGAGATGACATTTCTTGGGATTAATCTTGGTCTAATAGAATCAACTACAGTTGTGGTTTCAGATGTGGGTAATTTGTCAGTTTCAGATAACACAACTAATGCGATATGTTCAGATTTCTTTTCAACTTCTTTTTCTTCTTCAGTTAACATAGTCTTATTTTCATCAGTTTCCATTTCCTCAGTTTCTTTGACTTCAGAAACCACTATATCTTCGATTTCTATTTCTTCAGCTTCTTCTGTATCTTCATGAACATTTTGCCTTCCGGCCTCAAAAATTCTTAGATAATCTTCAACTGATGTTGGTCGAATTGGTTGAAATTCAGCAATTTGTTCGACGACAGGATCCTCCATAGGTGGATAAGTGATTCTAAGCATTTCACCTCGAGGTCGATATCTTCTAAGCATTTCTTGAAAGTTAATGACTTCCACATCGGCACCCTGATCAACCTGCACAATTTTGAGATGTTTGGGTGCAGGCTCAGGCTGCTGAACCGGTTGAATAAAAAATGCGAGGTTTTGGATGGGCCCAAGAAAGGCTTGCATTTGCGCATGGATTCTATCGAAACCAACATTCATCTCTGCTCGAACGTCAGAGGACGTTTTTGCGATCTCAGCCCTCATATCAGATACCACAGTTGTAAGATTGTTGACTTGTTCAATCAATGTATGTTGAGTGGGACAAAGCTCATTGTGAGAAGCGCTTAATATATCAATACATTTTGATTGTTTGGTAATTACATCATGAACCTCGTCTTGAGTTTTAGCCAACGCATCCTGACAGGCCATCATCACATGCTAATAGTCATTTATGGCTTTGATGTCATTCATGATTGACACATTTTGTTCTGCAACAGATTGTTGAATTGTAAGCACATTTTGATTTAGATCGCCCATCACCTGCAGACTTCCTGAGAAGAGTTCTGGGACAATTGACAGAGTTTCCACATATTGTACCATTCGATCAATAGATTGGCTGATTTTCATTTGGTGAAAGTTTTGCTGATGTTGTACTGCACCCATCTGACTACATATGGCAGAGACTGCCCGTTTAGTTTGTTTAATAGCCAGAGTAACATCTTCATCTTGAGTTTTTGGTTCTTCTAAAAAGTACACTTTAGCAGGCTCAGCGTCAGCAATGGGATCCTTCAGAGGCAACGTAGAAGTAGTTGCTTGCTCAATTTTGTCTGTATGGATATTGTAATCTGTGAGCAGACCGAGTGGATCTGATGACTCGTCAATGAGATAATTTCGATGCAGAGGAGTTGGAGAACGTTGAACATCTTCATCATCATCAGAGCAGTCTGAGGGTCTTTCGAATTGAGCTGCATCTTTGTTTAAGTTTTGAACCGGATGACTTATGATTCGATTATGTACAGAGAAGTTAAAATCACCATCAATTGGAACTTCACCATAGCTCTCCTTTGGTTCTTCATTATCTGTTTCATAGATGATTTCTGATGGAACTCTTAATAACTCTTCATCAGAAATCTGCAAAAACTGTTAATAACTGGAACAGACTAGTGTAGGTGTTCTGGTTTGTGTGTATATACTAGGCTCCTGATGGGTTTGGGATATACCCTGAAATGTATCATCATTCTTTTGAGAGACTGGGATAGAATGAGGTGGTGATCCCATTTTCTCATCAGATACCATCTCAGTATCTGATGGGGATGGTGGGGGTTGATTTTCCTTGGGCATAAGGTTTTTCTTATTTACTTGTCGGGCCCGTTTGGTCCTGGCGAACCCTTTTGTGAGGGACACTCCAGTTGGTGGTTTTTGCATAGTGCTAGTTGGAGATTGGTGTGGTGGAGAGGCTTGGTCAGAATCTGATGTGTTTTTCAGATTCATGGTCTCTTTTGAGAAAGAGCCGGTATCCGGAGAACCTGATGGATGTGTGTGCGAAGCCACGTTTTCAGGCCCCGTCTGATCGTCGTTAGAGGGACTGGGTTTAGGGATTAAGGAAGTAAAGATCAACATACCTTGGGGAAAAGGCTTGGTCTCCTTGACAGAAACGCTTGAGAAGTTTGCATCGCCCACCATTCCGGAAAAATATCGTCCATTTTGACTGATTGACTCATATTCCACTCTGCCGATGTATTGTTCAAAAATCAGAGATAAGAACCTCGGGAAAGGGACAGTAAAGTCTCTTTTTGGTGATTTTACTTTTGACACCAGCTTGTAAAAGATCAGTTTTCCATAATCGACCCTCCGGGTGAAGATAAGAGATTCACCCAAGATTAGTTCATGTGAAGAAACACATTCCATACCCCCTGTTTTGGTCGTCAGACACTGAGAGATCGCCATGAAGAAGACTGACCAGATGCTGGACATACCCTGTCTTTTCATATTTTGGGAGTGCTCTTTGCTGTACGAGATTTGTCCTAAGATGGACTGCTTCGCTTCTACTGGAGTTGGGGGTGGTTCATAATTTGATTCGTGATCTCCGTAGTAGTTCATGTTTGTAATACATCTGAAAGATTCAAGAGTGAAGGAGATGGACCGTTCGCCACCTAAGATGGTGCCTGAGATGAGATCATCACCATCATCAGTTGTAAAGTGTGAACATGAATACCAGAATTCAACGAGTAAGAATTTTGAAAGAGGGACATCCTGATGAAGAGCCGTGTTTAAGTGGTGTTCATTTAGAAGTCGTAAAATGGGCTGGAAATCAGGATGTAGTACTCGTGGGTTCACATTACTCCGACGATTGTTCTTTGTTAGCTTGATTGACGAAGCTGTAAAATCATTTGAATGTGTGGAGCTCTTTTAACATTGGTTGAGAGTTCAACGCCATCAGGGTCAATCGTTTCTTTCTTGGGAGCCATTTGAATTTTGAGTTTGAGACAAAGAGAGATACGAGATTGAAGATAAATGAGAGCAGAAAATTTGAGAAGCAAAAAACAGCAGAGGGTTTAGTGTTCTTATATGGGATGAGGTGTGATCAGTACGATATAGATCAACGGATGAGATTTGAACAAGTTGATCTAACGGTGTACACCAGATAGACGGTTGAGTTGCTAGCCCACGATGAAGTTGTCCAATCAAATCAAAAGAATATGGGGCGGGAGAGGACTTTAAGGTGTCCGCATTAAGTGCGTACACTGACGGCTTAGCAGAAAGACAGTGGGTCCAATAAAACTGTTCCACCTCATCAGATGCATGTTCGATAGATACGACAAGTGTCTCTTTCTGAAAAAGATGCGAACTGAATGAGCAAGCTATCTGAAGACAGTCAGTATCTGAACTGAATAAGACATACCTCGCTGAAGAAGGTTTATATATATATATATATATCTGAGCGCAGGGACTTACAACAAATTGAGAGATAAATTTTGTACAGATGTTTGCCCTGCTCATCTACTTGGAGCTATTAGGTGCATTTAGGCACCCATTGAGGGACGGGTACCGAAGCGTTCTTGGTGTCTTCCAACCGAGTCTTGTTTTGATTTGATGTATCTGATGGGTTTTCAGACTCTGTAGATGAGATTTTCTTGTGAGCTTGATTTGGACAATCTTTGGCTTTATGATTCTTATCATTGCAGTGATAACATTTCCTCTTTTGAATCGGAGATGGTGATAGAGTGATTTTTTGATCAGATTGAGCTTTTACATTTTGAGCCTTTTCTTTTGAGGTCTGATTTAATGTTTGAATTGGTTTGGTGACCCTGACTCCTTTGTTCCACATTTTTGGCTCATTTATCTTTATTGCTAAAGATTTTTCAGTTGTTGCAACTTCAGGCTTAGCTTCAGTTTCTGTTCCTTGAGATGTTTCATGTTTTTAGAATTCTAATGAATTTATTTCTTCTGGTTCTGAGCTTTGGATATTTTCAATCTTTTCTTCAGATCTTTTACTATGGGTATTTGGGATTGATTCAGATTCTTTGACGAAGAAATTTTCTTTGGGGTTTGAGACATGTGATTTGGAAGTATAGTCTTTAGGTGGTCCAAACATGGGATTTTTGAGACTTGAGTATGATTTGAATACCTCAGGGAGAACTGCGGCGGTTTTTTAATTCCCCCCAAGAATCGCTTGAACTTGAGCTGGAAATTGTTTCTCTAAAATTTGTTTAGATAAATTTGACGATTTTGACCAAGAGTCATAAATTCTTTGGAGAGTTTCACTTTTCTTTATTAGCTCAACATTATGCATTCTTAGTGTTTTGTTTATCGTCTGAAGTTCGGCAATCTTGAACTTTGAATCTTTCAACTGAGAGGATTCTTGCTTAAGCTTTTCTATTTCATCGGTCAGATTCTTCAAAGTAATTTCTGATTCAGCGTATCGATTATGAGCACATACCAGATTTCGAGTGAGCACTTGAAATAGAGATACCTTTTCTTCATCAGACACTTTATTAAATTTTCTCACTCTTTTTAAAGTCTTAGCGTCCCATTTCTTCGAAGAAGAAGTTTCTGCTACGTCCGATTCTTGGGAAACATTGGATGACTGTTGTATCTCTGATTCTTCAATTATGGCCATTAGACATCTTATCATTTTGTGATTTTCTGGCTCAGCCTCAGATTCATCTTTTGAGAATGCAGAGACAACTTCAACGTTAAATATTTCTTCATCACTTGACTCTGAGTCGCTTACCCAGGATTCAATAGTTGCTTTGAAAGCCTTTGCATTTTTCTCAGCTTTTGCAGTTTGTGTCTTCAGTTTTTGGTATTTCTTTTCAGATTCTTCATATCTTTTCTTCTACACTTGTAGCAAATGAATTCTTCATTGTCATTTTGGCCTTCTGATCTGTTTATAACTCTTTTGTACCTTATTGTGAGTAGCGCCATGCTATCAGGTAGCTCCTTTATATCATCACTTTCACATACAGTGTAGTTTAAATCTTTTTCAATTGTATTTGTATTCTCATCATAATTTGGATTGTCCTCTTCTTTATTCTTTTGAGCCATTTGAGAGGAGGAGCTTGAAATGAGTGCGGTGGAAGTTGGACCTTTATTTAGATCATCATACATCTTGTTTTCGTTTTCAAAATTCATTAATGTGCTGTAGAGACTGCTCATGTTCATACCTCTCATCTGACCAGAGGTTCTTTGTAGGAAAACCTTGTAGGATTCACATGGCGGAACTTGAATCTTACATGCTTGATCTCTACTAAACAAAGGGATCACAAGAACAATGAGATGGTTAGTATATGAACAATACCTCTTGAATTGCTAAAGAATGATCCACCTCTACTGCACCACCTGAACATGCTGCAAGACAGCGTTGTAGCAACAAAGCAACACACGAACTCGTGTGTGTGTGTGTGTGTGTCTCGAACTCGAAGTCGACGAAGAACCCTATGGGGTTTCTTCGTCCGATCGGCAAGAGAGGGAGAGGGAAGGGATTAGGGTTTTGAGGGTTTAAAGTGATTAGCCTCTAAACCCTCACATAAGCCCTTTATTTATAAGGCTAGATGCTATGGTTTAGTCCTTGAAGTTTAATTATGATTAATCTCATAATTAAACTTCCTATTAACACTTTAAACCCTTGGACTATTACTAGTTAGTTAATGGACTTATTAATTAAGTGTCCGTTAAATATTTAACTTAATATTTAACCATCCTCACAAATAATAATTAACTATTACTATTTATTATCTTCTTTATAATTAACTTAACTAGTTAATTATTCCACACAACTTACTTTATTCGGTTATCCATTATTGGGTGTGTAGTGGTGTGACCCTTTAGTGTCTTATAACATTGAACACGATGACATGTGTACTTATCAGTGCACATAAAACCAACAGACTCCCACTTGTGCAAGTTAAGTATCACTTATTGATCATCGTTGGCCTAAAGCGGTCCCTAGCTAGACATTTAGGATAACCACGTTATAAGAACTCTTACATCCAGAGATAATATTCCTAAAATGAATAACACTAACAGATTTTCCTTTTGCATCATGATATTTCTTAATTAGAGTAATAGACATGGAGAAGGGATCTTGTTCTATATACTCGAATTTTCTCGACTCTGATAAATGCTAAAGATCAGAAGTCATCGCGTCTAAAACCAAATGTCTCAAGTTAGAGGACATCTATTAGAAATTACTTATGCTTGGGCTCCATGAAGTAATCTCGATCTTTTGGTCACGTCTAATGTTTAGCAAACTCTGTAACATCTATGAATATTTATTTTAACAACACTTGTATCTCTATTCAATAACTATGAAATAGATAAATATTCATAATGGTATTAACTCCTGAATCTAGATCCCACTAAATTCAAGCAACCGCATACATTTAGATACTTAAAACTTTGTGTATCAGGGATAGGTTTAAAACATGTTAAGAATAGATAATGTGAAAATATTACGTAAAACTTTCTATTTCAATCCCACGAAATGTTATTACATAATGTATCGATTTCAAACATATCTATGGTTTATAATCAAAGTCACTAGCTACCAATCTCAAGGTACTGCATGCCTATTGCGCTTGCATGCTTTTCATGCTTTGGTCCAGCTAGTGCTTTTGTCAACGGGTCAGCAACATTGTCATCCGTTGGTATTTTCTTAATTATAATATCACCTTCTCTGACATACTCACGTATGAGGTGATATTTTCTGCACACATGACTGGTCTTTTGATGCTCTCTTGGCTCAACAGCTTGCGCTATTTCTCCAATGTTATCACAGAATATTTCGATGGGTCTAGAGATACTGGAAATAACTCTAAGATCCTCGATAAAATTCATAAGCCACATGGCTTCCTTTCCATCATCATTTTCCGCAATGTACTCAGCCTCTGTAGTCGAATCTTCTATCGTATTTGGTTTCTGACTCTTCGAAGATATAGCTCCTCCGTTTAGTGTAAACACAAACCCTGATTGTGACTTGTAATCGTCTCTGTCGGTTTGAAAGCTTGCATCTATGTATCCAATTACACGCAGTTCTTTCATTGAACCTCCAAAGACCAAGAACATATCTTTTGTCCTTCTCAAATACTTGAGAATGTTCTTGACAGCCACCCAATGGGGCTCACCAGGATTCTTTTGATATCTGCTTGTAAGACTTATGGAGTAAGCAATATCGGGCCTAGTACATAACATGGCATACATTATTGATCCAATTGCCGAAGCATATGGTACCAAACTCATCCTAGCTTGTTCTTTGCTAGATGTAGGACTCTGAGCTTTGCTCAGTGTAATGCCATGTGTCATTGGAATGAAACCTCTCTTGGAATCACTCAATTGGAATCTCTTCAGTACTTTGTCAATGTATGTACTTTGATTAAGTCCAATAAGCTGCGTAGATCTATCCCTATAGATCTTTATACCTAGTATAAACGCGGCTTCTCCCATGTCCTTCATCTGGAAACATTTACCTAACCAGGATTTTACTCCTTGTAATGCTGGTATATCGTTTCCTATGAGCATTATGTCATCGACATACAAGACCAAGAAGATTACTATGCTCCCACTGAATTTTGTGTAGACACACGCCTCGAACTCACTCTTGACAAAACCAAATTCTTTAATCCTTTTGTCAAAGTGCAAGTTCCAACTTCTAGATGCTTGCTTTAATCCATAAATGGACTTTAGCAATTTGCATACTTTGTTAGGATTCTTTGGATCAGTAAAACCATCCGGTTGTATCATGAATACGTCCTCATTCAACACCCCGTTAAGGAAGGCGGTTTTAACATCCATTTTCCATATCTCATAGTCGTAATATACTGATATAACCATAAGAATTCTAACAGACTTAAGCATCGCGACTGGCGAGTAGGTTTAAGAGTAATCCACACCATGTGTTTGTGTGAAACCTTTCGCGACAAGTCGTGCTTTGTAAGTATGCACTTTCCCATCCATGTTAGTTTTCTTCTTGAAAACCCACTTGCATCCAACAACTCGTGACTGTGGTAGCAAGTCTGATAACACCCAGACTTGGTTGTCATATATGGATTGCATCTCTGCTTGCATAGCCTCGAGCCATCTTTCAGACTCTATGTCGTCAGCAGCTTCACTCTAGGTTAATGGTTCTAGTAGACTTCCATCATCTTCATCGATCATGAATCCAAGATACCTATCTGGTTCTTGGTGTGGTCTATTGGACCTACGCGGATTGCTTGTTTCTTCTTCCTCAACCGGTGGGTCTGGTTGGGAATCAACAATTCTTTGTTGAACCACTGGTTCGACTGAAGTCGTAGGTAGATATCTTCATTCTCTTCAATTTCTTGAAGTTCTATTTCTTTTCTTGGAGTTTTTGTCCCGAGAAACTTCTCCTCCAAGAAGACACCTTTCCGAGCAACAAAGACTTTGTTGTCTTCTTGATGATAGAAATAGTATCCTAAGGTTTCCCTTGGATATCCAACGAAGATACACTTATCCGACTTGGGGTTAAGTTTGTCTGTGAAGTTACCTCTAACGTATGCTTCACAACCCCAAATCTTGAGAAAAGACAATTTTGGCTTTTACCCGTCCAATTCTCGAACAGAGTCTTTTCTACCGACTTGGTCGGTATCTATGTCCAGTGAAGAATAATACATGAGTTAGTATCATTGTTATTCAGACTTTGTATGTTTTACAATATCCATGAATAAAAGTCTCTTTATTCAAAAAGATATAAATCTGTGACTACTCGTCTTGGTGGGAACCTTGATGGGACGACAACGTCATCGCGATATTTGGTGGTAGATTCGAAGTTCCTCGAAGATAGCTACACGAGTTTTGTGTAAACCAAATATCGGTGATATTTTGTTGGAGATCGACGAATATTGGATTGACCACCGTGATAATACTTCGTGGTTGAAAAGTTCAAAAGTATTATTCACTAGGATTGTCCTTAAGCCTGTGGTATTTGGTTTAGGATACAATGACTGATGTACTTTGGTTCGTCTTAGACAAGCCTGAAATATGGTTGTCATACGAGGCTTTACTAGGTACAAAGGAAATTGTATTTTGAATCGAAATATAACAAGATGGTAATTGAGCCTCCTTTTTAGGAGAGATATTTATGGGTCCATTGACATGATGAAAAACTGACAAGTGCATGGCCATGCCCAAACGAAGTGATTTGTTCTTTGTCGTTTATCACAACACTTTAAGTCAAGAAGTCAAGAAATGATTTCGAATGCAGGAGTTGATAATTTCTACCATGCTCGTATTCGTTATCACAAATATCGTGCTACAAGGGATGAACCAGACAACGTTACCCAAAAGTAAAGAAGGAGTGTTCTTTACTAGGCAACGCTATTAAAAGAGTTTCTCAAAAAACTATACCTGGGTCACATAGGCTGTTTTTATGGGGTTGGTTACCTACATGTCTATCTAGAAGGCCACCGTAGCTCGTGTCATTAAGATAAAGGTTACGAACTTGCACAAGTGGGAGTCTGTTGGAATTGTGTGCACAGTTAGTCAACCTATGATGATACATCCATGCCTACGAAACACTTAAGGGTCACACCGGTGAGTGCATGTCGTACGAGCAAGATATGCAATGATACTACGAAGAGGAAAGATTCATAATAATCATTATGAATCAGTTAGTATTAAATTTTGTTTAACTTATTACTAGATTAAATTAACTAACTAATTAATACAAGTATTTGTACATTTACTAGTTGATTAAATATGCAATGTGTTAATTAAAGATTATCCATGATACGATTTAAAGCTATTAAATCATATAGTAATTGGATAATATTATTGTCTAATTAATTGTTAAAGGTATATAACACAAGTATATATATTTCGTGTATGCGGGTACCGAAATATATAAGTTTATAATACTAAGACATTTGATAACTAAGTGTGACAATAATAACTAGTAAAACTATAGGGGATGGAAGTGTAAAAGGAAAGTTTAATTAAAGATCTAATCTTAATTAAACTTAAGGGTTCTAAGCGTAACTTATTTATGTATAAATAAGAGGCTTAGGGTAACCCTAAAACCCCTTGTAGCACCTCACGAAAATCCTCCCCCTCCTCCCTCTTGGCTTTGGCCGAACACACCCCAAGACACAAGCTTTGTGTTCTTCGTTCTTCGTGTTCTTCGTTCTTCGTGTTCTTCGTGTTCTTCAAGTATTGAAGAACAAGTTCATTGCTTAGATCAACTAGAAGGTCGCACGATTTGTTCATCATCAATGGACTATCTTAAGCAAGCAATAAGGTATGTTTTTGGAAAACCCTTTCTCCCTCTCCCTCTTGTTCGACAGATGAAAACACCAAGAACTCTAGGGTTCTTGGTGAGTGTTTGACGAACACACACAAGCTTTGTGTGTGTTCAAGTTTTTCGTACAAGGTTTCTTTCTTGGTAATCTAATATAGATTTCCAACATCCCAATCCTTTAGGGTTTAAGGATTAGGTTTAATCTCAGTTCCGCTTTTAGGGATTAAATCAGCTAGTTGGTTTTAACCGGTCAAGAACACCTTCATGTTCTTAACAGTATGGTCGAACCAAGCACACTAGGAGGTTGACCCAAGTGGTCGGTCAGTCTAATGAAACCCTTCTGTGGTATCAGAGTGTTGGTTTAGAAATCTAAACTAGATTAACAAAGTTTGTTTGTTTAATTTAAAGCTTTTCTATTTACTTTTTGTTCCTTCTTCTTATTCTTCCTCATAGATTTCGAATAATGGTAAGAACCCTAGACCAAGAATGTTAAACTAGTTTAGTTTAATTGCTCATAAGGATACTAACCCTAGCATTTTTCGAAAATCTAGAAAGAACCCTAGGACCAAGAACATTAAACTAGTTTAGTTTAATTGGTCAAAAGGTTTCTTTCCCTAACCCTAGTATGTTCGAAAATTACAAGAACCCTAGGACCAAGAATGTCAAAGTTTTTGGTCAAAAAGATTCTTTCCTTATTACTTGATCTTCAAAATCTAGGACCAAGTATGTTAAACCAAGTTTTTGGTTTAATTGGTCAAAAAGGATCCTTTCCTTTTCTTCCCTAGATTTCGAAAATTAGGAGGATACTTGGACACCAAGTTTGATTAAACTAGCTTAGTTTTATTGGTGGAAAAGTTTCTTAGGCTTTAAGGAATTTTCGAAAACCCTAGTAGTAACCCTAGGACCAAGAACATTGTACTAGTGTAGTTTAACTGGTTAAAAGAATTAATTAAGATAATAATATAAAACCTAGATAATTAACCAAGTACATGTTTAATAGGTTTAATTATTGTTTTAGTAGATTTATTGAAACTAGTTCTTTAAAACTAGAAACTTAGACAAAGTTTTATTGTCTATAAGGTTTGAATTAAAAAGTTTAAATAAATTTATTAAGGTTATAGTCTATCCTAGAATTTAAACAAAGTTTATTGTTTAGATATGATTGATTAGGATTAGTCTTTTAATAAATAATGTTTTTGATCAAGAAAGTCAAAACCCTAGTTTTGATTGATCAAGAACAAGATTAGGTTTGACTAATTAATAAAAGGAAATTAATGAGGATTAAAAGAAGTGTTAATTTTAAGTTCTAAAATTAACAAGATGTATATATATATATATATATATATATATATATATATATATATATATATATATATATATAGAAGTGAGTTCCATTGAGAATTAATATATTAGGTGAGAATGTGAGAATAGATCTCAGTCTCTCATCTCCTTTCAGCCCTCACGCACGCGGTGGCATTTTTGTAATTAAGTCCAACTTTCCTCACGCGCGCGGTGGCATTTTTGTAATTAAGTCCAACTTTTCTGTCCCACACGTGGTGGCATTTTTGTAATTAAGTCCAACTTTCTTTAATCATCGATGATTAAACTGGGTGTAGTGTTTAATCATCAATTATTAAACTTTTGAGATTGTTTTTAATCATCGATGATTAAACCCAACCCCAAGTTTAATCGTTAATGATTAAACACATTATCAAGTTTAATTATCGATGATTAAAAGAGCATCTTATGATTATTACACATATAAAGTTTAATCATCGATGATTAAACACTACACTCAGTTTAATCATCGATGATTTAACCCAAACTCAAGTTTAATCATCGATGATTAAACATATAGTCAAGTTTAATCATCGATGATTAAATACTACACTCAGTTTAATCATCGATGATTAAACCCAAACTCAAGTTTAATCATCGATGATTAAACATATAGTCAAGTTTAATCATCGATGATTAAAAGAGCATCTTATGATTATTACACAGATAAAGTTTAATCATCGATGATTAAACACTACACTCAGTTTAATCATCGATGATTATACCCAAACTCAAGTTTAATCATCGATGATTAAACATATAGTCAAGATTAATCATCGATCATTAAACAGCATGTTATAGAGAATTAAGAATCTAAAAAACGGAGACAAGGTTAATCATCGATGATTAAATTGTTTAATCATCGATGATTAAAAAAAATGTTAAAGATTAATCATTAGTAGTTAAAGAGCATTTTATAAAAAATTTAGACTAGTTCAATCATCGATGATTAAACCCAAACTCAAGTTTAATCATCGATGATTAAACATATAGTCAAGATTAATCATCGATGATTAAAAACAATTTCAATAGTTTAATAATTGATGATTAAAACACTACACCCAGGTTAATCATCGATGATTAAAGGAAAGTTGGACGTAATTACAAAAATGTCACCGCGTGTGGGACAGAAAAGTTGGACTTAATTACAACAATGTCACCGCGCGTCTTTTTGCCTAATTCTCACATTCTGACCTAATATATCAATTCTCAATGGAACCCTCCCCTATATATATATATATATATATATATATATATATATATATATATATATATATATATATATATATATATATATATATATATATATATATATATATATATATATATATATGGTCCGATTCAGCGCAGAACCGTTTAAATGTGCAGAACCGCAGAACCATCCTAACATCCAATGTTTTCAATGTTATACATAAATTGTAAATTTGCATACACGCGGTAACCATCCTAACATCCAATTTTCTAATTTTTATACAAATAATATATAAATATATTTATATATTATGTGTATAAAAAATTGGAAACATTTAATGTATAAATGTGTTACAACGTGTATGGAAATGTACACCTTATGTATAACATAGAAAACATTGGATGTTAGAATGGTTCTGCGGTTCTGCACCTTTAAACGGTTCTGCGCTGAATCAGGCACTATATATATATATATATATATATATATATATATATATATATATATATATATATATATATATATATATATATATATATATATATATATATATAATTTCGGATTTTTTTAATATTTAAAAGAAAAATGAATTTTAAAAGATAAAATAAGTTTATACGTATTTTAATTAGATCAAGTTAAAATACATATGTATAAATTAGATGTAATATTCTTATTAGAATGTTATAAGTTGATTTTAAAGTAATGAAATATATATATATATATATATATATATATATATATATATATATATATATATATATATATATATATATATATATATATATATATATATATATATATATATTAAATACAAGATTAAATGGAATATTAAAAGGATAATGTTATTTTGATTTTAAAAGATAATAGTATAACTAGTTATTGTATAAATTATTATATAATTGAAACTAGAAAGTACAAAGTTTTGATTTCATTATAACTAGAAATTGTACAAGTTGAAATTATATGATAATCTAGAAATATACAAAGTTATATATTATTATTATTATTATTATTATAAGATGTATAAAGTTGTAAGTTATTATAACTAGATAATTATACAAATATAATATAAGTATTTTACAAGTCATGTAAGATACTAGAATGATCAAGGGTTAAATAACAAGAGAACTTTATAATCTATATTTAACTAGTCCAAGTTAAATGTAAGAAAGGTTTAAACAAACTAAGAATTATTATTATATATAGTCCTTATATAATAAATTTGTTAATTTCACCAAATATAGACCGGTGATTGTGGTTGCTTAAGTTCCATCATGGTTGTTGGAGCTAGTGGGAGCTACACAAGAAAAATCACAAAGTTTATAAATGTGTCGCTAAGACATAAGTTTTGGTCGAATCTAATAAGTCAAAACAAATGTTTAATTTTATTATTAAACAAGTGAAAAAAAGGTGTGTTAAACTAGATTTATGACTCAAGTTTATGAATCATAAAAGAATTAAAAGTTTAACATAAGTTTTAAAGTTTTTCAAGTAAGATAAAACAAGTAAGTTTTATTATAGATAAGGTTTTTCACAAAACCTAGTAAAACGTTTTGTACACCTCGTTTTAGGAATACATATAAATCGCGCAACTTTTGAAACTATAAGTTTTACAGAAAAAGTTCTTAAGATTTAAAAAGGTGTCTTGTAGAATTCTTGAATTCACAAGTCACACATTTTTAAACAAGTATTAAGATTGGAATAAAGGTTTAGTTTAGTTTAAGACTTAAACAAACCCAAGAAAATCTTAGATATAAGTACTATCCACCTAATGGAACACCTCACTTGTTAAACGATATTCATATTGTAAGGAAAAAGAACCTTAGATATGAATTCAAATCATTGCGAGTGTTAGGGTGCGTAAGGTTCTGTGATAATCGGGAGTCCTGGAGCAGAGCATCGCATTGTCTTAGATGGTTTGATCTACTTTGGTGATAATCGGGAGTCCCGGACCAAAAAGTACTTGATTAGAATAAACATACTAGACTTTATTACTAACTTAGAAATGTACAATTAGATTGTACAAGGTTGTAGTAAGTTATAAGTCTAAAGATTCTACGACCCCTAGGAATCGTGTCAAGTCTTGATACGATCGGTAAGGATGTTACCTACCAGAAACAGCATGTCTCGTCGGGAAGTGCCCAAACCTTGCGGCGAGAATGTGATATATGGATCCTAGGCCTAAAATATTGATTATGGGTTTATAATATATTTTAGAGAATGTTTATTGATGATTACTAATTAAACTGTGTTGGATTTGTAGATGGCAGCAACAAACGCAACGATAAGCTACAACAAACTCTCGCGACGTTTCTTTCTAGGAAAGAAAGAATTGACCGGGTCCAATTTCCTCAATTGGAGACGTGATTTTAAGATCATGCTCAGACAAGAGAGGGATAGGATTGACCGAGAAAGAAACATATTTAAATCCCCTGCCAAGGATGAAGGAAATGAACCAGGATAAGCATTTTACGCTTGTAAAGCGTTCGCTTCTTGCAAGATGGCTAAGGGAACATCAGTAGGTGCACACGTCATGAAAATGAAAGTGCACGTTGATCACCTTACTAGACTTGGTCACCACATGCCATTGTAGTTAGCAATTGACGTTATACTCAACTCATTGTCCGATGACTACAAATTCTTTGTGGGAAATTACAGAAAACATGATATGGATAATTCCATTCCCGAGCTGCAATCCATGCTCGAGGCTGGTGAGTTGAATATTGGGACCAATTCTAAAATGGATCGCACAACTGATGATGGCGATAGAGAAGGGCAAAATGGTAAAGGAAAGGGTAAAACCAATCATCACCAAGGAGTGCCAAATGATAAATGTGTCAAACAAAAGGACAAGAAGGTGAAGCCTAACACAGCGAGGACCAAGGATCGGTGCTTCAAGTGTGGTGAGGCTGGGCACTGGAAAAGAAATTGTCCAAAGGGTGCAAGTGGTGGAGGAATTGCAAGTTCCTCAGGTAACACAACCACACTTCTTAATCACTTTTAGATACTTGTAAAGTACATTACGAGTAATCTAACTTTTGCAATTGTTTATTGCAGGAGGAGATGGAAAGTGATGATGACCGGCATGAGATGGTGATGATCCCACATGCACCAAGATTTTATAATTCAGTATTTTATGGATTCAGTAAAAACGCTTTTATTTTATTGTTTGAATAATCATTTTATTTTATGTTAAAACAAGTTTTTGGTTTTAATCAATTCGAATCCATGGTTCAATTATATTGTGTTATGTGTGCATGTGTGACAATTACACTAGTCAAGGTTTATGACTTGATTGCAAGTCAAGTTTTTTTTATTTACTTAATATTTCATTTTTTATAGTTGTTTGATTGTTGTATGAATGAATAATGTCTTAAAAGCTCAATGCACTTAGATACTAGAAATTAGAAGTTTTTATAATACAAGTATTTAAGAAGTTTTATGGAAGTATAAGGTACAAAAGTTATTGAACTTAGTTAAAACATCTTAAGTAATAATCATTACTTATGATAGTACGTTTTAAAGTATTAACATTAATATAGCATGATTATATTGGATATAATCAAGATGAACTTTAAGAGTGTTATTACAAGTGTCTCATACTTGTAATAAATAATATAATCAAGTCATACTTCCCTAACAAGGAAAGTTGGATATTCGCAAAATCCAAGAAATGACTTAGAGATTAAATAAACTCTTAAGAGATCAAACTATATTAAAGTATTTAAGAACTAAAGGTATTAAACGCAAGTGTTTTCATGCTTGTAATTAATAAATTATTTAATCAAGTCATAATTCCCTAATAGGAATAATGGATATTTAAGAAATCCAAGAAATGACTTTGGCATTAAATGAAGTTCTTAAAAAAATACTAAAGTGTTTAAGAATTGAAAGTATCATCTCATGTGTTTTATACTTGTTAGATACAATAATCAATAAAAGTCATAATTCCCTAGACAGGAATATTAGATATTCGAAAATTCAAAGGATGATCTTAATTATTGATAGAATTCTTAAAAGGTTAAACTAAAAGTTATTGACTTGGTCAAAGTGGTAGTTTAATTTGATGCTTAAATTCCATAAAAGGTAGTGGGAGCTATGACTAACATAATTCATTAAAGATATTAATGAATTTAGTAAGTTAGTAAGACATTAACAACAAGGAATTACCAAGTCGTTAGCCAAAGAGTTAAGAGAAATAAATGATCATTGATTAGATTATTGCAAGCCTAATAGCGTGGTCACAAGTCTTATGATTAATTATTGCAAATCTAATAGAATGTTCACACTCCAGTGAATAAGTTAATCATTTAAGGAAATTTCTTTAACTAGTAAAAGTATCTACAAATCAAGTAGCTAAAACAGGTTTAGTTACAAGGCAAGTTTTATGAATTAAAGAAACTAAATGAGTAATTTTCCAATCCCCCTATGTTTACCGAATCATATAAAAGGGCAAGACTAAAATATGTTCTAATGTTGCATGAACAATATCTAGCAAAGACAAAAGTAATAGTATTCTTAAAATACTCGTCTTATGTCTTTAGTTTAATAGAAATGACTAAGTTGTAATTAGTGATAAAAGTTACAATTAAAAGTCATTGAGAAATCAACACAAACGCAAAGAATAAGTAATGATCCAGTAATAATTCGGTATCTATGTCTAGTGTGGAATAATACATGAGTTAGTATCATTGTTATTCAGACTTTGTATGTTTTACAATATCCATGAATAAAAGTCTCTTTATTCAAAAAGATATAAATCCGTGACTACTCGTCTTGGTGGGAACCTTGACGGGACGATAACGTCATCGCGATATTTGGTGGTAGATTCGAAGTTCTTCGAAGATAGCTACACGAGTTTTGTGTAAACCAAATATCGGTGATATTCTGTTGGAGATCGACGAATATTGGATTGACCACCGTGATAATACTTCGTGGTTGAAAAGTTCAAAAGTATTATTCACTAGGATTGTCCTTAAGCCTGAGGTATTTGGTTTAGGATACGATGACTGATGTACTTTGGTTCGTCTTAGACAAGCCTAAAATATGGTTGTCATACGAGGCTTTACTGGGTACAAAGGAAATTGTATTTTGAATCGAAATATAACAAGATGGTAATTGCGCCTCCTTTTAAGGAGAGATATTTATGGGTCCCTTGACATAATGAATAACCGACAAGTGCATGGCCATGCCTAAACGAAGTGATTTGTTCTTTGTCGTTTACCACAACAGTTTAAGTCAAGAAGTCAAGAAATGATTTCGAATACAGGAGTTGATAATTTCTACCATGCTCGTATTCGTTATCACAAATATCGTGCTGCAAGGGATGATCCTAACAACGTTACCCAAGAAGTAAAGACGGAGTGTTCTTTACTAGGCAACGCTAATAAAAGAGTTTCTCAAAAACTATACCTTGGTTACATAAGTTGTTTTTATGGGGTTGGTTACCTTCATGCCCATCTAGAAGGCCACTGTACCTCGTGTCATTAAGATAAAGGTTACGAACTTGCACAAGTGGGAGTTTGTTGGAATTATGTGCACAGTTAGTCAACCTATGATGATACATCCATGCCTACGAAACACTTAAGGGTCACACCGGTGAGTGCATGTAATACGAGCAAGATATGCAATGATACTACGAAGAGGAAGGATTCATAATAGTCATTATGAATCAGTTAAGTATTAAGTTAAGTTTAACTTATTACTAGATTAGTTTAACTAACTAATTAATACAAGTATTTGTACATTTACTAGTTGAGTAAATATACAATGTGTTAATTAAAGATTATCCATGATATGATTTAAAGTTATTAAATCATATAGTAATTGGATAATATTATTGTCTAATTAATTGTTAAAGGTATAAAACACAAGTATATATATTTCGTGTATATGGGTACCGAAATATATAAGTGTATAATACTAAGACATTTGATAATTAAGTGTGACAATAATAACTAGTAAAACTATAAGGGATGGAATTGTAAAAGGAAAGTTTAATTAAAGATCTAATCTTAATTAAACTTATGGGTTCTAAGCGTAACTTATTTATGTATAAATAAGAGGCTTAGGGTAACCTTAAAACCCCTTGTAGCACCTCACGAAAATCCTCCCCCTCCTCCCTCTTGGCTTCGGCCGAACACACCCCAAGACACAAGCTTTGTGTTCTTCGTTCTTCATTCTTCATGTTCTTCGTGTTCTTCAAGTATTGAAGAACAAGTTCATTGCCTAGATCAACTAGAAGGTCGCTCGATTTGTTCATCATCAGTGGACTATCTTAAGCAAGCAATAAGGTATGTTTTTGGAAAACCCTTTCTCCCTCTCCCTCTTGTTCGACGGACGAAAACACCAAGAACCCTAGGGTTCTTGGTGAGTGTTCGACGAACACACACAAGCTTTGTGTGTGTTCGAGTTTTTCGTACAAGGTTTCTTTCTTGTTAATCTAATCTAGATTTCCAACATCCCATTCCTTTAGGGTTTAAGGATTAGGTTTAATCCCAGTTCCGCTTCTAGGGATTAAATCAGCTAGTTGGTTTTAACCGGTCAAGAACACCTTCATGTTCTTACCAGTATGGTCGAACCAAGCACACTAGGAGGTTGACCCAAGTGGTCGATCAGTCTAATGAAACCCTTCAACCATACCTACTGAAGTCGTCAGTAAAGGTAATGAAGTAGCGGTATCCGCCTCTGGCTTCTAGAGTAAAGGGTCCACACACGTCACTGTGTATAATCCCTAACAACTCGCTTGCCCTTTCATTGTAATGATTGAAAGGGTCTTTTGTCATTTTGCCAGACGAACATGATTCGCATATGGCATATAATTCCATATCAATTGGCTCTAGAATTCCATCATCGTGGAGCTTCTTATTGCGAGTCTCGTTTATGTGACCTAAACGACAATGCCAAAGATAAGTTTGATTCAAGTTACTCTTAGATCTTTTACTTATATGATAAATATCTCGTTCTATGTTATTTAGATTTAACATGTATAGACCATTATGAGAGTTAGCTTTAAAATATAAAATGTCATCTTTTAAACACGAAATTGTTTTTCCATAAAACTCATAATAAAAACCACTGTCTATAAGTAAATCAAAGGAAATAACATTTTTAATAAGTCTAGGAACATAATAACAATCTTTAAGTTCCAAAACTCTTCCTGAAGGCAACTTGAGAAGATATGTTCCTACGGCTTCAGCTCCAACCTTGGAACCTTCGCCTACTCGTAGTTCAACATCTCCTCGTCCCAGCCTCATGTTCTTCTTAAATCCCTGCAAATGATTGCAAATGTGATGACCACATCCGGTATCCAATACCCCGGATTCACTAGAAGTAACGAGACAATCAATCATAAAGATACCTGAATCGCTGACAAAGTCAGCGTCCAACAGTCCCACATCGGACGTGTGCTCGCAAATATCCTTGCTGCCACAAGTTGGGCAACACAAATCAGCAAAGTCATTCAACCAATCATCGAAATCATCCTGCTGAATCTCAGGGAGAGATTCTTCCTCTAGCCTTTGAACGTCGCGTATACACAAGAGATTCTCGTGTAGACCTGTGACACTCAGATCAAAGTTCCCAACTAAATGTACTTCCTTGTCCTGATAGTACTGAGTGAGAGATCCAAACAAGAACAAGACTTGTTCTTGCTGGTTTGATGTGCCAGTAACCAGGGTGAGAAAATCCAGCAACCTTCTTATGTTAATAAGATGGTCACTCAATGGTTGATCATCTTTCATCTTTGACAAAAACATTTTTGCAAAACGAACTGCTTACTTTCTTCTGTACTATCTTTAAACGTCTCCTCAAGATACTGGACAAACTCATAGCATGGTTTCTTACGTAAATTATCAGTAAGCTCTGATAATGAAGTAAGAATGAGAATCGACATAACTTGTTCAACTTTCTAACATTATTACCTTTTAAGAATAATAGTTAGACTAGGATCCATATTTCACGCCCTCTAATGCAAGAATTGGGCACTTCCCATTAGAGTCATGCTATTTCTGGTAGGTATAGCCATACCGATCGCCTCTAGACTAGAAACTATTCCTAGATGTTCGGGATAGCAAGTTGAACAACAAACTTGTACATGTTTTAATCCCTCTAATGCATTTTGAGCCGAGACTCCCGATTATCACCAAAATAGATCGTACCACCTAAGACAGTGTGATGTCTTGCGTCGGGACTCCCGATTATCACAAGACCCTACGCACCCTAACACTCGCAATGATTTGAATCCACATCTAAGGTTCTTTCTCCTTACAATGTGAATATCGTTGAAAAAGTAAGGTGTTCCATTAGGTGGGTTGCACTCTGATCTAAGATTTTCTGAAAAAGGGATTTTCATTTGTTCGAAAAACATTAGCCATTTATTAACCTTTTAAAATTACTTGGTTTTATAAACTAACTGTTTATAAATTCCACTTTAATTTTGTCATTTAAAACTTGGTTTATAAACAAACTGTTTACTTTGCCATTATTAATTTAAAACTTGGTTTTCTAAACAAACTGTTTATAATCACCATTATTAATTTAAAATTTGGTTTTCTAAACAAACTGTTTATAATCACCATTATTAACTTGAAACTTGATTTTCTAAACAAACTATTTATAATCACCATCTATTTATTTCGAATAAAATAAATTAAAGAAATAAAATAAAAATATGCAATTTCTAAAAAAAATGCTATGTCATAACCCCAAAGACTTGGTTTTGTATTTTGTATATTTAAAAAATAAAATTTATTAATTTTCCGAAAAATATATAAAAATTCAAAAAATGTTTAAATAAACACAATGTCACGACTTTTGGGTTATGTCATGCTAGATAAATAAATTAAACTGATAATTATAAAACTACCCATAACAACTGATTTCAATTTCCCCCTTAATTTTGAAATTACATTGATTTTAATAATTTATTACCTTTTATTATTAATTAAAAAAATATATAATCTAGTCAAGATTTATGTAAATCTATCCCTTTGATTTTATTCTTGATAGTTAATCAAAAAATCAAAAAATTTACATAGATTGACTTAATAAGTAAAAAAAATTACATGAAATCTTGTAGATTCTTTATTCCTGATTTAGGTTACATAAAATATTGTATCATAAATACGATATCTTGGTCACCAAGAACCATCACTCAACCTAAACTCGGTGGGCTTGGTTTTGGTCGACCACTCGGTCGTCGAACCAAGTCTCAACCGAATTTCGGTTGGTTTGGTTTCGACTCCCGTTTTATTTTTTTATTAATTTATAGTAATAATAATAATAACCTCTTCCCTTTTATCTAAAAAACCTATTCAATCCAATTGTTCATAAACTTGAACAATTTTCTTGGATCAAATTTTCTAGGGTTTTCTTACTAAATAATAGAAAGAAACCTAATTTCTTTTATCTTGAAACCTATTCAGTTCAATTGTTCATAAACTTGAACAATTTTCTTGGATCAAATTTACTAGGTTTCTTTCTAAGATAAAGAAAAACTTAGTAATTATATATACATATATATAAATTTCGAAAAAATAAAGGAGGGAAAAAAGAAACCTAATTTCTTTTTATCTAGAACCCTGTTCAATTCAATGCTCATTCAAAAACTTGAAGAACACATACTTGGCCGAAAATTCTAGGGTTCTTTTTCTAGATAAAAAGAAACTCAATTGAATCCCATTGAGACTAGTAGAAAGCTCTGATACCACTGTAGGAAAACCTTGTAGGATTCACATGGCGGAACTTGAATCTTACATGCTTGATCTCTACTAAACAATGGGATCACAAGAACAAAGAGATGGTTAGTATACGAACAATACCTCTTGAATTGCTAAAGAATGATCCACCTCTAGTGCACCACCTGAACACGCTGCAAGACCGCGTTGTACCAACAAAGAAACACATGAACTCGTGTGTGTGTGTGTGTGTGTCGAACTCGAAGTCAACGAAGAACCCTATGGGGTTTCGTCGTCTGATCGGCAAGAGAGGGAGAGGGAAGGGATTAGGGTTTTGAGTGTGTAAAGTGATTAGCCTCCAAACCCTCACATAAGCCCTTTATTTATAAGGCTAGATGTTACGGTTTAGTCTTTGCAGTTTAATTATGATTAATCTCATAATTAAACTTCATATTAACACTTTAAACCCTTGGACTATTACTAGATAATTAATGGACTTATTATTTAACTGTTCGTTAAATATTTAACTTAATATTTAACCATCCTCACAAATAATAATCAGCTATAATTATTTATTCTCTTCTATGTAATTAACTTAACTAGTTAATTATTCCACACAACTTACTTTATTCGGTTGTCCATTATTGGGTGTGTAGTGGTGTGACCCTCTAGTGTCTTATATCATTGGACACGATGACACGTGTACTTATCTGTGCACATAAATCCAACATTCTTAACACTGTGGACATAACAGCCCAATCTTTTGGAAGAATTTCCAAAAACTTGTACATTAACTCTTGAACATCTTTGTGAATGCCGAACTCCCTTAATTCATTTATGAGGATGGTGAATCTTCTGTAGGACATGTTGAGTGTTTCACCTTTGATGACCTTGAATGCTTCATACTTTCGATTCAACATCGCTTTTCTGCTGGCCTTAACTTCGTCGGTTCCTTCATAAGATGTTATCAGGATATCCCATATCTCTTTGGCAGTTTTACATTCTTTTACTGTAATAAGAATGTGATTTGGGAGGGGTGTTTGAAGGAGGAACCAGATATCAGCATCTAAACTTGCTAGATTTTTGTCTGCCTCTGACCATTGATCCCTGGGTTTGGGTTCTTCAACATCGGACATGTCTTCTTCTTTTTCTTCATCTTTATCATCACCTTCCTTCTTGGAAATAGTTGCACTTGGAACGAACATTTTTGGAATGTATGGACCGTTGATAAGAATATCTGGTCCCATGTCATTTTGATGTTCGACAAATCCCAGAAAACGGATATTCCACATACCGAAATCGTCATCAGTAAACACAGGGGCATTTAATTCGAACCAAGATTCATTTGAGATAGATTTTCACCCATTTTTGATCAGTAAGTAAGCAGATCAACAATTATGACTTAATTGTCCTACTCTGATACCAATTGTTAGTCCCGTAATAAGTGAAATTCAACACCTATACGCTTTCACTGACCAATTTAAGATTAATGGAGACACTCAACACTTTTTAAACTTTTCTTTATTAATCAATAATGATACAATAAAGATGCAAGCAGTTTGCGGAATAGCTGATATCTTGTGATCGCCGATATCTTCTAGAAGATTTCCAAGATATTCCCATAATCAGCGATGCACAAACTTGTGCGTTACTTGTGTCTTTCTGTGACACTGAAACTTCCAGCCTATGTACACTTATGGCAGCCATGAGTCTTCGGATACTTATGCTTCTTCAGATGACCTTCAGCTTCAGTGACCTTCACTAATAGTTTTTTTAGAGAAGTATCTGTTTAATGGTTCAGCGTTTTGTCCAGTGAGCGATGAACCTGTTACACTATCTGATTTGTTAACCAGTATCTGATTCCGCACGGGGAACTGATCGTTGTTTCAGATAGTGATGAGATAGTGTAACTGGGTAACTGAAATCCGAACTGATCAGATTCAATTACCCACAATCTGATGAACTAATCCTCAAATTGTTTTCTAACTATTTTTCTTTTTGTCTTCATTAAATCTCTTCAGTGGGGGATGCTTTTCAGCGACCCAGCAGTATATATCCTTACAATATTATATACAAAATTGTTGTCTTAAATCACGTTGTAGGAAACGTTATGCCTCCCTATTGCTTCGAAAACTTGAGGTTAGGGGCGTAATAGAGCCGAGTCGGGCCGACTTCTGCAAAGCTCGAGCTCGACTCAACGAGCCTCCATTTTTAAGTTTGAGATCGGTAAAGGTATCGATACTTTTGAGCTCGTGCCGACCCGTCTCAAATTTTTTTGATTTTTTAAAAAATGATTAATAAATTGATTTGGAAGAAGAGATCTGAGAAATATGCTAGGGTTTATTTTCTTTTTCCTTTTATACAAAAGATTCATATGTAATTATGTATATAAAAAGGTTATAAGAGTAATTTAATGGAAGCTCAGTTAGGTTCTGTTAGGCTAGTGTGCCTAATAGAACTAGTTTTATATAATAGCTCGGCTCAAAACGCTACTCGGGTAACTCGAGCTTGACTCGATTTACAACGAGCCAATTCCGAGTATATAGAATTCCGATTCCGCTTGAGGTTTTAGCATGCTGCCACGCGGCCAGGCCCAAGGGATGGGCGGTCTGGGCTTGAGCCCAGGGCAGCAAATAAGAAGGGGGCATCAGGCTTGGGTCCAAACTCCTTTTTTATCTGCTAAGAGTAACGAAAGTAAGGAAGCCGAGAAAGGCTGAGGCCGCGGGCGAAACCAGAAGCCGATAAGGCGAGATGGGGGCAGAATACTAGAAGGTAATGGGAAAAACTAAGTCAGATGATTATACTTTTCTAGGGGCAAGATCCACTAACCTGAATCAACGAGCATAATCCTTTGATTTGTGTTAATGGGTGTTGTTTACAAATGACGATCATCATGATAAATAGATAACAAAACTGAAATATTGAATGATTTTCTTAACTCGTGATGTTTTAATTTGTAGCCTTTAATGATATTACAAATTTCACTTACATTCAACATTTCAGTCAATGATGGCAACTATATAACTTTCGCTTATAACTCTGTTTGGTACGCAAAAACTGTCAATAAACCATCTTTATGTTCAAATTGTGTGTGCAGCTTCACTTAATCGTTCAATTTTGTTGTTTTATTTGAGTAGAACATGAAGGGTGTATAGGTAAATTTATCTTTGAGTAATTAACCAATTGCCACATTTTGTTGTATTATCTAGTTGTTAACCTGTGTTTTTGCACTAATCAAATACTCAATATACATATAATGTTTATAAGGCCTCCCTTGTATACTGATTGCAACAATTATGTATAATGTGTGTTTTTCCTCTATAAAGCTGTTACGATCCCATATTGGTGGAATTATAAACTAAATGATGGCTTATAAATCTAGGTGTCCCCTCCTCATTCAAGCTAGTTTTTGTGAGTGAGTTATACGTTTGGGCTTATGGTATGATGCGAGCCTAGTATGAGATGAGTTCGTATCAAATGCCTCATCATTTTCTTTTCTTGAATTTATATATAAAAGTTCCTTTATAAGGCCTCACTTTGGAATTTTTCTAAGGGTTTGGCTAACTTATGCCCTTAGGGCATGAGATAATAAGTGTTTAATGAACTTAAAATTTCTTTATTTCATCTTATCAAATTCTATTTGTAACATGTATTAAATGCATTTGCAAATAAAAATAGTAAATTTAGATCATTTAATGCTTGTTATCTTATGCCCTTAGGGCATGAATTAGAAAAACTCTCTCTCTAATAACCTACAGAAAAGTTGGTCAATCAATTTGATCAGTATTTCCCCATCAGAGCATACAGGTAAAAAAATGAATTTATAATTTTGTTGCATAGTCTCTGAAATCGTTGTAACTTAAATTGATAGTTTTAGGTAACTATCTTACTAAGTTCTTTAACTAAAAAAATAAAGTGTTGCTTACAAGATTCAAACACAAGAACTCTCCTAAGTAGTCACTATGTGTTAACCACTTCAACTAATTGATTATTTTGATTTATTCCAGATACTAATATATATAAGCTTTAACGTCACCAGAACTCAACCATCATTTCTCTATTTAAAAGGCTCATATTTACTTTCACAAAAAGGCCAATTTTCGGATCTGATCCTACCATCACTAATATCAGCACCTACCATCACTACGCACCACCACTCATCACCATCGCTATTGTCACCACCACCGGTACTGTCGTCACTTCGAAATATAGTTACGGGTACCCGCCGCCGCATTGCGCGGTACCCTGCTAGTATTTGTAATGGTTAGAACTTTTTAGTAAAAAAACTGAATTACATTTAAGTTTAACACATTTACGTTATATTATTTTTCATATGTCTTCAACTTTTCACGGGCATTTTTTCCTCATTTCGCCTGAGGCATCAAACTTGATTGGACCAGCCCTGCCGCCAAATAACGCTTCACATTACTTAGAGTTAGAACATTGATTGCAAAGAATTGAACCAACCTCAACACTGGAAACTGTTTTTGTGTGTGAAAGAGGAACTCAAGCTTCGATACTTCGACTACTCACGTCATATAGAACCCACCCTAACTACAAAACTCTAGATGCCAGAGGGTTGGGCTCTACTTAAGAGTAATTCCCAAAATCATAAAAGTATCTATTCTCGTGCACGATTAGGAGACTAACAACGTTTATCCCATTTTATCTAATTATTTCATTAAAAATCGACTTAAACCATCGTCACAAAATTCATTATCGGGTCATAAATATTTGCATATCACACAATGTAAATAATGCTTTTAGTAATAGTAAAAACATAACAAATACTCCCTCCGTCCCATAAAGAAGTTCTCATTTCTTATGGCCACAAGTATTTAGGAGATATGTAGTGGTAGGGACATTTGTAATATTTATGATTAAAAATATAAAGTTATTTGGAGAGAGAGATGTGTTTTTAGGGTATAATTAGTGGTGTGGTAGATGATAATAATAGTATTTTATTAGTGGACTATCATATTTGAGAAACGAGAAGTTTTTGTGAGACAAAATTTAAGAGAGAAATGAGAACTTTTTTATGGAACGAAGGAAGTAATATACTGAACTATCCTTCTATATTCATATATTAATCAATCTTAATAATATATTAAAATCACTCTCATCATTATTGACGCTTCGGTTTCTTTTTAAATCAATATCAAATCAGCTAACACTTCAACTTACACACTCATATTAATAATATCATTTTACTATATATTTTTGGACCCAACACAATATAACAAATATACATGAAATACATCCAACTTAAAGGTGTACAAATCAGATTAATAAAACCCGAATCGGATTCAAAACCGGATCAGATCCGATCAAAGTTGGTGAAAACCGGAACGTATTAGAACCATATTCGGATCAAGAACTTAGAACCCGGATGAGATTGGATGGAAACCGGATCGGATTTGACAGATGGAAATCAGTTTGATCCGTTTCATTGTACATTTGTCACCCCAAATCCCTTATAAATACCCGAACTTAGTTTTGATTCCGGTTTTCCAGAATCTGATTTTCAAACCGATTTTCCATAATCCGGTTTTCAAACCAGTTTACCAAAGGATATTTGAACCGATCCCAGTCCGGCGGTTTCGAATCCAATCTGATATCTGATTCCTTTGTACTTCTCCAAACCGAAGAAATGGACTGACGTCTGCTAGTGAAGAGACGGTTTTAGTAAATGTAAAAATAATAGAAATATGAAAACGTACATACATCTAATCTAATCAATCATAGTGAGGTGAACCATAGTCACATAGGACGCGGTACGTTTCGGTACGGGTACGCGATACGGGTACGCGATTCACTAGTTTAGGTGTATCCAGTACGTAAGGGGTAGGTTCATTTCGATACATGTCCGATACGGTGTACCTTACATTTTGGAACGATATATCATACGATGTACCCTTAAAATTAAGTTTCTTTTGCATATATATAATTATATTTAAAAGTTCAAAGTTCAAAATTTCAAATAATAAAAGCATAGCATAAAATCCATAAATCTTTAAAGACATTAACGAAAATACTTAAGCATATACCAAAAAAATGAAACACATAAAGCCAACAAAAACCCTTGTCTAGTAATCTTCCTAAACTATAGGGGTGATTTGATTTTGAATCATTCCTATAATAAAAAGATATATACAATTGATCCTGCCAATACATTACTGACTTCGTGGGATACACGTTCTATATTAATCGGGTATGAGGTTCCCACTTATTGGTAACGCGAATTCCGACGTACCAATTCTTTTACCTTCTTTTATGGAGAAATTTATCCAAATTGGGGTACCAAAGAGTGATCCTGGTAGCATTCGGTAACCAGCGTATCGTGTTACTGTGAGGTGAACCATACTACAGACATCTATAAATATCTCTGTGTATTTATCGATCAAGGCGTCGGTTGCCACTCCTTTGAGTCTCACGAGAATTTGCGTGATTTCTTCTTCATCACCATTCTGGTCGAGATCTCTCCCTCTCTCATACACGCAATCTGCGATTGATCCGGATCCGGATTTAAATTTTTGTAAGTTCACATTTCTCTATGCTAATTTCTTTCCATTTGTAGCTACACAATGTTGTTTATCAATATTATGAAACTTCGATCTTCTTGTTGAAACATTACGAGTTGTTTATATGACAACGATAATTTTTTAGTATTTTTCTTAGATCTGGTTTTTAGTGTTTGATTTGCTTAATCGAGCTTGTATAAACCTCAATTCGTTACACGGAATGCGTAATTTGATAGATCTGGTTAGTTACGATTCATGTTTTAGGTTAAGTGAGCGATTTGATGCATCCGTTATTTGTCATTTTTCTCGGTTTCTAATCTGATTAGAGTTAAGTGGAGCTCAACATTTGATTTTAGATACGGATGCTGATCGTGATCTCCTTTGATTAGTAGATTAAAAACCCTCATTTTTGGATTTTTTTGCACTTTTTGTCACTATCAGAAAATTAGCATCTATTTTTCCAGTTTAAATGCTATAACTTGTGTATTAGTAATCAATTGGCAATTATGTGCTTTCTATGCTGTTGAAGTAAGATCATTTGCTCTCTATTTGTGTGTTCAGAAATCAGAATTCATAAAGCTTTTATGCATGTGGATTTTGAGTTAGACTTCTGATTTGTTTACTTTTAAACAGATCCATTATGGCTACTTACACGCCTAAAAACATCCTGATCACCGGTGCTGCTGGATTCATAGCATCTCATGTTGCTAACCGACTCATAAGAAGCTATCCTGACTACAAGATTGTTGTACTTGATAAGCTTGATTACTGCTCAAGTCTCAAGAATCTCAATCCCTCCAGATCATCTCCCAATTTCAAGTTTGTTAAGGGGGACATCGGGAGTGCTGACTTAGTCAACTACCTCCTGATCACCGAATCTATAGACACCATAATGCACTTTGCTGCACAGACACACGTTGACAACTCATTCGGTAACAGCTTCGAGTTCACAAAGAACAACATCTACGGTACCCACGTGCTTCTAGAAGCCTGCAAAGTCACTGGTCAGATTAGAAGATTCATCCACGTCAGCACTGATGAAGTGTATGGAGAAACAGAAGAAGATGCTGTTGTTGGTAATCATGAAGCTTCACAACTTCTTCCTACAAATCCATATTCAGCCACAAAAGCTGGTGCAGAAATGCTTGTTATGGCTTATGGTAGATCATACGGGCTGCCCGTTATCACCACAAGAGGAAACAACGTTTATGGCCCGAATCAATTTCCAGAAAAATTGATCCCTAAATTCATTCTTTTGGCAATGCAAGGAAAACCGTTACCAATTCATGGTGATGGATCTAATGTCAGAAGCTATCTTTATTGTGAAGATGTTGCAGAAGCTTTTGAAGTAATCCTTCATAAAGGTGAAGTTGGTCATGTTTACAACATCGGGACCAAACGTGAAAGACGAGTAATCGATGTTGCAAATGACATTTGCAAACTTTTCAACATGGATACTGATTCAAGCATCAAGTTTGTTGAAAACAGACCGTTTAACGATCAAAGATACTTTTTAGATGATGAAAAATTAAAAACTTTGGGGTGGTCTGAGAGGACAATTTGGGAAGAAGGTTTGAAGAAAACAATCGAATGGTACACCAGTAACCCTAATTGGTGGGGAGATGTTTCTGGAGCACTTCTTCCTCACCCAAGAATGTTAATGATGCCAGGTGGCGTTGATCGATTGGCTGACGGACCTGAAAACACCGAATTCGATGCAGCAATCAACACTTCTCAGATTGGTGTACAGATTCCAAACACAAACACAAAAGCTGTTAAGAAATCATCTTTTAAGTTTCTAATCTATGGTAAAACGGGTTGGATCGGTGGTTTGTTGGGAAAATTATGTGAAAAACAAGGAATTCAGTATGAATATGGGCGAGGGCGTTTGGAAGACAGATCACAACTTGTTTCTGATATTCAAAGTGTTAAACCTAGTCATGTTTTTAATGCTGCTGGTGTTACTGGAAGACCAAATGTTGACTGGTGTGAATCTCATAAAACTGAAACTATTCGTGTTAATGTTTCGGGAACACTCAATTTGGCAGATGTTTGCAGAGAAAACGGGCTTATCATGATCAACTTTGCAACTGGATGCATTTTTGAGTATGATGAGAAACATCCGGAAGGTTCCGGAATTGGTTTTAAGGAAGAAGATACACCCAATTTCACTGGCTCCTTTTATTCCAAAACCAAAGCTATGGTAATTACTTTTTATTTTCTTTTCCAATATTTTTTATTATGCATCTATTTTATATAAGTGTCTTATGAGTCAAACAGAATAAACATACATTTTCTGGAGTAAGTTACGTAAATAGTCCTTGTGGTTTGTATGAAATTATTGGATTTTGTCCCTCGGCATTTTTCTCACATGAATAGCTCCGAATTTCAGAACCTGTAACACCAATTAGGGGCCGTTTATTTTTCTTACGCAAAAAAGGCCGTCTATTTTTCTTACACAAAAAAAGGCCGTTTATTTTTCAAGGACCGTTGAGATTACAAGCTTTTAAAATAGGGACTATTTATGTTACATTGTTACTAGTTTCAAAATTAGGGATTGTTGATATTACAAGTTTTAAAATTATGGACCATTTATGTTACTAGTTTCAAAATTAGGGATTGTTGATATTACAAGTTTTAAAATTGTGGACCATATATGTTACTAGTTTCAAAATTAGGGACCATTTATGTTAAATTTTTACTAAATTCAAAATTAGTGGCCGTTGATATTACAAGTTTTAAAATTAGGGACCCTTTATGTTACATTGTTACTATTTTCAAAACTAGGGATTGTTGATATTACAAGTTTTGAAATTTAGGGACCGTTTATGTTACTAATTTCAAAATTAGGGACCGTTGATATTACAAGTTTTAAAATTAGGGACAGTTTATGTTACATTTTTACTAGTTTCAAAATTAGGGACCGTTGATATTACAAGTTTTAAAATTAAGGACCGTTTATGTTACATTTTTACTAGTTTCAAAATTAGGGACCGTTGATATTACAAGTTTTAAAATTAAGGACCGTTTATGTTACTAATTTCAAAATTAGGGACCATTGATATTACAAGTTTTAAAATTAAGGACCGTTTATGTTACTAATTTCAAAATTAGGGACCATTGATATTACAAGTTTTAAAATTAAGGACCGTTTATGTTACTAATTTCAAAATTAGGGACCGGTGATATTACAAGTTCTAAAATTAGGGACCATATACGTTACTAGTTTTAATATTATGGACCGTTGTTATTCCAAGTTTCAATATTAGGGACAATTGATTTAACAAGTTTCAAAATTAGGGACTACCCGTGTAACAAAAAAACTTTGAGGGACTGAACCCATAATTTCATACAAACCACAGGGACCAATTTATGCAATTTACTCAAAAAATAACAAGTCAATGGGTCAAACAAAAGTTTTATACTCATATTCGAAAAAGATCCAAAAACCGACCCTTACATAAAAGTTAACCCATTTTGCCACCTGTTAAAGGTTCAGGGTATGAATTTAATGTAATATTTGTTGACAGGTGGAGGAATTATTGAAAAATTATGAAAATGTTTGCACCCTGAGAGTGCGGATGCCAATATCATCAGATCTCAACAACCCACGAAACTTCATAACCAAAATTGCCCGTTACAACAAAGTAGTCAACATACCAAACAGCATGACAATTTTGGACGAACTTTTACCAATCTCAATCGAAATGGCTAAACGAAACCTAACGGGAATCTGGAATTTCACAAACCCGGGGTTCGTGAGCCACAATGAAATCCTTGAAATGTACAAAAAGTACATAAACCCCGAATTCAAATGGGTTAATTTCACACTTGAAGAACAAGCAAAAGTGATTGTGGCCCCACGAAGCAATAACGAATTGGATGCTTCCAAATTGAAGAAAGAATTTCCAGAATTAATGTCGATTAAGGAGTCGTTGATCAAGTACGTTTTTGAACCCAATAAAAAACAGTAATGGAAAGTGATTGTTTTTAGTATAAAACAGGAACAGATTCTTCACTTGTGCTTGATTCATATGGTATTCATTGGACATTATACTAAATCTGTAATCTGTAAGTCCACATTTTCTCTAGTCTTTAATTGTTTGTTTCATATTAGTTGCATCATACGGAGGTTATTTGTATACGTATTTTTTATATTCATCATTTTCTGTCTCGACAGATCCAAGTTAGTTTTGTTTGAAAACGGCACTTACTTTGTACGATTGGATTCTCTATAAGATTTGTTATTTGTTCGTTACATTTTACTTTATGTATTTGTTTCTTGTTTTAGATTCATGTTTTTGGAACAAACATTTTCTTATATTTGGTCCATTTTGTAAGTCACGAGTGTTGTTATGGTCCACGCTCCGATGCGGGTCTATCTAATCAACACATGTTTTTACAATTACTAAGTGATATCGAACATATAAAACCATAGGTTTATATTTTATTTCTAAACTTTGAACAATTTAAAATAAATATCAAGTGCGTGAATTTAATATTAGTTATTCAGTCAGTTTTAAAGATATATGATCTTTCATAGTAGAATCTTTTTATGTGCCTGCATTTAATACATTAGAAAACTTTATTTTCAATTATGATAAAGATAAAATCAGTATAATAAAAAGTATTAATGACTCATTTGTATAAGTTCATATACTCTAATTAAGAAAATTTTAATAATATAATAGTTCATATTTCCAATGGCATATATTAACAAAACCATTGTATTATGTAGTAGTAATATATTTCAATGTCTTCTACTGTAATAAATGAATGTAATTCATATATTCTCACGTATTGTTTATAACTTCATATTTACAAAACAACAATATTTTTTGTTTATTTACCGCACATGCATAGAGACGTATGTTTGATGTTCAAAGTCCCCACCTCTTTGTAAAATCGGAAATGTAATTTGTTTAGTATACCACCTTACGGAAGGAACATGTGTATTGGACGAAAGGATCGGAGAAAGCGAATATACGACAAGATAGCTTAATTCCCAATGAAAGGTAGCGTGCCGCGTTCTAAGGGAAGGGGTTGCGCACGCGCATTTAATGCGAGCGGCGTGAAGGGACGATTGGATGGAGGTCCATCGTTGTACCCTCCGGACAATAGGCAGTCGATGGTTATTAACCGGAGGGTCATGAAACGATGCGGATAAAGAGTTTTGGTCTGTTATCCCGCTCAAATGACTGGCTCACGCCCCCGCCAATATGGTGGATTATAAATGAGTTCCTTAGTGATCCATATCATGTATCATACTCGTCCCCTTCTTACGAGCATTAAATACGCTTACCCACATTTTAATACTCTTACCTGCATTCAATACAATTTCTCATTTCTACCGTTAAGTATAAATATCCCGTACAACGTCCTCGTTCGTACTTAAGCATCGAAGTGTCTTCTGGGAGCGAACCCCGGAAGGCCTCTGACTAGAGTTGTTACTTGTTTCAGGATTGGGAGCAGCCGAAGCGTGACCGGGGTCGTCTGCGAAGAAATCAGTTTCAACATTTCGCCATCCGTGGGACCGAGAACAAAATGGTCCTCGAATCAACACCCAAAGGAGGGAATCGTTCCCCGATAGTAACTAGAATCGATCAGACGCCGCCGTCTTCTTCCGTCGTCGTTAACACCACTACATGTCCTCCTCCTTCCGGGACTGGAGAGAAGGAGCCAACAAAGGGAGAAATAGAAGAGTTTATTCTTTTCTGCAAATTCAGAAAATTAAGAGACATGGAGAAAAGTCAAAGAAGGCCAACGGAGGGAATAAGTGGGGTAAGGAAAACCTTAACGTACTCTAGCGAGGAAGAATCCACGGAAGAGGAATCCACCGAAGAAGTCTACAGAGAAGATACTCCGGTCCGTATGAGAAGTGAAGGGCCCCGAAGGGAGATAGAAACAAGGAACCGATCCACTCGAAGGAGAAGAGAAGACTCTTCTCACCATTCTTCAGTGGACCGAAACTTTCGATCTCCATTCACCGATGATATCAACGAAATACCCATTCCTCTGGGGCTTAAAGGGCCCAGGGTCAAGTCATATGACGGGACGGGAGACCCGGACGATCATGTAGCTAGCTTCCGCTGGGCGGTGAGAATGATCCCCATGGATCAGAGGTTGTGGTGCTTATACTTCGCCGGAACGCTAGAAGGTTCGGCTCGGTACTGGTTATCCAGTTTACCCCAGAGAAGTATAAACAGCTTTGAAGAACTTGTCACGCAGTTCAGTCATAATTTCATACAACAAAAGAAATATCAGCAACGCTCTCAATCCATCATGGCTTGCAGACAACGGGAAGGAGAGTCGAACAAGTCATACTTTAAGAGGTTAAATAAGCAAAGCCGGAAGATGCCCGTACGGGATGAGTCGCTCATCATAGCGGCTTTCACGTACAGACTTAGGGAAGGTGAACTCTTCCGGGAGCTGTCAAAAAGGGATTTTGACAAAGCGGATGGCATGATCAGTATGGTGAACAAAGTGCTCAAGCAAGATGAGGAAAGCGCAGAAATGCTACGCTTCGGAGCTCAGGAGATAAAAGGAACTCAAGGTGGCAGTGCGTATAAATCGAATGACAAAGGGAAAGCTTCATACAGACCTGCAACCGGAGGGAGATCCCCATACAAAGGACGTTACAATAAATTTAGGTCTCCGCATGACCGATATAACTTCCACCATCAAGAATTTTTTGTAACAAGCGAAACACGAAGTCCTACAGAAGGAATGAGTCAAAGAAAACGGTATCCTAGGGATCCTAACGCCTGCTGTGACTTTCACAAAATAATGGGTGACGCGACAGCTGCTTGTGAAAGTTACAAAAGGGAAAAGGAGGCCCAAGGGAAGGGAATGACGTAGGTAGTAGCGGTTGAGCCTCCTGCGAAAAATGCTACGGGTGCTTACGACACATAAATACTTATGGTGGAAGAAGCGTTCGCCACAGACGGAGTGTCTCTGCCTGGCCCGCAGTCAAAGAAAAGACGAGAAAGAGCGATTGAGTTCAGCAGGGGAGATCCGACACCGGACGGGTATGTGGGAACCAAACCCTAGGTGATATGCGGAGTTATCGCCAAAACCATGGTTCGACGAATTTCTGTCGACACCAGAAGTTCAGCGAATATTATGTACGACCATTGCTTCGAGAAGTTGGTTCCGGAAGTCAAATCTTTACTCAAACTAGCTGGTGCCCCGGTTATAGGTTTTTCTGGATAGTCAGTATGACCTCAGGGGAAGATCCATTTACCTCTCACGCTAACTGACTGGGAAAGCCAAGACAGCAAAACCATTTTGGCAGAGTTCATCGTCATAAAGGCTCCCTCCCGGTATTACACAATATTAGGACGGACGGGTATGTGGCAGCTGCGGGACGTCCCGTCTACTGTCCATGGTTTACTGAAATTCGCCTCGGAACGCGGGGTCATCACTGTACGGAGCATGCCCATGCCTCCTTTGGAGTGTAATAGTGCAACCCATCAGGACCGATGGGTTATTCATGATGAAGTGCATGTTCTGATAAACCCGGAGTATCCTGAGGTGGCAGTACGAATCGGGGGAGACTTACCCAATGAGTTGAAAGATGAACTAGTAACACTCCTAAAAAACATAAAGGGGTGTTTGCTTGGGAACCCAAGGATATGACCGGAGTGTCTAGAAGTGTGACGGAGCATCAATTGGGGGTGAACCCAGCTTTCCAACCAGTAAAACAAGCAAAGCGAGGGATGGCGGCTGAGCGAAACGAAATAATCAATAAGGAGGTGAAAGATTTGGTGGAAGCCGGAGTGTTGCGTAGCGCACATTATCCTGAATGGATAGCCAATCCGGAACTAGTAAAGAAAGGAGATGGATCTATGCGTATGTGTGTAGATTTCAAGGATCTCAATAAGGCATGTCCAAAAGATAGTTACCCGTTGCCAGAGATAGAACAGAAGGTGGAATCCTTAGGAGGATATCGTTGGAAGTCTTTCCTAGACGCATACAAGGGTTATCACCAGGTGAAAATGGCGAAGGGAGATGAAGAAAAGACAGTGTTCGATACGGCGAAAGGAACGTTTTGCTACGTAAAGATGCCTTTCGGTCTTCGTAATGCCGGAGCAACCTACCAGCGTTTGGTAGACAGAGCTTTCGAAAAACAGCTCGGAAGGAATCTAGAGGTATACGTCGACGACATGGTAATCAAAAGTAAAAGGAATGAAGATTTGATCAAAGATGTGGAAGAGAAGTTACTGCAACTAATAAAGATCAACATGAAACTAAATCCCAAGAAATGTTCCTTCGGCATGAGCAAGGGGAAGTTTTTGGTTCACGTGGTGACTACCTCCGGAATTCAAGCCAACCCAGATAAGGTGGAAGGTCTAGTCAAGATGAAGTCACCCCGAACGGTCAAAGAGGTGCAGAGCTTGAACGGGAAGCTAGCGTCGTTGGGGCGTTTCCTCGCTAAGTCAGCTGAGAAGTCAACCCCTTTTTTCAAAGCCCATCACGGGTGCACGAAGAAAGGAATAGTCGAGTGGACCACAGAAGCAGAGGAAGCCTTCGTAAAATTAAAGGAGCACGTAAAGACCCTCCCTACGATGGCTAGCCCCATATGTGGAGAGCCTCTCGTCATGTACTTATCTACTAATGCAGAGGCGGTTAACTCCGTGCTCATTGCAGAAAGGGAGGGAAGGCAGGTCCCTGTGTATTTCATGAGCCGAACACTGCAAGGCGCAGAACTAAATTATTCTGTGATAGGAGAACTCATTTTGGCTTTGATATACTCAGTAAGGCGGTTGAAGAGGTACTTTCAAGCTCACCGGGTTACAATCCTGACTAACCAACCCATTAAGGCCATCTTACTTCAACCCGAAAGGTCTGGAAGAACGACTAAATGGGCCATTGAACTAGGAGAATACGATATGGCCTTCAAACCTAGGGCAAGCATCAAAGGTCAAGCCCTTGCCGTTATCCTGGTGGAGATACCAGAAGAAGAATTTACATTGGCCGCAGAAGAAGGAAAGACAGCAGTTCCGGTGCGAGTACTGGACGGAGCAATGTGGAAGATGCACACTGACGGAGCTGCACGAAAGGATGGTTGCGGTGCAGGAATAGTAATGTCTGGCCCAAACGAGGAACGCATTACTTACGCTTTACGTTTCAATTTTAAGTGTTCAAACAATGAGGCTGAATATGAAGCATTGCTGGTTGGTTTGGGTTTGGCCACAAGCTTGGAAGTGCGAATCCTGTAGGTGTTTACGGATTTGATGCTGGTGGTTAATCAAGTGAACGGGTCATATGAGACGAAGGAAGTACACATGCAGAAGTACCTCAAAAAGGTTAAGGAACTAGTCGGCCCCCTTGATAAGTTCAAAATAACACAAAGGTTGAAGTGTTTGAACAAGAGGGAAGCCGGAGAGGCGATTGCAGAGGTGCACGAAGGTTTATGCGGGTCGCATTCCGGAGCAAGAAGTTGACACACAAGCTGTTTAGAGCGGGGTATTTTTGGCCTCGGATGTCAAAAGAAACGTAGGAGTATGTTAAAAAATGCCTAAAGTGTCAAGCGTACTAGAACGTTCCGGCTGTAGCGCCAGTAACCATGATGAGCATTCATAGCCATTGGCCGTTCTACCAATGGGGAGTCGACATTGTAGGACCTTTTCCTAAGGCTCTAGGTGGTTTGCAGTTTCTAGTAGTAATGGTGGACTACTTCACTAAGTGGGTAGAGGCAGAGCCGTTAGCATGCATCTCCGGAGCGAATATCGTGAAGTTTGTATGGAGGCAAATTGTCTGTCGATTCGGGCTTCCTCATACAATAGTCAGTGATAATGGAAAACAGTTTGCTAACAATCCCTTTAAAAGCTGGTGTGAAAGGCTTAGCATTCGGCAAAACTTCACATCCGTTGCATACCCACAGGCAAACGGTCAAACTGAAGTAACTAACCGGACGATAGTCAAGGGAATCAAAACTCGACTGGAAAGAGCCAAAAGCATTTGGGCAGATGAGCTGCAGAATGTTCTATGGTCGTACAGAACTACTTCGAGAAGTGGCACGCAAGAAACCCCGTATAGTTTGGTATACGGAACGGAGGCAGTAATTCCAATAGAACTAATGCTCCCATCTCCGCGTGTGGAAAATTTTCGTTTAGAATGTAATGAAGAAGTGTTGAGGCACAATCTAGATTTGGTGGAAGAAAGAAGGGAAAACGCACGGTCGCGACAAGCGGCGTATAAGGCCATGACGGAGGCTTACTATAACAGAAAGGTGCGGGGTGTGATCTGCAAAGTCGGTGACCTGGTGCTACGGAAGAATGAAGCGAGCCTGCAACACAAGCCGGGGAAGTTATGCCCAAATTAGGAAGGCCCATACCGGGTGAGAGAGGCTGGAAGAAACGGCTTGTATGTTCTCGAAACGATGGCCGGAACGGTGATTCCCCGAACTTGGAATATGAGGAATTTGCGTAAATTCCACTTTTAGTTTTATGACTGCAGGGGAGAAGCAGTTTGTAAGAAGTGACGTTCTTGTCACAAGATTTTATGATTTTGTATTAAATTTGCATCGTATGCTATTAGAACCTTACGAGTAAGGTTCCCTTCTTTTTTTCCAAAATTTTTAACTTGTGATTGATTTACGAAAGTACGACGAACGAATTAATATAACGAATAGTGACACTCATAGCTATGGGTAAGCTGGACACCCAAAAGGATGTCTCAGTTCTACGGCCAGACGGAAACCGGACGAACGAAAATAAACTAACGAAAGCGTCTAAACTAAGTAAGGGGCGCCTTACTAAGGAAAGGAAGCTGTAATACGAAAACAAAAGTGTAAACATACGAAAACACAAGTGTAAAAACATACGAAAACACAAGTGTAACAACATGCGAAAGCAAGTGTACAAACACACGAAAACACAAGAACGAAATACATAAAGATACGAAGTCATAAATACGAAACATACAGAAATACATCAACAGTGCAAGACAAGTTACGAATAAAATGCAATTACAAGGTACATTACACCAAGAAACAAACAGTTTTCATAAATCAGCAAGGCAAAGAAACATCATAATCTAAGGAGGGGTCTTCTATCCTGAACTTTCTCCTACGCCTTCTGGGCCCGAGGAAGGTTTCGTAACCAACCTCTTTACTTCATCAAGGATCACAACGCCATTTTCAAACGATTTGATTAGCCCATAATGAGGAGAGACAAGGTCGCCAAACAAGCTAACAAGGGCCTCTTGACCTTCCAGAAAGTCATGTACTAGCTTCGCATCTTTCAACAAATCTGGATATGCTCTTTGCATATCCAAACAACCTTGATACTGACCGTATCGGACACTCTCCCTTTGAAGAGCCGAATTCTGTTGTACAAATTCGGCAGAAGATAAGAACACCTCTATGGCCTCGGGTATACCCTTCCGGAGCAACCAGTTTATATCTTCCTGTTTTGAAGACAGCATCCCCTCATGCATCTCAACTTCAAGCTTCAACGATTCACTCTCGGCACTCAAATCCACCGCACGTTCTTCTACCGGATTCAAATGAGAATCCTTGTCCACCAACGCATATTCCAGCTCAGAAATCCCGGCAGACGAAGCATTATACTGCTTTTCAATGTCTGAGGAGCGATCTTTTTCAACAGCAAGTAAGCGTTTCGATTTGGCAAGTTGTAGCTGCAGATTTGTAACATCTTTTTCACGCTCCTCACGTTCCTTCGACAGTTGCTCGGATAATTGTTCTCTCTTCTTAACCTCTCCGTCATATAAATTTTGGAGGGTGCTCATCCATTGAGAAACACGGTCGAACTCGAATGTTTGCTCCTTTAAGTCTTGTTCTCGGCGAGCATATCGGGTCTGCAACTCCGACAAAAGCTCGACAGAGCCAAGCAACCCAAATTTTGCCCTAGAGAAAAGGTTCGTATCAGGAACCTGGTGCTGATCAACAGGAAAGGCAGTTCCCGTAGGATTCGCCGGGGTGAAAGAAGGAGTCACTTCGGGGGGGGGGGGGGGGGGGGTTTGGCTTATGAGAGGATTGATTTACCTAAAAGGCTCAGAGACAAAGGTGGTGATTGTGGGGCCAACTATGCGTGTAGAAATACCAGTAATAAGGTCAGGTGAGTTTGATTGCGGGATATAAGCTAAACATCAGATGACTAACCTGCGGTAGGAAACGGCGGAAGAGAAGATCGACTCCGAGCAGACTGGGGAGAATGAGACTCTGTAGCCATTAGCGACGACACGGCTCCGGAGCTAAATAGTTGGCTAAACATAGCAACTGCAGAATGGCTTGAAGAAGATACTGGGAGCCTCCACGAGGATGAAGAACCGACACGAGCAGCAGAAACAGGAAGATTGGCTATTACGATCGACGGAGGAATAAATGACGGAGGCTTAAACGAAGCAATGGGGGCCGGAACATCGGCAATCAAAGCATCGGATACCACCACGCGATCGGATAAACCTGGTTACAGGAAGGGTTTAATCACAAGATAAAAAATATATATATAAAAAAAGGAGACTTAGCCGCAGAATCGGCTCGACTTCGTTTTTGGGACGAAGCTTCAGTCTCATCACGAGTCTTACAAACTTGACTCGTCCTCCCACGACCTGAAGGAGTAAGGTTGCGAATATCAGGAGTCCTTCGGGGGACTCTAAGATCCGTCTGGGAATCAGGGATCATCGTATCTTTAGTGCGAAATTCAGGCTCCGACGTGGGTATATTTTCAGTTCGGACAACATTTTCAGCTTCTGATCTGGTAAGATCAACCGTACCTTCGGAACTCTCGGTCTCTTCGACTGGAGGACGAAAAGGAACAATCGCACCTTCCTCCACAGTTATATCTCCCTCCAAAGATCCTGATTTTTTCATCTGTAAGCGCTCTAAAAGTGAGACGACTCGATCATTAACCTTCCAAATTGGCCTTACGTCGCGTTGAAGATAGTAAGGACTCAACCATCCCCAGGAATGCCTTATTAGGATCCTCCCATTCAATGCTAGTCTTAGATAGCTTGTCTGCATGTTCACGTTCCTCCGGGGTAAGGTCCGGTACTGGGTCAGACCCTCTCCCGGAAGCTTTACCCCAAGAAAGCTCCACGTTGTTAAAAGCTGAGCGGTCAATATAGAAAAAAGCTGTATTTCCAACCATGTATAGAGTCTCTGAGACCAGTAACACAATTGTGTTGTCGTTGGCAGTGGGCAAACACAGCCCAATCGCCACGACCAGTGACAATATAAAAATATCGAAACAATTTAATAGAGAGGGGAGTACCAAGCGATCGGCAGAGCATGATAAAACCAATCATCTTACCGAAGAAATTCGGGGCAAGTTGCACGATGTGTAAACCAAGGTTCTGCAACACGGCAAGAATAAAAGGATCCACCGGAAATCGTAAGCCACCAAGCAAAAACTTGAGGTAAACAGGTTCGTACCCATCCGGAGCGGACCTTATGGCATCCGTTTCTCCAGGTAGTAGGAGTTTGTAGCGTTGGTCGATGTAGTATTCGGTGATGATCCGATGAAGGTCGGTTGAGGAGAAGGTTGAATATATGTTCGACACAGTCTTTATTTCTTTTAGAGTTTTGTCGGTTTTCACTTTGGCTTTGTTATCTTTCCTCATGACGAGTACGTTTTTTCAAGAAGAAAGATATGGGAGAGGAGTGGAGAAGAAGAGTTGAAAACTCGAATGGTGAAAGTAACAGTGAGAAAAAGGCGCACATCTATATATACGAAGAGGAAGACCAAGAGGCGTGAAGGTTCAAGCGTTTGAATGACAGTTAACGGTCGGATTTCATTTTAACCTTCCAAAAATAAAACCGTAACATCGCGAGCCATAACGGTAACATTCTCGAAAGGAAAAGACGGTATAGTTAGAACTAATCCTTCATGAAAAGTTAATCCTAACTAAGGGGACTTAATGAGGTATACCACCTTACGGAAGGAACATGTGTATTGGACGAAAGGATCGGAGAAAGTGAATATACGACAAGATAGCTTAGATTCCCAATGAAAGGTAGCGTGTCGCGTTCTAAGGGAAGGGGTTGCGCACGCGCATTTAATGCGAGCGACGTGAAGGGACGATTGGATGGAGGTCCATCGTTGTACCCTCCGGACAATAGGCAGTCGATGGTTATTAACCGGAGGGTCATGAAACGATGCGAATAAAGAGTTTTGATCTGTTATCACGCTCAAATGACTGGCTCACGCTCCCGCCAACATGGTGGGTTATAAATGAGTTCCTTAGTGATCTATATCAGGTATCATACTCGTCCCCGTCTTACGAGCATTCAATACGCTTACCCACATTTAATACACTTACCTGCATTCAATACAATTTCTCACTTCTACCGTTAAGTATAAATATCCCATACAACGTCCTCGTTCTTACTTAAGCATCGGAGTGTCTTCTGGGAGCGAACCCCGGAAGGCCTCTGACTAGAGTTGTTACTTGTTTCAGGATTGGGAGCAGCCGAAGCGTGATAGGTTCTGTCCGCGAAGAAATCAGTTTCAATATTAAGAAAACATGGAAATGGTAAAGACTCGCATTCTTTATCTCGCGTGTATCTCAATCTCACTTGTAAACAATATATCAGTATCACTAATGTATAATATAGAGAATTACATGCTCATGGTTTTCTTGATCCAGCAGGAGTTCAAATGGGACCAATGGTTCTTATATTTGGTCTTTAGCTAATCTCTGTTTTCTATTTCAGTATTTAATGCAAGTAAAATCATATTAAATTAAATAACTTTAATATAAATACAAGAGTGATATATTATCCCCTAGTCAGTTTTGCAAGTTTTTTTTCCCTAAATTTGTTTTCGGGTTTCTTTTCTTCTTGGCGGTCCTCCCTCCTTTTTTTCCTTGATGTAGTCCTTCCGTCCAATTCAATCAATTTTTCTATCTTAAACCTTATATGTGCCAAATGGGTATTTTAGTCTTTTTTTTCCATTTTAACGGCTCTTTTGTAACACCTACTCCATTCAATGCCATCTCCTTCCTCCATGCATAAAATTTATTGAAAAAATGATGAGTGATGACTAATAAACATCAAGAATAGATGAACAAATAAACATATTTGTTGTATTATTGCAGTACTACATAGGAGTCCCAAATAATGCAATAACTTTGTGGAGTGTCCCAAAAACCCAAAAAAGGGGCCGACAAGATCTACAATCTTAATCACGATTCATCATGTTCAATTGTGTTTTCTGTTCGAAATTATTAAACATCCCTCACGTATTTTGTTGTATTTTTTAAGCACGTATTTTCAAAAAAGTTGACTGATATTGTTGACGATGATTTAAATCTATATTTATGCTAATTAACTAAAGCATACCGACAATTTTTTGCAGGAAGGAACATGTAGTATGTGTTTGCTAACATGGGGTGAACTTTTGTCATCAGATCTATAATTGACACGAACCCAAAAACAGATCACCACCATCTTCACACATTAATTATCATCACCAACATCTACCTGGGCCTCAATCATACCACCACCACCACCACCACCATTAAATCTTTCACATGCATTCCTTACAAAATAATACACCATTACCTCTCATATTATACATATACACATAGGAAGAAATTCATTTGAGATCAATTTTTTTTTATATTAGGATAAAAAATGAAACACATAGATTGAATATGTCCATATGTGAACTAAATATCAGTGTTGTTTTTTTTCAATCCTTAAACGAACCCACGCCGTACACATATACGTATATAATAAGGTATGGTATGAAACACCTAACTAACGTCCAGACGACCGGAGCGACGAAGCAAATATCACACCATCTGCAGGAAGGTTTTGAGCAAAGTCATCATTCATCTACAAGTCCCAAAGCCTTCTTTAGGCGTGACCGAGTTTTAAGGAAAAGTAACCTCGAGCCAAGGGTGCATTTAATGCGGGTGAGGCTCAAAGCTGATTGACGCCTTTGTCTGCAGGATAAAGGTTTTCGTCTCAAGCTAAGGACCAAAAAACTAGAGGGGATATGGACCATAGTTGGATCTTTATTCTCCCGCTCATAACGCTCGATGGTTTTCCCGCCCAAATAAGGAGCCAATATATTCAGCGGGGAATCTCAGAGAAGATAATAAGCTTACTTCGCATTTATTACTTACATTTATTACAATCACGACCTCACGTCGACATCGTTAACTTACTTAAGCATCGGAGTGTTCTCCCGGAAGCCCCTTCCGGAGAGCACCTGACTTAGGGTTATTTCGTGATTTCAGGTTGCTAGCCTGAAGAGCCGTCCGGTCCAGTTATCCGGAGTCCAGGACGCAACATTTGACGCCATCCGTGGGACCACGAACAAAATGTTCTTAGAAACAACGCCGAAAGGGGGGAATCGCTCTCCAGTGATAACAAGGATCGAGCAGACTCCTCTCTCAGCTTCTACCCTGGCCAATACCACTACGTGCCCACCTCCTCCCGGAGGTGGGGGGAACGAACCAACCAAAGAGGAGATAGAAGAGTTCAACCTTTTCTGCAAGTTCAGAAAACTGAGAGACACGGAAAAGAATCAGAAAAGAACGATGGAAGGAGTGAGTGGTGTAGGGAGAACGCTAGCTTACTCAGATGAATAGGAGTCCACAGTTCCTTCCAGGGAAAGTGCCTCCAGAGAAGAAACTTCCTCCATCCTGGTGCGAGAAGAGACACCTCGAAGAGAGGTAGAGACAAGAGCACGTAGCGCACAAAGAAGAAGTGAAGCTTCACAACACCACTTTTCTATCTCGTGAAACTTCCGTTCTCCATTTGTTGACGATATCAATGAAATATCGATTCGACCAGGTCTTAAGGGACCACGAGTCAAATCTTACGAAGGAACCGGAGATCCTGATGACCATGTGGCGAGCTTTCGTTGGGCCGTGAGAATGATACCCATGGATCCCAGGCTCTGGTGTCTGTACTTCTCCGGCACGTTGGAAGGTTGATAATTTACTATTGTCAAAACCCTTGCCTTTAGAGTTGGCAATGTATTCCTTATATGATGAAATTACAACGGTTACACATAAGAAATAAGGAAACAATATTAATACAATTAATTACATAATAATGAGTATATTGACCATATCATCTTGTAATATCCCCTTCAACCGAAAAGGTGGCGGTCCTAAGCGGAGTATCGTCCGAAAGGTCTCAAATTGAGATTGTGGAAGACTTTTCGTGAATATATCGGCAACTTGAAGATTGGTAGGAATAAACTTAGTGATAAGTTTATTAGATTGAACTAGTTCTCGTATGAAATGGTAATCAAGATCAATGTGTTTTTCCCGTTTGTGTGCCACTGGATTTTGTGTCATAAATAATGCACTCTTATTGTCACATAAGAGCGTTGGACGATCCGGAGGAAGTGCATGAAGCTCCCGTAATAAATGAGTAATCCAAACCAGTTCCGCGGTCGTGTTTGCCATTGCACGATATTTGGATTCACAACTTGACCGAGAAATGGTAGGTTGTTTCTTGGCACTCCAAGAAATAAGATTACCTCCTAAATAAATGGAATAGCCATATGGTGACCGTCGTGTGTCTAAACATCGTTCCCAATCGGCATCAGAGTAACCAATAATTGTATTATTCGTGGGACAAGAATAAGTGAGTCCAAAGGAAATTGTGCCCTTGACGTATCGAATAATACGTTTGATCGCTTGATAATGATCATTCGTTGGAGTTTGTAAAAATTGTGATACTTGATTTACCGCATAAGATAAGTCCGGTCTAGTGATCGTTAAATATTGAAGAGCTCCAACGAGGGATCGATACATGGTAGGATCCAAAAAAGGTACTCCATCTTTAGTGAACGAAACATGTGGAGATAATGGAGTGTGAGCCGGTTTAGCATCATATAGGTTTGCCCGTTGGAGAATGTCAGTCGTATATTTAGCTTGTGTAAGAAAGAGACCATTGTTGGTATCGATAACTTCAAGACCCAGGAAGTAATTCAAATCTCCCAAATCTTTTAGAGCAAACTCATTAATTAGGGCCGAAATAAATGATGCAATTTTGGATTCATTATTCCCGGTAAGGATCAAGTCATCAACATAGACCAATAAATATAGTATGCAAGAGTCACCGAATAAATGAATAACGATGTGTCGGCTTGACTACATTTAAACCCATAGGAGAGAAGAAATGTACTCAAGCGATGAAACCAAGCACGTGGGGCTTGTTTGAGACCGTAGAGGGCTTTTGAGAGTTTGCATACATGTGTAGGATGTTTAGAATCGATAAATCCCGGTGGTTGTTCCATAAAAACGGTTTCATTTAAATTGCCATTGAGAAATGCATTTTTGACATCAAGTTGATGCAATTTCCAACGATTGAGAACCGCAACAGATAGAACAATACGAACGGTTGTTGCTTTGACAACGGGGCTAAATGTGTGAGAAAAATCAAGCCCCAGTATTTGAGTGTATCCTTGAGAAACTAATCGAGCTTTATAACGTTCAATGGTGCCATCCGATTTATATTTAACGCGATATTCCCACTTTGAGCCAATAACATTTGTCGACGAAGGATGAGGAACTAATGTCCATGTTTTATTATGATGAAGAGCTTGAAGTTCATCGAGCATAGCCGCAACCCATTTAGGATCTTTAGAAGCATGTTTGAAATTCCGTGGTTCAATTTCTACCGATAATGCGGTGTGAAGAGGATATGTGACTAATGAAGCAAGATCGGCAATCTGTTTTGTTTTAATAATGCCGGATTTGGAGCGAGTACACATGTGGTGAGTAGAGGTGTTTATATCGGAAGGTGGTGGTATAGGATCGGTAGGTTGAGGAGGTATGTGTGAATCTAATGTAGGAACGGTAGTGTTTAGGGGTTGGGTTTCAGTAGTGGGGTTGATATTTAAGGGATTTTCCGTGGGTGGGTCTAAATAAATAAAAGGTGGTGGATGTGTAGAATTATTGTTTGATTGGATGTTAAGCTGAGGCGTAGGTGGGGAGTCGGAATTAAGGGGTTGAGGGTGTTGGGCCGATGGAGTATTATTTGTTTGGGTAATGGGCTGCGTTGGGGATGCAGAATTATTGAGGTGAGAGTTTTGTATAGATTGGGCCGTTTGAGTGTGTGTAGTGGGCTGGCAAAGGATGCATGTGGAGGATAAATTTGGAGAAGTGGTATTTGGTTGAGCTGATGATGGATCGTGAGAGGTGTTTGGGACAGTAGATGGTGTATCTTGCAAAAAGGTACTCAACTCCAAATTTCTAATATTAGATGTGTTTGTATCACCTTTGAACGGGAAAATTGCTTCATTAAATCGGGCATGTCGGGTAATATAAATTCGAGATGTTGTAGGATCAAGACATCGATATCCCTTGTGTTGTGTACTATAGCCAATGAAAACACACGAAATACTTCTAGGAGCAAGTTTGTGTGGAGAATAATCACGTAAGTACGGAAAAACTTGACAACCATAGACCCGGAAATTTGCATAATTTGGTATTGTGCCAAAAAGAACTTGAAATGGGGATTGCATATCTAACAAGGGTGTAGGAACCCTATTTATAATAAATGTCGCCGACGAAAAAGCATCAACCCAATATGAAGCCGGAATGCTTGCATTAAAAAGCATAGCTAATCCGGTTTCAACAATATGACGTTGCTTGCGTTCTACATGACCGTTTTGTAGTGGGGTATATGGGCACGAGAACCGATGTAAGGTTCCATTGTCTTCAAAACAAATTCTAACCGTTTGATTTACAAACTCCGTACCACCATCACTTTGAAAAACTTTATTTTTTCTTGAACACATGGTATGAACAAGGTTTATAAATGTTTGTAAAACCGAATAAAAATCGGTCTTCGTCTTGAGAGGTAAAACCATGTAAACCTGGAATGATCATCAACAAATATAACATAATATCTATAGCCATCTTTAGAACATATTGGCGAAGGGCCCCATAAATCACAACGAATTAAGTCTAAAGGATGAGATGAACGAGAATTATTAGTATCAAAAGGTAAACGAGTACTTTTAGCAAGTTGGCACGAAGTGCAAATAATCGGTTTAGGTAACAAAGATGAAATAGATAAAAAAACCCCAAATTGTTCAAAATTGAAATAACATCAAATGAAACATGACCCAAACGGGTATGCCACAACTCATAAGACTCCTTTTTGAGAGTCTTAGTAGCTACAAAAGCTTGGTGATCATCTTGAAGTACACATAGTCCATTCTCACATTTACCACTAGCAATAATCTTTTTGGCTTTCCGATCCTGAATATGAAAAAACGGTTGAGAAAATAATACATCAACGGAATGATCGGTGGATAATTTGCTCACCGAAAGTAATTTCTTGGTGAGTTAGGTATGACAAGAACATTATGTAATGAAATATTCTTATTAATATGAGATAGACCGATATGAGTTATAGGAAGAGAATTACCATTCCCAAATAAAACTTGAGAGTTACCTTTGTAGGGTCCTGTTTAATGAAGATTATCACATGAATTTGTCATATGATCCGTGGCACCCAAATCAACATGCCAATTGGGTGTATTTGTGGTAACGTGACATTAAGCATGAAAAGCCTTAACGAGAGATTCATCGGTGGTTGGATCTTGTGTGGCATAAGTAACTAGATAATGGCCACTAATTTTACAAAGTTGACAATGGGGTGGCCTTCTAGTGTTACCACGATAATTATTGTTACCACGACCCCTATAATTGTTACCACGGTAACCATTGTGTTTCCTATTATTGTTGTTTGATGGTGGGCCAGTTTGTTGTTGCGCATGAAAGGCTACATTGGACGATTGTGCACCATGCAATGATAACAAAAGCATTTGATGACTTTCAGATTGAGTCATTAAATCTCGGAACTTAGGGGTCGGTTTCGTAGCATGAATGGCGGTGGAAAATGTTTCATAGGACGGGCCTAATCCGCAAAAAAACCAGTGTACCTTATCGATGTCATCAATGGGATGTCCAACTGCCGATAGTTGATCGCATATGGACTTGAATTTGCGACAAAACTCGGAAATTGTTGAAGTTCCTTTAGTGAGACCACGAAGAGCGTCCCGCAACGAGTGCACTCTTTCAACAAAGGAGTTGCCATAGGCTGTCTCGAGGGCCATCCAAATCTGGTGAGACGAAATAATCCCGAGAACCTCAGCCGCGGATTCCTCGGTAAGAGAAGATTGTATCAAAATTACTGCCCGCTGATCGGTTTCTGCCCAAGCGAGGGCTGCGGGATTTGGCTGAACAGTGTTGTCAACAGTAATGGTGGACGGTGGTGGTTTAATTGTACCGTCAATATGACCGATTAACTTTTGATAAGTGAAAATCGGTAACATGTTATTACGCCAGAGAAGATAATTAGTAGAGTTGAGTTTGATCGTCATCATGTGGAGTAACGTGTTCATTGAGAAGAGATTTTCGGTGGTTGAAGATGAAGACGACATGGTGAAGATCGAACAGAAGAAAGAAAAAAAATTCTGGCGTCGTTAGTGTTTAGGGTTTGCAGAACGAGATTTTTGGAAGAGAGAGGGAAAAGGAATCGATTTAGAGAAAGAAGGGGTGGATGAGAGAGGCTGATACCTTGATAATTTACTATGGTCAAAACCCTTGCCTTTAGAGTAGGCAATGTATTCCTTATATGATGAAATTACAACGGTTACACATAAGAAATAAGGAAACAATATTAGTACAATTAATTACATAATAATGATTATATTGACCATATTATCTTGTAATAAAGGTTCTGCACGGTATTTGTTGTCTAGCCTTCCCCAGAAGAGCATAGCCAATTTTGAGGAGCTAGTTGTACAGTTTAGCCATAGCTTCATCCAGCAGAAGAAGTAGCAACAGCATTCTCAGTCCATCATGGCTTGTAGGCAGCGTTAGGGGGAATCCAACAAGTCTTACTTCAAAACATTCAATGTGCAAAGTTGGAAGATGCCGGTACGGGAAGATTCGCTTATTATAGTTGCTTTTACGTATGGTCTAAGAGAGGGAGAGTTGTTTCGCGAGCTGTCCAAAAGAGACTTTGTTAAAGCAGACGACATGATCAATACGGTGAACAAAGTACTAAAGCAGGAAGAAGAGAGCAGAAAAGTTACGGTCTGAAGCACAAGAGAAGAAAGGAACGTTGGGGTCAAGTTCACACAGAAGCGAAGGAAAAATGAAAGGGTCGTTCAGGTCCGGGTACGGAGGGAAACCCTTATATCGGGGACGACCTCATGAGGGGAGGCCCCCACAAGATCGATATGGCTCGACAAGACAGGAGGTCTACTCCGCTTATGACACCCGTAAGCCGGAAGGCGAAGGGGGTCGGAAGCGGTACCCCAGGGATCCAAATGCGTATTGCGAATTCCACAAGATCATGGGTCACGCAACGGCTTCGTGTGAAAGCTACAAGAGAGAGAGAAGGAGACACAAGGCGGAGGAAAGACGGACACTGTCCTGGCTGAGTCTCCGACAAAAAAGGAAGCAACATACAATGCAAAAATCTTCGCGATAGAGGGGGAAGTATCGACTCCTATCCTGGGGAAACGGCATAAGGGAGTGGTAGAGTTCGGAAGGGGAGAGCCGGTTCCGGAAGGGTACGTAGGGACGGAGCCTTTGGTAGTCTTTGGGGTAATAGCCGAAACCATGGTTCGCTGGATCTATCTTGACTCCGGAAGCTCGGCTAACATTATGTACAACCACTACTTCGATAAGTTCCCTTTCGAAATTAAATCCTTGCTAAAGCCTGCAATGGGAACGGTGGTAGGCTTCGCCGGACAGTCCGTATGGCCCCAAGGAAAGATACACCTCCCTCTCATGTTGTCCGATTGGGAGCAAGGCTGCAGTAAGACTATCTTGGCAGAATTTGTCATCATAGAGGCACCCTCGGGATACAACGCCATTTTGGGAAGAATAGGCCTCTGGAAGTTCCAAGTCGTCCCGTCCTCCATTCATGGGTTACTCAAATTTCCCTTAGAGCAAGGTGTGATCACTGTTCAGAGTATACATATGCCTCCGTTGGAGTGCAACAGCATCACACAGCAAGACAACTGGACGGAACAAAACGAGGTGTAACTGATCATTAATCCATCGTATCCATATACCAAAGTTCAAGTTGGGGGAAATTTACCTCTAGGTTTGCAGAATGAGTTGGGAAGTTTGTTGAGAAGATTCAAGCATGTGTTTGCGTGGGAACCAAAAGACATGATCGGCGTCTCCAGGAAAGTGACGGAACACAAGTTGAGTTTGAACCCAGCCTTCACTCCGGTGAAGCAATCAAAACGGATTATGGTGAAACACAGGAACGAGGTGGTTAATAAGGAAGTAGCAGATTTAGTGGCTGTAGGAGTCCTTCAGAGTACCCAGTATCCCGAATGGATCGCGAATCCTGTCCTGGTCAAGAAGGGAGACGGGACGATGCGTATGTGTGTAGATTTTAAAGATCTCAACAAGGCGTGCCCAAAAGATAGTTATCCTCTCCCGGAAATTGAGCAGAAGGTAGAATCCCTAGGGGGATACCAATGGAAGTCATTCTTAGACGCATTTAAAGGTTATCATCAAGTTCAGATGGCTATGGAAGATGAGGAGAAGACTTCTTTCCATACCAAGAGGGGCACCTTCTATTATGTGAAAATGCCTTTCGGATTACGAAACGCCGGGGCCACCTATCAACAGTTGGTGGACAAGGCCTTCCAGGCCCAGACTGACAGGAACCTGGAAGTGTACGTAGATGACATGGTCATCAAAAGTAAAACGAATGGCGATCTAATAAAGGATGTCGAAGAAATGTTGTTACAATTGTAGAAATTAACATGAAGTTGAACCGAAATAAATGCTCTTTCGGAGTAGACAAAGGAAAGTTTCTAGGTCACATTGTAACAACGTCCGGCATTCGGGCTAATCCGGAGAAGGTGGAAAACTTATTAAAAATGAAAACTCTGCGGAAGATGAAAGATTTTCAGAGCCTTAATGGGAAGCTAACAGCGTTGGGGCACTACTTGGCTAAGTCCGCGGAAAAATCCATCCCATTCTTCAAGGCGCTACACGGATGCACGAAGAAGGGGATGGTGGAGTGGACGGGCGAAGCCGAAAAAGCTTTCATCGAACTAAAGCAGCATTTGAAAACTATCCCTGCCATGGCCAGTCCGGTGAGTGGAGAACCTTTAATCGTCTACTTATCAACGAACTTGGAAGCAATCAGCTCTGTGCTCATAGCGGAGCGTGATAATAAACAAGTTCATGTGTATTTCGTAAACCGGGTCCTGCAGAATGCGGAACTGAATTACTCGATGATCGAAAAGCTGATCTTGGCATTAGTATACACCGTAAGACGGTTGATGAGATATTTTCAGGCTCACCCAATAACCGTATTAACTAACCAACCCATGAAGACCATCCTGCTGCGTCCAGAGAGTTCAGGGCGATTAACGAAATGGGCAATAGAGTTGGGCGAGCATGATATAACCTTCCGTCCGAGGCAGAGCATCAAAGGTCAGGCATTGCCAGAATTCTTAGTAGAAATGCCGGAAGAGGACGGTGTATCCTTAGCAGAAGATATGGGATCTCTATCGCCAAACGCTCCATCCGGAACATCTTGGCAAATGTATACAGACGGAGTAGCAAGCGTGGAATGTTGTGGGGCGGGAGTAGTCCTGACAAGTCCAAATGATGAAAAATGACTTACGCCCTGCGATTCGACTTCAAATGCTCGAACACTGAAGCTGAATATGAGGCGTTGTTGGCTGGTCTGAGTTTATCAAAAAATTTGGGGATTAGCAGGATGAAGGCTTTCGCAGATTCAATGTTAGTAGTAAATCAAATAAAGGGATCATATGAAGCCAAGGAGGTTCATATGAAGAAGTATCTAACAAAGGTCAGGGAAGCAATTTCGGGCCTCAAAGAATTTGTAATAACTCAAGTTCCAAGAACAAAAAACAAAGAGGCGGATGCCCTGAGTAAGTTGGCATCTATTCTGTTCTGCCATTTGACTAAAGAAATATTGGTGGAAGTCCTTGCGGAGCGAAGCATCAAATAGAAACAGGACGAAGCGATGGATACCGGTCTAGAAGAAGGATGTTGGACCTTCTGTATACAAAGGTATCTGCAAGAAGGGATCTTGCCTGAGGATAAAAAGGAAGCCAGGAAGGTTCGGGTCAATGCAAGTAGGTATATGATTAAAGAAGGAATCTTGTACAGGAAAGGTTATTCAACCCCTTGGTTAAGATGCTTAAGTAGAGCTGACAGAGCGAGGGCCATAGAAGATGTTCATGAAGGGTTGTGTGGTTCGCACTCCGGGGCGAGGGCACTCACGCAGAAGTTATTCCGAGCGGGGTATTTTTGGCCAAACATGTATGTGGATACGAGGGAATACATCAAGAAATGTAAGCAATGTCAACTATATTCCGACATTCCAAACATTGCGATGGTGAACCTCACAAGCATCACCAGTCCATGGCCTTTTTGCCAGTGGGGAATTAATATAGTGGATCCTTTCCCAAAGGCAGCCGGAGGGGTAACATTTCTGGTTGTTGCGGTAGATTACTTCACCAAATGGGTAGAAGCGGAGGCTCTGGCGTGCGTATCAGGATCCAATATTGTGAAGTTCGTGTGGCGACAGGTGGTATGCAGATTTGGTCTTCCTCACACAGTTGTTAGCGACAATGGGAAGCAGTTTGCAGATAATCCTTTCAAAGAGTGGTGTGCAAAACTTTCCATCCGTCATATTTTACGTCTGTAACACACCCTCAAGCAAACAGTCAGACGGAGGTTACAAATAAGATGTTAGTAAAGGGGATAAAGAAACGATTGAGCAGAAGGAGAGGAGGATGGGTGGACGGGCTACAAAGCATTCGGTGGGCGTATTGGATGACGATTAGAAGCGATATAGCTGAAACCCCATATAGCCTAGTGTACGGATCCGAGGCCGTGATTCCTTTGGAGACGATGCTGGCTTCCCCAAGGGTGGATAGCTTCCGGTTAGATGGTAATGAGGAAGCCCTTAGGCACTATTTGGATTTAATAGAGGAACGCAGGGAGATCGCAGCCGTCCGGCAGGCGGCATACAAACTGCTAATGGAAAGGCATTATAACAAAAGGGTCAGTGGATTGGTGTGCAAGGTAGGAGATCTAGTCTTACGGAAGAACGAGGCAAGTATCAAGATCAAACCAGGAAAGTTATGTCCAAACTGGGAAGGCCCATATCGTGTCAAAGAAGCAAGAAGGAACGGTTCATATGTGCTGGAAGCAATGGACGGAACGTCGATCCCGCGAACGTGGAACATGAGGAATTTGCGAAAATTCCATTTCTAAATAAGTAATCGAATGTACCGTCGACCCCACCCATTTATGTAGGGTTTCGAGGGGCCTGTTTTGTAACGAATTAATCGAATGAATCTGCCAAGAGCAGAATATTATGTCACGAATGAATCCTCAGAACGAATATTCGAGTTAACGAACGAATAAATGCGTAAAAAATATATATACGAAACAAATATAGGCCTACGTAAAACATTCATAGCTATGAAAGGTTTGTATTATTTACCGAAAGGTAGTTACAACCCTAAATCCGGACGAAAACCGGATCTATAACGAACGACGACTGGTTCACACGTTTGTTAACTTTTGGTAAGGGGCGCCTTCTTAAATATAACAAAAAGTGAGCTTATAAAGGGACGAATGGCCTAAGGGCCCCCAACAAAAACAAGCACGCGATACAAAACACGGGATAAGATTAAAATCACATAATTCCATTAAGTCCAAAAGTACGACAACCATCAAACATGCAAAAGGAAGGAACAACACACATCAGAGGAAAGTAAAAATAAAGGGGTCATGCAGGACGAGCTGAGCTTTCTCCGACACCTTCTACTCCGGTAGAGAGCTTAGCAATAAGCCCCTTCAAATCCTCCAAGCTGACAACACCATCTTCAAAAGAACGGATCAGGTCATAGTCGGGTGATACCAAGGTCTCAAACAAGCTCATTATCGATGATTGGCCTCCGGAGTGATCATGAGGTAGCTTCGCGTGGCCGAGGAGGTCCGGATACATTTCCCGGGTATCCACACACCCTTGATAGCGACCAAACTTTAAAGTCTCCTCCTGCAAGGCCGTGTTCCTGTTTACAAATTCATCAGAAAACAACAACGTCTCTATAGCACCAGGCACCCCCTTCCAAAGCAGCCACTGCACATTCTCACGCTCCGTACCTACCTCTTTCTCCAGAGATGCATTGTTTGCCTCCATCTCAGCAACACGACGATCAATCGTTTTCAACTGAAGATCTTTCTCAACAAGAGAAGCCTCTAGCTCTGCGATATGAGCAGCAAAAGACTTGTTTTGATTCTCAAGCTCCAAAAGCTGAACATCCTTTCCCTGTAATGAATGATTTAGTGCTTCGCGCTCTTGTGATAACTGCTTCACGGATTCGGCGAGGGAACTTTTCTCGAGTTTCTCTTTTTCACAAAGGGCCTTGGCAGTTTTCATCAGCTCCGACAGTCGGGCAAATGTTGGTTATGAGAAATTTGCTCCTGGCGGGTTCTTTGAGCTTGAAGGTTGGTTAAGAGATCAACGGTGCTTAGCAATCCGACTTTAGCTTTGATAATGGCATCATCAGAAGAAAGCTTCATAATCTCTTCCATAAAAGGCACCCTAGGTGCAACTACCTGCTTCGTAGCAGGAGTGGAAGTAAAACCGAAGGGAGTTTGGGCTTGGGTTGTTTGAGGATATTTTCCCTTGATGGTCTCTTCTGAACATCCAACAGGTAACACCGTCATAACAGCAGGATGGGAACTGGCGAACTGGGAAAAACCCACTGAAAAATATGAACCATACGAAGGTTATAAGCGGACACAGATAAGGGGAATTGTACCTGAAAAAGGGGGTCAGGAACGTTTGATTGACTTTTTGCAGACTGAGGCGATAGTGAGCCTGTCTCCGGAGAAGCAGAACGAACAACATTAACTATGTCAAACGGTTAGAATTCCCCTGTTAAAACGACGCAAGCAGAAGAGGCGATGCGGGATCAAATTAGAACCCATTAAGTCCGAGTGTTTAAAATGCTTCTAATCTGGGGAACTTAATAATGTATGGTACGAAACACCTAATTAACTTACGTCCGGACGACCGGAGCGACGACGCGAATAGCACACCATCTGCAGGAAGGTATTGAGCAAAGTCATCATTCATCTACAAGTCCCAAAGCCTTCTTTAGGCGTGACCGAGTTTTAAGGAAAAGTAACCTCGAGCCAAGGGTGCATTTAGTGTGGGTGAGGCTCAAAGCTGATTGACGCCTTTGTCCGCAGGGTAAAGGTTTTCGTCTCAAGCTAAGGACCAAAAGACTATAGGGGATACGGACCATAGCTGGATCTTTATTCTCCCGCTCATAACGCTCGATGGTATTCCCGCCCAAATAAGGAGCCTATATATGCAGCGGGCAATCTCAGGGAAGAAGATAAGCTTACTTCGCATTTATTACTTACATGTATTACAATCACGACCTCACGTCGACATCGTTAACTTACTTAAGCATCAGAGTGTTGTCCCGGAAGCCCCTACCGGAGAGCACCTGAGTTAGGGTTATTTCTTAATTTCGGGTTGCTAGCCTGAAGAGCCGTCCGGTCCAGTCATCCTGAATCCAGGACGCAACACATATGTCTCTATCCTTGGGCTAAGGGCACATAGACGACGAGGTGAGGTAGCTTAGGATGATGAAAGTGTACCTTCTAACTTTTAAACTTTCTTGCTGGTTTAACTCCTTCACTTAGAGGTTTCACGTGACAAACATTGATGGGAAAAAAAGAGTGATAAAAATAGGCCAAACCAACCCACGTACACCACAAGTTGATACAGTGGCGGACCGATGATGAAAGTCTAAGGGTAGCACATTTCTTTTTATCATTTATCGAAGAGTGATAATATATATTAAGTTGACCATCAAGATGCACAATTTCCAAATAATCAAAATTATTCTTGTAACACCTTAAAATTTTAAAACAATCAATAAATAACACTAGCACGGTACCCGCGTAATGCGGCGACGGGTACCCATAACTAAATTGTAGAGTTTTTTTTTTTTGGAAATAGACAAAATGTTACATTCAATAAGTGTTGAATAAGATGGGTGGTAAAATCTTCTATAATACATATTAAATTGTATCCGAAATAAAACAGGGGACCATTTGATGTTTTGCGGTGTTATGTTGTCTGTTTATTTGGGATTAAACAAAGTGTCATTTAGATCAATTGGTTAACACATAGTCATTACTCACAAAAGGTCTTGTGTTCGAATCCTATAAGCAACATTTTTTTTATTTTTGTGGTGTTTATGATGTTACTAAAAGTAGAAATTAGTTTAAGTTTAAGTTTAAGTAATTCTATTTTTGGTAGTCCTAAACACATTATAAAGGAGTAAGATTTCATTCCAAAATATGTAACAATGTAATTCAAATACCGGCTTTACAAAAATCAAAGGTTTCTTGTTTGAGATTATTAGAGTTTACAAAAATGGTGTTACAAATTATATCTTAGCAATAGGATAAGGGTTCTAATTATCAACACCAAGCTATTCTACACAAAGCCTCTTCTAACCGGACCTCCTAATTTCTCGATCCCGAACCTGAGTACATAGCCAAAAAAACAAACATAGTACGTGAGACAAAATTGTCTAGTGAGATACATGGGCTTAGACCCGACAATCAAATAGTCACATAATCTCATTTGAAATAAAATAACATTATTAAATTCGTGACGGGTCACTTCTTTCTTTCATCATTGGCCAAATGTCGAGATAACTAGAATGCCTCCAATCTATCAAGACCGTCATAGTCAAGGTAACTGGAATGCCTCCAATCTACCGAGACTCAAAGTGTTGGGTCGATGAAAGCATCCCCCACGCTAAAGGATATAATGAAGACAAACATACAATAGTTAGAAGACAATCTAAAGATTAATTCTTCAGACTGTGAGTAACTGAGATCCTGATATGTTCGGATTATTGTTATTTGGCTACACTAACTGAACAACAATAGTTCCCCGTGCGAAATCAGAGACTGATCAACAATTCAGATAGATATAGTAGGTTCAGTGTACACTTGACAATAACGCTAAGTCTTGAAGACAAATACTTCCCTAAGTACCAATCTTAGTGAAGATCACTGAAGCTTGTCAAGTACCTGAAGAACCATGAGTACCTGAAGACTCATGGTGATCTGAAGCACATCTCAAGTTCTGAAGCTTTAGTGACACAGAAAGACACAAGTATTACACAAGTTCGTGTATCGCTGAGAAAGGGAATCCTGTGCAAATCTTCTAGAAGATATCGGCAATCACAAGACGAAAGATAGTAGTGTCAGAAATCCGTTAATAGTGCCCGTCGCATGAAATATCCTTTGCACCAACGAAATTCTTACACGTGGATATTTTTCGTACATTCCTTAGGTGTCACGTCTTCCTAACACTATAAATAGAAGACACAATGGACGAATTCACGTGAGCACAATCCAACAGTGTTTCTCACTTTGCTAAAACACGCTTAGTAATCTCAAGAAAAGCAAAGTGATAAACCACCTTCAGTGATACCTTCTTATTACTTGTTTCATCAATTGAATCATAGTAACGAAGGTGTCTGATCTTGTTTTAGATTATTTGTTGATCAATACTTGTCTTAGGTAGTATTTGTCATTGTCTGTATCTTACAAGCAGTTTAGTTAGGATTTTGTTCTTAGCTATTCCGCAACTACTTGTATATTTGTTATATCATTATTGATTAATAAAGAATAGTTTATTTATTGTTGAGTGTTCATAATTTTTATTTGGTCGGTAGAACGGTATAAGTGTAATCTATCACTTATCACGGGACTAACACCTGTATTGGATAATTGGAATGCCTCCAATTTACCACAAACCTTAAGGCACCGAGATAACTAGAATGCCTCCAATCTATCACGGCACTGGGACGTCATCATCATCATTTCAATCATCATTCCTTAATTATTATCATGAGCCTTAGCTCCATCATTTCTCAATCAATTCATCATCATACGAACAATTCATCATAAGTCACACAAATAAACAATTTACTCATAGACTCGATAAAACACTTAACAATAAACATTTACTAGCTATGTACCCATTTTTAGAAGTTTACATGTACTCACCTTAGCCAAGCTTAATCCAAATGTGTCCCTTGAACACAAATCTTACTTCACAAAACATGAAAACCTCAAGTCCTTCAACCAAAGCCCTAATATCAAAACCATCACAAGGTTTAACATCAAACATCACCATTAACCACATATTCTATCACTAGTTAACTACTAGCACCATTTTCCCCTATTTTGATAACTTACAAAACCCTAAGGTTCATAAATCTCAAGATTACAATAAATCCATGTTATGAACATGTTTTCTTTGCCAAAATACTATAGATCTAGGTTAAATTACTTCCATTTCATCAACCATGGTAAACCCTCTAAGTAGGGTTTACAACCCTTACCATTTCTCCCAAATCCAACATCTATAACTAGCAAGAGAAAAGATATACCTTAAACTTCAACAATAGAGTAAGAATCCACAAGGTTTGGGGGTAGAAATCAGCTCCAACGGCCCTCTTACACTCAAAATCTGCACACACACTCTAGAGAGAATTCTAGGGTTTGAAGTATGTGAAAAATGGCTGATTCTCGCTTATAATCTTGTGCCCCCACTATAATTTGCGCCTCTATCTTCAAGTTCGCGCCGCTATCTCTAGTCCCACGTTAATTCGTGTCGCGATCTTCGACGCGATCTCGAGTTCACGCCAACCAGCAAAAGATAGCATCCGCTATTTCCGTCCGATGTTTGATCTGGATCAAACCCGATGTTTGATCCGCGAACTTGGCCTCGCAAACTACACTTCAACTTTTTCTTCTTGTTCAATGCTCGGTTCGACCCGATTCTGATTCCGATGATCATAACAACTCTTAAACATCATTTAGACTACAATTAACTATCAAACTGTCTAATACACGGCCAAATATAAATACATGCATAATAAAGTCACCGAAATACTTAATATATAAACATTCGAAAATTTAGGTCATTACAATTTTTGTATATCTCATTTAACTTCAACAACTTTGATTTATCAAACCTACAAAATTAATCACAAGGACTCAAAGCTCTCATACTTTCAACCAATTCGGCGATCACTTCACTAAACCCATCTTTTCTTAATGTAACACCGCAAAATTTAGAAAGCGTTTTTTTAAAGGTGTGCGGAAGCATAAAGATAATAAATAGTTTAGGTTTAGGTTTACAAACCAAACGTCCCAAAATAAATTCCAAAATAATAATATTTAAACGGTGTCACTTAACGACATGACTCTTTTTACAAACATATCACACTGAGCTTGGTCAATCATCCCGTCCAAAGCACCGATCACCTGAAAAGATTCAACGAGGGAGGGATTAACACAAAGCTAAGTGAATGAACATAATCTACAAATTATGTAAAGCACAACAAGCAAGCAACAACATCTCCACGATCGTTACCCCTCGTAACTACTTAACCACTGTTTCTCTTAACCGCAGTTCCACTTAGCCACTGTTCCACTGAACCATTAACCACTAACTGTGCTAATCACTAAGCACGGAAGTAATTTACATCTCCGACTACTAAGCACGGAAGTAATTCTACATCTCCGACTACCAAGCACGGAAGTAATTCTACATCTCCGATTCGGGTAACCACTATTTGAGAGGATCGGTGGCTTTGCTGGCCTTAAACCATGGTCGGCCAAAACCACGGTAACCGATAGCGCTGTATCCACCACCCCGAGTAAACCCCCTTAACCGTGCAACGTATACAGGTAAGGTTGAATACCCTATTAGTCGATACACTACACTCAGCCGATATCCTTCTGACACCGACCTCGTCCCGAATGTGCACATTGTCATGTATACTAATTCTCTATCACTAAGTATACATATCAAGTAAGCTAGTTACGAATGATCGTGTCGAAAAACCAAGCACGAAGAATCTTCCACCGCGATCCCCAAAGTTCGTGCTGCACGAAGAAAGTTCGTGCTGCACGAAGAAAGTTCGTGCTGCACGAAGAAAGTTCGTGCTGCACGAAGAAAGTTCGTGCTGCACGAAGAAAGTTCGTGCTGCACGAAGAAAGTTCGTGCTGCACGAAGAAAGTTCGTGCTGCACGAAGAAAGTTCGTGCTGCACGAAGAAAGTTCGTGTTGCCCGAAAAACTTCGTGGGCACGAAAACGAGTTTCTGTCCGGCTTCGTGCCACGAAACTTCAGTTTCGTGCCACGAAGGCTGAAATCCTGCATTTTTCCACAAGTACACAATTCCAAACCAATTGTAAACAAACACAAGTTCGGAGGTTAAATCCACTCACCGTAACCTTCAATCCCGCAACTCAGTGAACTAATATCACTGAGTCTCGATCCCGGTTCCTGTACACCAAAGAACACCGAGTTAATAACAGGTATTTATCAATAATTACCAATATTGACAATAATAAATACTAACTTTCAGCAAAGTGTTATAAATACCATTTCTAACACATAAGCATATTAAAACCACTTATACATACACAATTCAACAATTGAGTCATTCCACCACTTAATCACCCGAACGGGTCAAAACCGGATTATTAAACAATAATACATCCTACAACTTCAATCATGTCATCAACTTACAATTCACCAAAATGCATAACACTTAACAACCACTAAGTGTTATCAATTGCAGTTTTAACACTAAAACCTAACAAGATACTTGCACTTTCACAATCCAAGTTCCTTAAGTCATCTTACTACCAAATGGCCCAAACGGGTCAAAACTCAAACATCACTATAACATAGGCAATTCACAACCATTATCCATAAACTACTACATTTAGCAAGTCGTAACTAGTTAACCATTCCAACAAGCTCATAACTATTATAACCCAACTATTAGACTTCCTAAATCATAAGTTCTATCTTTTGTCTCAAATCACCCAAACACTAACTAGCATTTCATCAATCTCACCAATACTTGACATGAGTCACAACTAGCATAACTAACATCTCATTTTATCATAAACAAGCAACAAAACCCATGAAACACACAAATGGCATATTTCCACCAACTAGTCATTTAACACAATAATTAGTTCATAATTTCTACATATACTCAAACAATTGTTTTAACTAACAATTTCACCCAATCAAGTCATAATCCACCAATCAACCTAAATCACTCATCAAATATATTATCATAATTGTATAAACAACAACAATCCTCAAAACCTCAAAAAATCCAAGGTTTGGTAAAACCCATCTTCTCCAAACCTCCATTAATGGAGTTTGAAGGTGAGTTCCACCAAAACTTCGTTTTCTTCCAACAATAATCATACAATACATGTAGAAGCTTGCAAGAACACATAATATACCATCTATAACAAGATTCACTAACAAAACTCCAAGAATCATAAACCCTAGTTTATTATATTAGCCAAAACTTCAAGACAAACAACAAGAGGTGAAAGCTTACCCCAAAACTACCACAAATCTGAGATTATAAGCTAGAGGTGAAGAGATTTATGCTTGAACTCTTCAAAAACACCAAGAACACCAAGAACACACACACTAAATTTGAGAGGATATTTTGTGGGTTTTTTTTAAAAGAAAAAGACAAGTGAAAAGGTAAAGGGTGTCCTCCCCTTTACCACCATACGTCCAAAAAGAGAGGGGGTGGGCCCTCCCTCAAAAATCTGCTTTTTAAAGTATACCACAGGGTGTCCGGTTCGTAGCTAATTTATTTTTTAAATACTAAACGAACTATGCTTTTAACAACGAAGATATTTTCGGAATCACAATTCAAAACAGGATCTAAAAAAATAAAAATCATAAAATCATTATAACGTTTCAGACATCGGATATTTTAATCCATTGATTAAAATATCACAAAAGTACAAAAGGCCAAACAATTCATTTACCATTTATTCAATTTATTCCACATATGGACAAATAGATATTTATCCAATATCAATATGTACCTAAAACTACTAGGCCGATTTTAGGATGTTACAACTCTACCCTCCTTAAAAAGATTCCGTCATCAGAATCCAACAACAATATTCAAATAACAAGAATTTATCACAATAAGTCTACGACTCTATTCCAATCAATTTCATACTTTGTTCCCGCAAAACATCGCCTTTTCAGTTAACAATCAATTCATTTTCTTCAGTCTATACACATTCAAATTAATCTCAATACTCATATAGCAATTACCATTCATGGTTTAGTTAGCACTCCTCATCATGAGAAGATAATCAACTAGCATAAGTTACAATATAATTTCCATATATCTGGTCACGATAATTATTTCAAGTCTCAAATACCTACTTGTTTTTCTCTATTCTAACAACATTTTTCAATCTTGCACAGTTTAACTCGTTAAAGGACCCGCAATTTTAAGAATTTCCAATAAAAATTTCCGGTCTTAATCAATTAATTTCAAAAAATACACTTTCATAAGATAAAGTCACATCAATTTTGCATACTAAGCACAAATGGGTCAAAATCGAGCAATTCATCGTGACACTATCAAAGTCCTTAGTTAACCATACTTCTAACAATCATATAATAGTTCATGCATAATTGGCCATATTATAAAGATGTCAAAATTCTGTAAAGTCAAGTTGCACGTTTTGACGAAACGAGTCAAAGTTCCACAATTCAAGTCTAAACCACATATCGCATTACAAACATGGTAATATAAATAACAATATCTTTTATACTTAATTAGTCATACTCGTGACTTTTCAACCTTTACGAAGGTCAAAGTCACTAATAAATTAGGCATTTATCAAATTTTTAACACTTTATGACCAAACGGATCAAACAAGTTTTATAGACAAAATTGTTTTACTACTTCCATAACATGTTAAACTATTTACCAAAACCAACTCATGCAATTATCAAACGATTATCATCATAATCAAGGTCTAGCAACTAAGAATGCATCCAATCAAGTGTTGACACTAGCTACCTTTAACGGGTCAACATTGAGAAATTTAACATAACAATTCCAAACATACAACTAACGGTTCGTCAAACATGTCAAACTCATGTTATGACTAATAAGCATCTTCAATTAAATGTCAACTTTTACTTAGACTTCAGTCAACTAATTACAATTCAACTAGTTCTTGACCCTTACCTATTTACATCCAAATAGCAAGGTAAATTCATTGATTCAATTCACAATTAAGCATAAACAACATTTGTCATGCTAACATGTTATTTGTTTCAGAAACATATCTCTTAAGGCACAACACCTCATAATCTTAATTCGACAACTTCTATTACAATTAATAACACATCATCATCACTTTGAGTAATTTAAAAATCACTAATTTTAACTATGATCAATTTTTATTAGCATAAATCCATGTAATAAATCATCAAATCTAAACACTAGATTTAAGTATAAATCATTAATTTCAAAACTTTTCCAAATAATTTCATAATCAATGCAATCACTTAACAACCTCTTTTATCTTCAATTACTACTATCACAAGTCAACTCAAAATAAACTACACATACAGTTCATTAGTCACTTTTCAGACTCCAAATTCTACGTAGGAAACCAATCAAGATTGCATCATAACATTTCAGGTCATTCAGATCTTTAACATTGACTGACGATCATAATTAATGGCTATAACAAAAGCAAGCATCAATTTATTCACTTTGGACATGCATTTCCGGTTCTCACTATACAAGTCACTACATGTGACCCGACATGTCACAATAAAAGTTTCAACTATTTTTTTTTTAAATAACAAACACTAGTCCTACTTGGACTATTCAATTCACGTCTATGATTACATCTATCATAATTACAAGCCTTACATTAATGATATTCACAAAAGTTACTATCATACTCAATTTATCTACGGCCACATATATTGTGACCGAAACCGACATACCACCAATCATCTTCACTTCTCCTGAAGCGAAGGAACAACCAAGACAGTTAAATTCAACTTGTCACCAATTTGCACAACATAAACGAGCAACTTTAACCACCGAGACACTATGTGTGTCCCGACAAACATGAAAAGAAACAATCTTCTATAACATTTATTCATAACTTTGATCAAACTAGACTAATCCATACATCATAACACACTAAACTTAGTCCAAGTTTCAATAAAAGGAACATGTAAGCATGCATCATTTATATCTATAAAAACTCCTGACGCAGATGATGTATCCCAAATCAATAAGCAATCAATTATTCCAATTCGAGTGACATAAAACACCAAAGGTAAGCAGTTCAGTTCATCACATCATTTCAAAAATCCTAATAAGCCACCTACTCAATTAACAATTCTACATAAACACAAGTATTGAGTTTATCAAAACATACCCGAGCTATCACTGTCGGTCTACAGTTGGTGAAGATTCCCCGACCGCCCCCGTCCTTGACCTACAACCCACTTTCTTGGATAATTTCCCTCTTGCCCAATTTGACCACCTCTAATGCACTTCATTTTTCCAACGTGTGTATATATGCTCCTCGGTCAGTTTCCGCATTGTTAATTGAAGTACCAACATTTCCTGGGCCAAGGGGGTCGGGTTCTCTTACCTGTCATATGTACAATCACAACATCTTACAAAAGCTTAGTTTAAATCGTTAGTAACTACATACTAACTACAACTAACATCATTCACCGTTGCTCTAATCCCACTCGTCCGGAATGCTTGACCAAACTCGAGCCACGATTTAGGAATGAAACATCTACACGTGTATCCATTGCCAAACCGAAGCTCTGATACCAAGTTGTAACACCGCAAAATTTAGAAAGTGTTTTTTTTAAGGTGTGCGGAAGCATAAAGATAATAAATAGTTTAGGTTTACAAACCAAACGTCCCAAAATAAACTCCAAAACAATAATATTTAAATGCTGTCACTTAACGACATGGCTCTTTTTACAAACATATCAAACTGAGCTTGGTCAATCATCCCGTCCAAAGCTCCGATCACCTGAAAAGATTCAACGAGGGAAGGATTAGCACAAAGCTAAGTGAATGAACATAATCTACAAATTATGTAAAGCACAACAAGCAAGCAACAACATCTCCACGGTCGTTACCCCTCGTAACCACTTAACCACTGTTTCTCTTAACCGCAGTTCTACTTAGCCACTGTTCCACTGAACCACTAACCACTAACTGTGCTAATCACTAAGCACGGAAGTAATTTACATCTCCGACTACTAAGCACGGAAGTAATTCTACATCTTCGACTACCAAGCACGAAAGTAATTCTACATCTCAATTTGGGTAACCACTACTTGAGAGGATCGGTGGCTTTGCGGGCCTTAAACCATGGTCGGCCAAAACCACGGTAACCGATAGCGTTGTATCCAACACCCCGGGTAAACCCCCTTAACCGTGCAACGTATACAGGTAAGGTTGAATACCCTATTAGTCGATACACTATGCTCAGCCGATATCCTTCCGAAACTGACCTCGTCCCGAATGTGCACATTGTCATGTATACTAATTCTCTATCAGTAAGTATACATATAGAGTACGCTATTTACGAATGATCGTGTCGAAAAACCAAGCACGAAGAAACTTCCACCGCGATGCCCAAAGTTCGTGCTGCACGAAGAAAGTTCGTGCTGCACGAAGAAAGCTCGTGATGCACGAAAAACTTCGTGGGCACGAAAACGAGTTTTTGTCCGGCTTCGTGCCACGAAACTTCAGTTTCGTGCCACGAACGCTGAAATCCTGCATTTTTCCACAAGTATACAATTCCATACCAATTGTAAACAAACACAAGTTCGGAGGTTAAATCCACTCATCGTAACCTTCAATCCCGCAACTCAGTGAAATAATATCACTGAGTCTCGATCCCGGTTCCAGTACACCAAAGAACACCGAGTTAATAACCGGTATTTATCAATACTTACCAATATTGACAATAATAAACACTAACTTTCAGCCAAGTGTTATAAATACCATTTCTAACACATAAGCATATTAAAACCACTCATACATACACAATTCAACAATTGAGTCATTCCACCACTTAATCACCCGATCGGGTCAAAACCGGATTATTAAACAATAATACATCCTACAACTTCAATCATGTCATCAACTTACAATTCACCAAAATGCATAACACTTAACAACCACTAAGTGTTATCAATAACATTTTTAACACTTAAACCTAACAAGATACTTATACTTTCACAATCCAAGTTCCTTAAGTCATCTACCAAATGGCCCAAACGGGTCAAAACTCAAACATCACTATAACATAGGCAATTCACAACCATTATCCATAAACTACTACATTCAGCAAGTCATAACTAGTTAACCATTCCAACAAGCTCATAACTATTATAACCCAACTATTAGACTTCCAAAATCATAAGTTCTATCTTTTGTCTCAAATCACCCAAACACTAACTAGCATTTCATCAATCTCACCAATACTTGACATAAGTCAAAACTAGCATAACTAACATCTCATTTTATCATAAACAAGCAACAAAACCCATGAAACACACAAATGACATATTTCCACCAACTAGTCATTTAACACAATAATTAGTTCATAATTTCTACATAAACTCAAACAATTGTTTTAACTAACAATTTCACCCAATCAAGTCATAATCCATCAATCAACCTAAATCACTCATCAAATATATTATCATAATAATATAAACAACAACAATCCTCAAAACCTCAAGAAATCCAAGGTTTGGTAAAACTCATCTTCTCCAAACCTCCATTAATGGAGTTTGAAGGTGAGTTCCACCAAAACTTCGTTTTCTTCCAACAATAATCATACAATACATGTAGAAGCTTGCAAGAACACATAATATATCATCTATAACAAGATTCACTAACAAAACTCCAAGAATCATAAACCCTAGTTTATTATATTAGCCAAAACTTCAAGACAAACAACAAGAGGTGAAAGCTTACCCCAAAACTACCACAAATCCGAGATTATAAGCTGGAGGTGAAGAGATTTATGATTGAACTCTTCAAAAACACCAAGAACACCAAGAACACACACTAAATTTGAGAGGATATTTTGTGGGTTTTTTCAAAAGAAAAAGACAAGTGAAAAGGTAAAGGGTGTCCTTCCCTTTACCACCATACGTCCAAAAAGAGAGGGGGATGGGCCCTCCCTCAAAAATCTGCTTTTTAAAGTATACCACAGGGTGTCCGGTTCGTAGCTAATTTATTTTTTAAATACTAAACGAACTCTGCTTTTAACAACGAAGATATTTTCGGAATTACAATTCAAAAGAGGATCTAAAAATATAAAAATCATAAAATCATTTTAATGTTTCAGACATCGGATATTTTAATCCATTGATTAAAATATCACAAAAGTACAAAAGGCCAAACAATTCATTTACCATTTAATCAATTTATTCCACATATGGTCCAATAGATATTTATCCAATATCAATATATACCTAAAACTCTAACTTGGGTCCCACAGACTATCAAATTTAATTATTTATCCATCCTCCACTAACTATCAAATTTAATTTCATTAACTTTCATTATCATATTTTTCCTCAAAAACCGTGAACTCTAATTTGTATCACTTATTTTGAAACGGAGGAAGTATATATTTTTGTAATTTTGGTTCGGATAAAACCAATCCAACCAAATTGTAATTTGGATCAGATCGTTTGGTTTTTGAATTAGTTTGGACGGTTTCGTTTGAACTTTTAAAAACCAAAAACCATTTGGTTTCACCTATTTGGTTCGGATAAAACCAAACCGTCCAAATGAACAACCCTACCATTCAGTATGGGCGAGCATTAGTGTCCCGTGGTGATGAGGTGGAGGGGTTCCACGGTGTGGTGGGATTTTGAACACCACCCCCTCCACATGTGGAGGCTTAGCATAGTGCAGCCTTGGCCACGACCACAAGAAGGCATGGGTTGTGTGTGTGGTGGCCTGGTGGGCAAACTTCAAAGTGTTCTGGTGGGGCTCCTCTCACACGTGGGTGTGTGTGGTGGTGTGATGAATATTTTCTGTACAGTGATGTAGTGTGGTTACTTAAGTAGTATAGATGTGGCAAAAAATGTTGGTGTGGCTGGTGGTACCCATACCCACCCGCCTAAACATATAAAACAAACAATTGGACGTCTTTATGTATTTTGCATGTCAATCCTCGAAATCTTAATATTTTTGGCAAAATTTAAGAGTAGTTAAGGCGTATGAGTAGGTGTCTCTGGTGTACGATACTCTCGGTGCCGTTGGTTGTTCATTCCCGCCGACAAATACCTCATTAGAAATGGGAAGAAGACGTTTGCTGCTATTTTTAAAGCCCTTAGATGCCTACACATTTTATCAATCAAGCGGTGTCTCTCTTACTACAAACCCTAAGGTATCCCATTTTCTTTTTTTTAATTGTATGATCTAAACTTCAAGAATGTATTGATTTATATTCATACGCAGTTTTCGTCTACATTTGTTGTGTTTCTGTGTGACATAAATCATTAGGTTAGTATGCACATGAAGTGTTCGATGAAATGCTCAAACGAACGTCAATTGTTTTCTAATGGCTTTAGATGGATGGTGTTGGTGATTTGTATCACCAATATTATTTAAGTGTAATTGGATAGACTTGTTGACCAAATGTAATCATAATAAATATTGAACAAGTAAGGGTGGTGCGGAGTGCACGCTTATTTAAATTTGTTATGATTAAAATACACTGACTTAACGGGGGTTCGGGGGCAGTGCCCCGATAACGGGGTTCCACGGGGCAGCGCCCCTGGAGGTGTCCGGGGCAGCGCCCTGGTCGGGATCCAAGGTACAGCATCCCTGACGGGGTCCAAGGGGCAGAGCCCTTGGCTGGGGTCGAGCTAAACCCTATAGGAAATGCATAGAAAATCCGAATTCTTGATTTGAACCCGGTTTTTTTACTCGTAATATTCGACCTGGATCCGACCCAGTTTTGGGCGGTTTTGGAGTAATCAACGAGTATCAAAAATCAGTGTTACAAATATATCTAAACTAAAGTCTAGGGAATTAAATAAGTACACGCCAATTTTTGTCTTGTTTTGTCTTCTCGTTTGTAGTTTTCTAGCTTCCTGCTAGTCGTTTTTAATGAAGCCTGTAACACACCAATTTTTCTCCCTAATTTAAAACTTTTAAATAATAAAATTTAAGTCTTCACAAACCAAGTATCCCAAAAATTACGGTTTAAATAAAACATTTGGAGTAATCAACGAGTATCAAAAATCAGTGTTACAAATATATCTAAACTAAAGTCTAGGGAATTAAATAAGTACACCGAGCTTATCACTTCCAAATGCTAACTACGGGCTGACTAATCCTTAGCTCCCGAACCTGAGTACATAGCCAAAATAAACGTAGTACGTGAGACAAAATTGTCTCGTGAGAAACATGGGTTTTAGACCCGGTTAGAAATAATTGCAATAAAATAATAATTAAATAATTATCAAATTGCACATAATCAATCATACTCTAAGGCTTGCCATAAGCCCAACACATACGTAACGGGCCTCCCCGAAATAACTCCCCCGATATGGGTTATCTAGGTAAACTCCCACGTTTCCGGGTTAACTATTTCTCCCCGATTTCCGGGTTATCTCAAACTCCCCCGCTTTCTGGGTTATCTATTTCTCGACACACTACCCTTGCGAAAGGTGGTACCACCCCCAGTAGGTGTCACTAACTCCCCCAACTTGTGCGGGTTGTCTATGATTCAATTGATTAGCTACCACATAACAAATCATCAAACTTGAGCCAATGCTCCAAATCACAATCTCAACATACTAGTGGTAACTAAGTCAAGTCAATAAACAATACAATTCATGTACTAACCAATCAATCATTTTCTTTATCAAATCATTTAGCTAATAAAGACTACTAAAAACTTGTTTAATCATTTAAACCATGAAATCATTTTACTATGTACTCAGAAAACATCACATGTACTCACATTAGCAATGCTATCCAATACTTATGTTAATCAACACAAATCCTTACTTCTCAATCAAGGAAGTACTTCCAATCTCAAGGTCTTCTTGATCTAATATCAAATTAACACAATAACTAGTCATTATCCATAACTAATCACTAGTTAATCCATATTACCATTCCCAACCACCAAATTCATACAACTTGGTGGAATCTCAAACCCTAGTTCAAGATTTCTATCCATAAAACCCAAATCTAACTTGTACACATTGATTAAAAGTCTACAATGAGTGTTTTACACTCATGATAGGTCATCTTCCCCAAAGATGATATGGTTGGTTCCCAAAACCACCATTGATATCCATGAAAAGCTTGAAACTAAGGTAGAAGATGATAATAATCAATAATATTTACCTTTGGTGTTTAAATCTTCAAAGATGATGAAGGTTTGAGCTCAAGATCAGCAAAATCACCTCCTTCCTTCAAAATAACGGCTGGACTAGAACTAGGGGTGTAGGTGTCTAAACCCTAGCCCCAAAACCCGTTTATATAGGTCTGGCACAGTTCGCGTTCGCGTCACGAACTCTTCGCGATCGGCAACCAGTCATGAACTCCATCCTCAAAACCCTGAACTCTCTGTCTCATCTTCGCGTTCGCGAACTATAGTTCGCGTCGCGAACTCCCCCAGGCAGCTAGGCTACAACTTTTTGTTGTCTATTTCAGCCCGGTTTCGACCTTAACCATATCAAACGGTGTCCAAATGACACGAAACCAATTCCTACGATTGTTAAATGAATTATCCATAATTATCATATTTTTGTACAATTTATTTATTTACAAAATTCGGGTTGTTACAAAGCCGTTCAAAAAAAATTATTCGTATAGATTGGTATAGTTATTAAATGTATATTGATAACCAGCAAGGTTCTAAAAGACGCAAGCTTGGCGCGGCGTGGCGGCACCATCAAGCCTTGAGCATGGCGAGTCGTGGCGAGCCATGGCGTTTTTCAAGGCGTGACTTAAGGCGGCGAATTTTTTAATATAATTTATATACATATATATGTATATCAAATTCAAATATCTATTTGTTTACATGACTTTTATATGTGAAGTTTGTAATAAAAAATGTTAAATCTAAATTTATAACTACATCCCATTATTTATTTTTTTTAAACATAATTTTTTTTTAAAAGTCGAATTTTACAAGTCTTTTAACAAAAAACTCGCAATAAGGCGCGCGTTACGCCGCCTTATCGCGTTTTTTTTCCGCCACGTCTTACACTCTCGTCATGGACTGTTTCGTAATGACGGGTCGCGCCTCACGCCTTGGCGCCGCCATGGCGCGTTTTTTAGAACCTTGATAACCGGTATGAGTCTTGTCCATTTCAAGATAAATCCAAGGTTGATTCTAGGGCGAACGTATTTTAAATTGACAAATTCATTTATTTTACAAAAATTAACAAAAGATTATGCCAATGGAACCTCCTTAATCTTATTCCGTTCAAGTGATTAGTGGATATCTATATAGTACCATAACATAAACTCATCATTCATATACTAAAATACGGGGTTGCCTTTGCATGCTTGATCCTCGAGAACCGCACATGAATGCCTTAAAACGCATTTTTAGTACCACAAAGGCACTCTAAGGTACGGTCTTCAAATTATGTGTCACTTATCTATCGTTTGGTTGCTTATACTAATGTTGATTGGGTCGATTGTCCTGAAAATCCCCAGTCCACCTCTGGTTTATGCGTCTTTCTCGGTGACATCTTTGTCTCTTGGTCATCCAAGAGACAACATGTTGTGTATTCTTGTCTAGCGCGAAGGGTGGATATCAGGGTGCCGCTAACGCTGTCACGGACATGGCTTGCCTTCGGAACCTTCTACATGAGTTACATTGTCCTTTATTACGGTCTATGATTGTGTTTTCTTGACAATGTAAGTGCATTTTATCTGGTTTAATCCGGTTCAACATAAAAGAACTAAACATGTGAAAATTGATTTACATTTTGTTAGGGAACGTGTGGTGATTGATCATGTGAGAGTGTTACATATTTCGTCAACACACCAGTTTGCTGATACATTAATCAAAGGACTACCTTATACACAACTATTTTTTGATTTTCAGAGACCAGTCTGAGCATAGTTTATTATCATTGTCTTTGATGTCTTACATTCACAATGTATAGTGTAGAGACTTTAGTGTAAATATCAGGTATCGTTAACTTTATATATTAATATCAATACAATGTATAACCTAACGAGTATTTCCACAATAATAGTAATCTTGCCACACAAAAGTCGACTAAAATCTAACGACACGTGACTAATGTTGAAAAGCGATAACATAGTTTTGCAACCAACTTCGTTGCTCAAGAACTAGATGAATTATGATACAAATTATGTAAATCGGTGATGTTTTTATAGTTAAAACATTGGCACATACTGAATTAACATATGCTCTCTTCGCCACCAATAGAAAAACTTAGATAATTTTTAACCGACATATTGATACTTCAGTTTTGCCAATTCAATGTCAAGTCAGATAACAATCTAGCACACGTATGTCAATAATACATATTCACTTAATATTTTATACATAAAATATACACACATACACAAATAACAATACTTACATAAATTACATTAATTCTCGACTCTTTATGCTTCCCCAACCGAATGAGACAACTAACGGAAGCCACTGACGGTACCGTGCTATCTCCATCTCGCGTGGTTATCTCAATACCCACTTATGTCTCACCTAGCTAGGCTATGATTTGGGGATGAAGTGTTATAATTCCTCCGATTCAAAATAAGTGCTACACTTTCCTTATATGGGTGATTCAAAATAAGTGCTACATTTTGAAAAATTACCTTATTTGGCCAAAAATAATAGGACCCACACCCACTAATTATCTACTTTAACAAAGTGAAATGACTCATTTACCATTACTTTTTACTTTTAAACATTATTAAGCCCACTTTATTCAAAAAGTGTGGGACCCATTATCCACTAACCATTCAATTAATCTAATTTAACCATTATTACAATCTTTTGCCTCAAAAATCATGAAACTCATAGTGTAGCACTTATTTTGAATCGGAGGAAGTATAAAAATTAAGGATTTGTTTAACGCATGCCCTCAAGATATGAGACAAGACGCATTTATGATTTCATAATTTCCAAAAGTTGTGTAAATCATCATCATTGAACTCTGTTTTTTTTATCAATTTATGAGATACATTAAATGTGTTTTCAATTGTTTAGGAAATTTCTAACTTGTTAAATGTGTCTTATCTCATACCTTTAGGATATGAGTTAGACAAACCTGAAATCTCATAACCTGCACAACCCTGAAATCTCATAACATGCACAACCGCTATAAGTAGCGGATTGTAACCCGGTTTGAGTTGTCCGTCGCCAAACATTTGCCACACAATATATACAACACACCCCTTCCGTAGAATACAAATAAAATGAAAAAGCAGGAAACTTAATTTGAATGTCGTGATTTGACAATTAACGTTGAGAAATAATATTACAATACCTACCTTTTTCACTTGCTTAATATTGCTACTCACAACAAAATCATATGTGTTAATAGCCGAATATTCTTGTAATATTCTCTTTTAATGATAGTCTCAAATTCAGTTATGTAAATTATGAATGACTGTAAATCATTATTGTAGGCACGAATACCATTTTTCATAAACGTGATATTCAAAAGTTCTAAAAATGCATTTCCAACCTTTCAACTTTAAATCTGTGATTTATTATTAGGGATGGGGTTTGGATCCCATGATTTAATATTTGATTCGCTGAAGAAACAAACTTATAAAATCACATAAAGATAGCATATAGTTTTTATTCACGTTTAAATATAACAATACAAACCAATATTAATAATCTGAAATTACATGTTAAAGTAATCAACATTAGGTGAGGCTTAAAGGTTTAGAATTTTGACTGGATTTGATAAACGACCTTGGCGTCAACTTGAAATGCCTTTGCAAGAATATCTCCGGCGATGTCGGGGTCTGATCCAAACACGGCATTTGCGATGGTAATGACACCCGGATTTTGGCTACTCAAAGCCGCTATAGCAAGGGCATACCCGTTTCCGACATTTTCTTGGAAGTGAATTAGACCTTGCGGGAACACGAAAACATCACCTTTCTCAAGTAACTTTGTGATTAGACGGTTGTCAGGGTTGGATGTGACAAAGCCGACTAGAATACTGCCTTCAATGACGGTCAAGATTTCGGTGGCCCGAGGGTGCGTGTGTGGAGGGTTAATACCCCATGGAGCAAAGTCGATACGGGCCATTGAAATACCAAAAGTGTTGAGTCCTGGCAACTGTACTACAGTCACTGCAGTCACGTTAGACCCAACATCATTTGATGTGTTTCCCATGACATTGAGCCCTCTGAAAAGAAAATCATCTGCTTTCACAAGCTCCGGATCTTTGCAAACCACACCATTCACGAGCACTGTAAAAAACAAACTTATAGAACTTATAAGCGCTTACATAATTTAAATAGATTTTCAAATCGTGAATACTGAAACATTTCTCGACTTTCCAAGATATATGAATTAACATTTACCTTTACTATTTGGGTCGGCCACACAGAAGTCCTGAAGAGGACTCGGGTCCGAAGCCAAAGCAAAGGAACAAGTTGCCAAAAACAAACCGAACAAAATCAAACGAGACGCCATTAATGTTGAAAAGCGGAGAACTTGTTTCTCTATTAACTTTGGTAGCTCAAGAATTGTATGATACAACTTATGTAGATTGGTAATGTTTTTATAGTAAAAAACCATGTGGAATAAGTACAAGAAGCAACAATGATAATGTCAACAAAGATAATTTCATCAAATATACACTTAATTTATGTTATAATATTTTAATTTGTTTAAAATTGCAGGCTTATAGTTGAATGTTTATTATAGCGATTTGATCTGTTCCAAAGGTATCACTCATTCAAAAAGTTAATTACGTATGTTCTAAAGAAGCCCATGTTGAAAATTGTCATGCGTAGGAAACATATAATTCGGCCTTAATTATTAGATCATTTCATATGGATTCTCGGATAATATCTACACAACACTGTTTAAAAATCAAGTATCCGGATTTTTGTATATCCACATTTCAAATATCTGAATTCTCGGATATCCAACTTTTGGATATTTCAGATATTTTTTATATATTTTTCAGATATTTCAGTTACTTTTTTGATATTGGGTATGCGAAAATTTTATGACACTATCTGAATTTGATAGCCATAAATTTTGAAGAAACTATCTGAACCTTATATCCGAAATTCGGGTAACCGTATTTTTTAATATCCGGATTATCGGTTATCCGAATTTTGGATATCATTCTTTTTTCAGATACCCTATTTTCAAATACTTTTAAACACCCCTAGTTTAGTTGTCATGCTAGAGTAAGCTTTTCATTTGATATTTAAAAGTATTCCCAGTACTCCATAATTGAATATCAAATCAATATTTTCTCGGTTTTGGACCGAGCCTAATCGACTAGAATCGAGAACCGAATTTTCATAAAAATTAGAACCGAGAACCGAACCAATTAACGTAGCTCGGTTCGATCCGGTCCGGTTCTGTGGTCCCAGTCGGTTCTCGGTCCAATTTGCACAGGCTTAATAAGAAATGCAATAAAGACAAACATCTAGATAGCAATAAATATAGGCCAAATCAACATTATACGATTTTCCGAGTCTTGTTCATTAAAAAAAGGAAAAAGACTTGAACTTTTATTATTGATGTGGTCAAAATCAATGGTTGGTTTAGTAGGTATTGATAATTGATTGTTATGAGTTATATGGACTGTTTCAACTTTTAAGCAACAATAAACTAGCTAAATTTAGAAGCATCTTTTGATGGTAATTAAAATTACAACTAGCGCGTCTTTTTCAACGTTCGTTTGTAGAAATTATCCTTCAATATATCAACAGAAATCTTTATCATCTATATTATAATAAAACAAGCTTTTTCAAGTCACATGTCAATTTTCTAAACCACCTAAAGACACGTGGCAGCTATTTAGGGACTTTTTTTTTTGTTTTCCCGCCTATTATTAAAATCCCCCTATTTTGAGGAGAAATTAGTTAATCCCCCATATATAATCCATGCATAGAAACAAAATCCGGATATTGTTAACTAAGGAGAAATTTATGAGATTATTTTTATCAAGTTTTAAATTCTATTATCTTATTTATAGCAACAAATCACTCAAATAAAAGCATATAATCAAATTTGTGAAAGTTTTTTTTTTTAAAAACCGAAAAATGGTAATTTAAATTCAACCATAATTTAATTATATTACAGATAATGAGTTTTTTCTTTTCGTAATTAAATACAGGAAATTCACCAATTATTCTATTAAATCACAAATTCACCCATAATTCAATAAAATCACAAATTCACCCATAATTCAATAAAATCACACAATCGTAACAGTTGTTATTATCAAAACTCATATATACATGTATACATATATTGAGTTTGCAATGACCTCATATCTTTTCTCCATCATAGATTTGGTTGTTCATTGGAAGCCAAAATTTCACTTCAAAGTAAAAATTTGTTGGTATGATTCTTTATTACGGATCTTCAACTTCAATTTACAATCAGTATTTGCAGGTATAATTTCCCATTGTTTATGTTTATATGTAATATATAATCAGTTTAATATTTATGTTTTCAGGTGTAATTTTTTAATTTTTATGGTTATGCTTTAATCTATTTTTGTTTATGTTTATGTTATAATTTATGTTTGCTGGTATAATTTATGCTTTCAACTCAAAATTATTTGCTATTCTCATTATTTTTTTTTTGTTATTTACCTTGACATATAACTCAATTTGAAATTGTGAGTTACTAAATTTGTATTTCTATTCTACATGTATTCATTGTTGTAGCTTGTGAAAATATGATAAGCGGATCATGAATAAGGGCGGGTGACATAGTCACTGCCTCAAATCTAAAAACGCTTGAGGTATATAAATTTTTTAGATATATTTTTGTATGATTTTGCTTTTGCAATCATAATTTCCACATTAGTCGCATATAAATAAGCGAAAATTTTAATTATTTAAATTTTTTCACGTAAAACGATTGGATTTTGCAGGCATTATTAGATTGAGGGCTCTATAGAACCATACGACCAGGTTAGCTTTTGTTTGACTTTTGGCTTTTTGAGGTCAAACATGATATTTCATAACTTAAAGATCATATTCTTAATATTCTTTTGAGTAAATTACATGAATGGTCCTTTAGGTTTATAGCAAATTTCACCAATGGTCCTTTAGTTTCAAAAATTACATCGATGGTCCTTATTCTTGAAAGGTTTTTCACCGATGGTCCTTTACGAAAAAGTCCGTCTATTTTTCAAGTTAACTAACATCACATGTGATGCACATGGGGGTATTTTGGTCAATTTGTCTTTCCTAATGGACCATTGGTGAAATTGATATAAACTTAAAGGACCATCCGTGTAATTTAATTGAGAAGGGGAAAGATAAATTGACCAAAATACCCCCATGTTCATCACATGTGATGTTAGTTAACTTAAAAAATAGACAGATTTTTTCGTAAAGGACCATCGGTGAAAAACCTTTCAAAAATAAGGACCATCGGTGTAATTTTTGAAACTAAAGGACCATTGGTGAAATTTGCTATATACCTAAAGGACCATTCATGTAATTTACTCTATTCTTTTGAAAGTTTGGATTAACAGCTTTAAATATTTGAGTTTAAAAGAAGACTAATTTGCAAATGTTTTAATGTTTATTTATTACCATTTCATGTGTTAACACTGATTCATTTTATATTTTTCAGAAATATCAATATGCATTTTGTATGTTATATGTTATGAAGCTCTTGAGCTTCTTTAAGTCAATATGCATCTATTGATTCAATTTTCAATAAGCATCTACTCATTCAGTTGTGGTTTCTTTGACTCTATGTGTCATTCAGTCAAAGTAGTTTCTTTGCTATGTATACACGTAATGTGATTGCATTATGCTTTCAGGGCTGAAAGTTTCTAAAACGGGTTGGGGGAATGTGTCAAAAGGGGTAAAAAAATTAAAACGGATTGGGTTGACTTGCCAAGATTTTTTTTACCAACTCTTTGACCATATTCACAGGGATTACAACATTTTCACAGGTTACTAATTGACTCCTTGATAAGTAATATTGTACGAGTACATTAATATGTAGATTTATAACCGAAATTATGGATGTTATTATTTCGGTTAATAGTTATGTGCCTAAACTAGAGAGGAAAAATGGTCGGGTTGGGTAATAGGTCAAATTGGGTTCTGGTTAAAAAAGACATTTTATTATGGAGCAAATGCGTCGAGTCAGTTTAGTTAACCGAACAAACACTATTTATATAATTTAGAAACTCCAATACTTTGCATTTTAAAAGCATGATTTATTTTCTTATTGTATATGTAATAATCATGCAATTAATGATAAAATTTTGTGATCTATAAAAATTACATTAAGTAAAATTATTGACAGTCCGTGATTTTTCACGGGTCATAACCTAGTGATTAAATATAAGCGAGAGATGAGATAAAAGTTCAAAATGTCAAAACTTTCCCTCCAATAATCTTCGTAGTTGTTGGTAGCTACCAACTAGTTCCGTCTTTTTCCTCTTGGTATGAATAACTCATGCTACGTGAAGGAGAGATGGGGGGGTTTGGCCTTTGGATATGGAATTGAAGACGAGATTTAAGAGGTGGTATCGAGCAATCTCAATTTCAAGCTTCGCTATATGATCTTTCTAATATTAATTTGGTTCCTGGTATCGACAAACTAAGGTGGCCTCTTGGAGATCAATTGGAATTCTCAGTTTTGGAGGAAAGGTGTATTATAGATTCTAATTTGTATCCGGACTCTACTTCGTTTGGCGTGCTTCCGTTTCAATAAATTAGGTTAATATCTTCTTGTGGAGGTTGAAATTAGATCGTCTTCCCACTCGTCAAAATCTTTCTCTTAGAGGTATAGAAGTTGAATCCGGCCATCTCTTGTTCCTGTTGTTAAGTTTCTATGGAGTCATTAGAACACATTTTCTTCACGTGTAATTTGGTAAGGAATATTTGGATTTGTGTCGATGGTGTGATCAAAACATTAGCGATATAAATTCTTTCGATGATTGGTGGCAAGGTTGTGAATCATACCCGAAGACAAATTATAAGAGATTGAAGCGTCAAGTAATCGAGATCACTACATGTCGGTGGATTTGGAGATATAGAAAGTATATTTTATTTATTTCGATAGTCTTTGTAAATCAGATTTAGTAGATTACATAGTTTTGTATTTTTTTTATGGCTAAACCATAGGAATCTTAAGTTTAAGATTTTGGGTTAATTGGCTTTCGAACCCTTTGTATTGATTTGTTTAGCATTTTGCTAAACTTTATTTAATATATTCTGTTGTAGGGTGTTTTCGGAGGGGGTGATGTCAATGCCGAAGCTCTTTTCCGTTGACACTTTTTTTTGTTGTTAAAAAAAAATATTTTCCAGAAACAATTATGTGTTTATTAGCACAAAAATCTACGATCCAACCTTTATTAGAATTGATATTACTAAGAAATGGTTGTGTTCAAGGAAGTCTTTAATTTTTATGAAATCCTAAGGGATATATCTCAACCATTGATTAACTATAAGTAATGGTTAAGATTAATCACATATTTTATACATGGAGGGGTATTTTGGTTATTTTTTTTTAAAAAAATATATTTTTTATTTTTTATTTTAGAATTATTTTTTTTGTTATTAAAAAAATTATCATTTTTCATTATAACACATAATGTGATTGCATATTGAATCACATTTGATTGTGTACTAAATCACATGTGATTGTACTAAAACATCAAATGTGATTAAATATACAATCACATGTGATTTTACACTAAAATAACATGTGATTAAGTACTACACGTAATTATCAAATAAATATTATCTTTTATGGAAAAAATAATCAAAATCAAAAAAAATTTCAAATGCCAAATGGCCAAAATACTAATTCATATACTTCATCCGATTCAAAATAAGTGACACACATTCCTTTTTAGGGTGATTCAAAATAAGTAACACACTTTGAAAAATTACTTTATTTGGCAAAAAAAAGAGTAGGACCCACACCCACTAACTATCTACTTTAACAAAGTATAATTACTTCTTTACCCTTACTTTTGTCTTTTTAAATATAATTAACTTCACTTTATTCCAAATGTGTGAGACTTATTCCTCACTAACCATTGAACTAATCTAATTTAATTATCATTATAACTTTTTGCTTCAAAAACCGTGAGACTCCAAGCGTGTCACTTATTTTGAATTGAAAGTTAAAACAAAATCTTATTCATCAAACAAACATTTTCCAAAATTCCTAGAGTCATGAAACAAACAGTCCTAGACTCCTAGTAATCAAACTCCCAATTCCCAAACACCCTGAAGTATTGCACATATCTATCAGTTTTGCATGTCGTATTCATAATATTTTTGGCAAAATTGAAGAGCAGTTAAGACGTATGAGTAGGTTATTCGTTCCCGCCGTCAAATACCTGATCAGAAATGGGAAGAAGACGTTTGCTGCTATTTTTAAAGCCTTTAGATGCCTACACATTTCGTAAATCAAACGGTGTGTCTCGTACTACAAACCCTAAGGTATCCCTTTTTTTTTTCTTGATTGTATGATCTTAACTTCAAGGATGTATTCATTTATTATAGTCATACGCAGTTTTCGTCTACATGTGTTGTGTTTCTGCGTGACATAAATCATTAGGTTAGTATGCACATGAAGTGTTCGATGAAATGCCCAAACGAACGTCAACTGTTCTATAATGACCTTAGATGGATGATTTTAGGTCACTGTCCTAAATTTCAGCTATACTACCAGTATGAGTCAGGAAGTTGATATTAAAAGTAAAACATTATCGGTGATTCTAGACAAACGTAGTTTAAATTGACAAATTCATTTATTTTATAAAAATTAACAAAAGATTATGCCAACAGAACCTCCTTACTCGTGTTTTGTTCACGTGATTAGTGGATATCTTATGGTACCGTGACATGAACCCATCATTCATATACTAAGATATGGGTCCCTACAAAACATTTGTAAACCAAGTTAATGTGGTTTTGATGACAGTTTTATTATTTAGGCACGAAATGTATAAAAAAAACTATTTTAAATTGTGACTTTTATCTACCCAAGTTGGGATCATTTTGACAAGGCTTATGAATTTCATCGAACTAGGAAACTAATAATTGGTAATAAAGGTGGTCAATCATGTTAAAAGTCACCCTCACGTTTTCAGCACGTGTGGGGTTTAACGGCCAAAAAGAAACGGAGAGTGGACGGAAGGACAAAAAAAGGGAATTTGGCATAGTTCAGGGACAAAAAAAGGGAAAAAAAACCACAGGGACAAAAACGCAGATTCGGGTAAACCACAGGGACAAAAACAGTAATTTACTCTTAAAATATTTATGCATACATTTAACAATCAGAACTAATATCTCATTATTGGGTCTTCGTTTACTCTGTCCATAATTTTCTTGAAACAATTCTTTTTTTTTCTTTTTTTTTTTTAATTTCAGGTATTACGTTATCTGGATAACAGGCGAAAAGTTCATAAAGATTCTATAGAATTTTGTAAAAATATTTTACAAAAAAAATGTGTTGATTTCGTTGCTACTTATCGTAGCAATTCATTACAACCAATTCGTAATGTGGATCTTGTTGTTTCAATTGGTGGTGATGGTACACTTTTGCAAGCAAACCATTTGTTGAATGATTCAATCCCATTATTGGGAGTAAATTCTGACCCTACTCAACCACAAGAGGTTAGTTACTTAGTTAGTTAGTTAGTTAATCCCTATAATTTTAAGTTTTTAATTTGTGTAACGGGTCAAAGTTATTGTTTGTTTAGGTGAACGAAATGAGTAATGAGTTTGATGCTACTAGAAGCACTGGTTATCTTTGTGCAGCAACTGTCAACAACTTTGAACAGGTATAATTCAAAACGGGCGGGTCATGTAACGGGTCAAAATTAATGAATATTATTAAATCTTGCAGATATTAAATAAGATCCTTGAGGGTCAAACAGCTCCTTCTGAACTAACAAGAATGTCAATTTGTGTGAACTCAAAGCCATTACCAACATATGCTCTTAATGACATTTTAATTTCAGATCCATGTCCTGCATCCGTTTCCAGATTCTCATTCAGGTATAAAACTCCATGTACAGCTGGCAAAACACAGGTCAAAATGGGTCATTGTTAGTACAGGTCAAAACACTTATATTTTCACTTCAATTTTTTTTTTACTGCACAAAATTACCAAATATTTAAGGGTTAATTTCATACACGTCCTTGCAAAATTCTAATATTACGTATATATCATTGCAAACTTCATTATTACATATGTATCCTTTCAAAACCTCAAAATTCTCACATGTATCTTTTTACCTAATTTAATAATATTTAAATCATTTAGAATTTCATAAAACATAAATACTAATCTAAATTAATGGTAAAATGCCCTAAATACCCTTAATGGTCAAGAATTTTTTTTTATTTCGTCAAAGGTATTTTCTTGCCAAATTCGATAATTGCATTTTGTCTCATCAAGGTTTTTTAGGCAATTTTAGCTTTTTGAATTTAAAAATATTTATATATATATATATATATATATATATATATATATATATATATATATGAGAATTTTGAGATTTTGGAAGGATATATATATGTAATAATGAAGTTTGCAAGGATATATATGTAATATTGGAAGATTGCAAGGACGTATATGAAATTATCTCAATTTTTAAAATTTTAAATTTCAGAAACTGAACCTTTTTTCACAATAAAATGTAATACTCTAATAAAGTTGTTTATGTGACACCAATGAGGACTTCTGTTACCTATTAAAAATAGTAAACTTTTATTTATAACCAAGAAGAATTTTTTTTTCTTAACCCACAAATATACATGAAAATGTTCTAAATTTTTTAATTGAATCCTCATTCTTGTCAGAGAATAATACTTAAATACCTTTAATTGACAAACAAAAGGTTAGTATCTTAAATGGGAAATACTAAAAATTTCAGTATCTATATACTTCCTCCGTTTCAAAATAAGTGATACACTTTACAGTTCACGGTTTTTTAGGCAAAATATGATAATGAAGATTAATTAGATTAAATTGGATAGTTAGTGGATGTTTGTCCCACATATATTGATTAAAGTGAATTTAATGATGTTTAAAAGTAAAAGTAAGGGTAAATATGTCTTTTCAGTTTTCACTATATTAAAGGAGATATTTAGTAGGTGTGGTCCCCACTACCTTTTACCAAATATGGTAACTTTTCAAAATGTATCACTTATTTTGAAACACCAAAAATGGAAAGTGTATCACTTATTTTGAAACGGATGAAGTATGTAGTTTGCTCTTTATAAAAACAATTACATAATAATATAATAACCTAAATATTTGAGTAAATTAGGAGGTTATGCATTAAAAATTACTTTGGGGACTTTTAAGTTTGAAGTTTTAACCCATTTGACTCGTTCCCATTTTATCTAATTCTTTTTATTACACAGGTAGAATTTGCTACCACTAATAATTTCAGAAACTTCATATTTTTCACTTGTTCTTGAACTGATCAATTTTGCCCGTTTTAAGTAAACATGCGGAATTTGTCAACTCTAATAATTTCAGAAACTAAATCTTGATTTATTTTCTTGTTTTAAAGAATTATTAAAGATGGTCAACCAAGGTCGCCTCTGGTCAACTGTCGGTCAAGTGGGCTAAGAATGTCAACTGCTGGTGGGTCAACAGCAGCAATGCTATCAGCTGGTGGATTCCCAATGCCCATTTTATCAAAAGATGTTCAACACATGGTAAGAGAGCCCATTTCGCCAACATCAGCCCGTTTGGGTTTAATGCACGGGTCAATAAAACCTAAAGAAATGATGAATATCGATTGGTACACGAAAGATGGAGTAATTTACATTGATGGTTCTCATATTGTTCATCCTGTTCAACATGGTGATGTTCTAGAAGTTTCTTCACATGCTCCAATTTTGAAAATCTTTTTGCCTGATCATTTGTTGCAAAATAAGATTTGAGTTATGTTGAATTTGAAATCGAATTTGATATACAACTTAGATTGTATTCAAATACGCAAAATGCTTCATAGTGGCTTTTATGTTATGTTGTCTTCTACTTTTTAGTAATTTACTTCCTATGTTGCAAAGATGCGGATTCGTGATATGTTAGAAGTTGAAATGACAAATTTACCCTTATTGTTTGCCACACTAACAAGTTCACACAAAAACTTGCGGTAATACACGACTTGATTGTTTGGTACTAATTCACTGTAAATCTTGTCTCATAATTAACTACAAAAAAGTGTTTATTTCAATTTTAAAGTTAAATATATGGCTGTTGATTACAAGTACAAGAAGTCAAAATGTGTAGCTTTTGATCAAGCATGTTTATATAGTATAAATTGTGTCGAAAGTACAAAAAAACAATGGTTTTGGACGGAGGTCTTAGGTTACTTTGAGAAGGAGTTGGGCGTTTCGAAGAGAGGATACGACTCCCTCAACTGCAACTGGAAGAATAGGTTTCGTCTTAAAATTGCACACTTTTGTGTGATTTACGACATTATCGTACGAAGAAACCAAAGTGGGGCCAACAACCAAATTATTTATGAGCAGGCAGTGATAGAGTATAAACTTACATGTAGGGGACTTCACAGAGATGAAGTGCTGGAGGATACCGAAGGATCATCAAAAGTGAAAAATGGTTGAATTGCCAAAACAATTGCAGCTTTTATCCATATAGAGCAAATTCATCCCAAATGACAATCATGCCCTTAATGGGAGGGGTGAAATGTAAAATGTGTTAAAAGTAAAGGAAGAGTATGATTGTCATTTGGGATGAATTTGCTCTGCATGGATAAAAGTTACTCTGTACGAATCAGCTCCCTATTTTTATATTCCATTTTATCTTTACCAAGTACTTGTATATAAATTACTTAAAAACAGACTTTAATAATTTCCTTACGAATCAGTACATGTTCTCTTAAAACCCCCACTTGCAAATTGCAATTCCACCTCCTTCCCTTTTCGGCCCCTGCTTAAACCCTATATACACACATGATAAGATTTTAAGATCTGTGATTCTTCTCAGGGATGAAGATTCAGTGTAACATCTGTGAGCTGGCGGAGGCGGTGGTGTTGTGTTGCGCCGATGAGGCGGCCTTGTGCCGGAGTTGCGATGAAAAGGTACATGCTGCTAATAAGCTCGCCAGTAAGCATCAGAGAGTTCCTCTTTCGAATTGTAACTCTCAAATGCCAAAGTGTGACGTTTGTCAGGTATAATTTCGTTTCAGTCCGTATCGATGATTTTATGGATTTTTTTTATTTTGTTTTACTGCACTATTTTATTGACTAATTGAATTTTCGCTTGTATTGATTCTATTCTTTGTTTGAATATTGAATTGATGTGATTGAGTATATGAGTTTTGTTTGTATTGATTTGATATTTTGAAATGATTAATTACTAATTTTGTACGGTATGCCATATATTTCAACGAGTTAGGTATGTTTAGGAGATATCGATTGTTGATAGTGAGTTCTTTTGGAAATTAAGAAGATTGATGATAGATCATTGTGACCTGATGACTGAATTTCTGGAATCATTGGATCTTCTAATTTATGTCTTCTAAATTGAAAATGATTCCAATATTAGTAATTTTATACCATGTGACGGATTCCTCTGGTAATTGAGAAGATAAATGGATCATTGTGAAAATCTATTAATTTTAGTTTTGAAATGTATGAGATGATCCCAATTGTACAGGAAACAGCTGGCTACTTCTTTTGTCTGGAAGACAGAGCCTTACTATGCAGAAAATGTGATGTTGCAATACACACAGTCAACAATTTAGTTTCATCACATCAAAGGTTTCTACTTACAGGAGTCAAAGTAGGGCTTGAAGCCGTTGAAACTGGTGCATCATCATCAACAGGAAAGTCAAACTCTGGTGAAAAATTACACTCTGTGGCAGCAAGGAATGTTGCCATGTCAGCAACAAGTCAATTCAACAAAGTGACACCTGTCCAACCTGCAGGAGGTGGTAATTGTGTACATTCTAAAATGGCTTTCGCTGGTGGTGATGGTTCTACTGAGAGTGTGCAACAATGGCAGTTTGATGATTTTCTTGCACTCACGGATTTTAATCATAGTTATAACTATTTAGAGAATGGTTCATCAAAGGTAATGAATGATTCCAGTCCATAGAAAATATTAGAGTAAATTACCATATTACATATTTGGTCCTTTAATTTCATAAATTACACTGGTGGTCCTTATTTCTGAAACTATTGACACGTTTGGTCCTTTACCTGAACCGAGGTTAATTTTTCCCGTCAAGTATGGTCACGTGTGATGCATGAGGGGGTAAATCTGCCCTTTTCCCTCACCAATTTGAAACCCATAAAAAATTGTATGTTTGACGAGAAAAGTTAACGTTTGATTAGGTAAAGAACCAAATGTGCCAATAGTTTCAGAAATAAGGACTACCAGTGTAATTTACGAAACTAAAGGACCAAATATGTAATATGGTTCAAACATAAAGGACCATTTGTGTAATTTACTCAGATTATTAGTATTGTTTTAGCATGATAGGAAAAGTAATGCTTGTGTATTTACTTGTATATATTTTTTTAATATTATAATTGCAAAATATATGGTATAGGGTGATGGTGGGAAATTTGGAGATTCAGACGGTTCACCAATCCTACGAGCACTTGAGATTGAACTGGATGGTGAAGATTGTTTGGGTCAAGTCCCTGACGCATCATGGGCGGTCCCACAAATCTCTTCCCCGCCAACTGCTTCGGGTCTGAGCTGGCGTCCACATCAGCAACACCAAATGAATGATACTTTTGTACCAGATGTATGCTACTTGCCTATGCCAAAATTCTATGCTTCTCAACAGAACAATGGTTCCATAAAAAGGAGAAGAAATTTCTAAGAAAGTGGTTGGTTAGTGTTGTTGTAATGTTAGGTGAGTTGAGTTCAAAATCAAGTGTTGTGTTTTTAGGGTTTAGTTTGAAAAGGTAAAGCCTTGATTTCGTCATTGGGTTGAGTAGGTGTTGTAATGTGTTGTGAGTTGGGAGTTGTTACTTTAACGTTGTGGTGTAATGTAATCAAGTGAATGTAAAGGATGAATAATTTACCAAAGGTGAATGCATGTTAATCATACTTGTGTTAAAGTCGAACGTAAATGGCATGATTTCTGATCATATTTGTCATTTACGAAAGAATCAAAGTTTCTTGAATAATAGTGTTAATCAACCAAACTTGGCTTGTTTCTACCAACATGATTTTATCTGATATAGGCTACCAGATAAACATTGATTGGAGATTTTTTATTTTTTTGCTACACTTGTTCTTTCTTTATCCGGGATATGATCCCCCCAAGGTATTGAAGCTATAATTGTAAACCACGATTGAATATATGGTGCACAAACGGTCTCAACAAACTCAAAGAGCCCGAGCCATAGTTGATGTCTCAAAACACATCAAGATGCTTTCTTTATATCCATCCAATTAGTTTTGGATTACAAATTGCTGGATCAAGATCGCAAGTATGCTTCCAAGAGAAACGTTGATCACATTAACTGCATCATTTTTGAGCTACAAATACAAGGCCATGATTAGATAACTCATAAAAAAAGAAAATAATGTTATTATTTGTGATTAAAATCGAGTTTTAACATACCCATTTAAATCCTTCTTTCTCTTGCAGCACAGCCCCAATCACACTCTTACCCACATTTGGAATTTGCAATGCCAACACGCATATCACCGCTGGAAGGATTTAAGTTGGGCAATCTACAAGGTGTAAAGTGTATTCTTATATTTTGCTGTTAAAAAAAAAAAAAGTGTATTCGTATAAACTAATATGATTTGGAACAGATAATAACAGATTTGGGGGCAACAGTTTGATGGTTTGTCCTGCCAACTGAAATACCTTCAGTTCTCGCGAACTATCACTTCATTTATGGAATAGAATGTGACTTGGTCTTTGATAATCATACGAAAAAAGTAAACAATTTCATGCGTTTTGCTCTAATGATAGAGTCACGAGAAAAGTTCTATAAGAAAGCCAAAAACAGCTTAAATGTTAAAAAAATACTACTCATTAACCATGGATGAATATTGGTATCATTTGGTAGATGTTATTTTCTTATACAATAGGTTTTTTTTTTTACTTTTTGTTAAAAAAGATAGGGCCTAAATTTGACATTTTCCATTGTAGTCGTCTTCTTCATATGGCAAGCGTTGGTTCACGAAAAAACAGAAGTTCACCTGAAAATGGATCAAATGGGCTCCTCCTCCTTTTCAAATAAATCGAAATGATTGAAGTTTTTCTATTTGGAATCGTGTTAGGTCTACTTCCTATTACTTTTTGGCTGGATTATTCGTAACTGCATATTTACAATACAGACGCGGCGATCAGTTGAACCTTTGATTCATTAACATCTCTTTTTTATTTTCCCTTTGATAAATCATACAAAATAAAATTGTGGGGTTTATGTGTGAATGACAAATAAAGAAGGGGCTGATTTGAAAATAGTTTTCTGTGTTTGATAAAATCATAAAATCATTTCAGCATCTAGACATCTCCTGCACTAAACCTTATCCTACTTCCCTGAAGAAGGAAGATCGAAAACTGTGGTAATCCATTGAAGAACATTAACAGAAAATGGCGATGGCGTATGCAACCTCATCGTCTGTGATGTTCGCAACATCACACACAAGCAGCTCTCCTGCTCTATTCGGCTTCTCAACAATGGCGGCAGCGTCTTCTTCGAAGCATAGCATTGCAGCTCGAAACAGTAGAAATTTTCAGATTCGTTGTCAAGAACAGCAAGTTCAAACACGAAACCTCGCACCTGTTGAGCAGCGCTGGATGTTTACGGATTCCGATTTTACAGGACCGGTACGTCCTTTTAATCCTTTTTTTCATCGTGTTCTTATGCAATGTGTAGTTGAGAGAAATTGAAAGTAATTTTGCTGCGTTTGTTAATTAACATACTTGTTCAGTAGCTGTTCATTGCTTAAGCATCAATTATGCCCTAAGACAATTTTGGATGTTTAATTTAGGTTAAATTCTGATATTTATAAAATAAGAAAAAGGACGTATGCTGTCAAAATTATGGATGAATTTCAGACTGTTAAAATTAAGTGCTGAGTTTGTAAGTTAGTAATACATTCCATGGAAATGATAGCACTTATAAGTATGTTGTTTGTTTTGGTTTTAACGATAGAACTGTTGTACTTAATTCCCAAAATGTGCATACCAGAAGTATTTTTACAATTTTCATGAATGGTTGATGTAACTAATTAAATTGTAAATAATTTAGTTGAATCTTTCAGTTTAGAAAGACATAGGGCTTGTTTGTTTTTTTAGCCATTAAGGTCTGTCCGGTTAAAGTGTCTGTCTGGATATATTATGTCTTTCTAAATAAATTAGTTTCCTCGTTTGTTTTACATGCTCATTGAATAGTCTTAATTTTAAAATTTGATAAATTTTCTATTTTTAAATCCTCATTATTGTAAGAAAACATAATTAAGTGATATATAACATTAAATTGAAGTTTTTAATAATAAAAAATATTAACATATAACTAATAAAGTTGAAATTTAAAATAAAAATAATTATTTTTGGAAAAAAAGAACATTAAAAATTGAACATTTTCTAAGCAGGCCTTATAAAATATGAATTATAGTTAATATAACTTGCAAAAATATAAAAAAGAAAAAAAAAGTTGTGACTTAATGGGGAAAACATCATCACATGGCTTTTCTGGTTAATTCGTGCTATATGGATTAAGACATAAACAAACAAACTCGTTATGACTTTCCGATATAGTTATTTTCCCATTAAGTCGAAATCAGAGGGCACCATACTCAGTTATGAATAACCAAAAGAGCTTATGATTATTGGTGATTGTCAAATGTTCTTTTAAGTTGAAATTATTATTGCATTAATATAATACACTAATATCAAATCAAACACATGAAGATTCTCACCTTTTCATATTATCTTACTTGTTTTGTATAGGATGTATGGAACAAAACATGGTATCCTTCAGCTGCTGATCATGCGAACACAGAAAAAACATGGTACGTTGTTGACGCAACAGATAAAATTCTTGGAAGAATGGCAACAGCAATAGCCGTTCACATGCGTGGAAAGAATCTTGCTACCTACACTCCTAGTGTAGATATGGGAGCATTTGTTATTGTGGTATGCACATTCTCACTATACAAATCAAAGTAACAGTTTTTATATGATTAAAATATTAAGCTAATGTTGTTTTTTGATATAGATAAATGCTGAAAAAGTTGCGGTTTCGGGTAAAAAAATTGTACCGAAGGCATTCGGGAAGACCAGGTGGAATGAAAGTGGAAACTTTTGACCAGCTTCAACAAAGAATTCCTGAAAGGATTATTGAACATGCGGTTCGTGGGATGCTTCCTAAAGGAAGAGTGAGTTCACATTTTTACCCAATCTATATTTAATAAATGAGATTTTTGTTAATAAAGTTTGTTATATAAATATGAAATAAGTTGTTATTGCAGCTTGGAAGAGATCTATTTACCCACCTTAAAGTTTACACTGGGCCAGACCATCCACACCAAGCCCAAAAGCCCATGGAACTGCCCATCAGAGACAAGAGGATACAGAAAAAGACCTAATTTCATCATCTCATAATTCTACTTTGTAATTGCACAAGAATTTTTCCAATTCCAATATGTAACAGGAATAAATATAAATCTAAATCACTTGTTTTGCAATTCAATTCTTAAAATAAAATCTAATACCGGAGCAAGATATTATACAAAATTTGGTTCCAAGTATCGGGAACGCCAGCTAAGCACCAATGACTGCAATCCATGCTGTCATCACCGTACTTGGATGGATGACCATCTTTTCTTAATTGGGTGAGAAGTGTGATATCCAACAAATAAGCAGGATTTTTCATTTTTGCTAATACGGATTTCACCACTTGTTGTCCTGGATATCGTTTTCCTGGATAGTCAAGTCCCCGAATTGGTAAAGTTTGCCTGTTACAGTTTCTAGCATTTGCTTCGTTCCAATCCTTGCCCCTAAACTCAACTCAACTCAACTCATAGTTAGAACCAAAACTCCAAAAGCACAAAGCTAAATGTTATAAAATAGCAATATACTATACTACGGCGTTCATTTTTGGTAATTACAACTTTTTTATGGTCGGTTTTGGTAAATTACAAGTTTTTAGTCGCCTATGTTTTATGTTGTTTTTAACACTAACCAAATAGGTAGGTCAAAAACTAATAATTATCAAAAACAGAAAACCATCTAAAATATACTGTTAATTTATGACATTAAAACTAGTCATTCCTCTCTCTCACAAAAAGGCGTCATTTTTGTTTAACATAAGTTTTTAGAAAATAATTAATGGTGGAGTCCTTTGGTAATAATTTTTATTAAAATATAAGGTTAGTTTGGAGATAAAAAGTCTTTTTAAGGGATAATTAGTGGTGAGTCTTTAATAATAATATTATTTTATTAAATGGACTATCAAATTTGAGAAATAAGAATTTTGTTATGAGACAAAATTTTAGGAAGAAATAATAATATTTTTTTTGTGAGAGCTAGTGAGTATAACTTACTTTTCATGAACAGCGGAAACCCCTTGGAAAAAGACTCGGGTTTTGTTAGGATCTATATACGTGTCGACCCATTTAGCCCATGTTGTTAAGGCGATCTTGTAAGCTTCCATTTGCTCCATGTTTTTGTATATATCTTCACCAACTTGAAAGTAATCCCATCTGCACTCAAATCCAAACATATGTTTTTAACGAACCATTACATTAAAAATACGGTTTTAAAAATGATAGCCCTAAGGGATGGATGTATTTAAATGCATAAAAAGTTGTACATTAATTCAAAGGACTGGTAATTCTTAAATTTCAGGAGCTAGGGTGGTTATTTATACATTGAAGTATAGATTCCTAATGCATGGCTAATGACATTCCTTAGGGTCGTCATTATCAAAACCCTTATAAAAAACAGAACAGAACATACGTTCTTTTGTTTCCAGTGTGGGTCCACCAATGATAACTGTTGAAGATAAGAATATCTGCTCCTTCCCATTTCCCGTACCGGCTGATGGAGTCCAGTTTTAGAATCCGGCCCTTTTTCTCAACTACTAGGTCTACTAGAAACCCGTTTTTCAAGTACATAACTTCAACTCCATATTCCTTCAAAGTAAAATAAGTTGAAAAAAATTTAGCTTATTATTATGATTATTGTCATAATATTGTTTATGTAATCATAATGTTTATATTCAAGTAGCACATACTGGGAATGAAAGAATTGAGAGTGGTCCTCTTTGCTGGAAGGTGTGTTTGGAAGGAGGAATAGTGTGATACAGCATGCATGCTAGTGACTGCCACTGATTTGAACTCAATGAGTCTCCCACAAACATGATTTTCTTACCCCTGTTTCTCCTCAGAAATTTCTCACCCTTGAACCTATACATACATTCATATTATTATTCATTTAATCAGATGTAAATGTAACCAAATATGGGTTCAATTACCAAAATGTCCTAATAAAACTTACAATTAACAATATGGAATGAAAAGTTACAATCTATTTTAAAACCTTATATTTTATTTATAGAACATAAATTTCTTAAAAAAGTGATTTTAATTAAAAAATTATTCTTAAAATCAACTGTAGAGTTTTAAATTATAATCTTATTAAAAAAAAATTAATGTTTCATTATAACTGCTTTTTCTATTGAAACTAAATATTTATATGTTTTACTTAATTACTTATTATATTATTAACCAAAATTAGCTACACATGGATTCATATATAACATAAAAAAATATATTTATTTACTAGTATAAAAAAATGAGTATATTCATATTTCAATATGACAAGTTCAAAGATATTTCAAGTTACATGTTTAAGGTAGTTTTTAATATTTTTGCAGTCCTAATAGACAAATATCAACCATGATCAATAATATCTAATGGTCAAGATTAATCATATATTGTATGCATGAACAGGTATTTTGGTTATTTGTCAATAACATAAATTTTATCCATTTTTTTTAATTATATTTTTTAATTATATTTAATTATTATTGTTCATTGAAAAAGATAATATTACGTGATAATCAGTCACATGTGATTATATATTTTTTGTATACTCACATGTCAATATATATTTGAACACATGTTATGTTTTTGTACAATTACATGTGATTATCACATGATATATTTTTAACGGAAATAATTAACATTTTTTAAAAAATAAAAAATAAAATAAATAATAATAATAATAATAATTATTGATTAATGATTGAAATGTTTAGCACGAGATTACACAAAATTTAAGCACTAACTTAAACATATTTATATATTTCAAATGTGAAAATATCAAAAAATAATTTTAAGTGAAAATACGTATACATTTTATGCGGGCCAAACACTCCATCATTCATTCCATTAGCTCGCTCATGGAATGAATGAATGATGACAACAACGAAATAAATTGGGTAAATTACAGTTTTTGTCCCTGACCTATGGCCGGGGTTTTTGTCCCTAATGTTTTTTTGTCGGTTTTTTTGTCCTTTAAGTTTTTAAAATTCTGGAAATTTGTCATTCCGTCTATTTTTGGCTGTTAAGTGACTAAAAATGTAAAACAAATAAAGGTATTTTCGTCTTTTTCCCTCATTATTCATATTCTTCAAGAAACCCAGATTTTCCTTCTTCAATGTTCTTCATTAACAAATCATAATCCCTAAATTGATGAACCAATCCTAAATTGAATTATTAAAGGTCACCTTGATTAGAACATTTAGAATAGAATTGCAAACCACGAATCGAATTGCAAACCCATCAACTACATGCCGATGAACCCCTCAAATGGATCGTCAGTTTAGTTCAAAAATTGTACACAAACCACAAAATCATACCGATGATCCAAACCTTACAACTACGGTTCATTTGATCAATTATATAAGGTAATTCTACATTTATTGACTTGTGATTCATGAGATCCTCTTTGTTCGATACCTCACTACCCCCAATTTCCGTTGCATTCAGATATCAGGAATCGTACTATCAAAGGGGTTTTTTGATTAGTCCATTAAAACAGGTAGTTTTCATGTTATAGCGACAACGATTTGAAGCAATTAATGATGATGAAGAAGACGATTGTCTCTTTGATGTGAGCACTTTTTTTTTATGTTGCTTCGAAATATAAATTGTCCTATTGCTTTTCTTCATTTATGTTTCTGAACAGTAGACGGTTTAAAGAAACACAGTCTTATGGTTGACAAATACACGAATTGATGAACCGATCCTTTGTCCGGTCGTTTTTCTCCGCAAATGCCACAGTACGGTCGTGTTCCTCCGGTGGTAAAGAACAAAATCGAGGTGAAGAAGAACAACATGAAATTGGATGTCGGAATTTGAAGATTCTAGGGTTTTTATCTGATTTAGTTGATACGATTGGATTCAGATGAGTTCGTATTACAGAGAAAATCATCATTCGAGTTCATTTATAAGCTTTCGGTGGTTCTTTTTCTTCGATGAATTTGGGGATTTCATTCGGGAAGAAACGATCTGCCATATGAAGGTTTAGGGTTTAGTAGAGAAGACGATGGTGGTGTTTGGCGGAAATCGTCGCCAGAAAAGACGATGGTGGTGTTTGGCGGAAATCGTTGCCGGAGAAGACGATGGTGGTGTTTGGTCGGAATCGTCTCCGGAGAAGACGATGGTGGTGTTGGCCAGCAATCGCCCAGATCTGTAATTTGGTTTTTGAACTAGTTACAAATTAGGATTTTAGAATTAGGGTTAGGGTTTAATCGGGGAAGAGCACGTACATGAGGAAGATGATGCAAGGGTAATTTGGGTAAATAGACAAAAAAATCGTTACTTAACGGAAGATTTTGGACGGAAGGACAAATTTCCAGAATTTGAAAAACTTAAGGGATAAAAAACCGACAAAAAAACATTATGGACAAAAACCTCGAATCGGCCGTAGGTCAGGGACAAAAACTGTAATTTACCCAAATAAATTATAGACTGGATCACTGGAAGCAAAATACAATAAGTATATACAAATGTCGGATTAAAACGTTAGTTAAAAAAGAGTAATAATATTTATTTCCCCAAAACCTAAATAAAATCCAATTAATTTGAGATAGCCTGCAATTAAGTTTTGATATGAATTAAGCCTAAAATGAAAGCTGACCTGGCAAGTTTGCAACTATGAGGTTGCCATCTGAAGTTGAGATACATGGTATCCTCTCTACCGTTCTTCTGGCAGTTCAAACCCGGGTCAACAAACGGGCATTCAGATCCGTTATAAATCGGGTATGATCGATCCATAATCCAGCTTCCTTTGAACAAATTGCATTGTGTTCTTCTTCTTGCTTCACCATGGGCCTGAGCTACAAGTACAATAGTGATGAATAGAGAGAAAATGGCAGGCACTGTGGCTTTCAACATGATGGTGATCGAACACAGACAACAGAGTGACTGGTGGTTGGTTACCGTGATTACCTTTATTTATATCGCCATTAATTATTAAATTAATACTTTATTACTTATTTCTCTAGAGTTGAAATTAATATACAAGTACTTCAAATGATATATTGGTTTCTTGAGATAAATAATTATGTCGAGTAATACATTTCTTATTTGGTAATAGATTAAAATAAATGATACACTTTTGAAGTTTATCTTAGGGCATCCCCAATGGTTAACCTCATAAAAGCTTATTAGTTTTGCCACATCAACATTCTACTAACAAAAAACCTTTTCATAAATGACATCTCCAATGGTTAACCTCTCCAAAAGCTTATTTTTTTTATAATATTTCTAGTCTACCTTTATTTATCTCAAATGTTTTATAAATACCCCTATATATAATTTAACAATTTTTTTGACATCTTACTAAATATTATATCTTTTAAAATGTCTAATACAAAAATATTATACTAATTGACATTAAATATTATATAATTTATTTACTAAGTAATAAAAATATAATAGAGAATTTATATATAACAAATCTAAGGTTTAAATTGAAATGTTATTAAACATAAGGGGCTAAAAATGACAAACGTAAAAAGATGGTTAAAAGGTTAGTAGAGAATAAGTCTTTGCAATAAGCTTTTCAAAAAGCTAGGCATTCCAATGATAAAAAGTCTTTCAAAGGCTTATTAGAATAGTAATAAGCTTTTGAAAAAGCTACCATTGGAGATGCTCTTATATAGTAAAAAAATAAGACTCACTATTCATTAACTATGTATTTTAATAAAATGAAATCACTCTTTTACCCCTTATTTTTACTTTTACATATAATTAATATCACTTTTATTCAAAATCAGTGGGATTCATTTTCCACTAATTATCCACTTTAATCTATTTTAACTAATCTATTTTAACTTATAATTTAATCGTTTACCTAAAAAACCATAAATTCTCAAATGTATCACGTATTTTAATAGTGAGGTAGTATTTAAATGTTATATTAAATTAAATTTTGTAGTTATTGAGATATGAGTTTCACACATTTATAGTTTCGAGATAAAAATTATAATAAATATTATTTTAGATTAAATTGTATAGTTTTCGTGAATGACTCTCACACATAAATGAAGTAAGATTAATGATGTTTAAAATTAAAAATAAAAATGTCATATCGTTATAATAAAAAGAGATACTTCCTCCGTATCAAAATAAGTGACACAAATTGGCTCACACTTTTTTTGAGGTAAAAGATTAAAGTAGAGGTTAAAATAAATAAAAGTACATAATTAGTGGAGAATGAGTCCCACTTTTGTTGAATAAAGTGATATTAATGAGTTTTAAAAGTAAAAGTAAGGGTATAAGGATAGTTAGTGGGTATGAGTCCCACTATTTTTACCAAATAAGGAAAGTTTTCAAAGTGTGTCACTTATTTTGATACGGATGAAGTAGTTATTTGGTGTAGACCCCGCTACTTTGTATTAAGGTAAAATTTTAAAATGTACACTTATTTGATACATACAAAATAAAAAATTATATCACTTATTTTGATGTATCTGCCATAATTTTAAGTTTAGTACTTCAAAGGGGTATCTACTATTCCAAAGCCGGGCTGAATCGGCATAAATCAGATTTGGCCGACGAAAACCATACGCTTGGTTCTTGTTGGTTTTATTTTTTTTATTGATTTCATAAAGTCGTTTTTGTTGTTTACATTAATCTAAAATGAATTTGTAAGTTTTAAAGTGATAACAATAACTGCTGTTGAATTTAGTTATTGTTGTAATATGCACAGCTTAAATAGAGAGAATACAAGTACAAAAAGAAAAACATGATACATGTTTTTTTTTAATGGAAAACACACACATCCCTCTACACTACTCATAAATCTACATCATTTTGTCTACAGCGGGACTTGAACCCATGACCACAGGCCAAAGAGACACACCTTCCAACACCTTATACCGTTAGACTACAAGCCATTTGGTAAAATAAATAAAAAAAATGATACATGTTACTGACCAATTTAACAGCTTTTACGTTTCTTTTAGAATTAAATATTCCCAGCATTTCAACTTTTGCGTCTCTCCCACCGTTACTTTACTAATTGTCAATTTCTAGGCTAGATCCTATAACGGTTGTATTCTTTTTTCCCGACACAATATTTGAATATATTACCCATTATATTTCCTTACTATTTCATTGTTAACCACTCTCAACAGTGACGTAAGAGCATCTCTAATGAGAAGTTTAAGAAGATATTGATATTATTTGAATAATCTTTAAATGATTTTTTTACTATTTGAATGGATGATTTTTTTTAAGAAGTCACTCCAACCACTTGATCTTTCCCAACCACTTGAACATCTTTCAATATTTGATTCTTTTAGTCCATATATTTAACATTTTTACATTTTAAACTCATATATATATTTATATGTGAAACATTTATTTTTTTATAACTATAAATTATAACTTTATCATATTTCAATAATTTCTATAATTATAAATTATACTTCCTCCGTATCAAAATAAGTGACACAAATGTGCTTACACGTTTTTTGAGGTAAAAGATTAAAGTAGAGGTTAAAATAGATTAAAGTACATAGTTAGTGGAGAATGGGTCCCACTTTTATTGAATAAAGTGATATTAATGAGTTTTAAAAGTAAAAGTAAGGGTATAAGGGTAATTTTACTTTATTAAAGTGAATAGTTAGTGGGTATGGGTCCCATCATTTTTACCAAATAAGGAAAGTTTTCAAAGTGTGTCACTTATTTTGATACACCCAAAAATGGAAAGTGTGTCACTTATTTTGATACGGAGGAAGTAATAGTTTTGTGAAAGACATTTTAAAAAAAATGTTAAGTTTTGTAATGCTATAAGAATTGTTAAACTAAATAAGTGAGGGGTATTCATAATACATTTGATATAGTTAAAGGTAAATTAGTAATTTATAAGAAAAAATCTTTGAAAAGGTTACCCATTGGAGAGGTTTTTAACTAATAGGGTGTAACGACCCGAAATTTGTAAGTAAATAAATTGTACAAAAATACGATAAATAAGGATAAATCGTTTAGAGAACGTAGGAATTGGTTTCGTGTCGTTTGGACACCGTACGAGAAAGTTATGGGCGACACCGGGTCGAGCCAAAGATCAAAAAGTGCAGCCTTAGCTGCTCAAGAGGTTCACGGCGTGAACAATGGTTCACGATCGTGAACATGGTCCAGCGAATCAGACCATCAGGCGCGAACTACTTCCCGATCAGGTCCCAATCGCGAACTTCGCGTGCGTGAAGAAGTTCACGTCGCGAACTCCGGGTAACGATCGTGAACTTTGGCGACACCAGCATTTAATTCGGGAATTCTCATTTATCACACACATTAAACCCTAGTTTTTCCCTCTCCTTGTGTGTGAACGATTTTTGAGTGTAAGGTGTCGTTTGGAGCTCAATCTTCATCAAATCTTGGAGATTCTTGCTCACATTTGAAGATCAAAGGTAAATCTTAATTCCTCTTGTGTTATAAGTCATAGATTCAAGTAGGGAAGCTTGAATCATAAACCCTAGTTATGGATTTGTACATAAATGGTTAAATGGAAGCAATATAACTTAGATCTATGGTATTTTAACAAGGAAAAATGTATTCATAATATGAATCTATGAAAAGATGGTGATTTATGGAATTAGGGTTTGGTAACTTTGGGGGAAAATGGTGCTAGTAGTTGACTAGTCATAGATTATATAGTTAGTATCGATGATTGATGCAAACAATTGTATTGGTTTGATAATAGGTGACTGGTTGAAGGATTTGAGGCATTCAAATCTTGAGAAGTGAGATTGGTGTTCAAGAACACGAAATTGGTTAAGCTTGGCTAAGGTGAGTACATGCAAACTTTCAAAACTGAGTACATAGATAGTAAATGTTTTATGATTAAATGTTTTTATCGAGTCTTTAAGTAATTTAGTTATTTATGTGATTTATGACGAATTGCTTACATGATGATGAAATGATTAATTGAATGAGAAATGATGGAGCTATAGGCTCATAATGATAAGAGAAAAGTGATGATGATGATGATGTTGTTGTCCCTAGGGCCGTAGTAGATTGGAGGCATTCCGGTTATTACGGTACCCTTAGGTTAGTGGTAGATTGGAGGCATTCCGATTACCCAATACCTAAGAGTCCCGGTAGATTGGAGGCATTCCGGTTACCGTGGATATGATGGTCTTGATAGATTGGAGGCATTCCGATTATCTTGACATTGGCCAAAAGATGAAAGTAATGAAGTGACCAAACGAACCTAGTAATATTATTTTAAATTTAAATGATATTACTTGACTAGTTGTTTATCGGGTCTAAAACCCATGTATCTCACGAGGCAATTTTGTCTCACGTACTATGTTTGTGTTTTTGCTATGTACTCAGGTTCGGGATCGAAGATCTAGGAGGCCCGTTTAGAAGAGGCCTTGTTGAGATTAGCTCGGTGTTTATGATTAGAGTCCTTATCTTATGGTTAAGATATAATTTGTAACACCGTTTTTGTAAACTCTGATAATCTCGAACAAGAAACCTTTTCGTTTTTGTAAAAGCGGCATTTGATGTTGATACAATATTATGTATTTTTGAATTAAATGATATTTAAATGTTGTTTTGAAAATTGAGGTGTTACATAGGGTATTAGATGATGTGGCAAAAATAACAAGTCATTGGAGATGTTAACCATTGTGGATGCTCTAAAGTCTAAGTAACGCCGTCAGTTTTTTTTCAAAACAACGTCACGTCAGTTCATACTTCAACTGACATTAAACTGATATACTTGTGTCAATAATACATTTTCTCTTCAGTTTTTTAGTTCTCGCCATTATAAAATATACAAACACAATATACCAAAAACAATACCTCATTAAATTGCATTGGGCCACACAGAAATCAGCCTCTCAACTCTTCGGTTAAATGAAGGGTTCAACTACGGCAACAAACAAACGGGCCGTGCCAATGGTATATATCTCATCAGTTGAAGAAGTGGGGGACCAAAGTCCCTGTTAGCAGGCGTCTTATACCTATTTTTATAATATCGGTATATTAACTTTTTTTTAATGATACTTAATTTACTTAAATTTATCCATAATGGAATCTGAACTCGTGATCTGTAGATTATGAACAACATCTTACATCAAATGTTAATATCACTAGATTATAAGCTTTAAGTAGGTATATTTACTAAGCTGTCATGGGTGGTTTATATTTTTATGATTAGTGGTTTCGAAGGTTATAATTTTATTTTAATAAGAATATTTTTATAAATTAATTTTATTTGACCTCCTAATTCAACAATAAATTATACTTGCTCCAATTCAAAACAAGTAATACCTTTTACTTTTTTTTTATAGATAAGTTATATACTTTGATAATTTATCTTATTTGATAAAAATGTATTGTACCTACACGGCTACACCAACTAATTATCTTACTACTTTATAAAGCATTTAGGCCTACCCCATTAGGCAAGTTTAAGGAGCTTCTTAAACTTGATTTTAAGGACATTTCCACTTTTGTTAGTTAGTTCTCTACCTTAAAAAAAAAAAAGAAAATCACGGCTAATAAGATTCGAACCCAAGACCTCTCCTAACTTATCACTATGTGTTAACCACTTGCTATACATTACACTTTGGTAACACCACCCACACTTAATAACAAAAGTCTGTTACTCGAAAACCATTTTACCCAATAACATTAAGTATACGACGCTGTAAATCATCAACTTTTACCGAAATCCACATTTCCGTTTAATTATTTATTTCTAGCAACAATTATTAACGTGTAAACGAACAACACTTGCTCGCCACGAAATATGGTTTCTGGTTACCCGCCGCCGCATTGCGCGAGTACCCTACTAGTCACCTTTTATACATAGAAATGACATTTTTACCCTTACCCTTACTTTTATTATCATTAATTTTATTTTATTGAAGGGTTTGAGACTCATCTCACTAACTATGAAATTTAATAAATCTAAATCTCATTATAATTTTTTGCTTCAAAAACTATAAAACTACCAAAAGGTTTTTGGCCTAGCGGTATGGTGTTTGCCTCTCAACCTTGAGGTCAGGAGTTCGAATCTCGTAATGGACATAAGTGGTAATTAGAAGTAGATTAGATTTGCCGTTTAAAAAAAAGAAGAAAAAAAAACTAACAATCTAACAATTAATATTAATCTAACGAAGTTTGAGAAAATAAATCTTAACTATATAACCTCTTTTTCTTCTGTATCTTTTTCTTATGTATCTTCCGTATTTTATTGAAGGGTGTGAGACTCATTTTACTAACTATCAAAATTAATCTAATTTAGATTTTATTATAATCTTTTACTTTAAAAACCATAAAACTTAACAATGTAATAATTAATGGCTTCCTTGGACTTTGCGTAGTGAATGGTTAATAACTAACTCAAGGTAATTATACTTAATCATTTGACACTTATAATTTTTCAGATCAAATTGATCGATCTATTAATCTTGACTAAATGGAAGTTTTCATGTTTCCCGCGGAGCTTTCCACTATCACTGTGGACCGAGACTACGCACATGTATACGTTGTCTAACGGAGTATCTCAGTTACCATTTTAAGGGGTGTTTGGGAAAGCTTATTTAGAGGGTTATTAGCTTGTAAGCTTATATAAGCTTAAATAAGTCATTTTTAAAAAAAATTATTTAAGTTTATATAAACTTATATAATAAGCCCTATAAATAAGTTTTCTCAAATAACGCCTTAATCCTATCCTTGCCACCCTTAATATTTTGCCAGTAATCTTGACCGAACTTGACTGAACTAGGCGAATAAATTGAACACTCTTTGATTGGTCCCTTTTGAGATTTTTTTCTTTTAAATAAAACATGAATAATGTAATCAAGGGTTAGGAAACAAGTCATGCTAAATATTCCGTTAAACTAGTCGCATCTGAATTAAAGGTGGCTCTCCCTCATTAACCTAAAGAAAGAAAATAGCATCCGATTACATGAATATGTAATCAGTAGTTTGTTTGAGAAACAGGAAAACATGGGGTGGCGTGTTGGAAGTTGCAAGTAGGGGTGTTAACGAGTCGAACTTTTAACGAGCTATTCGAGCTCGAGCTCGAGCATATACAAATTCGATCTCGAGTCGAGCTCGAACATAAAACAAGACTCGATTAATTTCACGAGCCGAGCATAATAATTTAATACTCGACTCGGCTCGTTTGATAGCTCGTTAAATCTCGAGCCGAACGAGCCAGACGATCTTAACGAGTCGATCCTAGCGAGCCGAACAAGTATTTTATACAATAAATACAAGTGTTGATATAATAAGTACAAGAATATACATATATTAATAAGGGTGTTAACGAGTCGAGTAATTAACGAGGTTTTCGAGTTTGTAAATTAGTTATTTTCAAAAAATATGGAAATATAAACGAGTATCGAGCTCGAGCTCGAACACTATATAGATATGCGAGCTCGAACACTATATAAATATGCGAGCTCGAGCTCGAGCCCAATTTTTAAAGCTTATTCGAGTTCGGGTCGAGCTCGAGCCGAGTAATTACTAAACGAGTCGAGCTCAAATTTCCTGATATTCAACTCGACTCGAATCGTTAACACCCCTAGTTGCAAGCAACATCACATAAGAGCATTAAAAACCCCTTGATTGAACCCCCAAATACCCCATCTACCATAATTTAACCTAAAATATTTTTTTTGGACCCACTAAAATACCTCTTACCCAATAAAAGCATCCTATTTTTTCTCTCCTCTTCGCCAGCTTCACCAGTTGTCCGACTTTGAGCCTCACTCACCCAGCGCACGGTGTGGTTGCGAGCCATTTCAAGCCGACTTGGGGTGCCACATCAGCAATTTGATCCGGCGAGGGGAGGGGGTCCACCACCACACCCCTCCCTCTAAGCTGCATAAGCATAACTGAATAAATCAAACGCTCCTAATTTAAATGCTCCGTATAATGTATGTGTGGTATTTTATGTATAAAATATTATGTGAATGAGTTTTGCTAAATGAGTGTGTCAGTTTAATATCATTTAGAGTGACAAAAAATGAAATATCAATTGATGTTAGAAGCGATATAAAGAGGAGGTGATGACTAGAAGCTTAAGATGTTCGTATTGTGAGCTCCCTTTCCTTTTATTTGGTGCCTTCCAATTGGTCAAAGTGTGAAAAAGAAAGGAAGTTGAAGGTGGTTACCTACTTACCAATAAATTCTCCAAAAGGTTGTTGTACTGGAAGAAATAAAATGACTTCTTATAGTGGTAGGCTAATCCTTAGAGTATGGTGAGACATTAAATCTATGTTAAAGGCAGAAATATATCTCTAATATAATTTGAACACACCTTAAATTATAACACCTCAATTTTTCAAACCAATTAAAACCTTTTAAATAATAAAATTAAGTCTTTACAAACATTGTTTCAAAATGTGAAAGTAATAAAATATTAGTAAGTGTATTACAGTATTCAAAAACCGGTGTTACAATAATATCAAAACTATAGCCTAGGGAATTAAATAAGTACAACGAGTTAATCACTTCCAATGCTAACTACGGGCCGCCTAATCCTTAGCTCCCGAACCTGAGTACATAGCAAAAAAGAAACGTAGTACGTGAGACAAAATTGTCTTGTGAGAAACATGAGTTTTAGATCCGGTTAGAAAATAATTGCAATAAACTAATAATTAAATAATTATCACATTGCACATAGTCAATCATACTCTAAGGCTTGCCATAAGCCCACACATACGTAACGGGCCTCCCCGAAACAAACTCCCCCGATATGGGTTATCTAGGTAAACTCCCCCATTTCCGGGTTATCTATTGCTCCCCCGATTTCCGGGTTATCTCAAACTCCCCCGCTTTCCGGGTTATCTATTTCTCGATACACTACCCTTGCACAGGATGGTACCACTCCAAGTAGGTGTTACTAACTCCCCCAACTTGTGTGGGTTATCTAGGATCCAATTGTTTAGCTACCACATAACAACACATAAATCTCGAGCCAATGCTCCATAACATAAGTCATATCATACTTGTGGTAACCAACAAACAATTAAGCAATTCAATTCATACTTATAACATCTCAAATCTTTTCTTTATTAAAATATTTATCTAATAAATACTCATTAAATCATTTCAATTATAAAACTAGGTTTAGTATGTACTCAGAAAAGATCACATGTACTCACCTTAATTAACAATGCTATCCCAAAATTGTGTTAACCAACACAATGCTTACTTCTTAATCAATGAAGTACTTCCAATCACAAGGTCTTCTTGACCTAACATCAATATCAACACAATAACTAGTATTTATCCATAACCAATCACTAATTAATCCATATTAACATTCCTAACCACCAAGTTCATCCAACTTGGTGGAATCTCAAACCCCAGTTCAAGATTTCCATCAATAAATCCCAAATTCAACTTGTACACATTGATTACAAGCCTACAATGAGTGTTCTACACTCATGTTTGGTCATCTTCCCCAAAGATGTCATGGTTGGTTCTCCAAACCACCATTTTTACCCATGTAAAGCTCATAATCAAGGTAGATAAGCAAGATAATCAAGAATCCTTACCCTTGATGTTTAGATCCTTCAAGATGGTGAAGATTTGAGCTCTTGAGCTCCAAAAACGTCCACTTCTCTCTAGAAAACGGCTGCTCTACGTGTAGGTTAGTAGGTGTGCCTAGCCTACACTCAAGTTTATATACTTCAGACCCACCTTGCACCGAGCTCGCGCCGCGATGTGACGCGGATTTGCCTGCTAGTTCCCGATCGAAGTTCCAGCTTCCCAGTCCTCGCGCCGCGAAGTCGACGCGAGGTCGACGTGAAATCCTCACGTTTGGCCGCTGAAATCTCTGTTTGCTCTGATCCTTACTCGCGACTGGCTCGCGCCGCGAGGGATGTTCTAGGCAGATTTTTGGTCTTTAAACTTGTTTCTATCCAAGTCTTAACTCATACTTGGTTATACCAAGTCCCAAACATTCAAACACTCGATAACATATAACGGAAAAACATAAACTAACATAAATAGCGAAATTCGTATAAATCCCGAATTAAATATACGAAATTACAAATTGTAAAATTACGGTCGTTACATAAATATACCCTTTATCATGTAACATTTATTAAATATCATTTGGAGTTAAAAAAAAAAGTTATATCAAACCAATCACAATTAAAATACTACTGGAAAAGATATTATACCTATACTATATTAGTGATACAAATCTTTTCTTGTTTACCACAAAAGAGTATTCAAATGTCAATTTTACCGAATAGTGTAAATGAGTCGAGTTGTTCATAAGCTATTTGAAAATTCGGTTCGTTAAAAACTTGATAAAAGAGCTCAAGTTAAACAAGCTCGAGTCGAATTACCAAACGGGCTCGTGTCCGCCACTTTAGACACATACCGTTACTTAGGCTCACGAGCCCGACAAGCTAATTTACATCATTAAATATAAATTTTTACATTTGTATGTTTTATAATACTTCCTCTTATTTAAAATAAGTGATACACTTTCCATATTTGAGTGTATCAAAATAAGTGATACACTTTGAAAACTTACCTTATTTGGTAAAAAGTAGTGGGACCCACACCCACTAACTGTCAACTTTAATAAAGTGAAATGACATCTTACCCTTACTTTTACTTTTAAACATCATTAACCTCACGATATTCAAAATTTATGGGACTCATTCCCCACTAACTATCCAATTAATCTAATTTAATTATCATTATCATATTTTGCCTCAAAACCCGTAAAACTAACAATGTATCACTTATTTTAAATCGGAGGAAGTATAAGAAAATAAAAATACTTATATCATATAACAAGGACTGTACTTACATAAAGTTGTATGTTTAGTGTATATAGAAGCTTAAACGAGCCGATTTGAGCATGCAAAATCTGTTACGAGCTGAACTCTAGCTTTACATATAAAGCTCAAAACGAGTTGAACTCGAGGTCGCTAAACTTAAGCGAGCCAAGCTCGAGCGTAGACATGCTCGGGCTCAGCTCGTTTACACAATTTATCGTAAAATACAAAATAAGAGGGTAAATACAAATTTTTGAATCTGTATGCATATGGATATATTTATAAACAGAAGTCATGAAAAATAACTATAATATAGTTTTATAACCGATATACATACATAAATCCTTTCTAGCAGGGATTGATTATTTGAACACCTTTTTTTTATTATTTGGACACCTCAAAAATTCCTAATAATTCTTACACCTTCTCCATCATACTTCGCCGCTAACCAATACCTCTATCAACTCACTCGAATCATAATCAACCGACCACCAGCGCTAGGGGTGTAAACGAGTCGAGTCGAGCCGAGTTCTGCCAAGCTCGAGCTCGACTCGCCAACTAAAACTCGAGCTCGAAACTCGACTCGATACTCGACGAGCTTCCATTTTTAAGCTCGAACTCGACTCGGTGAAAACTCGAAACTCGACTCGATACTCGGCTCGGCTCGAAAAATTCATATATTTTTTTTTAAAATGCACTTTTTTGTTGTAAATATGTACATGGAAAAGGGTAAAAGGTAATTATGTATATGGAAAAAGGGTAAAATGGTAATTAAATAAAGCTCGATAAGGCTCGTGAGCCTAACGAGCTGTGTATTTTGGAACTCGAACTCGGCTCGAAACCCTACTCGAGTAGCTCGAGCTCGAGCTCGAGCTCGACTCGGTTCACAACGAGTCGATTTCGAGTATTTTTCGAGTCGGTCTCGAGTAACTAACGAGCTGTCTCGACTCGATTACACCCCTAACCAGCGCCGCTCACTCTGCCATTCACTTAGCCATCACCAACTTACTCCACCGCACATTCCGCCTCCACCAACTAACCCCTCCGCTAATTCCGCCACCATCATCGAATCTTCTGCTCACCACTACTACCACCATCGACTACTAGTTTTTAATTTTAGAGAAAGCATGAAGAATTATGTTAATTAGTTGTTTATAACCCTAATTTTTAAAGTTTTGATTTTGATTAATCTGTTTATTTGATATAAAAGGATATCCAAATAGCAGGACCCTTCTAGTATGGTTGTCTATTATACCCGAAAGAATAAAGCAAATTAAATCTATCCTCACTCCTCACACCAATGTGAACTCGCCACAATTTCGCATCCCAAGAAATCTTATGATCATTAATGCCACGTCATCATGCTCATCGATCATCATTATCCATCTTCCTCTTGTGAAGCCTATCATTCATTCACCCTCAAATCTGCACACACTCATAGGGTCTCCATGTAAGCTTCAACTTTACACATGAAAACCATTTTCCCTCTTGATCTTTATTGCAAAACCATCAAAATCCATCACTGTTTCCATAACATGACCAAAAAGTCGTTTCATTTTGTTGATGTTTTAAGAATGGTGAATTCTTGTTGAAAAGTTAATCTGTTTTTTCAGCCAACACATACACTTTCTAAATATACATCATTTTTGTTCATATCACTCGAACACTAGATCACTTATAATCAAATTGTTTGGCTTTCAAATGAATCTTTTTGTGAAGTTGTTCTTTCTTCCCATTTCGTTTGCTTACTTCTCCTTCACGTTGATCATGTTTATCCCATTGCAAATGTTACATCGGATCATACCGTTTTTTAGGAAAATGATTTCTAAGTTGTGGGCAACTCTGTATTCAAGTCTAACATCATACGTATATGAAAGAACCAAAACATGGAAATCCACCCTAAAAACACTAGTGAGAGTTTGTCGGGCAATCTTGCGTGTGATGTATGTGTGGTCCGTACTAGTTGGCATGCTTATTTCGGGATTTATGACAGGCGGTTTCGTAACAAAACGCGTGACCGAGAAGCCGATTCAAGTTAGAGAAACACTAAATTTTGATTACACGGTGGCTGATCCGGTTGCAATAGTGTCTTTAGGGAGTCGAGCCATTCCATATAACCGTAAACTCGAGCTCACCGTCTCATTAACTGTGCCGGAAACCGATTACAACAGAAACCTCGGTATTTTTCAGGTAAAATATTTTAATTAAACAAAGATTAGAGAAAAGTATTCTTGAATTAAATAATACAATGTACAAAATGATTACAAGGAAGTTAGACCACTGCCAACCATGAGAAACTGACGCCATTAGTTTTTGTCAAATAGGCGCCACATACACATGTCATCAATACTCTTTCTCATCAGTTTTTAGGTCTCACAGTTATAAAACACATACACACAAAATACCAAGTGCCCTATAAAAGTTATACCCTGGGCCCCACCAAATACCCATATCCCATCTTCCTTGAATCGCAAAGTTGAGCCCCTCTTCCCAAACCGACGAGGCATGCCAATGGGGAGGAGAAAACTAATGCCGTCGGTTTACTCCCGTTGGCACTAGTCTTAGAGTAACATTTTCTCACCTAAGAGCACAAGGTATGTTCAGACCGGTCCAATCAAATTTTGGGCCCTCGGCAGAGTCTACTAAAATAAAAAAAATTCAAATAAGTAAAATTCTTCCGCTCCCACCTAAGGGTACGTTTGGTACAAAGAATGGAATTACAGAGAAATGGTTGCAGATAATGGAATTGCAGAGAAAGGGAATTAGTCTGAAGAAAGAGAATTGACTCCTCTGTTTGGTAGCACAAAGACTTCAACATAGAATTGCAGCAGAGAATCATTTCTCTTGTTTGGTATAACAAAAAAAATAAGTACATAATTGTACAAACTTTATAATTAGCAAACACATTTTTTTCCCACAACAATCATTATTATAACATACAAAATTCATGGATAAATTAATAACGAAAGTGCATTAATAAAATCAATAATAACATCCAAAAACATAAACTATTGTCACTTTCAAAAACATCAATTCAATCAAAATGTAACAAACAAAAAAAAAAAAAAAAACAGTTCTAAGTACTTAAAACCACAATGTAACCAAGAACAATATTTGAACCATAAACAATTATCCCATAGAGGGCTTTGTGGGCTTTGTGATTCTCTACGTGTTTTTTTTAAGTCTCAGATATATCATTCCCTCATTTTCACCTTATATAGTAGGGAATTAAAATTAGGGAAAAGAAAAAGTTTTTTTCTCCATCTTCCTTTCTCAATGTAACCAAACAAGAGACTTTACCTTTATTTCCCCTTCTCTCCCTTCAAATATCTGTACCAAACACACCCTAATACCACTAGGCTAGAAGCATTGGATACCTAAATCCCAATGTTATATTCCCTTTTTTCTTTTGGGCCGTTTGTTTAATCTATTTATAATATTTTATTGGGCTTACGCTTACACATAGATTCATTACCCTGGTTCGGTTTTTGGTTAATTCTATTGAACTCGAGTATAGAACTCCCTACATTTTTGGGGTATGTATTGACACAGTAATAATCTTGTTTCTTTAAGGTTAGGGTAGATTTTGTATCAGTAACGGGGAAAACAACTTCAACCACAAGCTATCCTTGCATGCTACGATTCAAGAGTCAACCAATTCGCGTTGCTGAAACCATTCTCAAGAGTGTTCCTTTAATTATCGGTTTTCAGGCACAAGTTCAAAAGTTCAAAATAAAAATGGACCATTTTATCGAAAGAAAAGAGCCACCGGGTAGCGTACGGGTGATTCTTGAACAAAGAGCGAGATATGAATCTGATTGTGGTGGAATACCTCATGTTTATGATGCATCGCTCAATCTTCGATCTGAGTTGAGTATGATAAAAAGGGTTTTATGGGCATGGAGGATTACGGTTTTTGTTTGGGTTAGTATGATTTCGTTTTTTATGCAATTTGTGCTTGTGTTGATCTTCTGCAGGAGTTCCCTTTTCCCTTAATAAGATGTCAAGTGTTATATACTTTATGTTGTTTGTATTTCTATGTAATTACGCTTGCTTGAGTATAACATTTGAACTTTGTTCTATGAATGACCAAACATTATTAGCATCATCAATTGACACTTTCAGTTTTTTTCACGTCATTTGAGACTCCAGCTGACACACCTACAATACCTTTTTTCGTCGGTTTTTTAGGTCACACACGCTATAAAATATACACACAAAATACTACTCCCCCGTCCCATTTTTATTGTCTAGTATACTATTTAATACTGTTTTTTCTTAAATTTCAACCAATCAAAAAACATTTAAGTGGAAACAAGAAAATTTGATTGGTGACGTAATATAATTAATGTATTATTCTTAGACGGTGTACTTTTTTAAAATACTCCTTAGTATAATTAATGCACCGGTCTAATTCATCAAGCTCATTAGCTCAAAGTAGTAAGTTCACCCAGTTATAGCTGTTGAATTTATGGTTTTAGGTTGCGAAAGAGTGAAATTAGGGGTTCTTTTATCGGATTTGGTTATGTGTAGGTGGGTATCGTTCGACGAATCGAATTACTGTGAAATTGGTAGAGAAAGATTGTTAATTTCTTGAATATTTGGGGAAAGGTAATAACAGTAATTGAAGGAATCCATTAATCCGTTCCGTGTGATCGCTGTCTGTAGTGTGTGGTTATGGGTTTTTATGGGCGAATTAAGAAGAAAGAAAAAAAGGGTTTTCAATCAAATGAATTGACTTCTAGGGCAATCTACTTCTCATGATCTTCCTGTGATGTATTTTCTTTCCTTTTCTGTTTTTGTTTTTTATTACTTCACTTTCATCTAGAAAGCAACATAGACAAAATTGTACTTGCATTTTCAATTATAACTAAGCCGTCAGACCGAAAACCGGTACGGTGCCTGGGATATTAGTCGGGTTAATATGCAATATGAGGGACATATTGAACAATCGGCTTCTTGACCGAACCGGGCCTAATAAACCGGATAGAGCTAGATTTTTTAACTTTTTAAGTTTTAACATAATGATACAATACAAGACATTTTTGCTTGGCGTAGAATAGCCGTGCACAAAATAACCGAAACCGAAACCGGTACCCGAACCGCAACCGAAACCGGTCAAAACCGGTTTTGACCATAACCGGTTCGGTTATTGAGTAACCGATCGGTTAGTAACCGGTTGGGGGTTTTATGGTTCGAACCGGTTAGTAACCGGTTAACCGAACCGGTTTTGACTCGAAACCGACCGCAAATTTGGTCAACACACCGGTTTTGACCGGTTAACCGGTTTGTAACCGAAACCGAACCGGTTACAATACCCCTTACACCGGTTAGAGTTTTCGAGTCCCCAAAGAAACCGGTTAACCGAAAACCGGTTATTACGAGCGTTGACCAAAACCGGTTACGGTCAAAACCGAAACCGGTTTTTGTGCATCTCTAGCGTAGAATGTTTCAATCTAATGACAATATTCCGAATTTCTATTACTTCAAATTTTTTGATAATTAATTTATCATTTATAATTAATAATATTGTAATAACTGTGTATTAATTTACCTCAATTATAGTTATTTATTTACCTCAGTTATAGTTATTTATTATAGCCCATTCATATTTCTTTGTGTATCAGTTAGTTCAATATGGTCCATACGTTTTCCTTGTAGAGTCTATATAATGACTCTTTGTTTGTAAATGATAATCATCTTCTTCTTCATAGTATAACACATATTGTTCTTATCAAAAAATTATATGGTATCAGAGCTACGGCTTTCTTTACACTAATCCCTTGTATAAACATGGCAGCCTCCTCCTCAATTGATGCCCCTCTTCCCCACTCTCTTGTTCATTTGATCCCCATGAAACTCTGCTCATCCAATTTCTTACTTTGGAAAAATCAAATGTCTCTTCTCCTAACATATCAAAATCTCATCTCCCATGTTGATGGTTCTTCCACTGCCCCTGCTGCAACCATCATTGTCAATGAAAAAGAAACCGAAAATCCCGCACATGCTGCCTGGATCACCGCTGATCATCGCACTATTATCACTATAAATGCTACATTATCCGAAGAAGCTGTCACAATCATCATCGGTTTATCGACTGCTCGTCAAATTTGGGTGGCATTGGAGACTGCTTATGGTAACTCGTCCATTGAACGGGTGCACAACCTTCGTGACCAACTTCGATTGGTTAAAAAAGATTCAAAAACCGTTGCTGATTTTGGTCGGCAATTTAAAAATTTGTGTGATCAGTTAGCTGCCATCGGTTATCCGGTTGATATTAATGATCAAATCCACTGGTTTCTTTGCGGTCTTGGACCCTCTTTTGAGACATTCTCCACCGCCATCCGCTCATCTCGACCTGCACCATCATTTGCTGATCTCCTGGCTAGAGCTGAAAGCCACGAATTATTCATTCGTGCCCTCCATGGCACCTCTACTCCACCTGTGGCATTCTCGGCTGAAATTTCTCGGGCCCCAACTTCTTATCAAGGTCGTGGTGGTCGTTCTCATCGTACTTCGAGTAACACCGGTGGACGAGGTGGACGGGGTCGTGGTCGCCGTCCACCACATTGTCAACTTTGTCGCCAAAATGGACACTACGCTAACGCATGTCCTAGTCTTGCCTCATTTGCTGCACGGGCCATTCCCACCGATGACAATCTGGCTCATGCGTTCCTTTCGCAATGTCATGTCTCGCCCTCTCGTCCAGATTGGTATGTCGATTCCGGGGCCACTGACCACATGACTTCATCTACTCAAACTGTTACAAATCCTTCATCCACCTCAGGTAACGATACCGTCACATTCGGAAATGGTAATACTCTTCCCATATCTCACAAAGGGCATTCTTTCCTTCCTCATAATATTAAATTAAATGATATTTTGGTTGTGCCAAATATTACCAAGAACCTCTTGTCTATTAGCAGATTAACTAAAGATAACCATATGGATGTCTTATTGTCTTATCCGTCTTTCTACATCCAGGATCGCAAAACCAAACTGATCCTTGCCTAAGGACGATGTGAGAATGGTCTTTATGTCTTACAAACAGGTCATCATGCTCTTGTCGCCTCAACCTCAATACCCAAAGCATCTTTTGAAGTTTGGCATTCTCGCTTGGGTCATGCTCATTTTGATACTATAGTTAAATTACAAAAACTTGGACATTTATGTATTTCTGCTCTTTTACCTAAACCCGGTACTTGTTTGCCTTGTCATCTTGCTAAAAGTCAACGTTTACCGTTTGATCTTAATAATAAACGTGCATTGAATCCGCTTGATCTCATTCATTGTGATCTATGGGGTCCTTCCCCCGTTACGTCAATTGACAATTACCGGTATTATGTCGTTTTTGTTGATGACTATTCTCGGTTTTGTTGGCTCTATCCACTAAAACTGAAATCAGACTTTTATAATGTCTTAAATGTTTTCATGAAATTCGTTCAAACTCAATTCTCTCGCAAAATTAAAAATTTTTAAAGTGACGGAGGAACCGAATTCGTGAACCATAAAGTTCGATCTTTATTTGAAGAAAATGGTACACTTCACCGGTTGTCGTGTCCGTATACGCCACAACAAAATGGTCGGGTGGAACACAAACACCGACACATCGTTGAAACCGGGTTGGCGATGTTGTTTAATGCAAAACTCCCTCAATCCTTTTGGGTTGATGCATTCTCATCGGCTGTTTACATTATCAATCGCCTACCTACTCAAATACTTGATGGCAAGTCTCCATTTGAGATTTTATACTCACAACCACCCACCTATAACAATTTTCGGAGCTTTGGTTGTCGTGTGTTTCCTTACCTACGGGATTATTCGGAACACAAACTAGCCCCGCGTAGCATACCATGCATATTTGTCGGCTATAGTCCTTTTTACAAGGGATATCGTTGCCTTGACCCTGTTACATCTCGAGTTTATATAACACGACATGCTAGGTTTAATGAAGAATTATTTCCATTTCTTAACACAGGTGAAAATAAAGCCACACACACCCTTTCGGTTAGTACTTTTGATGACACCTCATTCCATGCACAAGTTCCTCCCAACAATTTAAATCCAAACCCTCAGCCAACTACTTCGTCTAATCCATCACCTTCCATGGAGTCATCCCCTCCATGTCTACCTTGCATGGACTTTATTTTCTCACCTGAAACAGCTCATGTTCTTGAACCCACCTCAACCGATTCACCATCATCTCCTCAACCCACCCCATCACCTGAACCGAACCCCACACCTGAACCGAACCCCACATACCAAACCAATTCTGCCTCCGACACCTCCCAAGATATACCTCTCCCTCCACCACCACCACCCCCCACACACCCAATGGTCACCCGTGCAAAGTCTGGTATATTTAAACCCCGACACCAAGCCGACTTGTCGCATATCACTCACCATGCCTTGCATGCTGCTCTCTTTACATCAACAGACCCCAAGGGCTATAAAACTGCTCTTAAGAGTCCTATATGGGTAGCGGCTATGCATAAAGAACTTGAGGCTTTACATAAAAACAATACATGGACCCTTGTCCCACGACCTACTAACCATCCTATTGTTGGGTCTAAATGGCTATTTCGGACCAAGTATCATTTTGATGGCTCTATTGAACGCCATAAGGCTAGGCTTGTTGCTCAAGGATATAGCCAAACTCCAGGTCTTGATTACTCACACACATTTAGCCCGGTTGTTAAAGCATGTACTGTTCGAATCATTCTCTCGTTGGCAGTTCTTAATAATTGGAACTTACATCAACTTGATGTGAATAATGCTTTCTTACATGGTTATCTTAATGAAACAGTTTATATGGAACAACCACCGGGCTTCATTGATCATCAATTTCCTAATCATGTGTGTAAATTAAATAAAGCGTTATACGGGCTCAAGCAAGCTCCGCGTGCATGGTTTCATCGGTTGAGCACCTTTTTACTAGCCAACGGGTTCTCTTGTAGTCGTGCTGACACGTCCCTTTTCATTTTTAAAAGGGATTCATGCATCATGTATTTATTAGTCTATGTGGATGACCTGATTCTCACTGGAAATCAAGAAACCACTATCAAGTCATTTATTGCTACATTAAACAAAGAATTTGCTATTAAAGATTTAGGCGATCTCAATTATTTTCTTGGGCTTGAAGTTACTTACACTGATGATGGTTTGTTCCTTAATCAATCTAAATATGCTCGGGAAATCCTGACTCGTGCTAAAATGATGGATGCAAAACCAGCTTCTACACCGCTCTCGGCACACATCTCATTTACTACAACTGGTGATCCATACTCAGATCCAACTCACTACCGTTCTCTTGTGGGTGCTCTTCAATACCTGACCCTTACAAGACCAGATATTTCATACGCTGTCAACCAGGTGAGTCAATTTCTTCATTCGCCAACGAGTGACCATTTTCAATCAGTCAAGCGCATTCTTCGATATATTAAAGGCACATTGGCTTTTGGTCTCTCCTTTTCTAAACCTTCAAAGACATCACTTATTGGATATTCTGATGCTGACTGGGCAAGATGTCTTGAGACTCGGCGTTCCACATATGGATACTCTATATATTTGGGTGGTAATCTTGTTTCTTGGAGTGCAAAAAAGCAACCTACCGTGTCCCGATCAAGTTGTGAGTCTGAGTATCGTGCAATGGCGAATACGACTGCAGAAATCATTTGGATCACCCATCTTCTGCGTGAATTACATGTCTTACCTCCAGATCGCCCGACCCTCTTATGTGACAATCGTAGTGCTTTGTTTCTCACTCAAAATCCTATATCTCATAAACGAGTTAAGCATATTGAGTTGGATTATCATTTCATTCGAGAACTTGTTTCTTCGGGGAAACTTCACACCTGTTTCGTTCCTTCCAAGCTCCAAGTGGCGGACATTTTTACGAAAAGTCTCCCTAAACCGCAGTTCGAGCATTTTCGTCGTTTGCTAAGAGTTATTCCGCCACCCTCTCGCTTGCGGGGGGATATTAATTTACCTCAATTATAGTTATTTATTTACCTCAGTTATAGTTATTTATTATAGTCCATTCATATTTCTTTGTGTATCAATTAGTTCAATATGGTCCATACGTTTTCCTTGTAGAGTCTATATAATGACTCTTTGTTTGTAAATGATAATCATCTTCTTCTTCATAGTATAACACATATTGTTCTTATCAAAAGATTATACTGTGCATTAAAAATAGTATAGATTACTAATTTCTAAACTTAAGGAGTTTGTTAAAAATGGATATATAATTAATTTATGCATATCTTATACAACTCATTTATAGTATTATAATGTATTTTATTTCATGGACAGTTAAGTTGCAACGAATTTGCATTAGAGCATTAGGTGTGGTGGCTTAAGCCACTTCGCCACCTATGCGCCACATCACCATTTGACATTTCACATTCAAAATCCTTAAATACCCCCTCTACCATCACTAAAATACCTCTCACTCACAAAATACTTTTAAAAAATACCTTGAAAACTCCTCCCCTCTCACGCCATCTCCGCCAGTGGTCCGGCGCACAACACAACGCAGGTAACGAACGGTACAATGGCAGAGGAAAAATTTCGCCAAACTTGTGCCACCTAGACTTGGCGAAGGGTGGCTCGCCACTGTACCTTTCTCTCTTAGGGGACACAGAAATAAAAAATTAATTTAAAACATTAATCATTATGAATATTCAAAATAGAATTATTGATATCTTTCGAGAAAAAGAGGGCAAAATTATTGGGAAACAAGTTAGATAAGTAGATTCTCATACACATCATCATCTCCATGAGTAGGATTTATTTTTCGTCACGCATAATAAACCCTAATCCTTCTTCGATTCACTACCCATATTCTGTTTGATCATCACAAAGATTTGAATCAATTATGAAGCAGATGGATTGATGGATGCTTATCGTAACCCGATGGAAAACGCTAATATTTCTCCATACCCTACGATTCATCTCCATGATTACGAACCTAAATTCTGTGTTCCAAAGGTAATCCTCTATCTTCTATTTCCACTGTTTCGTGCAATTATCACAATTTTTATGACTGTTTTATATGTTATTGTATGATGATCATATCAAGTTTAATACTTTTAATTGAATTGATTCAGTAAAAAATTGTATACCGGCTTGATTAGCTTCCATGTGTACTTTATTTAATTCTGGAATTTTATTGCGATTGCAGTATTTAAATACACAAGATTGAAATAACAAACTGTAAAACTTAATTCTGTATTTGAGTGCCACCTGTTTTGGAAGGAAAAACATAACGAAATTTCTGAGAATGGAGATAATGTGATTATCTAAAATACCTCTATAATCTTATTATACCTACAATTTATTGTTTATATGTTGTTGCAAAGTCTTTATATATCTGGAAATTTTGTGTTTGCTTGTTGTATTTGCTGATACTCAAACTAAAAGAATGCAAATAATTAGGCTTCTGAAGAGGTCAAAGAAAATAGCAAAATCAGCGACCTAGGTGGGAATCATGATCTTATTAATGCAAAATCAGCACTTGAAGTCAAGAAACCAGACACAATTGAAGATTCAGATTCTGACCATGAAAAAGAAAGTCAATTTTTCTATTATGATCCACCCCTAAACGAAGATACTGGTGTTTGGATTCCCATTTCAGTTCCACCAATGTCAGAAAGTCAACGTGAAGAATGGAATCGAGGTCTCCGTATAAACACAAATTACACACGCGACACTGAAACCGATTGGGATCAATTCATTGGTGAAGATAAAGAGTTAACCATGTGGGATGTTGTTCTTGATATGTTACTTGCAGCACAAGGCAAGATGAGATCCATAACTTCCGGTGATTCCTACGCGTATCAAATCTCATGGTTATCAGACCAGCTTCTAGAACACACATGGAAAGAAGTGTCGCATAATCTCACAGAAGTCAATGCCGACACTATAAAAGAGCTTCTAGAATCCGAACCGCCAAAATGGTTAGCCGATAGTGCGGCGTCTTACTGTATGCTGTGTAACGTGCGATTCCATCCCATAATATGTTCAAGACATCATTGTAGGTTTTGTGGTGGGGTGTTTTGTAACGAGTGTACAAAAGGAAGAAGTTTATTGCCTGCTAAATTTCTTGAACGGGACCCGCAACGCGTGTGTGACGCGTGCTGTGTCCGGCTCGAGTCGGTCCAACCGTATCTGATGGACCGAGTTAGCCGGGCAGCACAAGTGCCCACACGGGATCTGACTGATCTCAGCACGTTGAGATCATGGCTCAATTTCCCGTGGGGGCAAAGTATGGAACATGAGATTTATAAGAGTGCAAATACTATTCGGGGTTACTTTAAGGTTGGTTTGAGACCAGAAAAATCAATACCAGATTTTATTTTGAGACAAGCAAAAGGGCTTGCGATTGTTACAGTTGCAAAAGTTGGTATGATGGTTACTTATAATGTTGGTACGGGTTTGGTTGTTGCCCGTAGAGAAGATGGATCTTGGTCTCCACCATCTGGCATTTCTACTTTTGGTATGGGTTGGGGAGCTCAAGTGAGTATTTCTTTTTCTTTTTTATTATATTTTGGCCAAAATACATTGTAGTACCTGAACTTTGCTAACTAAGTCTTCTACTATCCTGAACTATTAAAGATTAAAGGTGCAACATGGTACCCTGAACTTGACAAAATGGTCGATTTAGTACCCTGACTCATTAATTTGATCGTGTTTTCTTACTTGAATTACTTTCGTTGGAACTTTTGACGGACTAAAGAATATACGTTCTATCTCAATCAAGGTTGTAAAAATCGCTCGGCGGTACCTAGGCGGTCGACCACCTTCAAGCGATTAATCGGTCTCGGCTGCGATTAATCGGTTTCTAGGCGGTACCATAAAATACAAAATAATTTATTTTATATAAATAAATATTAGCAATATCCTAACAAAATAATCAATTTGTCAATAACCATGCAAAAGAGTTAATAATGTTCAAAATAAAAACCTTAAATCCATAAGAAAATAACTAACATAGTCGATAAAAACCCTAAAATTGATTTTTTATATTTTTTAAGTTTGACTTTCATTGACTTTGACCAATATTGACCGAGTTTGACCTCCTAGGACCGCCTAGGGCCGATTACAAGGCCGACCGCCGCTACCGCCTAGACCGATTTTTACAACACTATTCTCAATATTTTTGATAATAGAAGCAAATCAATGGAGAAAACAAGACCAAATTAGTGAGTCAGTATTAAATCGATCATTTAGTCAAGTTCAAGGTACCATGCTGCACCTTTAATAGTTCAGGGTAGTAAAGCACCTAGTCAGCCAAGTTCAAGGTACTAAAATGTATTTTGGCCATATAATATTTTTTCCAGCTCAGCACATGAAACCTATGACATATATTTATGTGGTATATAAACAGGTGGGAGGTGAAGTAACTGATTTCATAATCGTGCTGAGAAACAGTGAAGCAGTAAAAACGTTTGGAGGAAACGCACATTTGTCAGTTGGAGCAGGTGTGAGTGCTGCTGCGGGTGTGGTTGGTAGGGCTGCTGAGGCTGATTTTAGGGCTGGTGATGGTGGTTATGCTGCTTGCTATACATATAGTTGTAGTAAAGGTAGGTACTGTTTTTTTCATTTTTTATTATTTTTATTTATTTAATGTTTTGGTTGGTTTGCAGGTGCTTTTGTTGGTTGTTCACTTGAAGGAAGTATGGTGAGGACACGTGTACAAGAGAATTGCAGATTTTATGGTAACTCGTCGATTAAATCGTGTGATATTCTTCTTGGTTCGTTGCCTCGACCGCCTGCTGCTAAGATTCTTTATGATGCACTCTCAGAATTGTATATGAAAGTTGAGAGGTATTAAATTAAATTAAATCATTCATTGTTCGTGAAATTGGCCATCTTTGTTCTTGAAAAGGTGTTGGTTTGTATAGCAAACTTAGATCCATTTGTGACAGCTTGATTTGTTTATAAATAATGACTGCAGAATTATTGATTATTTGATTTATAAGATTATGATTGATGCTTGATGATTGATTTTGTTTCTGTTACAAGGTTCATGTGCTGTTCTTTAGATTTTGTTGATATATAATATTGCTCTATCTGATATAAAAGTTATTAAATATAATAAATACATAAATCTAATCATCCTAATAAAGCAAACGTCATTTCTGATTAAAAAAAAAAAACAAAAACCAAGGTTCAAATTTAAATACTCACTTTGCGTTCAATTGTTTTGTTTTAGAACCAGTAATGGTACCCTTCGCGTTGTGGCAGGGTCTTACATCATACACATACTAGGGGTGTGTATAAAAACCGAAAAACTGGAACCGGCCCCGAACCGAACCGGAACCGGCTTAACCAGTCCGGTTTCCGGTTCTTAGATTTGATCAAAAATAACAAACCGGGTTTACCGGTTCCGGTCCTGGTTCGGTTCCGGTCTTTTCGGGTTTGGAACCGGCATTTAAATAGGTATATAGACTTACGAGTTTTCATTTATATATATCAAAATTATAGGTATATAGGCTTTTAATAGAAACATATTTTACTTGAAACAACCCGTGAACACCCGCAAACATCATACTTTTATTAAAAATGCAATAAAATATCTAAGTTATATAATTTAAGATGAAAATATGCACTAAAAAATGTATAATTGGATGGCAAACACAAAAACCGGGTTTACCGGTTCTAAACCCACTTGAAGACCGAACCGGCCAGGAACCGGTTTAACCGTTCCGGTTTTCGGTTCTGTTTTTCGGACAACCGGGTTTACCGGTTCCGGAACCAAACACACCCCTAACACATAGAGTGAGTATCATTTTTTTAATATGTTTTTAACAAAAAATAAATAAAATGTGATCTACTGATTATGTAGACTATAAGTGTAATCCTAAACAATTAAACCAATAAAAATTAGGTCACTTATCAAATAATTTAATTCAAATTAAATTATATCAATAATAATTAAATGATAGATAATAATAGTAACTATATAAAGACAAAAATTTAATTTAAAAAAATGTTTCGTATAAATTTTTAAGGATTTTTTTTATTCATATTATGATATTAAAGTTTCAAGGGTAAATATTATTCTAGAAAAGGTAATATTGATATTTAACATTAAAGATTATGAGACTAAACTGTATTTTCAACAATATTTAACCAACTGACGCCGTCAGTTTCTGCAAGCTCAGCGTTATGTCACCAGACACACTAAGTAACATTAAATTGACGTAATCATGCCAACATCATCCCTTCTCTTCACCAAATTTGGGCCCCACCATTTACTTTTCTTTTTCTAATAGAAATATAAAACTATTAAAGCATATAACTAATAAAAATAAGTTTCATTAATTAAAAAAAAGACAGTACACAAAAAAAAATTAATTAAAAAAACATTGCATAAAAAAAGACATTAATTAATAAAAAGACATTAATAAAAAAAAAATACTAGTCAATTGATTCATTGTCTTCTTCGTCTTTGCTTTCGTAAACCAGTCCTTGTGTTCCCGAACCCTCACCGACACCCTCAGCGTCATCCTCATTAAAAATCGCCAAATCCTTATGAAATTTCCTTGCAACTGATGCCCGCGCTTCTTCAACTATTTTCTTATCACTTTCGCTAAGATTATTTGGTACGCCTTTGGCAAAGAATTTCCAACACTGCAAAATTAATTTTTTCTTGACCATTTTTGAAACTTTAGCAATAGCGTTACATTGCTTATCGGAGGTTCGCCTAAGCGCGTCCAAAGTGTCCAACTTAATGGACCTTCAAGAAGTTCCGACACCGGACGAACCTGAACTTTTTTGAGTTTTCATACTAAGACCGTGACCGGGGGGTGGGGGGGTGGGGTGGGGGGGCCTTAACGGGTCATCTCGGAACAACGCACGCATATTAGCCGGTGTCGACCTTGTATCCATGCTAACCGGGTCATCGTCTTCATCGAGGCTAACCGACTTATCCATGACGTATTCTTTAAAATAGAACTTTGGGTAATCTTTTAGCACTTACCAACATTCCTCGTATATAAAATGACGGCCAACATTCTCATGGAATTGTGTACGAAATGCTTTTAAAACGTCCTCGTCTCGCGTACCGCTTCCACGACCTTCGTTTATAGAATTGTATATAGCACTGAAAATTTTCACGTCAGCCGCTATTTTGGACCATTTCCCCGTTAGTTGGTTCATGTTACGCTTCACAGAAGCCACCGAGTTGAAGTCCTCGAGAACCTGGCTCCAATGGACCGTATGTTTTTTGTTATTCCCCTTAACACCATCTTCGGTGTTATGAACCTAACGTTCGGCTAAAATTATCGTGTTTGCGGTTGACCACTTTGTTTCTGTCCTTTTTGGCGCCGCTTTTTCTTTCCCTTTTCTTGTGGGTGTTGGTTCTGGTTGGGTGTCCCCCACAAACTCGGATGTTGATTGTGATTGAAAATTTTGTGAAAAGTGAGGTGTGTTTGGTGGAAGTTGTTGGAATTGGTAGTTGGGTGGTATTGGAAGTTGGGTGGTGGTTGTTGGTATTGAAAGTTTGGTGGTTGAGAGTAATGGAAGTTGGGTGGTGGTAGTTGGTATTGAAAGTTTGGTGGTTGAGAGTACGCTGTAAAACCCATCAATGGTGCCGTGGTGCTTGTTTGCATCGAAGAAGAACCGGCCGGTGAGTGTGGGGAATCGATGGGGTTATCATTAAATAGCTCCCACATGTTGTTGGATACCGATGGTTGACGTTTTTTGGACATTTTGTCAAGTTTGGGAGGAAGTATGAATTTTTTGAGAGATAAAGACCGTGAAATGTGGTGTAAAAAAATAGAAGAAATGAGTGGATATCTATAGATATAAAAAGTTTAATTTTTTTTGAATTTTTTCGAAATATTAACGTTTTTTTAAAAAATTACTGTTAAAAAAAAACTTTTTTTCCCAACGGCTAGAAAACCAGAGGGGCCCCCACTTTTTTCAGCCGGTGCTTCCTCTTGCTCTCGCCTTCAAACTGGCGAGCCTTAAACCGGCGCCCAACTAGCGGGGCCGTGCCAACGGTCACCATAACCGGCGGGGAAACCGGCAGCGTCGCTTGGTGCCGTTGTCACCCGTCTAAAAGAAGCAGCCAAGATTCAAGACACTGTCCTCTTGGTCTGTACACAAGCTCGGACAGAAGTCGTGACGGTAATTAATATCGCCTATAATTAATAGAACCCTAAAAGACAAAACTATATTATTCACCAACTTGTAAAAGTTATATACTTTCTCTGATTCAAAATAAGTGACTCACTTTAGTAAACACGATTTTTGAGGCAAAATATTATAAAGTGGGGTTAATGATGATTAACTTAGATTAATTGTATGGTTAGTGGGGAATGTGTCCCACACATTTTGAATAAAGTAGGGTTAATGATGTTTAAAAGTAAAAGTAAGGGTAAATGAGTTAATTCACTTTGTTAAAGTAGAAAGTTAGTGGGTGTAGGTCCCACTACTTTTTGCCAAATAAGGTAATTTTTAAAGTGTGTCACTTATTTTGAATCACCCTAAAAAGGAAAGTGTGTTACTTATTTTGAATCGGAGGAAGTAGTTAATATGACTTTGAAGTGATTTCTTAGAGAAAAAAAGGTGGTGGGGTTTATTCCACCCCCCCCCCCCCCACACACACACAAAATGGAGATATGTTCGAAGAATGAATACTACTCGCTTTGATGTCACTACATTACTCGAACCACTAACTTTCTAACTCGCTTGGGAAATCCATTTATATGTTCGAAGAATGAACCACTAACCATAAACTTAAATTTTAATTAGTCTATGAGCTCCAAATAGGCAAATAGACATGAACTTAAAAAAAAGACAACTATTAAACAATATTTCAATACGGTGTAATATATTTTTTTTCAGTTTTTATGAATGATTAGTTTATGCTTTGTTTTGAGGACCGGAAATTATAAATGTATTTCCCAAAAATTATTATCTTATTATTTTATCGATTTTCTTAATATTTTACATTAGTTTAAGTTGGGACCGGACAAATTTATTATTTTAGAAAGTTTATTAATTTAACAAATATTAATTTAAAAAGATTTTACTCTATGCTGTTATGTTAATCGCTTTTTGTCTGTCTTCCCTTTGAAAGCCAACATTGGATCCTTTGCAATCACTTTGGACGCCAACATACAAACATATGCAAACCAACTCCACTTACAACTGCATTTAGGGGTATTCATTTAGATAATTTGGATTTATCCGAACCAAATAGGTGAATCCAAATGATTTTTGGATTTTAAATGTTCAAAACAAACCGTCCAAACTAATTTAAAACCAAATCAATCCGAACCAAATAACAATCTTGTTGGTTTGGTTTTGCCGAACCAAACCGTTTTTTTAATATACTTCACAAGACTACAAAAGTATATAACATAACTAATATTAAGTTTAATATGTACAATTTCAAAACGATAAACGACTTTGTACATAAAAACAAGTCTAATTCATAGCTTGTGACATTTACAATAATTTGGTTTAAGTCCAAACCCAAAATTGCGAGAACTGCAAAATTGAGAGAGAGAGAGCGAGCGAGCGGTTCATGCGAGAACCATTAAAATTGCGAGAACTGCGAGAACCACTTTCTAACCAATCATTTTAACTAATTAGTTTTTTAATTATAAAGGGCATTATAGTCTTTTTGAAATTATAAAAAAAATCTTTTTATTAATACTAAATTCAATTTCCTTAATTAAATTGTAACTTCTATCCTATTTTCAAGGATATGAATTCTGCAATTCGAAGGTTGATTTTTAAATTCGTATGTGTTTATTAAAGAACGCATAACTATAACTAACAATTTTTAACCATTTTTAATGTGTTCAATGATGAACGCATAAAAAAATAATATAAATGAACAAATACTTCAAATGAACATTATGAATATAATCATACTAACACAGTGTTCAATGTTGAACAAATACTACAAATGAACAAATACTTCAAATGAACATTATGAATACACAGTATACTCAAATGTACAAATCACAAATTACACCAATATTAAAAAGAAAAACATTTTCACTACTTTAATTAATAGGAAGTTGTGTTCACTACTGTTCATCCTTTGGTCATCCTTCGGTAGTCCTGTTGAAAAACTGTGTTCATCATTTGGTTGATAGTTTTGTAAGCAATTGTTCATCATTGGATTCGAAAATGTTTATTATTCCATCAACAAGAATTGTTGTTTACCATTGTTACGTTTGAAAACTGTGTCAAGCAATCTCTCTTTGGCCAACCAATAATTTATTCCTTCATTTAAAATCTACAAAATCCATACATAAATTATATTAAATTAACCTTTTTGATTAAAAAAACAATAAAGAATATAACATATTTCATCCACCTTTATACGTAAAATAACCTGCAAGTTTTTTTATAGCTTTTTTTATAGCATTACATACCATCATGTATTTCATCCACCTTTTGCTTACCTATATTGAATAAACTGCAAGTTTGAAATTGGTTGATTACTATATTGAAATTGGTTGCTTACCTATATTAAAACTCCAAATAAAACATGTTTTGCAAAAATAAAACAGAAACACAAATAAAAATTAAACAAAAACCGACAAAAATCAAACAAAAGAAAACCACCTCAACCAATTAAAATGACATCATTATTTAATTAAAAAGGAGGAAACAAACAAAAAAGCCCTAATTTTTTTTACCTTCATCTAGAACACATTTGGTGTTGAACAGATCTTGTGATATAGATTCTTCTTCCTTGCAATAATAAACTTAAAACAAATCCGGTGTTGTGGGCGATAGTGGTTTACCCAGAAAATTTCTATATCTGTGGTCGGAGAAGATGGTGGTGTGGCAACGGTGATTAACCCAGAGGGCGACGGCGGCGGATACGATAGTTGGATGTGTCATCGGTCGTCGCCGACTGTCACGTCTCCGTCGTCGATAACTGTTACATTCTTGCTTGCGAACGGCGGTTTGTGGTCACCGGAAGCATCACAATCGGGTGGAGGCGTAATGACGGGAGAAGATGAGGGGAAGATGGGGAGAGAGAAATGGTGTGTGTGTGTTTAAATTCATACGTAAACCCTATTAATCAAAACCACCCCATTTTACAAGGAATCTTAAAATATACCATTCTTATCTCATTTTGTTTATTTACCATTTTGTCCCTCCGTGTTTTTTTTTTCCATTATTTATTGATCACTTAATTTCCATTATGCCATGCAAATCTAGGCCATCCATCTTAATATCTAAAGGTTAGAAAGTTGTTCTCGCAGTTCTCGCAATTTTAGTGGTTCTCGCATGAACCCTTGTCTATATATATATATATATATATATATATATATATATATATATATATATATATATATATATATATATATATATATATATATATATATATATATAGTAAAGGGCTAGTTACAGAACCCATTTTAGGCTACAGAACCCATTTTAGGCTACAGAACTCGTAGAATTCAATCTAAACCATTGAATTTCAAAATGAAATGATCATGGAAGATACATGAAATGATTTAATGGGGGACCCCCATGCATATATGTTATTCATGGACGAAAACATATATGTTTTTCTGCATGTATGTTTTCATGTATGTATACATAAGTGTTATTTTTGCATTATTTGAACATATATGTTTTTCCGTATTTTTGATGTTTTTCTTAAAGTATATGTTTGATCTGGGTTAAATGTTATTGTTTTGCATATTTTTTTACTAAATTCTAATATTCTTAGATGGGTTCTGCTTGGTTCTACGCAAAAAATGGGTTCTGCAAATAGTCCGCCCCTATATATATATATATATATATATATATATATATATATATATATATATATATATATATATATATATATATATATATATATATATATATATATATATATATATCTGTGTGTGTGTGTGTGTTGGGTCGCTGAAAAGCATCCCTGCTGAAGGAGATTTAATGAAGACAGAAAGGCAAATAGTTAGAAGGTAATCTGAAGATCAATTCCTCAGATTGTGGGTAACTGAATCTAATCAGTTCGGATTTCAGTTACCCACCTACACCATCTGATCACCATCTGAAACAACGGTCAGTTCCCCGTGCGGAATCAGATACTGATCAACCAATTAGATAGTTGTAGCAGGTTTAGTGCACACTTGAAAATAACGCTGAGCCGTGAGGACAAGTACCTATCTAAGAAAAACTCTTAGTGAAGGTCACTGAAGCTGAATGTCATATGAAGAAGCATGAGTATCCGAAGACTCATGGCGACCTGAAGCGTACAAAGGCCTGAAGTTTCAGTGTCACAGAAAGACACAAGTAAAGCACAAGTTTGTGTATCGCCGGCAGTGGGAATCCTATGCAAATCTTCTAGAAGATATCGGTGATCACAAGACGACATAAAGTACTGTCAGAATTCCGTTAGTAGTGCTCGTCGCATGAAATATCCTCTGCACCAACGGAATTCTCACACGTGGATTCGATCTTTCATTCCTTTGGCACCACGTTTCCCAATACTATAAATTGAGGACTTAGTGATCGAATTCTGTGTGCACCCAACAAGTTTACACGCTGCTAAAATTTCCTCACACATTATTTCTTGAGCTGAGTGTAAACAACCAGTGAAACGTTAGTTACTTGATTTGAGAAATAAATCTCTGTAACGTAGGTGTCTGGTCTTGTGCCTGATCATTAATTGCTCAGAACTTGTCTTAGATAGTATTTGTTATTGTCTATCTCCTGCAAGTAGTTTAGTTAGGATTTGTTCTTATCTATTCCGCAAACTACTTGTAGCTTTGTTATATCATTATTGATTAATAAAGAAAAGTTTAAACAGTGTTGAGTGTTACCATTAATTTTTAAATTTGTTAGTGAAAGCGTATAAGTGTATTAATTCACTTATCACGGGACTAACACTTGGTATCAGAGCAGGACAATTAATTCATAATTGTTGATCTGCTTACTTACCGATGAAAATGGGTGAAAAGTTATCACAAATGAACCTTGGTTAAAAAAAAATGCCCCTGTTTTCACCGATGTTGACTTTGGTATGTGGAAAATACGTTTTCTGGGATTTGTTGAACATCAAAATGATATGCGACCAGATATTCTTATCAAAGGTCCACACATTCCAAAAATGTTTGTTCCAAGCACAACTATCTCAAGAAAAAGAAGAAGGAATGAGATGATAAAGACGAAGAAGAAGAAGAAGACCTGTCTGATGTTGTAGAACCCAAACCCAAAGATCAATGGACAAAGGTGGAAAAAAACTAGCGGGTTTGGTTGCTGAAATACAGTTCCTCCTTCAAACGTCCCTCCCAAATCACATTCTTATTACAGTAAAAGAATGTAGAACTACCAAATAGATATGGGATATCTTGATAACATCCGCTGAAGGAACCGATGAAGTCAACGCTAGCAAGAAAGCTACGTTGAATCGAAAATCTGAAGCTTTCAAGGTTATCAGAGGTGAAACACTCAACATGTCATACAGAAGGTTCACCATTCTTATAAACGAGTTAAGGGAGTTTGGAATCAACAAGGAAGTTCAGGTACTAATGTACAAGTTCTTGGAAATTCTTCCAAAAGATTGGGCTGTTATGTCCACAGTGCTGAGAACTTCTGGTCAGATGAGAGATATGAACATGCGCAGTCTTTACAGTACATTGATGAACTTTGAAAATGAAAACAAAATGTACGATGATCTGAATGAGGCTCCCACTTCCACTGCACTTATTGCAAGTTCTTCCGAATCATCTCGAAGGGCTCTAAAAGCAAAAGTGGAAAGTGTTGTCGATCCAAATGATGCCGAGGATGAAAAATTTGAAGATGCTGAGGATGGTGACTTAGTGAGCAAGAGTCTAACTCGTGAGTGTGTGAGAATGATGGTATAAAAGAATTGTCTGAAAGTATGGCGTTATTAGCCACAAGAAACAAAAGTATTCTTAATTCAAAACAGAACAGGAGGCCAAAATGATAGAGGAAAATTGGTCTGCTTTGAATGTGGAAGAACATGTCATATCAAAGTTGACTCCAGAGTCAAAGAGAACTCTGGTCCTGATAAATCAAGTTCAAGCTCTTCATCTAATTATAAGAAGAAATATGAAGACGCTGAGAAGAAGTATCAAAATCTGAAAGCTCAGATTGCAAAGGCTAAGAAAGATGCAAAAGCATTGAAAGCAACAACTGAAACATGGCTAAGTGCTCAGAGTCAAGTGATAGTGGCTGAAAATAAAACAAAAGGTTTATTTGCTAAAATAGAAAAAGAATCTGAACCAGATTTAGAAAATCTCAAAGACTGCAAATGTCTGATGGCTAAATTTGAAGAAACTAAAGAGCATCAGCCATTCAGAGAATATCAAGAATTTAATATTTCAGAGCCTTCCTTCTCAAGGGAATGGGAGGCTGAAATTCCAAAAAGGGTAAGAAAATCTGATAATTCTCCTGAGGATTATCCACCCTTAATCAAGCCACTTGCACAAGATTTAGCATATACTCATAATAGAAATACTAAGTTAAAAATTGCACTAACTAAAGAGACCGAGGAATTAGAAAAGCTTACACAATAATGTTCAAAGACAAAGGCTTCAAAAGTCAAGATTGTTGGGCTTCAGTATATCAACCAGATTCTAAAATAAGACAATATGTCGTTATTCAAGAAAAATGAAGCTCTTCAGAAATCCTGCAAGTCATGCTCCAAGTCATTTTATCTCATAAAGCAGACCTTGGAGGTACACCGCCCCTGAAAAAGTTAAGTTTAAACCATGTTAAGGCAAAAAGCCTTACCTTTAGGATCTTAAGATAACAAGACAACCTAGACTAGGTTAGATTAATCAGTAGAATAAAAATAGCTAAGTCTTGGTGCAATACTGAGTGGGCAGTATTGGACACTCAGTATTGGAACTCAGTATTGAAATCCAATACTAGGTAGAAGGACTGAGTTAGACATTTCCATGTTTAACAGACTAGATCAAATCCTTTTGATCTCCGCCACTTTCATTTCTCAGTCCTTCCACTACTCCTTGCCACTTTTGTAAGATCTCTATAACACTATAAATAGAGATCACTTGGCATAGGAGTACTCACCAATTTACTCTACACTTCTATATCATTTGTAATTGATCGGTGATATTGCTATTCCGCAGCATACCACACTCAGTGGAATTATACATTGACAAAATTCTTGTGTTCATCACTTTAATATTTCTTAAGTATAATATTTCTATCAATTAACAAACAAACCAGGGTTGTTGTGACCTAACTACTGGTATTAGAGCTAGGTTAAATTAATTCTTATTTAGTCGATCTATTACCCTGGCAGCCATTCCATATACCTACCCTTCCCAACCTACAAAAACAAGAATGTCTTCAATCATAGCCCCAGTGATGTAAGGAAAGGGTGTGCCAATTTTTGATGGCAAAGCTATCCATTGTGAAATAATTACACTACTGATTGATGGTCCCATCATTCCACAAACTGTGGAACCCGTTGCAGCTACTGATGATGCCCCTGCATCTACAAGAACCATTCCAAAGTTGAAACACACTTGGATACTGATCGTCTTCTGTTCAGTCTAGACTCAAGAGCCAAAAGTGTGATTAGTAACGCAGTTACCAAAGAGATACTGACTGCAATTATGCAGTTACCAACTGCCAAAGCTATGTGGGATAGCTTAATCATCACCTATGAAGGTACAACAAAGGTGAAGTTGCAAAGAAAAAGCAACATGAGAAGAAATTATGAAAATTTCTTGTCAAACCCTAATGAAGACATCACCTCTCTTTATAACAGGTTCAATACTGTTACTCATGATCTTATCGGTGTTAGGATTGTGAAGGAAGAGGGAGAACTTTGTCAAAAAATTCCTTGATATGTCAAATTCTATCAATGCTGGTAACAACATTGAGACATACACTCTTCAAACTTTGTATGGATTAATGTTGAATCATGAAGAGAACAATTCTGCTAGACTGCTCAACTGGAAGAAGACTGACAAGACTTCCACTAGTATGACTTTAATTGTCAAACCTGCTAACTCAGTGAAACAAGCCTATACTATCAATGAGCCTGATGAGCCAGAGGTTGATCTTGATGATGCTGAGGCAGAAGAGCTGGAATCTCAGATGGCTCTTATGTCTATGAAGCTAGATTAGTTGAAGAAGAAGAGGCTTGGTGTTAGCTCTTCTAATACTGACCCCAGATCTGGTCTATGATACAGCTGTGGAAAGCATGGACACATTGCTGCCAACTGCCATACTAAGTCTTCTGAAACTGATCAGAATGATAAGATTGCATACCGTGCTAAACGGTATAGAGACAAGTATGTGAAGTTGAAGAACTGGAGCAAGGGCAAGGGTGCAACAGGGAATGGAGCACCTCATCAAGCGCTGTACTCTGAAGCTTGGATGGATGAAGAGCTTAGTGATGACCAGGAAGAGGTTGAAAACAAACCCTCATGGCTTTCAATGAAGATGATTTTAAGAGTACCTTTGAGAGAGATATCAAAGAGGCTGAGAGGATGAGTGTCCACAGTGATTGAGATTCCACTCAATTGTACAAGGTGAGTGCCTTTCAAACTTACTCTTTAAATGAAAAAGAAAATTTTTTTGAGTACATGATTGTTGATCTTAAAACTTTAGTACAGAGAGAAAAAGCTTTAAAATTAACAATTTTACAACTTGAAAAAGTAAATACTGAAAATTTAGATAAATTATCAAAATTAAAAGATTTAGAATTAGATTTTTTAAATTACAGGAAATGAACCAAAGAGTAGCTGATAAAGCACACTTACATAAACTTGAAAAAGAGAAATTTGAAAAGCAATGTAAATCTTGGGGTAATGCTTCAATAATACTTAAATAAATGTTTAAATCAACAATTTCCTGAAAATGTGAGTGCTGCACTTGGTGTTGATCCTCAGTTAAAACGTAGAAATAATTTTGATGATTTATTTGAAGAATTTTCAGACATGAATCCAATTCAATCCGTTAAATCTAAAACTTTTTGTGAAGTTGGGTGTCAAACTGAGTCAAATGATGAGGATAAAATTATTTTTGATCAACCTATTGGTCCCTCAATCTGTTCAAAGTGCTATACTGAACTACAAGAGCTCAGTAATGAACTTACTGTAAAAAGAAAATTCTAATACTAAACCTGATGTAGTGTAGTATGAGACATCTGCTGTTCCACGTTTTCATTTGTTATTTAATACTACTACGTACTTTTGAAAAATATCCTACAAATTAAACAACTTCTGAACCACAAGTAATATCTGATACGGAAGTTGTAGGATCATCACATTCATGTACTGAAGAATCTAAAGAACCTGTTAAAGTTGTTATTTTAAAACATGATAATCAAAAGCCAACTTCAACAGGATCTTCAAGTGGTAAAGATAAGTAGTCTAAACAAAATAAGACATCTTTACCAAATAAAAAGAAAAAGCAGGATTCATCTCCTAAAAAGACTGTTAGAAAAAATCTAAAACCCCTATTAAGAATGATAAAAATAGTCTTTTAAAATCTATTGGTAATCAGACTAAACTTTTAAGTCAAAAGTTTGCTAAACTAACTCATACTGATCAACCAAAAGAATAACAGTTTTCAAAAATTCCTTATGAATACATGTTCAGATATAGGCCTAGAAAATGTTACAGATGTCATCATACTGACCATAAAGGAGATTAGTACTGGACTAATCTCTCGAACCCTAGGTACTCAGTACCAAAGAAAAGGAGGGAAAACAAGTCAGTGCGACAAAAGAAAACCTCCAAGGTTTCTCCTGATGTGATAATGACTCCTCCAACAAAAGAGATTAAATCTAAAAATGTTAACCCTACCAAAGGTCCCATTCAAAATTGGGTTCCTAAAAAGAACTAATCTTTATTTTGTGTCTTGTGCAGGGTGATAGAAAACGGTACCTTGATAGTGGTTGCTCAAGACACATGACTGGTAGTATGGAGTACCTTCAAAATTACACACCAAAAAGGGGTCCTTCTGTCTGGTTTGGATATGATTCTATAGGGATAACAAGGGGTTATGGAGAAATTCAAGCGGGAAACATTACCTTTAAGAAGGTTGCCTATGTGAAGGGTCTTAAACACAATATGCTCAGTATCAGCCAGATGTGTGATGGTGACAAGGAAGCTTGATTCAGAAAGACCGCAGGAATCATCTACAATGACAAGGGTCAACCTGTTCTCATTGCTCGAAGAGAGATAGATGTTTATGTTGTAAATCTTTCTAAAACTGACTCTACCATAAGAGTATGCCTGCTGTCTAAAGCCAATCCAGAAATGAACTGGATGTGGCACAAGAAACTCTCTCACATCAACTTCAGAAATATCAATGAACTCAGTACTAAGAAGTTGGTGAGAGGGTTGGCCACAATTACTTATTCCAAAGATAAGTTGTGTACAACATGTGAAATGGGCAAGCAAAAGAAGAGTTCATTCAAGCAAAAAGTCCACCACTTCATAAATAAACCTCTTACTATGATACATATGGATCTTTTTGGCCCCGTCAGTACACCATCTCTGGGCAAAAAGATCTATACACTGGTCTTAGTTGATGAATACTCAAGATACACTTGGGTCATCTTCTTGAAGGCCAAATCAGATGCTATCACAGAAATCATCTCCTTCATCAGAAGAGAAGAACTTCAGAAGGGCAACAAGGTCAAACAACTGAGAAGTGACCATGGTACTGAATTCAAGAATTCAATACTGGCAGGTTTCTGAGAAGACAAAGGAATTGTACAAAATTTCTCTGCAGCCTACACACCGCAACAAAATGGTGTTGTCAAAAGAAAGAATAGAACATTGATTGAATCTGCAAGAACTTTGTTATGCCATGCTGGACTGGCACTGAGCTTCTGGGCCGAAGCAGTAAACTGTGTAAACTTTACACAGAACAGAGCCACTGTAGTTCAGAGACACCACAAGACTCCTTATGAGCTATACCATAGCAGAATTCCTAATGTGGAATACTTTCACATCTTTGGGAGCAAATGCTTTGTACCTAGTACCAAGAAAAATCTCAACAAATTTGCTCCCAAAGAAAATGAAGGCATTTTTATGGGCTATTCACCACACTCCAAGGCCTTCGGAGTGTATGTTACTTCAACAAAGGTGATTGAAGAATCGATCCATGTTACTTTTGATGAAAACCCGGATGAGCATTTTACTTCAGCAAAGGAGGACATAAGTGGTATTGAAACCTTATGTAATCCAGACAACTCCAATGCTGAACATCCCAAAAGTCACCCATGTTTCACCTGATATGAGTGATGATGATCAAGATTTAACTCAGTTTGGTAAAACTGCTACAAATACTGAGGTTCTCAACACTGAGAACTTCAACACTGAGTTCTCAAATCTTGATCTAAATAACTCCACATATGAAGAGGGTGAAACATTGAATCCAATTCAAGAATCAACCATAAATCTAAAATATGAAGAAAACCAGCATCCTGTACTATCTAATACTGATCAAAACTCAAATCAGTATCAGAATAACAACTCACCAGTCCAACAAGAGGATGTTGACCTTGCTTCAAATGCTGCCTTAGGGAACAATCTAAGGGAGCACAGAGACCATCCTCATTCCAATATTATTGGTCCTCTTGAACAAGGTGTTCAAACAAGGAGAAGATTAGCTTTTGAACCCCAAACAACTGCTAACTTTTGTTTCTTTTCAAGCTTTTTATCTACCATGAAACCCAAGAGAGCTGATGAAGCTTTATTAGATGAAGACTTGGTAGAAGCTATCCAAGAAGAGCTTACAAAGTTTGAAAGAAACAAAGTTTGGAACTTATAGTACCACCCCGTGCTGGCAAAACTATCTTTGGTACTAAGTGGGTGTTCATAAATAAGATGGACAAAGATGGAGTTGTAATGAGGAACAAAGCAAGACTGGTTGGTCAGGGTTACATGCAAGAGGAAGGAATTGAATATGATGAAACATTTGCACCAGTTGCAAAAATTGAAGCAATTAGGCTATATCTTGCATATGCCGCTTTCAAGAACTTCAAGGTCTATCAAATGAATGTCAAAAGTGCCTTTCTCAATGGAAAACTGCAAGAGGAAGTTTATGTTAAATAACCCCCAGGTTTGTTGATCCTAAATTTTCTAATTATGTTTTCAAGCTTGATAAAGCTTTGTATGGGCTCAAACAAGCTCCCAGAGCCTGGTATGATACCATGTCTGAGTACTTAATTGAAAATAAATTACAAGAGGTAAAATTGATAAAACATTATTTTTAAAACGAAAAGGGTCAGACATTTTACTCATTCGGATATATGTAGATGATATTATTTTTTGCTCCACTTACTTATTTTCTTGGTTTACAAGTTGATTAAAAGCCCGATGGCACTTTCATAAACCAAAGTAAGTATGTGCATGACATGCTGAAGAAATATAAATTTGAAAACTTATCTTCCATGCACACCCCTATGAGTACTTAGGATAAGATAAGTAAGGATAAAACTGGTAAACCAGTATGTCAATCCACATACCGAGGTATGATTGGTTCATTGATTTACTTAACAGCTAGCAGGCCTGATATGATGTTTGCAACATGTTTGTGTGCTCGGTATTAGGATGATCCCAAAGAATCCCATCTGAAAGCTGTTAAGAGAGTTTTTAGATATCTTTCAGGTAGTCCTAACATTGGTCTTTGGTATCCCTAAGACTCAGACTTTAACCTTGAAGGGTACACATTCAAACTATGCAGGTTGTAGGTTGGACTGTAAAAGCACTAGTGGAGGATGTCAATTCCTCGGTGGGAGATTAGTTGGTTGGTCATCCAAGAAGCAAAATTCAGTAGCAACTTCCACTGCAGAAGCATAATATGTAGCTGCAGGAAGTTGTTGTGCTCAAATCTTATGGACGTAGTATCAACTCATGGACTATGGGTTTGATTATCATAAGACACCTATTCATTGTGATAAGAAGAGTGCTATTGCTATCATTGAAAACCCAGTCCATCATTCAAGGACCCGGCACATTGATATCAGACACCACTTTATCCGAGATAATGTGGAAAAGGGTAAGGTTCAGTTAAATTATGTCCTACAGAGGACCAATTAGCTGATGTGTTTACTAAACCTCTTTCAGAAGAGAGGTTTATGTATCTACTAGGCCAATTGGGTATGCTGAATCCTTAATTTTCCTTAAATGTTTCTGATAATGGCTGCTCAATATTTGTTCAATACTGATCAGTGCAGTATAGCTCGTCTGATTTATCAGTTTTAATTATTTTTAATTTTTTATTAATTTATAGATTAAATTAAATGTTTTTATTATTTTTAATTTTTTTAACCATTAAATCAGTATTGGAAAGTGTTGACTTGCTAAAATTGGTACAAGTCTCATAATATCCAACGGTAACTTTCCTTCTGAAAAAGTTACCGTTGGACTGGATAAGGCTGTCAAATCTCACGTTTTACTTCCGAATACCGTAACCATTGTCATTAAAAGAGTATAAATAACCGTTTTTGTTTAATTTGAATTTATTTTAATTGCTATTTACTCTCATTCGCTCTCAATTCTCTCTGCGTTTAACGATTTTACTCTACTTTTGCAAGCAAATTCTCAAATCATAATCAGATATAGATGGCTAACTATCGATTTATAGCATCAGAGTTTGCACCAGCTCAATCATTTCGCAGTGATGAATTGCCCAAGTTCTCGAGGAACAACATCACTGCAAATTTCAATATTTCTCAGGTTTGGGCTTGCCCCGACTTCACACACATAGTTACGTACATGAGGCATAGCCCGATTGCTCAAGCACTGCAACTTTCTCCTCGGGTTATTTATCCTGAAAGGCTATGTGAATTCTGGTAGTCTGCTCAATTGGATTCTCCAGATATGATCACAGGGTGGGTGATTTGAGATCAAAGACAAGCCTTCGTCTCTACTGCAATAATCAGAGAAGCATTACAACTTCCTGCTCATGCCTAGTTTGAAGCGTTTCTGGACAGAGCAGAAGTCCGTTTAGTATTGACGTTTCTAGGTCGAAGAAACACCACTGGAATAATCAAAAGGAATGAATTTGGTCCAATATGGGGTATACTAATTTCAACAATTATCCGATGTATGACCCACAAATCATGAGCCGTAGACCAAATAAATGACTTCGGGATGCAGATTGTTCATGCCATGTACTACAATCCTGATATTGATTCTGCTAGACTGATTTTCAATGAACTAGCAACACTTGTTAGGGCTCACACCAGAGAAATCAATGTTCCTTTTTGCAGGTGTTTATCTCTTATCTTCCAGACTTCTATGCGTGCACACATATATGATGAATTCAACAGTCGAAGAGTTGATCTTCCTCCTCTGAATGAGAAGATCTACTTTCATCAACCAAGGGAAAGAGAACCCTTGTTGAGTCCTTCTATGTGGGCACTTGTACAGACTCACATAAATGATGATGTTGAAGATGATACTGATGATGAAGAAAATGATGATGAAGATGATACCGATGATGATAATGATGACAATGATGATGACCATGCTGATGATGATGTTGAAATGGTGGATGTGCAATCTCCACCAGTCCAAGAAGTAGCAAACATTCTGCAACATCAATAGAATCATGATGCTCCTCATACAACATCAGAAAGTGATACTGACTCACTTCAGCAACCACTGATTATAAGAAGAGCTTGAAGAAGTTTGAGTCCAGTAATTATGGGAGCTCTTTCCACAGAGACAGTATTGCACAACAATACTCCAACACTGACTCTATCAGTGGAAGAGCAACAGAAGCTTGCAGCAACTGCAAACCCTCCAAAACAAGAACAAGAACACATTGCTCAACCACAACAAATCGTGGAACCACATGTTCCACTTGATGTTGAAATAGAGTATGAGCAACATACTCTGGAAGGAGCTCAAGATAGAGGACAACCAGACCCTGAAGGTGCCAGAGGATCAAATCAACATACTCATGATCAAGCACCGACCTCTGCAGATGGAAGATGGGAATCTGACAAAGTCTCAGGTATGAATTTCTAATAAAACCCTAAACTTATATATATATATATATATATATATATATATATATATATATATATATATATATATATATATATATATATATATATATATATATATATATATATATATATATATATATATATATATTTCCAAACATAGAGACTAAGTGTTGACCTGTACCAACTCAATACTGAGCAATGTCTCAAACGAATTTTAAATGTATATCCACTTATGGCCAACATAGTTAGCCCACTACTACCATGCAAAATTCATACACTGAGCACATAAATGATGATTGTCAGTCTACATTTGTCTCAACATAGAAAGAGACAATGGTGGTTGATGTCACACTGACACCCACTGGTGCTGCTTTTATCATGCCTAACTTATTTTAAGTTGGATCACATGATTTAAGAAATGATCACAAACCCTAAAGCCACAATATCCAATTATTTACCATGAGGTTTAGCCACATTACTGTTATCACTCTAACACCAAGTGATAAACATTGAAAATAAAAAGAAGCATAGCCTAGACTTCGATTTTCCAAACCCAAACATTTTGAGAAAAAGTGACGTATCCTACACTGAGCTACTAAAAAATCACACTCACTTTTACTGCAAATCTTCTTACACATGCTATGCACAAGTCCACAATATTTCATCATAAAACCATGTTAGGTCACAACAACCCTGGATTGTTTGTTTAATTGATAGATTAATTAGACTTAAGACAATTAAAGTGAATAACACAATATTAGAGTCAAATGTATAATTCCACTAAGTGTGGCTTGTTGCGGAAAAACAAGGCCACTGATCAATTACAAAGAATAGAAGTGAAAACGTAAATTGGTATGTACTCCTTTGCCAAGTGACCTCTATTTATAATGTCATAGAGATCTTACAAGATGGGAAAAGGAGTAGTGGAAGGACTGAATTAAGGAAAGAGACCGAGATCAAGGGATTTGATTTGGTCAGTTACATTTGAGAATGTAACTCAGTCCTTCCACTCAATATTGAATTTTCAATACTGAGTTCTGATACTGAGTGGCCAATACTGCCTACTCAGTATCACACCTAGACTTAGCTAATTTATTCTACATACTAATCTAAGCTAGTCTAGGTTGTCCTGTTATCCTAAGATCCTAATGGGGTAAGGCTTTTTGCCTTAACAAACCAGATGAAATATAGACTTCAACAACTTTGTTTACATGATTTTAGAATTAAACAACACCACAAGGAAAAAATACATAAGAAGACCGCAAAGTCTTCTTCTTCATCTAAACAACTGAATCTTCTTCATCTGCTGTTGATGGATTCCTGCTTATAGAAGACCTCTTTCTTGATGTGGATGAACTCTTCTCTCCTCTTTAGTTCATCCTTTCTATTGTTGTGCACATCAATGATCTTCTTTCTAAACCAAAAGTCCTCCTTCTTGTTTATCATCCATTTTAGTCCCACCAGATGACTGTTATGGGTTCTTGGCAGATCTGCTTCAGAGATGAAGCACTCCCTATCCTCCGATTCAGTATACATATATCCAATGGTTGGATATATGACACTCTTTTGATCCTGCAATACAAGGTTAGGAGGAAGAGGGTACTTCTGGAAAAAATTGTATGTATGAAGGCACTCTGGTCTGTTGTTTGAATATGCCTCAGTCATCACACTGAGTGCCCTATACTCCACTTCATGGAGTAGCCCCTTCTCATAGCATACAATAAATACTGCACAAATATCATAAAAGACTATCTGAGCAATTGTTGATCTTGTTGGCAGCTCCTTGATCAGTCTTGTGATCTTGACCCAGTCTTGAAGACCAGTTCTCTGAATATCATGAAGGAAGATCTTCATGGGAGGACTGATTAAACCAGTGCAGGTGATAACAATTCTTCCTTCTTTGGACCACACTTTCACCTTATTGACATCAAGGTTTAACCAGTGTATTCCCCTCACATTGGGAAATGCCTTGGTCTTCAAGAACTCCTTCCTGTTCTCCTTATACTGAGTCCGTGCAGTAACCATATTCCAGTAATGTTGAATATGGTCTGGACCCTTACTTGTAACTCTGTGAGATGGACCAGGAGTACCAGTTTCTTGGTCGGTATCTGGTTCTTCTTTAACCCCCAACTCTTGTTCATATAAAAATCTTTCTTGTTCTGCAACAAGTTGTTGGCGAGTCAATCTTGGAACCTGCTAAGTATCAGTGTCCACATTATGGACTGGTCTTCTTGGTCTTGTAATTAAAGGAGTAGGTTCCTCACTTGATTCAGAAGAAGTGAGGACCACATTTATAAGTCTTCTTGTGGGTGGTCTTCTTCTTCTGGTAACCAGATAGTCTTGAGGCGCTTCTGCCTCTTCATCATCGGAGGATGATGATGAAGAGCTTTCAGGTTCTGCCATATCCAGTGCATAGTTGAGAAAGTTTTGATTGGGCACTGGATTTGGCTCTTCATCTTCATCATCAGCTATGGGCCAGATGAATGGCATGTAGACAACTATATGCAAGTTATTTTCATCATGAGCAGGTGGCTCAGTATCAACTTGCTGAGGTTGGTCAGTGTTAGTCTCTCCTTGAGGAGATGGCTCAGAGAGGTCTTCAAGTTGTTGCAGTACTGACCTTCCTCTTTGTCTTCTTCTTTCATACCTAAACTGAAATGGTTCAGTATGAATAGGTTGTTGAGATGGTTGTTGTTGTTGTTGTTGTTGTTGTTGCTGTGGAGGTTGACCTTCATTTAGTTTCCTTCTTTTCTCCCCCTGAGCAGATGGCTCAGGTTGATCAACCTCACCTTCTCTTTGTCACTTCTCCCCATTATTGTTATCATTGGATGGGGAAGGAAGAGGCTCAGTATCACCACCTATGTCTCCTTCTTGATCTTCATTTGTTGGAGATGGCATATGCTCAGTAGCAACATCAGTATCACCCTCAGGATCTGCATTAGAGGGTGATTTCCTTGGCTCAGTATCATTTGCACCTTCATCTTCATTGTCTCCACCGTGTTGAGATGGTGGAGTCGGTGGAGGTTGATGTTGTTGCTGGAGTAGTGCCACTGACTTTTTTAGTGACTCAATTTCACTACTCATAGTATCCATCCTGGCCAGAATTGTGTTCTGAGTGTTCTGCATGGCCAGGATATACTGCATGATTGTTTGCAGAGATACTTGTTCCTCTGGATCCTGTACTGCCTGATTACCCTGCACAAATGGTGCTAAAGAAATAAAAATAGAAAACTAGTTAGTAATGAAAGGTTTATCAAATAGACTTGTTTTGTTGTTTAACTCTATAATCATTTAAACAAAATTTTGAAGTCTGTATTTCATCTGGTTTATGATGAAATATAGTAAACTTGTGCAAAGCATGTGTAAGAAATTTTCAGTAAAAAGTGAGTGTGAATTGAGTAGCTCAGTGTAGGATAAGTCACATATTCTGAAAAGGTTTTGGGTTTAGGAATTTGAAGCTTGGGATGTGCTTCTTTATATTTTCAATGTTTATCACTCGGTATTAGAGTGATAACAGAAATGTGGTTAAAACCCCATGGAAAATATTTGGCTATTGTGGCTTAAGGGTTTGTGATCACTTCTTAAATCATGTGATCCAACTCAAAAATAAGTTGGACATGATTCAAGAAGCACAGTGGGTTTCAGTGTGACATCAACCACCATTGTCTCTTGAAATGTTGAGACAACTGTAAACTGACAGTGATCATTTAAGTTTTCAGTGTATGAATTTTGCATAGTAGCAGTGGGCTAACTATGTTGGCCATAAAAGAGTATATATTTGAAAGTTCGTGTGAGACTTTGGTCAGTATTGAGTTGGTACTGGCCAATACTTAGTCTCTATGGGGGAATGTTTTTATATATACATAAGTTTAAGGTTCTATAGAGATTCATACCTGAGACTTCGTCGGATTCCCTTCTACCATCTGCAGAGGTCGGTGCTGGATCATCTGTGTGTTGATTTGAACCTCCAGCACCTTCAGGACCTACTTGTCCTCTATCTTGAGCACCTTCTGGTGTTTGTTGCTCATATTGGATCTCCACATCAAGAGGAACATGAGGTTCCTCAATTGGTTGAGCAATAGGTACTGGTTCAGGACCTGGAAGGGCTGCAGTGGCAGCTAGTACATTCTGCTCTTCAAGAGAAGTAGTCAGTGATGGAACATGTGCATGGGGAACAATATCTGATGATAGAGCCCCCATGATTACTCGAGTTAAACTTCTTCTTCTTCTTCATCGGCCTGCAAATACCGATTGTGGAACTGACTCAGTATCAGACACTGTATCTGTAGCTGATGCAGTATGAGGAGCATCAGGATCTTGTGCAGGTTGTGGAATGATTGGCTGCTCTGGTTCTTGTTCTGGTTGAGCATCCACCATCTCAACATCTTGATTAGCATTCCCACCACCATTATCATCATCATTATCATCATCATCACCCTCTTCATTTGATTCAGTATCAGAATAATCTTCATCATTTATGTGAGCTTGTACAATGGCCCACATGGACGGACTCAATAAGGGTTCTCCTTCCCTTGGTCTATGAAAGAAGATCTTCTCATTTAAGGGGAGAAGATCAACTGTAGTACTGTTGAACTCATCATAATTTTGTGCACTCATAGAGTTCTGGAAGATGAGAGATAGAAATCTGCAGAAAGGTACATTGAACTCTCTGGTTTGAGCCCTAACCAGAGTGGCTAACTCATTTAATATCAGTCTTGCATAGTCAATATCTCGACCATGGTACATAGCATGTACTATCTGCATCCCAAAATCATTTATTTCGTCCAGCGCTCCAGTCTTGTGGGTCATACATCGAATGATTGTGGAAATGAGAACACCCCACATTGGACCAAATTCATTTCTCTTTATCATACCAGTGGTACCACTTCAACCAATGAAAGGCAACACTGATCTAGCTTCTGTTCTATCAACAAACGCTTCATACTGAGCGTGAGCGGGAAGGCGGAGTGTTTCCCGGATTATAGCAGTAGACACGAAAACTTGTCTTTGATCACGAATAACTCAGCCTGTGATCATATCAGGAGAGTCGAGTTTAGCAGAGTACCAGAATTCACACAACATTTCTGGATATATAGCCCGAGGAGAGAGGTGCAGGGCTCGAGCAATCGGACTAATTCAGGGCAGGCCCAGGCTTGAGGAATATTAATGTTTGCAGTGATATTATTCCTTACGAACCTGGGTAATTCATCATTTCTAAATCGTGACGCCGGAGCAGCATCAGGTGCGACATAGTGATAATTCGCCATTTTCTGTGATTACGATCGAAAATTTGCTTGCAAAATGAAAGTTAAATCGTTAAATGTAGAGAGAATTGAGACAGGAAAAAATGAAATAACTGTTAAAAGAGTTTAAATAAAGAGGAAACAATTATTTATATGGAAGAATGCAATAATCACTGTATTGGGAAGTAAAAACGGCTGAAATGACAGCCTTTTCTTGTTCCAATGGTAACTTTCTTATTATGAAAGGTTACCGTTGGGGAGTATGAGGGTTAGAATCAGTTTTAACACTCCAGGACTTCCAATATCGAGTAAAAAAAATTAAATTAAAAAAATATATAAAAATTATAAAAATATTTAATTTAAGAAGACAGTATCAGAAACATTATAGAACTAATACTGAGCAGACAGTATCAGAAAAATTTGAGAAGATTTAAAGGTTCAACATGCCCTATTGCCCTAGTAGATACATTCAGAGAGATGTTTAGTAAACACATCAACCAATTGGTCCTCTGTGGGAACGAAGTCTACCTCAACCTTACCCTTTTCCACATTATCTCGGATAAAGTGGTGTCTGATTTCAATGTGCTTTGTTCTTGAGTGATGGACTGGGTTCTCAGTGATAGCAATAGCACTCTTGTTATCACAATGAATGGGTGTCTTTGGGAAACCCTTCAAGGTCAAAGTCCGAGTCTTTGGGATACCAAAGACCCATGTTAGGAGTACCTGAAAGATATTTAAATATTCTCTTAACAGCTTTCATATGTGATTCTTTAGGATCAGCCTGATACCGAGCACACAAACATGTTGCAAACATGATATCAGGCCTGCTAGCTGTTAAGTAAAGTAAGGAACCAATCATACCTCGGTATGTGGATTGACATACTGGCTTACCAGTCTCATCCTTACTTATCTTATCCGGAGTACCCATATGAGTGTGCATAGAAGATAAATTTTCAAATTTGTATTTCTTCAGCATGTCATGCACATACTTACTTTGGTTTATAAAGGTGCCATCAGGCTTTTGATCAACTTGTAAACCAAGAAAATAAGTAAGTTCTCCCATCATACTCATCTGATACTGAGATGACATTATATTAGCAAACCAATCACACATGGAATTGTCAGTGGAGCCAAAGATAATATCATCAACATATATCTGAATGAGTAAGATGTCAGACCCTTTCCTTTTTAAAAATAAAGTTTTATCAATTTTACCTCGTGTAAATTTATTTTCAAGTAGGTACTCAGACATGGTATCATACCAGGCTCTTGGAGCTTGTTTGAGCCCATACAAATTTTTATCAAGCTTGAAAACATAATTAGGAAATCTAGGGTCAACAAAACATGGGGGTTGTTTAACATAAACTTCCTCTTGCAGTTTTCCATTGAGGAAGGCACTATTGACATCCATCTGATAAACCTTAAAGTTCTTGAAAGATGCATATGCAAGATACAACTGAATAGGTTCAATTCTTGCAACTGCTGCAAAAGTTCATCATAGTCAATGCCTTCTTCTTACCTGTAACCCTAAGCAACCAGTCTTGCCTTGTTTCTGATTACAACACCATCTTTTTCCATCTTGTTTCTGAACACCCATTTAGTACCAATGATTGTTTTGACAGAAGGGGGTGGTACTAAGTTCCATACCTTGTTTCTTTCAAATTCTGTAAGCTCTTCTTGCATAGCTTCTACCCAGTCTTCATCTAATAAAGCTTCATCAGCTTTCTTTGGTTCCATGGTAGACAGAAAACTTGAGAAGAAACAGAAATTTGCAGTGGCTTGGGGTTCAAAAGCTAACTTTCTTCTTGTTTGGACACCTTGTTCAATTGGACCAACGATATTTGAGTGTGGATGGTCTCTGTGTTCCCTTAGATTGTTTCCTAAGGGAGCATTTGAAGCAAGGTCAACAATATCTTATTGAACTAGGGTGTTGTCTGTCTGATACTAATCTGAATTCTGTTCAGTATTAGACAGTTCAGGTTGTTGTTCTTCTTCATTTTGTAGATCTGAGGTGGTCTCTTGGGAAGTGTTGGATGTTTCACCTTCTTCATACGTGGAGTTGTTCAGATCAATATTTGGGAACTCAGTGTTGGGGTTCTCAGAAATGGGAACCTCAGCATTTGTTGCTGTTTGATTATTTTGAGTTCTAGCTTGATCAGTATCACTCATACCATGTACAACATAGAATGGGTGAAACTTGGGCTGGTCAGCATTGGAGTTTTCTGGATTACATAAGGTTTCTATACCACTTATGTCCTCCTTTGCTGAAGCAGAATGCACATCCGGATTTTTTTATCAAAAGTAACATGGATGGATTCTTCAATCACCTTTGTTGATATAATAAACACTCCGAAGGCCTTGGAGTGTGGTGAGTAGCCCATGAACACACCTTCATTTTCTTTAGGAGCAAACTTATTGAGATTTTTTTAGTACTGAGTACAAAACATTTACTCCCAAAGATGTGGAAATATTATACCTAAGGAACCCTGCCATGATATAACTCATAAGGAGTCTTGTGGTGTCTCTGGACTATGGTAGCTCTGTTCTGTGTAAAGTTTGCACAGTTTACGGCTTCAGCCTAGAAGCTCAGTGCCAGTCCAGCATGACATAACAAAGTTCTTGCAGCTTCAATCAGTGTTCTATATTTCCTTTCTACAACACCATTTTGTTGTGGTGTGTAGGCTGCAGAGAAGTTTTGTACGATTCCCTTGTCTTTACAGAAATCTGCAAATACTGAGTTCTTAAACTCAGTACCATGGTCACTTTTTAGTTGTTTGACCTTGTTGCCTTTCTGAAGTTCTTCTCTTTTGATGAAGGCAATGATTTCTGTGGTAGCATCTGATTTGGTCTTAAGGAAGATGACCCTAGTGTATCTTGAGTATTCATCAACCAGGACCAATGTATAGATCTTTTTGCCCAGATATGGTGTACTGATGGGGCCAAAAAGATCCATATATATCATAGTAAGAGGTTCATTAATAGAATGGTTGACTTTTGATTTAAATGAACTCTTCTTCTGCTTGTCCATTTCACATGTTGTACACAACTTATCTTTAGAATAAGTAATAGTGGGCAACCCTCTCACCAACTTCTTCACACTGAGCTCGTTGATGTTTCTGAAGTTGATGTAAGAGAGTTTCTTGTGCCACATCCAGTTCAGTTCTGGATTGACTTTAGAAAACATGCAAACTCTTATAGTAGGGTCTAGTTCAGACAAGTTGACCACATAGACATCTTTCTCTCTACGAGCAATGAGTACAGGTTGCTCCTTATCATTGTAGATGATTCCTGCAGTCTTTCTGAAACGAGCTTCATTGTCATCATCAGACATCTGGCTGATACTGAGCAGATTGTGTTTTAGACCCTCTACATAGGCAACTCTTTTGAAGGTTATGTTGTCTGCCTTGATTACTCCATATCCTCTTTTTTTTCCTACTGAATCATCCCCAAACTTGACAGAAGGACCCTTCTCTGGTGTATAATTTAGAAGGTACTCCATACTACCAGTCATGTGCCTTGAGCAGCCACTATCCAGGTACCATTTTCTATCACCCTGCACAAGACACAAAATAAGGATTAGTTCTTTTTAGTAACCCTTTTTTGAATGGGACATTTGGTTGGAGAAACAAGTTTAGACTTGATCTCTTTAGATGGAGAGGTCAATATCACTTCAGGAGAAACCTTGAAGGTTTTCCTTGGTGATACTGACTTATTTTCTCTCTTTTTCTTTGGTACTGAGTACCTAGGATTTGAGAGATCAGTCCAGCATTCATCTCCCTTATGACCAATATGATGAAATCTGTAACATTTTCTAGGCCTATTTCTGAACTTATTTTCATAAGGGATCTTAGAAAATTGTTTTTCTTTTGGTTGATCAATATGAGTTAATTTTGCAAACTTTTGACTTAAAAATTTAATCTGATCACCAATGGATTTTAAAATGCTATTTTTGTCATTTTTAATAAGTGGTCTAGGATTATTTTCAACAGGTTTTGAAGGAGATGAGTCTGGTTTCTTCTTTTTATTTGGCAAAGAAGTCTTATTTTGCTTAGACTTCTTGTTTTTGCCATTTGAAGATCTTGTTGCAGTTCATTTTTGTTTATCATGTTTTAAAATGATAACTTTAACAGGCTCTTTTGGTTCTTCGGTACATGAATCATTTGTTCCTGCAACCTCAGTATCTGTTAAAATACTAGAAGTAGAAGTTGTTTCATTTTCATTATATTTTTCAAATGTAGTGGTATTAAATAATAATTTAAATGGTGGAATAACAGAAGTATCATACTGTACTACATCAGGTTCAGTATCAGAAATATTTTTTTCAGGAAATTCAATACTGAGCTCTTGTAATTCAGTATAGCACTTTGAACTGATAGAGAGACCAATGGGTTTTTCAAAAAATGATTTTGTCCTCATCATCTGACTCAGTTTGACATCCAACTTCACAAAATGTTTTAGACTTGACAAACAGAATTGGATTTATATCTGAAAATTCTTCAAATAAATCAGCAAAATTGTTTCTACTTTTTAACTGAGGATCAACACCAAGTGCAGCCCTCACATTTTCTGGAAATTTTTGATTTAGACATTTATTTAATTTAATAGAAGCATTCCCCCAAGATTTACACTGTTTTTCAAAATTTTCTTTTTCCAGCTTGTGTAAATAAGCTTTATCAGCTAATCTTTGGTTCATGTCTTGTAAGTTCAAAAAGTTTAATTCTAAATCTTTAAATTTTGCTAATTTATCTAAATTTTCATTATTTACCATTTCAAGTTCAAGAATAGTTAATTTTAAAGTTTTTTCTTTCTGTACTAAAGTTTTAAGATCAACTATCATGTACTTAAACATCTTTTCTTTTTCATTCACTGAATAAGTTTGAAAGGAACTCACCTTGTACAATTGAGTGGAATCCCAATCAGTATGAACACTCATCCTCTCAACTTCTTTGATATCCTTCTTAAAGGAGCTCTTCAAATCCTCTTCAGTGAAAGCCATAAAGGCTTTGTTTTCAACTTCCTCCTAATCATCACTGAGCTCTTCATCCATCCAAGCTTCAGAGTATAGTGCCTGATGAGGTGCTCCGTTCCCAGCTGCACCCTTGCCCTTGCTCCAGTTCTTCAACTTGACATACTTGTCCCTATACCGTTTAGCTCGATATGCAATTTTATCATTCTGATCAGTTCCAGATGACTTTGTATGACAATTGGCAGCAATATGTCCGGGCTTTCCACACCTGTAGCATAGACCTGATCTTGAGTCAGTATTAGAAGAGCTAACACCCAGTCTCTTCTTCTTCAACTGATCCAACTTCATAGACATGAGAGCTATTTGAGTTTCAAGCTCTTCTGTCTCAACATTATCAAGATCAACTTCTGGCTCTTCAGGCTTTGTGATAGTATAGGCATGTTGCACAACTAAAGCCATGCCAGTAGAAGTCTTTTCAGTCTTCTTCCAGTTGATCAGTCTAGCATCATTGTTGTAACACCTCAATTTTTATACAAAACATTTGGCCAAATTAATCATTAAATAAAGAGGAGAACTATCCCAAAATACGGATTTACAAAAACCTTTGGTATGAAAATCAGAGTATAAGTTTGGTGTTATAAAATATATCAAAACCAAAGCTAAGTCTAAATCCGTTCTAGTGTTCTTCTACTCTAGGCCCCACATCTCTATCCATGCGCACCTATACCTTCGATCCCGAACCTAAGTACATATAAAAAACAACAAGGATACGTCTCGTGAGTTACATGGGTTTAGACCCGATAGTATCAAATATCACATTAAAGATATAGTCATATTTATATTTTCCATCAACATAGCCTAGCCACTCTATCGTGGCTCTAACGATCCCTAGCATCCATATCTAGTACATAAACATATATGCACTAGACCACAAACATGTCTAATACATAAATATATATGTATTAGAATCCTAGCAGATCTAGTACCAAACATATGCGTACTAGGAGCACCCACGTGCCTAGTGTATAAACATATATACACTCGTCTCAGTGACCGGGAATCCCCCGCGTCACCACCATCTATCTCTTATCATAACCTAATAGTTATGACAATCAAAGACATCGGCTATGACATCAATCATCAAACAAGTTAGTTAAATATCGACATTAATATATAACCAATTCAACATATAATAAGTCTAACTAATAATCAAATAGACCGATTCACAAGTAAGGAAATGTATATCAAGGGCTATGTACTCATTAAAATTCCACACGTACTCACCTTAGCAATGTAATGCTCCAACCGTGCTTTTGACACACAATCCCTTGCTTCACAATTCAATCAACCTTCCAAGACTTCACCAAAAGCCTAATACAATAACCACAATATGTTCAACATCACATACTACTAATAATGTGTCCATTATCTCTAGATAACACTTACTATCACATTTCCCCCAATTATGGTGATTTACAAAACCCTAGGTTTAAGCAACCCTTAAGATTCTTATAAATCTTATTCATACACTTGATTCCTTTGTTAAAATACCATCTATTAAGTGTATACATCATTCATTTCACCATAACCCATAACCCCAAGAACTAGGGTTTCAAACCCAAGCCTCAAGATCCATAGATCTTGAGCTACAAAGATCAAAGAGTGAAGATATACCTTTAATCTTCAACTAGGAGTGAAATCTACCTAAGATTTGTGAAGAAATCGACCTCCAACTGTTCTTGAGCTCGGAAATCGCCAAAGGAAGAACTAGGGTTTTGAAAATGCATTAAATGAGCAAAATCCCGTATTTAATGCTGTCGAGAGGAGTTCGCGTCGCGAACCCCAAGTTCGCGTCGTGAACTATGCGTTCGTGAACTCCTCGCGATCGCGATCCATACGTGAACTCCGATCGGCGAAAACTCCAGAATCTCTGTTTGTTGTTTCCGATCAGGAACTCTAGTTCGCGGCGCGACTATGCTAGGTAGCAGGGCTGCACTTTTCGGTCTTCGTCTCGACCCGGTTTCGCCATAACTTTCTCATACGGTGTCCAAATGACACGAAACCAATTTCTACGTTCTTTAAATGATTTATCCGTATTTATCATATTTTTTATACAATTTATTTATTTACAAATTTCGGGTCGTTACAACTATCTACCCCTAAAGAAGATTCCATTCTCGGAATCTCTTCATAGTTCACGAAATCCGGGTATCTTTTCCGAATCTCGTCTTTGACTTCCCAAGTCAAATTTGGTCCAAGAGAATGCTTCCACTTGACCAATACCAAATCGATCTCTTTATTCCGAAGCTTCTTTGTTTTCGTTTCTAATATAGCCTCGGGCTCCTCAATCAACCGGTTCGGGGCATCGACCCGCAACTCTTGCAATGGAATAATATTTTCAACTTCCCCGATAAACTTCTTCAAATAACTCACGTGAAAGGTTTCATGCACACCTTGAAGCTCGGGTGGAAGTTCCAACTTAAATGCTTGAAGCCCGATTCATTTCAAAATTTTAAACGGTCCAACATACCTTGTACTTAACTTTCCTTTCTTACCAAACCGCATAACACCTTTCCAAGGTGACACTTTCAACATTACCATATCACCGACATCCAGGTCGTATGGCCTTTTCTTTAAACCCGAATAACTTCTTTGTCTATCTTGGGCGGCTTTCATGTTGGGTTGAATAATACCAATCTTTTCATTCGTCACTTTCACGATCTTGGGACCCGTGAGTTTAGTTTCTCCCGTTTCTAGCCAACAAGATGGAGTTCTACACTTTCTCCCATACAACGCCTCATACGTTGGCATCTTAATAGTCGAGTGATAACTATTATTATACGAGAACTCGACTAACAGTAAATGTTCATCACATTTACCCCCGAAATCCAACACACACGATCTCAACATATCTTCAACCGTTTGAATTGTTCTTTCACTTTGACCGTCGGTTTGCCGGTGATAAGCCGTGCTCAACCGTAACTTTGTACCCAACTCTTCTTGCAACGATCTCCAAAATCTCGAGGTAAACCTCGCGTCTCTATCGGATACAATCGATAACGGAACCCCGTGGAGTCGAACCACTTCATCAACATACAACTTAGCCAACTTCTCAAGTGGCAATGTTTCCCGATGGCTAAAAATAACACACTCTTGGTCAACCGGTTAACTATGACCCAAATGGCATCGTGACCCTTACTCGTCTTTGGCAAACCAACTATGAAATACATAGTTATGTCTTCCCACTTTCCGGCTAGTACTAACAATGATTGAGCTACCCCATACGGTACTTGATGCTCGACTTTTAATTGTGCACACGTGGCACACTTAGAGATATACTTGGCTACTCTCTCCTTCATTCCGTGCCACCAATAGACTCGTTTCAAATCTTGGTACGTCTTTGTACTTCCCGGGTGGATTGAATACTTCGACTTGTGCACATCATTCAACAACTCTTTTCGGGTACCCCCGAACTTGGGATCCCAAATTCGACCGCCTACGGTTTTCAACCCTTGTGCATTTTCGAGAAAATGTTGGTTCTTACCCAACCGTTCTTGTCTTAACTCGTCTTTTCCCATGACTTCTCGTTGGGCATTCTTGATTCTTTCGATAATACTCGAGACGACTTCGATACGCGTTAAAATTCCTCGGTTCGGTTTCTCATAGACTTTTCGGCTCAAGGCATCGGCTACCACATTCGCCTTTCTCGCATGATACACAATCTCACATTCATAGTCAGCGATCAACTAGATCCATCTTCTTTGTCGCATATTAAGATCTTTTTGAGTAAACACGTATTGTAGACTTTTATGATCTGTGCACAATGTACACCGAGTACCATACAAAAAATGTCTCCACAACTTCAAGGCAAATATAATTTCCGCCAACTCCAAGTCATGTGTCGTGTACCTCAATTTCGCATTTTTCAATTGTCGCGAAGCATACGCGATCACCTTTCCCCTTTGCATCAACACACAACCGAGCCCTTGATTCGAAGCATCGCTATAAACTACAAAATCTTCCATACCATACGGTAACATAAGAATCGCGCGTTACATAACTTTTCCTTCAACAAATTAAACGCCTCTTCTTGCTTCTTTTCCCAAACAAACTTCTCACTTTTTCTTGTTAACTTCGTGAGTGGAACCGCAATTCTCGAGAAGACTTGTAGAAATCTCCGGTAGTAACCGGCTAACCCAAGAAAACTTCTTACTTCGGTGGGAGTTCTCGGAGGCTCCCAATTTGACACCGCTTCAATCTTTGAAGGATCAACTTTAATACCATCACACGTCACCACGTGACCAAAGAATTGTACTTCCCGCAACCAAAACTCGCACCTGGAGAATTTTGCATACAACTTTTCTCGCTTTAACACATTCAACACTAGTCTCAAATGACCCTCGTGTTCTTCCTCGGTTTTTGAATAAATCAAAATGTCGTCAATGAACATGATCAAAAACTTATGAAGAAACGGTTTACAAACCCGATTCATCAAATCCATAAAAATAGCTGGCGCGTTTGTAAGACCAAACGACATCACTAGAAACTCATAATGACCATACCGAGTACGAAAGGCCGTCTTATCGGTGTCGCCTTCTTTCACTCGAACTTGGTGATAACCCGACCTCAAATCGATCTTCGAGAAGTAACTAGCATCTTGCAATTGGTCGAACAAGTCATCAATTCTCAGCAATGGGTAACGGTTCTTAATAGTTACCTTATTCAGCTCATGGTAGTCGATACACATTCTCATCGAACCGTCTTTCTTTTTGACAAATAATACCGGTGCACCCCACGGTGACGAACTCGGACGAATAAAACCCTTGTCTTATAAGTCTTGCAATTGAGTCAGCAATTCTCGCATCTCGGTGGGAGCTAAACGATACGGAGCACGAGCAATCGGCGTCGCCCCCGGCACTAAATCAGTCTTGAACTCGACTTGTCTCTCTGGCGGCAAACCGGGCAAGTCGTCGGGAAACACTTCGGGAAATTCCCGAATAATTTTGACGTCATCCATCGTCTTCTTTTCTTTTCGGCCATCTAACACATATGCAATGAACGATGCACAACCCTTCGATATACTTCTCCTCGCCTTAATGGTGGTGATCACATTAGGCATGTGATGTCGTTTTTCCCCATACACATACACTTTCTCGTTGTCGGGTGTCTTGATCGACACTATCTTTTTACCGCACAATATCTTGGCTTGGTGCATACCCAGCTAATCCATACCGATTACCACATCGAAAGCTTTAATCCCCATGGGCAACAAATCAACCTTAAATGTTCTACCGTCTATTTCTATTACACAATTTCTATAAACACTTTCAACCATTGAGGTTTTCCCGTCGGCTACCTCTATTTCATAAATTGCATCTAACATCTCGGACGGCACATTCAACTTACAACCAAACTCATAAGACACAAACGAATAATTGGAACCCGAATCAAATAATATGTGAGTTGGCAACGAGTTAATGAATAAAGTACCTGAAACCACATCATGTGCCTCCTTCGCCTCTTCCCGAGTGAGTTGGAAGGATCGTCCCTTCACCTTCGCCGACTCCACTTTCTTTTGAGCCGTCGACACTAGTGATTCGGTTTTCTTCTTCGGGCACACATTGCTATAATGCCCTTTTTCATGGCACGAGTAGCATTCCACCTCGGCCGCCGATTTGGATCTACACTCCCGGGCCAAATGCCCCGTCTTGCCACAACTATGGCAAGTCTTCAATTTTCCTCGGCATTCGCCGGTATGATTTCTCCCACACCTCTTGCATGAGGCCACACTTCCTTGCCTAGAGAAGTTCGGAGTGAACTTCCCTTAAACGAGCTAGAGCCGATCTCGGCTTTCCTCTTCTCGCCCACATGGGCCCTCTCGGAAACTCTTGCCTCATTAACCTCCTCCACACCCCGGGCGGAACTAATGGCCTCGTCAAGTGTGACCGCTCTCTTGACTTCCAATTGGTAATCCCAAGGTAGTCCACAAGCATACCGAACTACACTCAACCTCTCCTCTGAGTAAGTCCTAGCAACAAACGGGAGTAATCACGTGAACTCCCTCGAGTATTCCTCAACCGACATATTACCCTTCTTTAGGGTCACAAACTTTTCGTGCATTTTTTCCAATCCCTTTCGGGACAAAACTTCTTCCTCAACCTCGTGGTAAACTCATCCCACGACATTTTCTCCACCACCTCCCTTCCGAGGGTCTCATACACAATATCCCACCAAACCATAGCATCTTCTTTCAAAAGTTGTGATGCATACGTCACCATATCGGCCTTCTTACACTTGCTACTTCTGATGACCCGCTCGGTCTCTCGGATCCACCTCATAGTCACTTTCGGGTCCGAACTACCCGTGTACACATTCGGCTTACAAACCATGAAGGATTTAAACGAACAACCTTCTTTCTCATCGTGCCTTGCCCTAGCATCACTTTGGCCACCCGTGGAGGATTTCCCCTCCCCGGTGCCACTACCCCCGGTCCTCCCATCCGATTTAGCCTCGGATTTGCGGTCTCCCCGACCTGTCACGGTACCCAATAATATGGTGCACTTCCTCGTCCACCGTCCCTTTGATTTGATCAATAAAAGTTTGGAGATCTGCCATGGTTACCGGAGTCTTATTAGCTCCAACCTCCGATTCATCCACTCGATGCATTGACGATTGGGTTTCTTGTTCAACCACAACCTCGACATGAGGTATCTCTTCCTCCCGGTTTTCCGGGGCTTTCTCAGTTCGACGGGTATTCACCATATCTTTCGTTCGAGACTATATGAAAGACATTAAACAATTAGTACCTCATGTACAATCCATTAGTTGCGTAAGACTCAATATCCATAATCATATCAACTTTCATAGGTCCCCTAGGTTCAACCCTAAACTTAACATAAAGTATGAAGGTCAACCTGTAATCTCAAGGAATCTTACATTCCTAATGCTACAGTCTAAGACTAGGATGGTCATCCAACCTAATTAAGAGGAGAACTATCCCAAAATACGGAAATATATCAAAACCAAAGATAAGTCTAAATCCGTTCTAGTGTTCTTCTACTCTAGGCCCCGCATCTCTATCCATGCGCACCTATAACTTCGATCCAGAACCTGAGTACATAGCAAAAACAAAAATGAGTATGTGAGACAAAACGTCTCGTGAGTTACATGGGTTTAGACCCGATAATATCAAATATCACATTAAAGATATAGTCATATTTATATTTTCCATCAACATAGCCTAGCCACTCTATCGTGGCTCTAACGATTCCTAGCATCCATATCTAGTACATAAACATATATGCACTAGACCACATACATGTCTAATACATAAACATATATGTATTAGAATCCTAGCATATCTAGTACCAAACATATGCGTACTAGGAGCACCCACGTGCCTAGTGTATAAACATATATACACTCGTCTCAGTGATCGGGAATCCCCCGCGTCACCACCATCTATCTCTTATCATAACCTAACAATTATGCCAATCAAAGCTATCGGCTATCACATCAATCATCAAACAAGTTAGTTAAATATCAACATTAATATATAACCAACTCAACATATAATAAGTCTAACTAATAATCAAATAGACCGATTCACAAGTAAGGAAATGTATATCAAGGGCTATGTACTCAGTAAAATTCCACACGTACTCACCTTAGCAATGTAATGCTCTAACCGTGCTTTTGACACACAATCCCTTGCTTCACAATTCAATCAACCTTCCAAGACTTCACCAAAAGCCTAATACAATAACCACAATATGTTCAACATCACATACTACTAATAATGTTTCCATTATCTCTAGATAACACTTACTATCACATTTCCCCCAATTATGGCGATTTACCAAACCCTAGGTTTAATCAACCCTTAAGATTCTTAAAAGTCTTATTCATACACTTGATTCCTTTTTTAAAATACAATCTATTAAGTGTATACATCATTCATTTCACCATAACCCATAACCCCAAGAACTAGGGTTTCAAACCCAAGCCTCAAGATCGAAAGATCTTGAGCTACAAAGGTCAAAGAGTGAAGATATACTTTTAATCTTCAACTAGGAGTGAAATCTATCAAAGATTTGTGAAGATATCGACCTCCAACTGTTCTTGAGCTCATAAATCACCAAAGGAAGAGCTAGGGTTTTGAAAATGCATTAAATGAGCAAAATCCCGTATTTAATGCTGTCGGGAGGAGTTCGCGTCGCGAACCCCAAGTTCGCGTCGTGAACTATGTATTGGTGAACTCCTCGCGATCGCGATCCACACGTGAACTATGATCGACCAAAACTCCAAAATCTCTGTTTGCTGTTCCCGATCGGGAACTCTAGTTCGCGGCGCGAACTATGCCTGGCAGCAGGGCTGCACTTTTCGGTCTTCATCTCGACCCGGTTTCGCCCATAACTTTTTCATACGGTGTCCAAATGACAAGAAACCAATTTCTACGTTCTTTAAATGATTAATCTGTATTTATCATATTTTTTATACAATTTGTTTATTTACAAATTTCGGGTCGTTACAATTGTTCTCTTCATGATTCAACATTAAACCATACAACGTTTGAAGAGTGTATGTTTCAATATTGTTAGCAGCATTGACAGAATTTGTCATGTCAAGGAATTGTTGAGGAAGACTGTCTAGAAATTTTTGTCAGAGTTCTCCTTCTTCCTTCACAATCCCAACACTGATAACGTATTGAACCTGTTGTAAAGAGAGGTGATGTCTTCATTAGGATTTGAAAAGAAGTTTTCATATTTTCTTCTCATGTTGCTTTTTTTGCAACTTCACCATTGTTGTGCCTTCATAGGTGCTGGATAAGCTATCCCATATAGCTTTTGCAGTTGGAAGCTTCATGATTGCATTCAATATTTCTTTGGTAACTGCATTATCAATCACCCCTTTGGCTCTATAGTCAAGACTGTACAACTGATGCTCAGTATCAGTCCATGTATGCTTCAGCTTTGGTATGGTTCTTGTGCCAGCAGGAGCATCATCAGTGCCTGCAACAGGTTACACAGTTTGTGGAATGATGGGACCATCAGTCAACACTGTGAGCATTTCATGGTGAATGGATTCAAGATACCATTGTGCCTTCAACTTCCACTGATGAAACTCTTTGCCATCAAAGATTAGCAATCCCTTTCCAGACATAACTGGTGCAATAATGGAAGATATTTTGTATTTTGTAGGTTGGGAAGGGTATGTATATGGAATGGCTGCCAGGGTAATAGATCGACTAAATAATAGTATATTTAGCCTGCTCTGATACCAGTTGTTAGGTCAAAACAACCCTGGATAGTTTCTTTAGTTGATAGATTAATTAGACTTAAGACAATTAAAGTGAATAACACAATATTAGAGTCAAATGTATAATTCCATTAAGTGTGGCTTGTTGCAGAAAAACAAGGCCACTGATCAATTACAAAGTATAGAAGTGAAAACGAAAATTGGTATGTACTCCTTTGCCAAGTGACCTCTATTTATAATGTCATAGAGATCTTACAAGATGGGCAAAGGAGTAGTGGAAGGACTGAATTAAGGAAAGAGACTGAGATCAAGGGATTTGATCTGGTCAGTTACATTTGAGAATGTAACTCAGTTAGTCTAGGTTGTCTTGTTATCCTAAGATCCTAATGGGGTAAGACTTTTTGCCTTAACAAACTAGATGAAATATAGACCTCAACAACTTTGTTTACATGATTTTAGAATTAAACAACACCACAATTCTATCTGATAAGCCAGTCAATACTAACCAGCTAAATTTTTTTTTTCTTTGGCACCATCTGTGCAGGGTCCTCAGGCTACAGGGGCATAAGTTGAATAAGTTAATCTGCAAACAATCATGTAGCAAATCCTGGCCATGCAAAATACTCTGAATACAATACTGGCTAGGATGGAGTCTATGACCACTGAAATTGACACATTAAAAGCGTCAGTTGCATTGCTTCAACAACAACAACAACCTCCACTGAATCCATCATCTCAACACAGTGGAGATAATGAAGACCAAGGTGGGGATGTTACCGAGCCCATGCCATCACCCACAAATGAAGATCAAAGGGGTGATACTGATGCTGCTACTGAATCCTTGCCATCTCCAACTCATGATGATACTCAAGGAGATGCAGGTGGTGATACTTAACCTCTTCCCTCCCCATCCAATGATAACAATAAGGGGGAGAAGAGACAAAGAGAAGATAAGGTTGATCAACCTGAGCAATCTGCTTATGGGGAGAAAAGAAGAAAATTGAATGAAGATCAACCTCCACAACAACAAACACAACATATTACTCATACTGAACCATTCAGGTTTCAGTATGAAAGAATAAGAACAAGAGGAAGGTCTATCCTAGAACAACTTGAACAAGATCAGTCTGAGCCATCTACTCAGGTGGAGACAATTCAAGACCAACCTCTGCAGGTTCAGTCTGAGCAATCTGCTCATGATGAGAACAACCTGCAAATTGTTGTTTACTAGGCCTTTTGTGTGGCCAATTCCTGATGATGATAAAGAACCAAATCCAGTGCCCATTCAAAATTTTCTAAAATCTGCACTGGATATGGCAGAAAAAGGAAGCTCTTCATCATCATCCTCTGATGATGAAGAGCCCCAGAAGAACCACAAGATCCTCAAGATTATCTGGTTACTAGAAGAAGAAGACCTCCAACAAGAAGAATGAAAAATGTTGTGCTCACCTCATCTTAGTCTAGTGAGGAACCAACTCCTCTTATTACTAGACCAAGAAGGCGTGTTCATACTGTGCACAGTGATGATGAGTAGGTTCCCAGAAAAATTGAACAACAAATTGTAGAAGAGGCAGAAAAATTTCTCTTTTTCATGAATTGGGCATTAAAGAAGAAGCAGAATCTGACCCTAATATTGATATTCCCTCAACTTCTCACCAAATAAAAAGGAAATGTCCTGAACTTATTCAGTACTACTGGAACATGGTTGCGCAAAGGACATGGTTTAAAGAGAGAAGAATGCCCATCTTGAGGAACAAAGCTCTCCCAAATGTGAGAAATATTCATCGGCTAAACCTTGATGTTAACAAGGTAAAAGTGCAACCAAAAGAAGGATCCATTAGGATCACATGCACTGGGATTATCAGTCATCCAAAGATGATCTTCCTCCATGATATTCAGAATTTAGGTCTTCAAGACTGGGTCAAAATTGTTAGACTGATTAAAGAACTGCCATCCAAATCATCAGAAGATCAAGTAGTATTGGATGAAATCTGTGTAGTGTCTGCAGTCTGCTTTGAAAAAGGGATTTTGTTTGAAGGGGAGTATAGGGCACTATGTGTCATGACTGAAGCTTATAGAAATAACAGACCAGAGTGCCTTCATACCTACAGGTTCTTCTAGAAATATCTTGTTCCCCCTAACCTTGTCTTTCAGGAACAAAAGAGTGTCATATATCCGACCTCTGGAAATATGTATACTGACTCAGAAGATAGGGAGTGCTTTATCACTGAAGCAGATCTGCCGAAGGCGCATATCAGTCATCTGGTTGGACTGAAATGGATTATAACCAAGAAGGAGGAGGCTTGGTTTAGAAAGAAGATTGTTGCTGTTCTACACAACAGAAAGGATGAAGAGAGGAAGAAAGAAGAGTTCATCCACATAAAGAAAGAAGTCTTCTATGAGCATGAATCCATTAACAGAGAATGAAGAAGATGATTCAGTTGATTAGATGAAGAAGAATATTCAGAGGTCTTCTTAATTTTGTTTGTTTTATTTATGTACTTATCTTTGTAATATTATCTTTGTACTTATCTTTGTAATATTGTCTTGTTATTCAGAGCATGAATCTTAAGATAACAAGACAACCTAGACTAGCTTAGATTAATCAGTAGTATAACAATAGCTAAGTCTTGGTGCAATACCGAGTGGGAAGTATTGGACACTCAATATTGGAACTCAGTATTAAAATTCAATATTGGGTAGAACGACTGAGTTAGACATTTCCATGTTTAACAGACCAGATCAAACCCCTTTGATCTCGGACACTTTCCTTTCTCAATCATTCCACTACTCCATGCCACTTTTGTAAGATCTCTATAACACCATAAATAGAGATCACTTGGCATAGGAGTACTCACCAATTTACTTTACACATCTATATCATTTGTAATTGATCAGTGGTATTGCTAATCCGCAGCATACCACACTTAGTGGAATTATACATTGACTATATTCTTATGTTCATCACTTTAATATTTCTGAAGTATAATATTTCTATCAATTAAGAAACAGACCAGGGTTGTTGTGACCTAACAAACCAAGCTGCAGAATTCCTATGTTTGAAGCACCAAATGTCTACTCTCCTAAATCTACAATGTCCAAATCCCAAGAGTTTCATTTTGGTAGAGAAGTATTTCAGACAGCTAATGGGAACCTGATCATCACAAACTCTGATCACATAAATCAAGCTCTTTCATTAGAAAGATCTAGGATCCGGGATAAAGAGATGACTCAGGCTGCCCCTCAAACTGAAAAGATGAAACACTCTCAACATCAAAGTGGAGTAAAAATTAGAAACTCCTACGACATTTCAGATGTTGCTCACCGAACTGAAGCAAATCTCATTGCTCATATCAGCAGTCTGACCTTATCAGTAGCTGATACAAAAGCTGAACTTTCAAAGATCACATCCGAGATCCGGGCCGAAATGAATGAAGGGTTCGCCCAAATAAGCAATCAGGTGCAAACTTTTCTCAAGCATCTGGAAAACATTGCTATCTCCATTCCACCAGCTCCTAAGAATGATCTTGCACCCCATATTGCCGAACTCGTGGAAGTGATTGTTCAGCCTTCCCCAGTTCGTCAGGGGGAGAATGAGATGCAAGAAGATCCGATCTCTGATAACGATCTTTAATCAAATGGATGACTTCAAACAAATCCAACATCTCTCAATAGAGAACTATATAAAGCAAAATGTCATTTTAGAAGTGACTGAGGAGATGGAGATTGATACAATCAAGTTGATCAAAATATTCAAGGCCTATCAGTGGAAGAATACCTAAAACAAATATTATTTTAGAGGTAACCGAGGAAATGGAGATCGATGACAGTCATACAAATCAAGTCATTCAACTCGAGATTGCTGAAAAGTCATCAGGTACTGAGAAGAAAATATCACAGAAGGTAGTTGTCTTCAATGAAAACAAGTATTCATTTCTTAGTGGATACCTAAAAATCCATAAATGAGCTGAAGGTTAGTGCATGGCAAACAACATGAAGACATCTGATTTATGAACAGTTGTAAGCCCCTGCGTCTCTCCCAAATCATCAATAAGGCAAAATGAAGCTTGTCTCATCATCAAAACTTGCTTAAAGCCAACCAATGTTGCCGTTATTTTCATCATATGTTGCTTTTTTTTCTTCTCTTACTAAGACTGGAGACTTTTGTTTTCTCGGTATGTTTTTGTTCAAGTTCTTTTCTTTCCATTGATCATCGTCATGCAATAATTTTTCCTCTAAATGTTATGCTTAAAATCTATGTCTTGCTTTATGTTTGCAAACATGCCTCAAACGCATTTCATATATATGGGTCTGATCATTTGAAATACTGAAATGTCACCTGATTTATCATCCATATCTTACTGTCTCATTATGATTAGGAACATGGCATTTTATCAGTTTAAGGAATCAAATAAATTCAACTAAATATATGTAGTCTTACGGAACCAGTATCTGTAATGCTTCCAAAAAGAATAAAATAATAACAATAATAATTTTTTACTACTTTTCAGATAGTTTATGATTTCAGACGCTCTCTGATGTTAATGACCATCTGATGACGGGTCGGATGCTGGACTTCATCAGATACTCATGAGGTGGAGCATTCTCATTGGACCTATATTCAAAACTGACACTCAAGTGGTATTGGTCACTCCTGCCTCGCTGACATTAAATGTTGACCGCTCGATGTCATTTCCCGCCACACTACCCTGCCATTTGATTGACTTCTACCATCATTCCTAGCCTACCTATAAATAACTTCCCATCTCCACCACACGATCATTTTTAACGTTTCAAATTCTAACCATCGATCAAACCGTCTTCCACATTTTCCCTAAATCACTCCACATCTTCCACATTTCATACTTTCCCCTTCGCAAATTTTTCCTCTCACAGTCAAAACTCTCTCATCTTCTCCATAAAATCATTCAAACACATTCATCAATGGCTTCCTCAAAATGGATTCCTCTCAAGATCACATTACCTGATTCCATTAAATTGATTCCAAATGTGTCTTATCCTTACAGAAAAATCTACTACACAAAGTACAACTCAAGAAGAAATATCAATCCTCGTGTCAGAAACTTAAGGCCTGAGTTTAAAGAGCTTATTAAATTCTTTGATCAACACCCGATAAGAGATACCTTACATTTTGATATCTCATTATCAAAACCAATGTTGTTAGAGTTCTGGTATACATGCACAACATCGAACGAATCAGGGGAAGATGTAATCTCAGGAACAATTCTACAGGGTAAGCAGCACACCGTATCCTTCAATCTTTTACCTTCAGAGTAGCAACTAAAATGAACTACATAAAGGCTCCACAAGTCTTTGAATCAACTCCATCTTTGGAAGAAGCAAAGAGATCATCCTAACTTACATTCAATACAAGGGATCCTATTCCATAGGAATCTCTAGAACGATGAATGGTCCATTATGGTCAGCTTACTTCATGACTATCTCCCAGTGCTTAACAAGCAAAACTGGTGGATTTGACTATGTGTTGGGTCATGAGTTAATAATTGGAGCTGCTTTATTCTATGACACAAGATTTGATTTTGGATCCCTCATCTTTTCTCAACCTGTAAAGAAGGTTGTTGGCGCCAATAAAGAGAAGTTGATTCCTTTTCCTTGATTTTTATGTATGATCTTCCTACACTCACTGGGGGAAAAGGATTTCTTTGATAATGTTGGACCCTCTTACAAAGCTGGAATGGTTGGTCGCTCAAATTTCACAAGCTTGGATATGGAGCCTGCACCTGAATTACCTGAAGGTATGTTAGCTTTTACTCACTCCTCTCTCTTAAATCCCTCTCAAGAAGAAGAAACGGGTTCTGAAAACAGTGCTTCTCAAGCACACTCTTCAGATGCCCAAGAGGACAACCATTCATCTTTTGACCACTCACCACCACCTAATAATCAACTTAGTCAGACACACCGATACGAAACAAGAAGCTCAAGGTCCGGGGCTGCATCTAAATGTTAAGGCAAAAAGCCTTACTCCTTGTATGAATCTTAGGATAACAAAACAATCTAGAAAAGCTTAGATTAAATTGTAGATTAAAATAGCTAAGTCAGAAGTGATACTGAGTTTGGCTAATACTGGTCACTCGGTATCAGCACTCAGTATTGGAAAACCAATACTGAGTAGAAGGACTGAGTGATACTCAGTATAGTAACGGACTAAGATCAAATCCCTTGATCTTAGTCATTTCCTTTACTTAGTCCTTCGGTTACTCCTTTGCTCATTATATAAGATCTCTATAACACTATAAATAGAGATCATCTTGCAAAGGAGTACTCACTAATTCACTTTACATTTTCATACCTTTTGTAATTGATCAGTGGTCTTGTTATTCCGCAACAAGCCACACTTAGTGGAATTATACATTTATCTTGTTCTTATACAATATTTGTCTTAAGTTATAATTTTCTAATCAATTAACCATCTAAACCAGGGTGTTGTGACCTAACAACTGGTATCAGAGCAGGCTAAATAAACTCTTATTTAGTTGATCTATAACCCTGGCAGCCATTCCTTATACTTATCCTTCACTTACTCCAAAATCAAAAATGTCTACCATTGTTGCACCAATTATGTCTGGAAAGGGAGTACCCATCTTTGATGGTAAAGACTTCCATCAATGGAAGCTAAAAGCTCAGTGGTATCTCGAATCCATTCATCATGAAATGCTCACTGGGCTAAATGATGGTCCTATCATCCCACAAACTGTGGAACCCGTTGCTGCTACTGATGATGCTCCTGAGAGCATAAGGACAGTTCCAAAACTGAAACACACCTGGACAGATACTGACCGTCAGTTATTCAGTCTAGACTCAAGAGCAAAGGGAGTGATTGGTAATGCTGTTACCAAAGAAATACTTAATGCAATTATGAAATTGCCAACAGCAAAGGCTATGTGGGATAGCCTATCAGTCACCTATGAAGGCACAGCAAAGGTGAAGTTGCAAAGAAAAAGTAACATGAGAAGGAAATAGGAAAACTTCTTCTCAACTCCTAATGAAGACATCACCACTCTCTATAACAGGTTCAATACTGTTATCCATGATTTAATCAGTGTAGGCATTGTGAAAGAGGAAGTAGAGCTTGTTCAAACGTTCCTGGATAGTCTTCCTCAACAATTTCTTGACATGACAAACTCTGTAAATGCTGCTAACAATATTGAGTCATACACTCTTCAAACTTTGTATGGTCTAATGCTGAATCATGAGGAGAATAATGCTGCAAGACTGATCAACTGGAAGAAAACTGACAAGGCTTCCACTGGCATGGCTCTAGTTGTGCAACAGACATATACTGTAACTGAGCCAGAAGAACCAGAAGTTGATCTTGCTGATGCTGAGGCACAATAGCTTGAAACCCAAATGGCTCTTATGTCTATGAAGCTGGATCAGTTGAAAAAGAAGAGGCTTGGTGTTAGCTCTTCTAATACTGATCCAAGATCAGGTCTTTGCTATAGGTGTGGAAAGCCTGGACATATTACTGAAAATTATCATACCAAGTCTTCTGAGACTGACCAAAATGACAAGATTGCATACCGAGCAAAGAGGTATAGAGACAAATATGTCAAGCTGAAGAATTGGAGCAAGGGCAAGAGGGCAGAAGGGAATGGAGCACCTCATCAAGCACTTTACTCAGAAGCATGGATGGATGAAGACTTAAGTGATGATGAGGAAGAGATTGAGAATAAAGCCTTTATGGCTTTCACTGAAGATGATTTGAAGAGCTCCTTTGAAAAGGATATCAAAGAGGCTGAGAGGATGAGTGTTTACACTGATTGGGATTCCACTCAGTTGTACAAGGTAAGTTCCTTTCAAACTTATTAAGTGAATGAAAAAACTAAGATTTTTGAGTATATGATTGTTGATCTTAAAACTTATGTACAAAAAGAAAAAGCTTTAAAATTAACAATTCAAGAACTTGAAAGGGTAAATAGTGAAAACTTGGATAAATTAGCAAAGTATAAAGATTTAGAACTAAACCTTTCAGATTTAAAGGACATTAACCAAAGATTAGCTGATAAAGCTCACTTACACAAACTTGAAAAAGAAAAATTTGAAAAACAGTGTAAATCTTGGGGAAATGCTTCAATAAAATTAAACAAATGTTTAAATCAAAAATTTCCAGAAAATGTGAGGGCTGCACTTGGTGTTGATCCTCAATTTAAAAATAGGAATAATTTTGTTGATTTATTTGAAGAATTTTCTAATATGAACCCTATTAAATTTATAAAAGCTAAAACGTTTTGTGAAGTTGGATGTCAAACCGAGTCAGATGATGAGGAAAATGAAATTTTAGAAAAACCTATTGGTCCCTCCATCTGGTCAAAGTGCTATACTGAGCTACAAGAACCCAGTATTGAATTTTCTATAAAGGAAATTTCTGATACTGAGCTCCCAATAGATCAGTATGACACTTCTGCTGTTCCACCTTTTGAATTATTATTTAATACAACAACTTTTGAATTATATAATGATAATAAGACAACTTCTATCTCCAATGTTTCATCTAATACAGAAGTTGCAGGAACAGAAACATCATATACTGAGAAATCAAAAGAACCTGTTAAAGTTGTTTCTTCAAAACATGATAAACAAAAAACAACTTCAACCTGGTCCACAGTTGGTAGAAACAAGAAGTCTTACACTAAAAAAATTAGAAAGACTTCTATGCCAAACAAAAAGAAGCAATCAGATCCTCCACCCTTTAAACCAGTAAAACAAAATGTTAAAACACCTACTAAAAATGACAAAAATAACATTTTAAAAACACTTGGTGATCAGGTCAAATCTTTAAGTAAACAATTTGCAAAACTTGTTCATACTGATCTACCAAGAGTGCAACATTTTTCTAAAATACCTTATGAAAATATGTTTAGAAATAGACCTAGAAAATGTTATAGGTGTCATCATACTGGTCATAAGGGAGATGAATGCTGGACTGATCTCTCAAGTCCTAGGTACTCAGTACCAAAGAAAAGGAGAGAAACTAAGTCAGTATCACCAAAGAAAATCTCAAAAGTTTTCACCGAAGTGATACTGACTTCTCCACATAAAGAGATCAAGTCAAAATATATTTATCCCACCAAAGGTCCCATTCAAAAACGGGTTCCTAAAAAGAACTAACTCTTATTTTGTGTCTTGTGCAGGGTGACAGAAAATGGTATTTAGATAGTGGCTGCTCAAGACACATGACAGGAATTATGGAATACCTTCTAAATTATACTCCAGAGAAGGGTCCTTCTGTTAAGTTTGGAGATGACTCGGTGGGAAAGACAAGAGGTTATGGTGTGATCAAGGAAGGCAACATAACTTCTAAAAGAGTTGCCTATGTAGAGGGTCTTAAACACAATCTGCTCAGTATCAGCCAGATGTGTGATGATGACAATGAAGCTCGATTCAGGAAGGTTGCAGGAATCATCTACAATGATAAAGGGCAGCCTGTACTCATTGCTAGAAGAGAAAAAGATGTATATGTGGTCAACCTATCTGAAATAGACCCAACTATTCGAGTATGCCTGCTTTCTAAAGTCAAGCCAGAATTGCATTGGCTATGGCACAAGAAACTCTCTCACATCAACTTTAGAAATATCAACGAGCTCAGTATGAAGAAACTGGTGAGAGGGTTGCCCACTATTACTTATTCAAAAGACAAGTTATGCTCAGCATGTGAAATGGGCAAGCAGAAGAAGAGTTCATTCAAGTCCAAAGTCAATCATTCCATTAATGAACCTCTTACTATGATACATATGGATCTTTTTGGCCCCATCAGCACACCATCTTTGGCCAAAAAGATCTATACTCTAGTCTTGGTTGATGAATTTTCAAGATATACTTGGGTCATCTTCCTCAAGACTAAGTCAAATGCAACAACAGAAATCATTGCCTTTATAAAAAGAGAGGAACTTCAAAAAGGCAACAAGGTCAAACAACTTAGAAGTGACCATGGTACTGAGTTTAAGAACTCAGTATTAGCCGATTTCTGTGAAGAAAAAGGAATCATTCAAAACTTCTCTGCAGCCTACACACCACAACAAAATGGTGTTGTAGAAAGAAAGAATAGAACACTGATTGAAGCTGCAAGAACTTTATTATGCCATGCTGGACTAGCACTGAGTTTCTGGGCTGAAGCTGTAAACTGTGCAAACTTCACTCAGAATAGAGCCACTATCGTCCAAAGACATCTGAAGACTCCATATGAGTTATTCAATGGCAAGATTCCTAATGTGGAATACTTCCACATCTTTGGGAGTAAATGCTTTGTACTCAGTACAAAACAAAATCTCAACAAATTTGCTCCCAAAGCAAATGAAGGTGTGTTCATGGGCTACTCTCCACACTCTAAAGCCTTCAGAGTGTATATCATCTCAACCAAGGTGATTATAGAATCTATTCATGTTACCTTTGAAGAAGATCAGAATGAGCATTCTACATCAGCAAGTGAAGACATAAGTGGCTTAGATATTCAATGCAATCCAGAAAACTCCATTGCTGAACAGCCCAAGTTTCATCCACACTTTATTCCCAATAAGTTTAATGAAACTGATCAAGTTCAAACTCAGTATCACTCAACTGCGACTAATACTGAGGTTCCCATAACAGAGGACCTCCATACTGAGTTTCCAACTAATGATCTGAACCACTCTACCTATGAAGAAGGTGAAACATCCAACACTTCACAAGAATCCACATCAACTCTGCAAAATTAAGATGAACATCAACCTGCGCTTTCTAATACTGACCAGAATTCCACTCAGTATCAGACACAAGACACACCAAATCAACAAGATATTGTTGATCCTATTTCAAATGCTCCTCTAGGAAACAATTTAAGGGAACACAGAGACCATCCACACTCAAACATTATTCGTCCTATTGAAGAAGGTGTCCAAACAAGAAGAAAATTAGAATTTCCAACCCAAGCAACTGCAAATTTTTGTTTCTTCTCAAGTTTCCTATCTACCATTGAACCAAAGAAAGCTGATGAAGCTTTATTAGATGAAGATTGGGAAGAGGCTATGCAAGAAGAGCTCACAGAGTTTGAGAGAAACAAAGTTTGGAACTTAGTACCACCTCCTACTGGCAAAACTATTATTGGTACTAAGTGGGTGTTCAGAAACAAGATGGACAAGGATGGTGTTGTCATCGGAAACAAAGCAAGGTTAGTTGCTCAAGGTTACAGGCAAGAAGAAGGCATTGACTATGATGAAACTTTTGCACCAGTTGCCAGAATTGAAGCTATTAGGTTGTATCTTGCATATGCAGCCTTCAAAAATTTCAAAGTTTATCAGATGGATGTCAAGAGTGCTTTTCTAAATGGAAAACTCCAAGAAGAAGTTTATGTTAAACAACCACCAGGTTTTGTTGATCCTAAATTTCCTAATTATGTTTTCAAGCTTGATAAAGCTCTATATGGGCTCAAACAAGCTCCAAGAGCCTGGTATGACACCCTGTCTGAGTACCTTATTGAAAATAAATTTACAAGAGGTAAAATTGATAAAACATTATTTTCAAAAAGGAAAGGTTCTGACATCTTACTCATTCAGATATATGTAGATGATATTATCTTTGGTTCCACTGACAAGTCAATGTGTGACTGGTTTGCTAAGATAATGTCAACTCAGTATCAGATGAGTATGATGGGAGAACTTACTTACTTTCTTGGTTTACAAGTTGAACAAAAGCCTGATGGCACTTTTATAAATCAAAGTAAGTATGTGCATGACATGTTAAAGAAATACAAATTTGAAAATTTATCTTCCATGCACACTCCTATGGGTACTCAGGATAAGATAAGTAAGGATGAAACTAGTAAACCAGTATGTCAATCCACATACCGAGGTATGATTGGTTCCTTACTTTACTTAACTGCTAGCAGGCCTGATATCATGTTTGCCACATGTTTGTGTGCTCGGTATCAGGCTGATCCTAAAGAATCACACATGAAAGCAGTTAAGCGCATCTTTAGATATCTTACAGGTACTCCTAACCTGGGTCTTTGGTATCCCAAAGATTCAAACTTTCACCTTGAAGGGTACACAAATGCAGATTTTGCAGGTTGTAGATTGGACAGAAAGAGCACAAGTGGAGGATGTCAATTCCTAGGTGGAAGACTAGTTGGTTGGTCATCCAAGAAGCAAAATTCGGTAGCAACTTCCACAGCAGAAGCAGAATATGTTGCTGCAGGAAGTTGTTGTGCTAAATTATTATGGATGCAGTATCAACTCTTAGACTATGGGTTCAACTTTCATAAGACTCCCATTCATTGTGATAACAAGAGTGCTATTGCTATCACAGAGAACCCAGTCTATCACTCCAAAAGCAAGCACATTGATATCAGACACCACTTTATTCGAGATAATGTGGAAAAAGGTAAGGTTGAGGTAGATTATGTACCAACAGATGAACAATTGGCCGATGTGTTTACTAAACCTCTCCCTGAGGAAAGGTTTATGTATTTACTAGGGCAATTAGGTATGTTGAATCCTTAATCTTTCTTAATTTTCTTTAAAACTGAACGCTCAGTATCACTCCTGTTGATACTGACCACTGAGTATCACTAGTCTGTTATCATCAAAATTTAAAATTTTTATTTTTTTTATTAATTTCAAGAGTAAATTAATTGTTTTTATATTTTTTTAAATTTTTAAAATTAATTTTTTTTTTAACTCAGTATTGGGGTATGACGGCTCTTACACCGAGCTTAATGTAACGCCCTGAAATTTTAATAATTAAATAATATTAATTTAATCATCATATTTAAGATTAAAATAAATAATTAGTAGATTAATTATAATGAAGCTAGACGGTTCGTTTATATTAGAAGTAATTAAATAAGACAACAATTTATTAGACGCGTTAATTATTTAGACGTTTTAACTACTAGGTCACTTTATGATTCAGTTAGACTTTATTTAGTCGCGTTGACGCGTCGGGTTTTAACCCGGTTCAATGAACGAGACATGGGTTGTGCTTTATTGAGTCGAGTAGGCAAGCATGTAAATGGTGTAGGCGATGGTTTGTGTTGAGCGGCAAGCATGTCACGTGGAAAGCTTTAATTGGGTTGAAGATTGGACGATTTAATTGTAGACGGTGGTGGGATCTATTATGGTGGTAAGATTTAATTGTAGAAATGATTTGGCAAGCTGCTTAAATTTATTTATATGCATATGGTTTCTCTTGGTGGGGCATATCTATTTTCTTTTCCTTGAGCCCAAGCCTGGTGCGAATTTCTAGCCCACCTGATCTCTCTATGTGTTGAGCCCTGGTCGAGTTTATCTCTTGGAGACTAAGCATCGCTAGTTTTAGCGATAATCCTCCTCATTATTGTATACTATAAACCGAATTCTCTAGCCCTAATACTTCCTACAGCCGACAACACTTTGGTGCTCTCTCTCTCTCTCTCTCTCGTTTTCTTGATTCCAGCAGCGATCTTGTAATCAGAAAAGAAGAATTCCGAGTCTTGAGTTTTATTGTTCATCATAATCGGTAAATTCCAATGCCTTTCTCTTTTCAGTTTTGTGTATCAATCCCGATTCTTATACTTGTGTTTTTGGGTGTTACTATTGTCAAATCACAGCAACCATCACTGGGCAGGGACGAGTTCTAAGCATTCCATAATCGAGCCGTTTCCTCGGATCAAGTTTCACTTGAGCAGAATTGGATTCAAATTGGTAGTCTTCCTTTTCTTTTATCATGTTCTTGTTAAGTTCTCATGTTCTTGATCCTCTAATCGAGTTTTTGTAGGTGACGATCAGAATAAGTGCCGAGCCCAAAGAGGCTCGGATTTGGTTTAATTAATTGTTAGTTCGTTTCTTGTATCGTCTAGAAGTTTTGTCCCGTTTTCAAGTGTTAAATGAGCCTAAGAGAACCTGTTTTTGGGGTCGTTGTTCTTGTTGGTTTTGTAGTTCCGTTTTGCTTCCATTTGGCCATGGGTTGTCTTTGGCCTCGAGTTGCTGATTCTGTATTAGTCGGGTTAAGGGTTGGGTAAAAAAAAAAACCGTTGTTAGTTATTAATCGTTTTGTTGATCGAAAGATCCGGAAACCGAACCTTAGGGTTCATGGTTTCCTAAATCGAGATAGATATTTAATAAAGGTTTAGCTTAAGGGTGAACATGTTTATAAGATTTAAAATGAGTTTCAGGGCTGTCGGGTTTCGATGTGGGGTTGTCTTATGAAAATTTTTATGGTTTAGTTAAGCTGCATTTTGGACAGCTTGTTTTCGCGATGTTCAAGTCTGTTTTTGACCCCTTTCGAATCTGAATCCGGGCTCCGGGTCTTCTAGACTTCCGTAGCCCGTCTTTGTACTTTTCCGCCCATATTTTTAAATAATTTATTGGAGTTACGGTTCTCTAGTTATGGGCATTTTAATACGGGTCTGCAGTGCTGAAATTCAGTATTAACAACTATGTTGCAGACCTGTTTCGGGACCCTTCGGGGCAGAACCGAGTCGAACTTTGGGAAGAATAATTGTAGTTTTAGGTGTCGTTTAATTTCTGTAAAAATTTGGGGTTTTCCCGACTTACGGTTTGGGAGTTATAGCAGTTCCCGCGGGGGTGTCGGGTTCTGGCAGATTACTATGAGCTGAGTTTTGAGCTGAGTTTTAATCCTAGCCTTATTATGTGATGTAGGACCTCTTAGGACTTGATTAGAGACGCTCTTCTGCACCGAAGATATTTAGGAGCTTACTGTCATTCGAGGTGAGTATTCTCACCGTGTATTCAGTTATAACGATACGTGCATGACTCATATGGTTAACTGTTGATCTGTTGTACTTTCTGTGTGTTGATCTGTTATCTGGATGACTGTTTTTTTTTACATACCACTGATCTGAGACGGACGTGCCGAGTATCTGAGCCGGTACCAAGTCATTTTGTGCTACCAAGTGATAGGGCTATCTGTGTGATTTATGTTAGGAGTTGAAAACATAAAAATAATTAATAAATCTTAGTGGAAATTCTGTGTAGTGGCCTGAGTGCCAAATTCTGTGTGGGCCCTTGTGGCAAATTCTGTGTGGGCCCTTGTGGCAAATTCTGTGTGGGCCCTTGTGGCATTTTAGTGTAAGGAGAGGCGAGGTTGATCTCTCGACTCGAGTTACACAAGCGCGCTATATAAATTTAAAAGATACAAAAACTGAGAAATTAACTTAGTGGTAAATGATTAGGAGTTCACCTGTGTGCCCTCATGTATTGTATGTTGTAGTTGTTTGCATTTTGAGTTTATTCACTCAGTTTCCCCGCTGACCCAAAAACTCCCTCCCATTTTTCAGGTACTAGCAAAGGAAAAGAGAAGGTGGACGGTTGACTGCTGCATTACTTCTGAGTGCTGATGTGAAACGTTTTTATTATTTCAAAACTCTGAATTGTATTTAAAACATTTCCGCATTAAATACATTTTTATGTCAAATTATTATTTTGGGGGATTATTTATGGGACCTTTTTTATTATAATATTGTACAAAAATTTTTAAAATCTTGTAAATTTTAGGGTGTTACAAGTTGGTATCAGAGCACTGACTTGAGGGATTTGGGTTCGCAGGGGGCGAATTCAAACTCAAGTTGAAATATTTTTTTGAAAAGAGTAAAACAGTTTCTAAGAGAAGTTTCACATCAAACGTACAGCATGTCACGTCGACTCTCGCTTTTCCTGACGCCGGTAATATTTAAGAGCTTCTATTTATTTGGGAATTTTGTTGAATTATGTGTATTGAGGAATGACAAATATGAGAATTGCTGTTATTATTTTGAGTATAATTCTGATTTAACTCTGAGGGTATTTCGTGACGAGGATCGCTTTTCTGAGTATATTTTCCGTGTGTTATTCTGAGTACATCTGCGTTATACACGCTAAAAATTATATACATATAATTTTATATAACTTGTGAGATTTTATAATTCTGAGACAATTAACCAAAAGAGTAATAAATGGATATAAACTGTGGATATAAAATCCATAAATTATTTAAATGAGAAATATGCTTGAATAAATGAGGAAGTTATTAGTATTGAAGAGGAGTAATGATTTTAACATTTTCTCAATGTGTCAAATTCATTGAGTAATTATTAAAATCTTAATAATTATATTATCAACTAATTTAAAGAATTTTGAGAAAATGTTAAAATCTTGCGTTTTGGGAAAGCACTTAATAAAAAGAGTTATTGAGACGAGTAAATAAAATATATTATCAACTAATTTTAAAAAAAAAAAGAAAAAAAGAAATTTATGATAGTTTATCAAGTAGAGTAAAGTGAAAATACCGAGAACATATTTTGTTGTTGTGTTAAAACTTCAGTTGGGTTAAACATGTTTTTTTTTTTAAATGTTAAATTATCATTTGAGATTTTATTTAGTGAAATTTTTTTTCGGTTATTCACAAAATTTAGAAATTGTGAAATTTTTTTTTTAGAAATTCGGGTATTATAAAATCTTGGAACAATTAAAAAGGAAAATGCTGTTATAAAGAGATGAAACACGAGTATTGAGGAGAAATTATGCTAGGAAATAATAAACTGAGATTTATTAAATTGAGATCAAATAAGAAAACCTTTAAGGTATGTGATTTAAAAAGCTGAGTATGAAAATCCTTCAATTTTTCTCTATGTGATAAATGAGTTCAATGAAGAACTATTAAATTAACGCAAAGATATTGAATAGACTATAAAAGTTGTTATATTAACTCATCGAGAATTTCCGAGATGAATTAAAAATAAGTTATTCAAACTTATCTTAAACGATAATTATTAAAAGTGAACTAAGGGGAACTGTCATCATTAATTCGGTGGTGATCTATTTAAAATAAATTAAAAGAGTTTATGAGCTATATTATGTTCTGAGTTTAACTGTTGAAAATATAATAAAATATTTTGGCTGAGTGCCTTTTGCTGAGTGCCTTTTTCCGTGTGCCTTTTGCTGAGTGCATTTCTGAGAATGTTTATAAGATTTTGACTACATGCAACTGAGTGCGAATTTGTATTTTTTTTTTGATATGGAAAATATATTATTATTATTATTATTTTCTCTCTGAGTGCGATTTGCTGGTGAACTTAAATGTGGGAAGTTGTAAACTTTGGGATTTACTCGTGACCAAACAGAAAGTAGGTGTCGAAAGTAATAGAGGGCCCCTATTATCGTACACATCGAACTTTTGGTTGGTTATGGGGAGATTTTGAAGGGAACGATGGACCAATGCTTGTTATTGTGAATCTATTTTATGCATGTTATTTGTTTGAGTGAGTATATGTGGTTTATGTTATCATAATAGAGAATTCTAGTGCCAAACTCGAGGACGCGTTTTTCTCCAAGTGGAGTTGAGTAGGGGTAAAAAGGAAAATTTCCAAGAATTAGTTATCATTGACTACTATTTTTAAATATTATGACCATAATGTTTATGCATAGAGATTTTTCTGGGTAAAGAAGTTAAAGTGTGAAATATAGATAATATAAATGATCAGAGAGTTTATAAGAGTAATTATTGAACTGAGTAAGTAAGATTATTTAAAGTCATTTCACAGGGTAATTATAGAGTTTATAAAATTGATAACCGAGATTAATTAGGCTGAGTGTAAATGAACAAATGGGATGTTACAAATATTATAACTATATAGCTAATGAGATAATGAGAAATTGTAAAGTAATGAGAATTTATAATGTGTCGGATATGAGGAAATGAGTTAAAATGAGGTTGTTAATTGGAGTTGATAATGAATTATTAAAACGAGCTCAAATGAGAAAATTTCATGTAGATTGATTATTGAGTAAATTTTTAAGTTATAAGAAGTTATAAATCGAGTTAAATGAACATGTCAATAAAACAAGTTAAAAGAGAAAGTATTAAAATAATGAACAATGAGAAAATATTTAAATTGGGAATAAAAGGTAATTGTGTATTGAGTAAATGAGAACTAATGGATTAATTCGTAAATCGAGTAATAAGAAATCAGTCAAATAAGTGTATAAAATTTAATTGATTTTTTTTTTAGTAAAAAGTGGGTAATATGAGTTTAATGAGTAAATATGTGGTCCGAATAATAAAAATAAAAAGTTATAAGTTGACTTGTGAGAAGTCATTAAACGAGGTTTGAAATAAGTTATTAGTATAGATTGAGATAAGTTAAAAGTTGAATTATGAAAATTTTAATCGAGTGTATTTGGAGTATATGCAAATGAGTAATTTGGGGAGATATATTTTATATAGAAATAATTCGTTCTAGTTATTGGTACGTATATCTTAGTTATTAATCGGAGGTGATCTAATATAGATATATATCAACGAGTATATGGGAGATGAATCGGATGTGTGTAATTATGCCTTTACATGATTATATATGAGATTTACGTGCGGTACGTAACGCTGTTACTGATAAGTGTTGCTACATTCTGGGTTTATTTCTGAGTTAAAATTGTTGAGATTAGATTTATGGGTTATACTTCTGAGATATATTCCGAGATAGACTTCTGAGTTACATTCATGAGTGACATTTCTGAGTAAATTGCATGAGTACTACTGAGTGATTTTAATTTCTGTGTGCATCATCTGGGAATTCTGTGTGATATGTATATTCCTTGTGATTTATTTGCATGTTTTTATATTGGTTGATAGCGGTGTAAACCACTAAATTGCTTCTTATACCTTAAGCAAACTGGTGTCCCATAGGGCAGAGAACCTTTCTGAGCCATTCTGAGCCATTCTGATAGAGAATTGTCAATAATGAGATTTTTTTTATGTTGCTAAAATGTATAGTTACCAATTAATAGAGTTGTACGAGAAGAAATTTCCCGTAAAAACTTATTGTTATCGCCATGAGAGAGTCGTGTGTGGTAGTGAGTATGGATTGAATGACCAAGTTCCACGCCGAGATCATCTAACATCATCAACAAATCCGTAGCAAATTCCAAGTGGAGTTGAATCGGAGATTCAACGCAACGTTAACCGTTAGGTACAACAACTGTGTCCAACTACGAGAGCAAGAAGACGCCTTCAGCAAAGTACCATGAATTTATTTGTGGTTATTGTCGTCACTCTTTTTGAGACAAATCGAGATTCTTAGAGAACATTTTAATTTTTATTTCTTCCAGCCTTATTTTTTTGCGCCGTTAGAGACGGAAGGGTTGTGTAAGTAAAAGTAAGAGTTTATCATGATCGAGTGGATCACCCTGAGGATTTTTCCTTTTCATTCTTAGCTTTATCGTTTTTCTTTTTCTTTCTCATATTTCCATTTCATTCTTAGCTTTATCGTTTGTTTTTTTCTTTCTCATCCGTGGATATGAGCAGCTGTGAGAGCCGGAGTTCATTTTGATTGAGTAGGTGACCCTGACGAGTTTCTTTTATTGATAACCTTATTGTGTTCTTGTATTGCGAATATGTGTCGTTGGCGAGCCAGTGATAAAGTTGCGAGATCGCCACCCCGAGCTTCTTCTGAGCCATGACTTCAGGGACGAAGTCTATTTCAAGTGGAGTTGAGTTGTAACGCCCTGAAATTTTAATAATTAAATAATATTAATTTAATCATCATATTTAAGATTAAAATAAATAATTAGTAGATTAATTATAATGAAGCTAGACGGTTCGTTTATATTAGAAGTAATTAAATAAGACAACAATTTATTAGACGCGTTAATTATTTAGACGTTTTAACTACTAGGTCACTTTATGATTCAGTTATACTTTATTTAGTCGCGTTGACGCGTCGGGTTTTAACCCGGTTCAATGAACGAGACATGGGTTGTGCTTTATTGAGTCGAGTAGGCAAGCATGTAACTGGTGTAGGCGATGGTTTGTGTTGAGCGGCAAGCATGTCACGTGGAAAGCTTTAATTGGGTTGAAGATTAGACGATTTAATTGTAGACGGTGGTGGGATCTATTATGGTGGTAAGATTTAATTGTAGAAATGATTTGGCAAGCTGCTTAAATTTATTTATATGCATATGGTTTCTCTTGGTGGGGCATATCTATTTTCTTTTCCTTGAGCCCAAGCCTGGTGCGAATTTCTAGCCCACCTGATCTCTCTATGTGTTGAGCCCTGGTCGAGTTTATCTCTTGGAGACTAAGCATCGCTAGTTTTAGCGATAATCCTCCTCATTATTGTATACTATAAACCGAATTCTCTAGCCCTAATACTTCCTACAGCCGACAACACTTTGGTGCTCTCTCTCTCTCTCTCTCGTTTTCTTGATTCCAGCAGCGATCTTGTAATCAGAAAAGAAGAATTCCGAGTCTTGAGTTTTATTGTTCATCATAATCGGTAAATTCCAATGCCTTTCTCTTTTCAGTTTTGTGTATCAATCCCGATTCTTATACTTGTGTTTTTGGGTGTTACTATTGTCAAATCACAGCAACCATCACTGGGCAGGGACGAGTTCTAAGCATTCCATAATCGAGCCGTTTCCTCGGATCAAGTTTCACTTGAGCAGAATTGGATTCTAATTGGTAGTCTTCCTTTTCTTTTATCATGTTCTTGTTAAGTTCTCATGTTCTTGATCCTCTAATCGAGTTTTTGTAGGTGACGATCAGAATAAGTGCCGAGCCCAAAGAGGCTCGGATTTGGTTTAATTAATTGTTAGTTCGTTTCTTGTATCGTCTAGAAGTTTTGTCCCGTTTTCAAGTGTTAAATGAGCCTAAGAGAACCTGTTTTTGGGGTCGTTGTTCTTGTTGGTTTTGTAGTTCCGTTTTGCTTCCATTTGGCCATGGGTTGTCTTTGGCCTCGAGTTGCTGATTCTGTATTAGTCGGGTTAAGGGTTGGGTAAAAAAAAAAACCGTTGTTAGTTATTAATCGTTTTGTTAATCGAAAGATCCGGAAACCGAACCTTAGGGTTCATGGTTTCCTAAATCGAGATAGATATTTAATAAAGGTTTAGCTTAAGGGTGAACATGTTTATAAGATTTAAAATGAGTTTCAGCGCTGTCGGGTTTCGATGTGGGGTTGTCTTATGAAAATTTTTATGGTTTAGTTAAGCTGCATTTTGGACAGCTTGTTTTCGCGATGTTCAAGTCTGTTTTTGACCCCTTTCGAATCTGAATCCGGGCTCCGGGTCTTCTAGACTTCCGTATCCCGTCTTTGTACTTTTCCGCCCATATTTTTAAATAATTTATTGGAGTTACGGTTCTCTAGTTATGGGCATTTTAATACGGGTCTGCAGTGCTGAAATTCAGTATTAACAACTATGTTGCAGACCTGTTTCGGGACCCTTCGGGGCAGAACCGAGTCGAACTTTGGGAAGAAAAATTGTAGTTTTAGGTGTCGTTTAATTTCTGTAAAATTTGGGGTTTTCCCGACTTACGGTTTGGGAGTTATAGCAGTTCCCGCGGGGGTGTCGGGTTCTGGCAGATTACTATGAGCTGAGTTTTGAGCTGAGTTTTAATCCTAGCCTTATTATGTGATGTAGGACCTCTTAGGACTTGATTAGAGACGCTCTTCTGCACCGAATATATTTAGGAGCTTACTGTCATTTGAGGTGAGTATTCTCACCGTGTATTCAGTTATAACGATACGTGCATGACTCATATGGTTAACTGTTGATCTGTTGTACTTTCTGTGTGTTGATCTGTTATCTGGATGACTGTTTTTTTTACATACCACTGATCTGAGACGGACGTGCCGAGTATCTGAGCCGGTACCAAGTCATTTTGTGCTATCAAGTGATAGGGCTATCTGTGTGATTTATGTTAGGAGTTGAAAATATAAAAATAATTAATAAATCTCAGTGGAAATTTTGTGTGGTGGCCTGAGTGCCAAATTTTGTGTGGGCCCTTGTGGCAAATTCTGTGTGGGCCCTTGTGGCAAATTCTGTGTGGGCCCTTGTGGCATTTTAGTGTAAGGAGAGGCGAGGTTGATCTCTCGACTCGAGTTACACAAGCGCGCTATATAAATTTAAAAGATACAAAAACTGAGAAATTAACTTAGTGGTAAATGATTAGGAGTTCACCTGTGTGCCCTCATGTATTGTATGTTGTAGTTGTTTGCATTTTGAGTTTATTCACTCAGTTTCCCCGCTGACCCAAAAACTTCCTCCCATTTTTCAGGTACTAGCAAAGGAAAAGAGAAGGTGGACGGTTGACTGCTGCATTACTTCTGAGTGCTGATGTGAAACGTTTTTATTATTTCAAAACTCTGAATTTTATTTAAAACATTTCCGCATTAAATACATTTTTATGTCAAATTGTTATTTTGGGGGATTATTTATGGGACCTTTTTGATTATAATATTGTACAAAAATTTTTAAAATCTTGTAAATTTTAGGGTGTTACACTTAATCCTCATACTGCTCAACGGTAACCTTTCTTAATAGGAAAGTTACCGTTAGCAGAGGATAAGGCAGTCAAATCAACCGTTTTTACTTCCCAATACCTTAATTATCTTTCACTCTCCTATAAATAACTGTTTTGTTCAACTTCAAATATTTTTCAACAGTTATTTCATTATTTCTTACATACGATTACGATTCTCTCTGCGATTAACGACTTCAATCTTTCTCTTTGCAAACAAATTTCTTTTAAAATCCAAATCGCAGATGGCAAATTACAGATTCTTCGCACCGGAGGTTGCACCGGCAACTCGGTTTAGAGACGATGCAGTACCCAAATTTGCGAGGAACAACATCACTGCAAATTTCAATATTCCTCAGGCTTGGGCATGCCCCGAATTTACACAGATGATTACATTTCTGAAGCACTGCCCAATCACTCAAGCATTAATTCGATCTCCTAGATTCATTTACCCAGAAATGCTCTGTGAGTTCTGGTACTCTGCTAAAACTGACTCACCAGACATGATTACTGGTTGGGTTATTCGTGAACAAAGAAGAACCTTCGTCTCCACAGCCATAATTCGGGAAGCTTTGGGTCTTCCTGCTCACGCTCAATATGAGCCATTCGTTGACAGAGTAGAGGCTAGATCAGTGTTACCACTTATCGGACGCAGAGGTACTACGGGGATCATTAAAAGAAATGAATTTTGTCCAATGTGGGGTATACTGATCTCTACAATCATTCGGTGTATGACTCACAAGACTGGAGCCTTGGATCAAATCAACGATTTTGGTATGCAGATGGTTCACGCCATGTACCATGGATGGGACATTGACTATGCTCGACTAATTTTTGAAGAATTAGCCTCTCTAATTCGGGCTAAAATCAGAGAATTAAATGTTCCTTTCTGTAGATTTCTTTCTCTCATTTTTCAGAATGAGATGCCTGCACATATATATGATGAATTTAACAGCCCACGAGTGGATCTTCCTCCTCTTCATGAGAAGATTTTCTTCTACAGGCCAAGAGAAGGAGAGCCTGTACTGAGTCACTCTATGTGGGCTATAGTCCAGGCACACATTAATGATGCACAATCTTCTGATACTGAATCAGAAAATGCTGATACTGATGATGACAGTGGAAATGGTGGAAACGATGATCCAGATACTGAGATGGTGGAAGCTCAACCAGCAGTAGTATCATCACCACCAGCACAGAATCCTGATGCTCCTCAAATTGAAACTGCTTCTGATACTGAGACCTTAGAAGACACACCACTGGTTATCCACAGAAGAAGAAATCTTTCTCCGGTTATTATGGGAAAACTTTCATCAGAAGAGATGCAACTTGGAAATGTACCATCTCTTACTGCATCTTTTCAAGCACAAAGTGCTGCTGCAACCAATGCTGACCTTCCAGGTCCTGAACCAGAACCAACAGCTCAACATATTGAGGAACCCCATGATCCTCTTGATGTAGAACTTCAATTTGAGCATCATACATTGGAAGGTGCAGATATTGGCAGAGAAGAACCTCATGAAGGTGTTGATGCCTCAAATCAGAATCCAAATGATCCAGCACCGACCTCTCATGATGCCAGACGAGAATCAGATAAAGTCTCAGGTATGAATTTCTAAAAATCCTTAAACTTATATATATATATATATATATATATATATATATATATATATATATATATATTTTTTTTTTTTTTCCCCCATAGAGACTAAGTATTGGCCAGTACCAACTCAATACTGACCACAGTCTCAATCGAACTTCAAATATATACTCTTATGGCCAACATAGTAAGCCCACTGCTGCTATGCAAAATTCATATATTGAGCTTTTTCAAAAAGATCATTGTTAGTATACAGTTGTTCCATCCTTTAAAGGGACAATAGTGGTTGATGTCACACTGACACCCACTGGTGCTACTTGAATGATGTCCAACTTATTTTGAGTTGGGTAACATTGTTCAAGAAATGATCAAAACCATTTAAGCTACATTAGCCACAATTCTCCATGGGTCAAAGCCACATTACTGTTATCACTCTAATACCGAGTGATAAACATTGAAGATAACAAGAAGCATATCCCAGGCTTTGAATTTCCCAACCAAACCTTTTAGTAAATGTGACTTATCCTACACTGAGCTACTTCAAATTTCACACTCACTTTTACTAAAACATTTCTTACACATGCTTTGCACTAGTCCACAATATTTCATCATGAACCAGATGAAATACAGACTTCCAAACTCTGTTTACATGATTATAGAGTTAATCAATACCACAACTCTATTTGATAAACCTGTCTTACTAACCAGTTTTATGTTTTTGTTTCTTTAGCACCATCTGTGCAGGGTCCAAGAGGACAGGCTACTCAGTCTCAGGAAGTACATGGAGCTTTGCAAACAATTCTGAATCAAATCTTGGCCATTCAGAATACTCAGAATAACATTCTGGCCAGGATGGATGCAATGAGTACTGAGATTGACTCCTTGAAGCAATAAGTGGCACTCCTACAGCAACAACACCAGTCTTCACCACCTCCACCACCTTCCACTGGAGGCAATAATGATGAAGAAGGTCCTGCCACTGAACTTCGAAGATCACCATCTCCTGCACATACTCATAGTGCAGGGCAGGCTGACACTGAACCTATGCTCTCCTCAAGTCCTGAAGATCCACAGGGGGACATGAGAGGTGATACTGAACCCATTTCCTCCCCCATCCAATGATAACAATAAGGGGGAGAAAAGACAAAGAGATCAAGAGGTTGATCAACCTGAGCCTTCTGCTCAGGGAGAGAAAAGAAGAAAACTAAATGAAGATCAACCTCCACAACAACAACATCAGCAAACACCTCATACTGAACCTCTTCGGTTTAGATATGAAAGAAACAGACAAAGAGGAAGATCAGTATTGGAACAACTTGAAGAAGAACCATCTGAGCCATCTGCTCAGGGGGAGACTGATACTGATCAACCTCATGAAGTTGCTACTGAGCAAAACAACTTGCAGATTATTGTGTATAGGCCTTTTGTGTGGCCTATTGCTGATGATGAAGATGAAGAACATCCAGTGGCATCAGAAGATTTTTTAAACTTTGCACTGGATGAAGCAAATAAAGAAACCTCTTCATCATCATTCTCAGATGATGAAGAGCATACAAGAAAACCTATCTCACCTCAAGCTGAAGGACCTTCTAGAATTCCTAGAAGACCAATAACCAGAAGAATGACAAATGTGGTTATGTCCTCAGAATCTAGTGAAGAACAAGATCCAGCTCCTCTAATCTCAAGACCTATGAGATCTACTCAGTTTACTGAGGAAAAGAGTGATGCTGAGGATGAGATTGAGGCCCAGAAATTCTTCCCTGTTAAGGAAGAACCTGAATCTGAGTCTGAAGATGTTCCAAGAAGATCTCATACTGTAAGAAGAACTGGAGATGAATTACTTGAACAGTATTGGAACATTGTGGCACAAAGAACAAGATATAAGGAAACAAGGATGGGTATGCTGAGGAATAAAGCATTTCTAAATGTAAGAGACATATACTGGCTAAATGAATTTGTCAACAAAATAAAAGTCAAAACTGTTGATAGATCAATTGTTGCAACTTGCACTGGGCCAGTCAGTCCTCCAATGAAGTTTTTCCTCCATGACATCCAAAATATGGGACTTCAAGATTGGATAAAGATTGCTAGACTGATAAAGCAGATGCCCTCAAAATCCTCTGAAGCCCAAGTGATGATGGATGAAATCTGGGCTGTTTCTGCTATATGCTATGAAAAAGGCATTCTTTATGCAGCAGAATACAGGGCACTCAGTGTGATGACTGAAGCTATGAAGAACAACAAACCTGAGTGCCTTAATACTTTCAGAATAATTCCCACATATACTGTTCCCTCTAACCTTATCTTTCAGGATCAAAAGAGTACCATATATCCAACATCTGGATATATGTATACTGACTCAGATGACAGGGAGTGCTTCATTACTGAAGCAGATTTGGCAACAACTCCTATCAGCCATTTGGTGGGTCTTAAATGGATGATAACCAAGAGAGAAGATGCTTGGTTTAGAAAGAAGATAGTTGCTGTACTAAACAACAGGCAAGATGAACTGAAGAAAAGAGAAGAGTTCATCCATGTGAAGAAAGAAGTCTTCTATGAGTTTGAGTCGATCAACAAAGACTAAAGAAGAAGACTTTGCAGCCTGTAGCTTATCTTGTTTAGTATCTCTTTGTAGTTGTTTTGTTATCATTAGATAGGGGGAGATTGTTAAGGCAAAAAGCCTTACTCCTTGTATGAATCTTAGGATAACAAAACAATCTAGAATAGCTTAGATTAAATTGTAGATTAAAATAGCTAAGTCAGATGTGATACTGAGTTTGGCTAATACTGGTCAATCAGTATCAGCACTCAGTATTGGAAAACCAATACTGAGTAGAAGGACTGAGTGATACTCAGTATAGTAACGGACTAAGATCAAATCCCTTGATCTTAGTCATTTCCTTTACTTAGTCCTTCGGTTACTCCTTTGCTCATTATGTAAGATCTCTATAACACTATAAATAGAGATCATCTTGCAAAGGAGTACTCACTAATTCACTTTACATTTTCATACCTTTTGTAATTGATCAGTGGTCTTGTTATTCCGCAACAAGCCACACTTAGTGGAATTATACATTTGACTCATATCTTGTTCTTATACAATATTTGTCTTAAGTTATAATTATCTAATCAATTAACCATCTAAACCAGGGTGTTGTGACCTAACACTAACCTGAACCCAATCCAAATAAGAGAAACTACACCCTCTCCCACTCCTGTCCCTCTACGGACTAAGAACGTTAGTTCGGACCCCTCCCCGGTCCGACAGGTGTCCAGGTCAGTCGTGGTGCCTTAAATGTTGAGTTTGTGAATGTTGAAGAACTTGTTGATGAACCTCATGTTGAAGAGGTTGTTGTTGTGAACCAAATGGTGGTGCCTATGGGTACTCCCATTCAAGAAACAAACCAGGCTGCAATAATGATGAGAATGAATTACCGATTAGCTGGACTGAGAGTTCTGATGAGGACCCTAACCCTGCAACTGATCAGGTCCCACAACCAGGGCAAACTGACGCACCAGAGGGCTCAAGGAGCCGGGGTGTGCCAGTTGCAAGAAATCTCCCTAGTTTTGTGGAGAATTTTAATGAAATTTTCAGAAAGCTTGCCCTCTTAACAAGCTACTGCGGGGTCATCAACACCAACATCAAGAATCGTACCAACAATCAACACATGATAAACACTATGCAAGATGTTCTGGCCACTAATCATCCAAATATTCAGAAGGATGTGAATGCACAATCTAACAAAATTGATAATATCATTTATGCAATCCACAATCTCACCTCTAGCAATGCTGATCTTACCTCCCGATTCAATCTGTTTGAAAAATTCGTCAGTGACAGGCTCGAGGAAATAACCACTCATATCTCGAACCACTTTTTTGAGCCACAAATGAATGAAGAAAATGCTTCAGCTGCCATACCCACTCCTCCACATTTTCAGGGGAAGAAATATGTGCCTCAACAAGGTACAATGGAGAAGGTTGTTGGTGGACCGGTCGAAGCAATGGGAAGTGGTGGCAGGGGTTTGGATCGTAATGATAGTGTTCGTGGTGGTAATGTGAGTCAGAGTTTAATGACCTCTGAATGGTATCCAATGGCCGCTCATGAAAGAAGGTCGAATGTTTTGTTTGAGGAACTTCCAGAAATCCGTCGTATTCATCTTGGTGGTACTACAAGAATCCCCATAGCCCCCTTCCTCAGTTGTTATAGGAAGGACTTCAGATCAAGCTCCCAAAGGCAAAATCCAAAACTCTACCCTGGATAAAAGGTCATGATGTTCCCCCTCCCTCAAAGATCAAGAAGCGCAAGAGCTCAATGACTCCCGAAGAAGAGGAGGTCAGAATGACAGCCAGAAGGCTTGGGCTGTCTGAAGAAGAATTAACAGCGGCTATGGAAGAGGAGTGTCAGATGATGGGCCTAGGGAGTCACAGGGGCAAGAAGGGGTGATCCGATGAATGATGGTGGTGGTACCAGTGTTGGTGTGCCGGTGTTCGTGTGTTGTTTTCATTTTATGCTTTAAAAACAATTGTCTGCAACCTAAACTACTTTAGTTTTTCGTTGCGTGCACTGGACAATTTACTTTTCATTATCTTTTGCTCTAAATGAATGAATGTTATCAGACAATGATAATATTTTGACATACTTGAGTTGTTTAATTGTTATATCTAAAAAAGAACTCAAAATAAAAATATATGAGTCACTGAACTGAAGTATGATCTGATTCTTTAAGACCATCATTTGCTGTAATATATTTTAGGTATGCTGAAGAACTTCTTAATTGTGAAAATACTCAAGGTTAAAATGTAGGCTTTATATTGGGTTTAGAAAACAATAGATTTTTTTATTTTCATTTATATATGTATTTATTTTTATTTTTTTAAAATTATTTTTATTTTTTCTTTTTAGCGACGAAAAGTTGTCATGGTCGCAAAGTATGAGATTAGTCACAAAGTCAAAATGTCAGTCGGAAAGTTCAGTCGCTAAGTTCATATTTCAGTCGCTAAGTTCAGTTTTCAGTCGAAAAGTTCAGTCGCAAACGCATCAGACCCGCAAACCTATTCTGGTTCAGTTCACGACCTCGGGTCGGGAACCGATCTCGGGTCGAGAACCGATCTCGGGTCCAGAATCGATCTCGGGTCAAGAACCGATCTCGGGTCGGGAACCAGTTCACGGGTCGGAATTGGTTCAGATGAGATCGCGATTTTTCAAACTTTCACTATTTTGATCATAACTTTCTTATTTCTTAACCAAAGCGGGTTATTATTTTTGCAAGACGTTCATTTTTCAATTACCTACAATCCTATTTAAACACTTTTTCGAAAACACTTTCTGATTTTCTCAGATCTTCCCGAAACGTTCTGAAAAATTAAAAATATTCATGTGTTCTTTATTTTTTACTTTTAAAATCAACTTAAATTTTGTTTTTGATGATTTTTATTGGGTCGCTGAAAAGCATCCCCTACTGAAGGAGATTTAATGAAGACAAAAGGCAAATAGTTAGAAGAAAATCTGAGGATCAGTTCCTCAGATTGTGGGTAACTGAATCTGATCAGTTCGGATTTTAGTTACCCACCTACACTATCTGATCACCATATGAAACAACGATCAGTTCCCCGTGCGGAATCAGATACTGATCAACCGATCAGATAGTTGTAGCATGTTCAGCACACACTTGACAATAACGCTGAGCCGTGAGGACAAATGCCTATCTGAGCAAAACTCTTAGTGAAGGTCACTGATGCTGAATGCCATATGAAGAAGCATGAGTATCCGAAGACTCATGGCGATCTGGAGCGTACAAAGGCCTGAAGTTTCAGTGTCACAGAAAGACACAAGTAAAGCACAAGTTTGTGTATCTCCAACAAAGGGAATCGTATGCAAATCTTCTAGAAGATATCGACGATCACAAGACGACAGAAAGTACTATCAGAATTCCGTTGGTAGTGCTCGTCGCATGAAATATCATCTACACCTATGGAATTCTCACACGTGGATTCGATCGTTCATTCCTTTGGCACCACGTTTCCCAATACTATAAATTGAGGACTTAGCGATCGAATTCTGTGTGCACCCAACAAGTTTACGCGCTGTTAAAATTTCCCCAGACATTATTTATTGAGGAGAGTGTAAACAACCAGTGAAACCTTAGTTACTTGATTTGAGAATTGAATCTCTGTAACGTAGGTGTCTGGTCTTGTGCCTGATCATTAGTTGATCAGAACTTGTCTTAGATGATATTTGTTGGTGATGATAATAATGATGATGGTCGGTCATGGTGTGTAGTGGTGGTGTTTGGCAGAGGTTAAGCGTATGTTGGATTAATTTATAACGTGAGGATTTAGTGTGTGTTTAAGATTTTGCGGAGTTGATATTGAACCAATAATCTCCCCTAGCTCAGTGGTGGATCGTTTGGAGCATTGGGCAAGAGGTTGCGGGTTCAATTCCCGGATGTTGCGTTTTAATATTTTGGGTTCTTAAGTGTTTAAGACATTTCCAAAAGAATTAAGCGGAAATTAAGACCCTCCATAAGAGGAATGCCTAAATACTTTATATGTTTTATAGAATAGTTTAACAGATTAAAGGCTATGATTAACAATGACATTTATGTAAAAAACTTGAAATGTAAGGATTTAAAATTAGTGACCAAAGGGGTAAACTGGTCCATTTAATTTACTATTTAATAATAAAATAGGAAACAAAAACCTTCTCTCTGTACAAATATATCACTTATTCTAAACCCTAATAAAACTGTATTCCCCCAATTCTCTCTCATCCAACCGGAGATTCATCACCCACGCCGGAAATTATGAGTGTGCCACCACAACCACCTTCACCAACATCTATTCGTAAGGGCGGGCTTGTGCCTAACGCCTTAGCGCCGCCATGATTCTTTTCTTAAAACCTTGATGTCATATATTTAGTTCGCATGAAACTGATCCATCCAACCGAATACCCCTAATTTTGAAAATGAAAATAAAATAATAATTATTGATATTTAACAAGAGAAGTTTGAAAAGTTCTAGTTCAACGTAGTCTCTCTCATTTGGTCTACCGTGAATGATGTAAGGGAAGACTTTGTGAAAGGAAAAAAAAGACCAGGAATTGTTCAATGTTCACATTTAGTTCACTCGTAATTTGTAGTCTTGATAACGAAATAATCAACTTTTTCTTAATCGTATGTAATACACACAAATGTATTTATGTGGATATATTTAGACCATTAATACAATTCAAATTGAAGAAATTTAAGAAACTCTCAAACTTGAAGAGATGAACCACAAATGTATCGTTCTTTTTTTTTGCATCATGTTGATACCGTGTCTTTTTGCAATTACATCAGAAAATAATGATATGGCCACAACATTTGATAAAAATCATGGTGGTATGTGCATCAAATTCATATATTTTTCATATTTAAAATTTAACTTGATTATATATAACTGTCCAACTATACTCTATTTCAAGTTTGTGTAGCCTCAACGTGCCGAAAGATCCTTCAAAGACCTGATTCTGGAACAGACGATGCACATCATCACTAGGACAACCTGGGTAAAGATGGGAGATGGTAGGTTCAATACTACTGTACATTTTTTAATTTTGGGGCCTCACAATATATAGGGGGGAAATTAGCATTAAAAAATTTAACATACGCACCAACTTATATTATAAATATATTAAAAACTCGTTTGCTAGAAACCGAATAAAAAACAGTTTTATTTTGTCTCCGTTAGTTATAGATCTATGTTATGGGTTTTAATTTTGTTAATTTGTGGCTCATCAGTTTCCAAATGTTTGATTGATTTGTTTAGTGTAAGGTTTTGATTTGTAGTGGTTCATTGTGGTTTTAGGTGGTGACACTTGACAATGCGAAGGTTAATGAAGAAATGGATGAAGAATTGATAAACCATGTGACAAATATAAAAGAAAAAGTGATGAATAAAATGAAATGTATTTTCTCATGAACTATATGTTTTAGCTTTTATATGTTTAGTGTAGTTATGATTTTACTAATAACGAGAATTGGAAAAATCGTAATAATGTGAGAATTAGTGTAATCATCGATAATTACCCTATATGTATTTATAGGGTAATCATCGATGATTAAACAAGGCACATGTTCCCCTTGCACCGCACGACAGATTTTGTCAGGCCGTGAGCCCCAAATCCACCCAGATCAATGGCTGAGATCTACTCTCACATTCTCACCCAATATATAAATTCTCAAAGGAACTCATTCTTATATATATTAGTTTCAGAACCAATTAAGGCTACAAAACCAGCAGAATTCAATCTAAACCATTGATTTTTGGAATGAAATGATCATGGATATTAATGTATTTGATGAGGGACCCCAAATATTGGTTTGCATGAATGTCATTCATGCATGTATACATATATGTATATGTTTTCATGTATGTATACATAAGTGTTATCTATACATGCATGAATGACATCCATGCAAACCAATATTTGGGGGTCCCTCATCAAATACATTAATGTGTATTTCATTATCATTTCATTTTAAAAATCAATGGTTTAGATTGAGTTCTGCTGGTTCTGTAGCCTTAATTGGTTATGATTCTAATTCTACACTATATATATATATATATATATATATATATATATATATATATATATATATATATATATATGTAAGTGGGTTCCTGTGAGGACACAAAAAACGGTGAAGACTCGCGAGGACACCTCAAAAAAATTTCAAAAAATATATATATAACTCCCCATGATTATTACTACATTTGACAAAAAAACAAATTTTGAAAAAAAAATTATAATCCACTTTTTTTTTGCAGATCATAACAATGATCCATATTATTTTTTTTGGATCATTTTTGATTTTTTTTTTTGGATCTTATAAGCTGTGATTTTGATATTTAAAAAATAATTTCTTTTGAAAAAAGTTTGTTTTGAATCATTTTTAGAGTTTTTTTTTGAGTCCTCGCGGTCCTTACCGGGAAAAGAGACTTCACCGGACCCTATATATATATATATATATATATATATATATATATATATATATATATATATATATATATATATATATATATATATATATATATATATATATATATATATATATATGGAAGGGTTCCTTTGGGAATTGGAAAAATTGTAAGAATTAGTGTAATCATCGATGATTACCCTATATGTTCATAGGGTTCATCGATGATTAAACAGGGCACATGTGCCCCCTCGCGCCGCGCGGCAAATTTTGCCTGGCCGTGAGTCCCAAATCCACCCAAATCAATGGTTGAGATCTATTCTCACATTCATATATATATATATATATATATATATATATATATATATATATATATATATATATATATATATATATATATATATATATATATATATATATATATATATATATATATATATATATATATATATATAGGGAAAAGTGAGTGTGTGGCTGTCATGTACTTAAGGTTAGGTGTGGAACCGCCTAAAACTACATAATTTTATTTAAAAAATGTTATAGCTCATTACATAAACTCATTAGTATATCAAATCCCGTCTAAAACTCATCAAATATCTTAAATCTTAATTATGTCTTTGTTGAATTGGTGTTTCAAGTTTCATATTCTTGAAATGATGTTTATATTGAACACATGTCATATTTTTTAAAAGGCATTGAATTGGTGTTTTTTTTTATTGTGTAAGTGTTTTAATATGGTGGGAAAGTGACAAGATATTGTAAAAATAACCATTTTAAGGTTTTTTTTAACCAAAATTATGTAGTTATAGGTGGTTTCACACCTAACCTTAGGTACATGGCAGCCACACACTCACTATCCCCATATATATATATATATATATATATATATATATATATATATATATATATATATATATATATATATAGGGTCCAGATCTGGTGAGGACTATTTTTCAGGTGAGGACTGCGAGGACTCAAAAAAAAAACTCTAAAAATGATCCAAAATAAACTTTTTTCAAAAAAATTGTTTTTTAAACATTAAAATCGCAGCATATAAGATCTTAAAAAATAAATTTTTTTTAAAGATGATCTAAAAAAATATGGATCATAATAATGATCCAAAAAAAATATGGATCATCGTTATGATCAGCAAAAAACAGTGGATCATAATTTTTTTTTCAATTTTTTTTTTTGGTCAAATGTTGTAATAATCATGGGGAGTTATATATTTTTTTTTCGGAATTTTTTTGAATGTTTTTGAGTTATATATATATATATATATGGGGTAAGTGTAACACCGCAAAATTAGAAAGCGTTTTTTTTAGGAGGAGTGCGGAAGCATAAAGATAATAAATAAGTTCTTGGTTTAGGTTTACAAACCAAACGTCCCAAATTTAACTTCCCACAATAAACATTGTTGTTTAAACGGTATTACTTAACGAAACGGCTCATTTTACAAAACATATAAAATTGAGCTTGGTCAGTCATCTCGTCCAAAACACCGATCAACCTGAAAACAGTCAACGAGGGAGGGATTAGCACAAAACTAAGTAAATGAATAAAATCTAAAAATCCTGTAAGGCACAACAAGCATGTATTAGTATTTCCAGAATCGAAAGGCCACATAACCACATAACCATTGTTCCACATAACCACTGGTCCACATAACCACTGTTCCACATAACCATTGATTTGTTTTGAGAAGATTGGTGGTCCTGCCGGAGCCTAAAACCATCGTTGGCCTAACGACGGTACCCGATGGCCTGTACCTAACTCCCCGGTAAACCCTCTTACGTGTAACGCATACAGGTAAGGTCTGAATACCATTTTAGTCGATACACTATGCCCAACCGATAACCTCCATTGCTGACATCTCAAACCTCCTCAAATGTGTGTACATATTCCATTTATCGTAATCCACATTGCAGCTAGATATGTATATCATTATCATATAATTATCATACCAGAATAAATTATATAAACCACAAAGCATAATATAAAAATTTGCACCGAAGCACGGTTCAGACATCTTCGCGCTCAGCGAAGGCGATCGCGTTCCAGTCCTGAATTAACGGAGCAGCACTAACGAAATCAGCACTAACTGGTCAGCACTAACGGGGTCAACACTAACGGATCAGCACTAACGGGGTCAGCATTAACTAAACAGCATTAACGGATCAGCACTAACGGGATCATCACTAATAGGGTTAGCACTAACTGATCAGCACTAACTGATCAACATTAACGGGGTCAGCAGTAACGGGGTCAGTACTAACGGGGTCAGCACTAACTGAGCAGCACTAACTGATCAGCATTAACGGGATCAGCACTAACGGGGTCAGCATTAACTAAACAACATTAACGCACCAGCACTAACGGGATCATCACTAAAAGGGTCAGCACTAACTGATCATCACTAACTGGTCAGCACTAACGGGGTCAGCACTAACTGATCAGCATTAACGGGGTCAGCACTAACGGGGTCAGCATTAGCTAAACATCATTGACGGATCAGCACTAACGGAGCAATACTAACTGATTGCAACCAAACACAAGTTGGATATTAAATCCACTCACTTTGACTTCTAACTGCCGAACTCAGAGGTCTAATGTTTCTGAGTCTCGATCCTAGTTCCTGTACACCAAAGAACACTGAGTTAGTGATCGGTATTATCAATAATGACTAATGTCAACAATGTTAACCACTAACTATCCACAAAGTGTTGCTAATACCAAACTAACACAATAACATGTCTAAACCACAAATACTCATACAAATTAAGCTACTAAGCCATTTTACTACCAAGTGGCCCAAACAGGTCAAAATCCAAACATAGTTCTAATACTACTAAATCATGACTTTTAACCCATATAAACACCACGTTTAGCAAGTCATGACTACTACATAATTTAACCAAATCAACACCTTTCTTGACCAAGTATTTTACCCAAAATCACTAGTTTATCTTTTTGACCCAAATCATTCAAACTCTAACTTGTTTATTTCACAAAATCCACCAATACTTGAAAATCAACATAAGCAATTTACCAAACATGTTATCTTAACATAATAAACAACAACAACCATCAAATCCTCAAGAAATCCAAGGTTTGACAAAACCCATCTTCTCCAAACCTCCATTAATGGAGCTTGAAGGTGAGTTTCACCAAAACTTAGTTTCTTCCCATAAATAACCACACAATACATGTAAAAGCTTGAATAAACATGTGATCTAACATCTAACACAAGATTCACCTACAAATCTTCAAAAATCATAAACCTTAGTTTGACCAACTTGCATGAAATCAAAAACGAACACACATAGTATGAAGCTTACCTCAATGCCTACTCAAAGATGAGTTTAGATTTTAGATTGAGTAAGAAACAAGCCTTAGATTTTCAAAAGACACCAAGAACAAGCAAGAAGGTGAAGAGGGTTTTTAGAGATAAGTTAGAGAGAGAAAATGGCACATGCAATCTCGTTGTGTGTGCTGATATGTAACTGAGAGAAGATAAGGAGGTTTTGACAGCTCCTTCAAAATGTGGCACTAGGGGAAAACAACAGGTGCACATATCATTTAATAACAGTATCAAAAGGGTATCCGTTCACAGTTAATTTATTTAAAATATCAAACAGACTCCATTTTCAAAAACGAATATATTTTCGGGATTGAAATTCAAAAGTTAATCTAACAATATAAAAACCACATAATTATTTAAACATTTCAGAAATCGGATATTTTAACCCCTTGATTAAAATATCACAAAAGACAAAACACTAAACAATTCATTTAATAATACTATAAGGCCAAAACTACTAGACCGGGTTTCAAGATGTTACAGTAAGACCTTATGCAAACATTTGATGACATGTCCATTTAGTGAATTTTAATTGGTTAAAAATGGTGAGTCAAAGGGCATTTTTGGAAAAACAATTACATGTCAGCCCATATCCACTATACGTTTTCCATTTGAATCTATCCCGTCTACATGCCCTAATTCACTTCCCCTACGACAGCTCCGCCCATCTCCATATTCTCTGATTTTTCACGAAATCTATCCCCGTTAATGGCTACTTGATGAAATCGCCAGTGATAGGGGTTCCCCAAATCGAAATCACCAATGGCTACTTGACGAAATCGCCAATCGCTTCATCATATCAAAATCTTCAGTCGCCGGAGCTCTATAGTCTCTGCTCTTTCACGAAACCAACGAATTCCACATGGTAAATTTCTAACCTTTTGATTCAAACTCTCCAATAAACGATTGGCGTCTTACTTGTGTCGGCGTTGAGCCTGATGTTTGTGATACGTTTTTTTTTCGGCGGTGTAATGCCTCATGGTATAAATATTAATTTTGGGTTTTTTAAATTAGTCTTCTTGATTCAGTATTGCTTATTACTTAGTTCAAATCAGGCTCTTAATCAATTGCACCTGATCGTAGTGATATGGTTTTTTACGTCAAGTGTTATTATTTTTGAGTTTTTCAAATCAAACTTCTATATTCAACATTACCTATTACTTAACTGAAATTAGGCTCTTAATCAATTAGGGCATTTTATTATCATGTATCAAATTTTGTAAATGTAATGATTTCAATTGCAATGACCTTTTTACAGAATGATATAATTGACTTTTGATTATAGCAGGCAAAAAAGTACTGATTCAATGCAAGATCATTTGCAGCCCATATGATATCACAATCTGTTTGAGATCCGCAAATTTGATATCATTTCAATAATAATTGACTATATGATTTCCTACGTTATTGTCAATGTTATGTATTCTATATCTCGTAGCATGCCCGCCCAATCGGGTGGGCTTTGAAGCTAGTATATATATATAGACAAGGGTTCATGCGAGAACCATTATTATTGCGAGAACTGCGAGAACTAATTTTAGCCATTAGATTAAAAGATCAATGGTTATAATGAACGTTGGCAGCTTTGTAATTAAGGAATAATTTAAATCTTAAAGTTAAGAACTGAAAGGATATAATGGTAAAATTTATTGATTTTATATATGGTATATTTTGCCTCTCTCCCCAATTTTACGGACAAGCCAGTTAATAGATAGTTGTGTAACTTGAGTGTGTTTTCATTTTATCAACAAAACCTAAAATTGGACCCTCCTCTCGCCGACAATTCTCCCTCTTTGTTACCTCCGGCAAACGGGAAATCAACAGCCACCGCTTCCATCTCCGGCGAATCTCTCACCCCCGACACCATTATCTCCTTCTACAAAGACCAGCGAAACACAGTCGCCATCTCCGACGATTCTCCATTGAAGAGGTAAGTTTTTTCTAGAATTCGATTTTGAAGGTGGTGGTTTCGATTTTCTTAACTATTTTAACACATTTCTACAGTGATTTCGTCACACAGAAGATGATGATGTTGGAGAAATCGGAGATACAGGTTCAGAGAAATCGAAAAAATCAGAGGAATCTGGCTGAACTGTAGTCGGATTTCGTCACAAAGAAGATGATTTTCATCTTCGGTTGTTACAGGGAAGATAACACTTTTGGCCAATAAAGTTCATGTATATGAAGCCATTAAAAAAAGTTCATGTACATGACACCAATAGGTTTTTTTTATCATTTCAGCTTTTAGTATTCATTACAATGAAGCACTGATTTACGTTTTTGCTGTGTGTACTAATCTTGTTATTGCAATAATAAATTGCAGATAAAATGTGTGATGATTGTGGATAGAAATGATTTTGGGGTTAATAAAAGTCATTATCTAGAAATTGTCAACCAACGTAATCTATGGAGCTTGTTTGTGATTGATGAACAAGATTGAAGATGGACAATGGCGCCAACACAAATCATGATTATACATTTGTTGATATGTGGTTAATTGGTTCAACAAATTATGGATTGTATTAGTTCATTAGTGATTTGTGATTTGTTCATTAGTGATTATGGGCTAATTGTTCATTACTGAATTAGTTCATTAGTGATTTTTATATTTGTTCATTACTGATCATGGGTTAATTGTAAATTAGAGATCTCTTCATTCGTCCAACAATTTATGGCAGGCTTTAGTGTTTTGTAAATTTGTTAGTTGGCTAATTACTGAATTAATTTAGATTTAACAAATTTGTTCACCAGTGATATGCTTATTAATTATTATTATTATGTGTGTTCACCAATAAACGGTCCATGATGTTAGTACATTTATGGTCTGTTCATCAATGAACGCATACGAAATAAGGAAACTGAATTTGGTCTTGATTTACTAGAATTAAAAATAATTGATAAAAATATGTTAATGCTAAAAAGACTACAATACCCTTTAGAATTACAAAACTAATTAATTAAAATGATTGGCCAGAAAGTTGTTCTCGCAGTTCTCGCAATAACAGTGGTTCTCGCATTAACCCTCCTATATATACTATATATATATATATATATATATATATATATATATATATATATATATATATATATATATATATATATATATATATATATATATATAGTGGAGAGTTATATAGAGAACCCTATCTTTTGTCTATAACTCAATCTAAACAATTGATTTTCAAAATCAACGGATCATGGAAGATACATGAATGAATTTGATGAGGGACCCTCAAATATTGGTTTGCATGTAGGTAAGTCATGCATGTATACATATATGTTATCACGCATATATGTTATTCATGTATGTATCGTAAGTGTTATTTGTGCATGTATGTTTTTCAGTATTTTTGATGTTTTTTTAAAGTATGTGTTTGATTTGGGTTAAATGTTATTGGTTTACATATGTATTTACTAAATTCTGATTGGTTAGGTGGGTTATTATGTGTTACACATGAAATATGAGTTCTCTATATAACTCGACCCTATATATATATATATATATATATATATATATATATATATATATATATATATATATATATATATATATATATATATATATATATATATATATATATATATATATATAGGAAGAACAAAATTAAAATGAATAAAAAGAATCTAAACCAAAATGATAAACCGAACCAGATCTTCATCATAGTCAAGAACAAAATATTGCACAAATAATCCTTTCACTTGCCTCTTTAAATTAAAAGTGTGCTCATAAATCATTATCATTTCGGTTTATTTTCAAACACAATTTTGTAGCTAAAAAGATATATGCGAATAAGAAATTAACAATTAGCAAACATTTTAAGTAGTAACTCAACTCATAAGTAAAGGGGACTTTCTGCAAAGCAAAGGATTCTTTGATAAATTCTTCAAAATAAAAAATGCCTCCTAAGCCAAGGGCTTTTTCTATTATTAAACGCCATATAAGGACAATACATATAATTCTGATTTCGGAAATCGATTAAAACTAACCTTAGTTTGCTTGATCTTTATGAAAAAACTCCTTTTGAATAGCAAAGGCTTCATCAAGAATATTGGTAACATACTGAACTTGTCCACCCATCTTCTCCGTAACAATCGTAACCTCGCCGACGTATTCCCTCAAAATATCTTCAAACGCAATATTCGAACAGATCTGTCGACGACGTGACGATCCAATCAAAATCGATTTCTAGAGATTATGAACTAACAGAAAGCTTCTCCAATCATTGCTAATTATGGCATCGGAGATCCGTGCAGAACCAACAGAACTCAATCTAAACCATTGATTTTTTAAATGAAATGATCATGGAAGACACATTAATGTATTTGATGAGGGACCCCCAAATATTGGTTTGCATGGATGTCATTCATGCACGTATACATATATGTATATGTTTTCATGTATGTATACATAAGTGGTATCTATACATGTATGTATACATGCATGAATGACATCATGCAAACCAATATTTGGGGTTCCCTTATCAAATACATTAATGTGTCTTCCATGATCATTTCATTTCAAAAATCAATGGTTTAGATTGAGTTCTGCTAGTTTCGTAGCCTTAATTGGTTCTGATTTTAATTCTACACTATATATATATATATATATATATATATATATATATATATATATATATATATATATATATATATAGTGGAGGGTTCCTTTAAGAATTGGAAAAATTGTAAGAATGTGAGAATTAGTGTAATCATCGATGATTACCCTATATATACATATTTATTCTCACATATATATAAGGTCGAATTCCATACAGAACCCATATTATTTACAGAACTCGTAGAACGATTTTCAACCAATCAGAATTTAGTTAATTAATTTCTGATTATATAATTCATTTACTGATTCAGGGTATTTATGAAATTTTACATTTTTATTTTTGATTGAGTAAATTTCCTAAAATTTAGGAATTAAATTCAGAATTTTAATGATACATGTATGTTATATTTACTAATCTGCATCTATGTATATGTTACGAATCTGCATATATGTATATTTAATGATACATTTATGTATCTACAAAAAATACAATAAAAAATAATGAATAGCATATATGTACAAAAAACACTTATGTATCTACAAATAGTGAATAACATGCGGGCACAAATAACACTGAATATCACACATTTACAAAACAACATTAATGTGTCCGAGCGGTAACATTTAACATTTAAGAACAAACCCTATGTACAAAACAACTTTATCATTGTTGTCCTTTTTATCATCAACAATTTTTTCGTTTACTGTCTTCTTTAACTGCATTTGATTCCTTAGTCGTTGAATCTACCAGCATAAATATATCATTACTTTACTTTAGACATGAATGTAACACCCAGAAACCTGGAAAATATATAATAATCATGTTAGAATGCGAAATCCAAATACATTCTAAAAACAACAATCTCATAGTCAAAATTTATCCACAATTAATACAATGACCTACTTATAAAAGCACTTTTAATAAAATTAAGCTAATAAACTTCAAAAAGTCAAAATTGTTCAATACACCTCTGCAACCAAACACATGTATGTAACGGATACATATACGCAAATAATGTAATTATCGAGCTATTGCCCGGTTAGTTTATGCCAGATATGCAAATACATTTATGTAAATTGATGTATCGTAATATTCATGTATAATAACAGAGATTATTGGATCCCAACAACACTAATGTGTTGCGTTATGACAAGTAACGACGATTAAGATAAAGAACACACAAGATTTCAATGATTAAGAGTTTAATAAAACAACTTAATACAGTACAAAGTTTGCGGAAATAGATAGTACACACTAACTAAAACTTTATACTTGAAGTGACACTTTTGTTCGCTCAAACTAGAAGATAATGCAAGTAGAGTTTATATAAGCTGATACTAACAGCTGATATTGAAAGCCTGAGTAATAACTATGAAGAAGTTAATACCAGACAATAACAACTCTCAGAGAATGTTCTTGTGCTACCTTTTCTGACGCACAGTGAAAAGGTTTACTATTATAGTACAAAAGTAGTTAACTTTCTGTTTACATGCTTGGAGGGACAAACGATGATGTACTGACATATTATCTTCTATTCCAAAATAAAAGATCTTTATCGTTTTCTTCTTCTTTGAGCGGGAAAGGGAAATGTTCAAAGTGTCAAGAACATTTCCACTAAGTCTTTATCTGCAGCAGATATCATCAGCTGATTCCACAATCAGCTGAATAATCTTCTTCTTTTCTTTGTCCTTTGGCCATAGACTTCGAATGAACACTCTTTTATAGCTGCTGATTAGACTTGTTTTCCTAGAGCTAAGTACGTACTCAGCTGAAGGTTTATTGCATATACTTGCTTCAGCTGAGATACATACATCAGCTGATATTTATTCTTCTTAGCTATCGATCATCAAGTCTTATTTACTTAGTCTAGGGACTAACAATCTCCCCCTATTTGATGCAATCGAATAGATGTATAAGTATGAACCTGTAATGATTCAGCTGTTTGGATCAGCTGAATGTCTATGTGCTTTGACCCTTTGGGTTCTTTTGTATATGTTTATATTTTTACAATCTTTACAAGTATATTACAAAAATTTTGATTTTCTATTGATATGAAGCTGATAAGTAAAAGAAAAATCAAAATAAACAAAATTACAATGTCTTGGGCATAGCTTCCCCGGTGACATTGTGATACAGTGAGCTGATGGCTGAGTCGATTAATTTCTTCATTTATCTTCCCTCTTCAGTGGAGGAACTCAGCGTCTTGTGATAGATCAAGAGTTGATCAATGTCACACAGATACAATTCATCAGCTCGTTGGAAGCAAGGCACCTTCTTATCCAGATAGCAAAACCATAGATTGGTTCTTTGACAATCAGCCCAGAGGCAAAGTGTACACCCATGGGGATGGTTCTTGTGATATTGAGTCTTGGTCGTTTTGCATAAATTATTGAAGACCCAATATCGAGTGTTCTGGAGTCAGCAAAGGGCTCGGGGAAAACAGACTTACGTTTCTCCCCTCTTGTTGAGGAGCTTTCACCAGCAGGATTTCTGGCAGCAGCTTCTTGAGAATCACGCAATTCAGTTGGTATGCGATTTGCCAACTCAGGAGAATGTCTCCTAATATTGTCGCATAGAGTCTTGAAGGTGAATATTGCGACTTTTATCTCACTTTCCAGATCTGTTATAGTATCTGACGGTTTTGCAGATCTGGCAGCTGCTAGCAACTCATTCCACTCAGGATAGTTGAGTTGAGTGCTGATTTTTATCAGAGAAATCATTTCAGAGACAACAATTCCTCCAACTCTAGATATTACTACTTCTTGTGGAGAACTGGATGAAGACATGAGGGCCCTTACGCTGGTGATTTTTGCTTCTTGCCTACGATGGTAAAGAACCTTGTTGAACAACCTAATGTTCTCAGCTCTTTGCGCTTCAGCTTTTTGATACAGCTCTTCTTGAGTAATTCTTTGAAGAGCAATAGATGTATCAAGATCAGCAGTAGTTCCAGCTTCCTTTAACAGGAGAGCTTTAATCGTGGCAGAATTGAGCTCCCCCTCAGCAGGTTGAGGATTCACCTGTATAATGGGCTGAGGGATTTGGATTTGCGGGGCTTGGACTTGCGGGCCCTCAACTGGTCCAAAGGAATCAACGATTTTAACTCCAGTTGAGGGTTCTCCTGTCCTGAGGCCTTCAGCAGCGGTGAGTGTTGATTGTATGGTTGTCTCACCTGCTGAAGCAGTTACCTCAGGTGTTTCAGTAGTGACGAGTGAGGTTGGAATTTGTGTCTCGTCTACTGAAACGTCTTCTTCTGGTATCCCAGCAGAGGTGGTCGGTGGAGATCTTGGGGTCGCACCTGCTGGAATGTCTTCTACATTGGCTCCAACATCAGAGGTGATTATAGATTGTGAAGCATTTTGTTCACCTTGTTGTTCACCTGCTGAAGTAGCTTGATCTTTCTCCCCCTCAGAGAGTGCCTGAAGAATTAAGGTATTCTCTGGTGCTGAAGCAGGATGGACAGCAGCGCCACCCTCATTTAACATTTGAAGAATGAGGTTGAGGGTGCCTTGGAGACCAGTGACTTGGGAAGTCAGCGAGCCGACTTCAGTCTCCTATTTTTATATTCTTGTGGACACATTAGAAGCGGACTCCTCAATAGCCTTAGAGAAGTGGTCAGCAGAGACTCTTGCTTTGACTGTGCAAGAGCCAGACGACTGACAGCTGGTTGGAGAGGAGATACCTTGGAGGACAAGGTATTCAACTGTCTTTCAACTTCTGCTTCTGTTGCCCGAGCTTCGGAGAGAAGCTTGTCTTTCTCGACTCTGTCAGATTCACGAATGGAGTTCAACTCTCGATGAATATACGTTTTGAGAGTGTTGAACTCGCCGGTGTTGAGACGAATCTGCTCAGAAAGAAGAACCAGCTGTGGAGTCTGAGTGTGAACCTCAGTGTGCAGAGAAGTTATGCTGGAAGAGAGAGTCTTAGCAGTTTTACCAAACTTCTTTGGAACATCCCTGCGAAGGGTATCCATCTCCTTACTCAGCTTGGCCATCCCAGGTCGAATCTGGGATATTACAACTCTAGACATCAGAGTAGCAGCGGCTCTGATGGGAATGCTTCCTCCAGCTTTGCTGGATTCAGCATGGGACACTTAGACGCTTTGGGGGAAGGGGTCCGGTACGTCTCCAGCTGGAGGGGTAACCTCAGCTGTGGGAGTGGGTGTTCCTGAGTTAGGAGGAATCGCTCCTATGGGATGCTCAGAAACTATGGGGGTGAGTTGGGTCAGTATCATCAGCCAACACACTTTCTCCATGGGTAGCATTCCCTCTTACCCTCAGCTGAGGAGAAAAAGGAGCGTGTGAAGTGGGAGAAGATGGTGGTGAGAATGAAGAGGAAGAAGGAGAGCGATGAGCTGGACGCTTGACTCGCTTCTTCACCACCTGTCTCCCGTAATCAATCCGCTGACCGGTGATTAGGGCTTCAGTAAAGACTTGCAAGCTGGAGTTGCACTGGTTGTGAGACCCGGAGTTGCCGCCTATGCACTGAATGATGTGCGTGAAGAAATAGGCCTAGGGTCTCGTCAGCTGAGACTTCTTGAAGATCTCCACCTTGTCGTCTTCATTTGCTAATCTATATCCGGAGATACGGATTAGACTCTTTTTAGCTTCATCAGCAGACTTCGTCTCCTGATATTGTTGGACGGGGAGCAGATAGTCGAACCCGCAATGATGTTGTCTCCAGAAATGGAAGCAGACATCCAGAAATCACGCAAGAGTTCGTAAAAACTCTTGGTGAATCGAAAGAATGCACCACCGATAGGACAGTGACGCAAGAATTTTCCAACCGGTCGATAGATATCAACAAGTTTTTCCGGTGGAGAGGTGTTGCCTACTAGATTTGAGTTCTGATTGAACTCGATGGCAGCCCTAGATAGAACATCTTTTGTGGATTTCTTCGACATTTTTGGGAGAGGGAAGAAAGATAAAAGCTTGAAGATAGAGGGTTTTTGAGAGGAAATTTGAGAGAGAAGTTTCGGAGTGAGGGTGAGGGTGAGTATTTATAGGAGTTTTTGGGACGGTTTGGGTAAATATTTGAAAATAAACCGGACCATAAATGGATAGTTACAAACCAACTATGGAAATGTTGGTTATCGTGCGAAAAAGTGGTTGGATGTGACAGAGAGGGGGTAGGGGAGTCGTTTCTGCGTTAGAGGTGTCAATCCCTCATAAATGCCAAATATTTTCACTCGAGTGGAAATATTTGCCACAGAGAACGTGTGGATAGGGATAAAAAGATGCCTTTTCAAGGAAAACCAAACGTTTTAACATATAAAATTTGATAAGTTATCATTTTGAGATGCTTTATTCAGTTGACTGATTAAATTGAAACGTTTTTAGTCAGCTGAATGTACTAAGTGACAAGGTGAACATATCAGCTGCTGATAGTACTTTAGCAGTTGATTTACGCATTTAACATACCAAGCTCGCTAATTAAAAAATTGGAACGTTTTTCATCTAAAGGCTTAGTGAATAAATCAGCTAGCTGAAGGTCTGTTGAAATGAAATGAAGTTCAACGTCACCTTGTTCAGTGTGATATCTAATGAAATGATACCTTATATCAATATGGTTGGTTCTTGAATGAAGAACTGGGTTGTTGCTGATTGCAATAGCACTTGTGTTATCATAGTAGATATGAACTTTGCAAAAGTTCATATTAAAATCAACCAGCTGATTCTTCATCCAAAGGACTTGAGCACAACAGCTTCCAGCAGCAACATATTCTGCTTCAGCTGTGGAGGTAGAAACAGTGTTTTGTTTCTTGCTTGTCCAGCTAACTAGCTTCCCACCAAGCAGCTGATATCCTCCTGTGGTGCTCTTTCTATCCATCTTGCAACCTGCAAAGTCTGAATCTGAATAGTCAATTAGATCAAACCCGGAGTCTTTGGCATACCAAAGACCTAGGCTTGGAGTACCTTTAAGGTACCTCAAAATTCGTTTAGCGGCTATTAAATGAGATTCTCTAGGATCAGCTTGATACCTAGCACACATGCAAGTGGCAAACATAATGTCTGGTCTGCTGGCAGTGAGATAGAGCAATGATCCATTGATTCCTCTATAAAATGTGACATCAACTGATTTCCCAGTTGTATCAGCATCTAGATTGTTTGGAGGAGCCATTGGAGTTTTCATTGATGATGATGAATTCATATCAAATTTCTTTAAAGGATCTTTGATATATTTTTCTTGATTTATAAAAATTCCATTTTTAGTTTGCTTAACTTGTAAGCCAAGAAAATATGTTAATTCACCCATCATACTCATCTCATACATTGTAGACATGAGTTTTGAAAAACGTCTACAAAGTTTTTCATCAGTAGCACCAAAAATTATGTCATCCACATAGATTTGAACAAGAATGATATCACCTTTTGATTTTACAAATGAATAAGGTTTTATCAATCTTTCCTCTGGTGAAATCATTTGCTAGAAGAAATGTGGAAACAGTGTCATACCATGCACGAGGAGCTTGTTTCAACCCATACAGCGCCTTATCCAACTTATACACATAGTCTAAGTATTTAGGATTTTCAAAACCTGGGGGTTGTTTCACGTAGACTTCCTCTTGAAACTTACCATTTAAGAATGCATTTTTCACGTCCATCTGAAAAACTGTGAAGTTCTTGTAAGCAGCATAGGCTAAGAATATTCTTATAGCTTCAAGCCTTGCTACTGGAGCAAATGTTTCATCAAAATCGATTCCTTCCTCTTGTCTATATCCTTATGCAACAAGTCTCGCCTTGTTGCGAATAACCACGCCTTCTTCATCCATTTTGTTTCTAAATACCCACTTGGTACCAATTAGTGTCTTACCAGCTGGTGGAGGAACCAGCTTCCATACCTTGTTGACCTCAAATTGGTTTAGTTCTTCCTGCATCGCTTGAATCCAGCTGGAGTTTTCTAATGCAGCTTTGATATTCTTTGGTTCTTCAGCTGCTAAGAAACACGACCATAGGCAAAGATTAGATGATGCTTTACTTCTAGTGACCACCCCTTGTTGTGGATCTCCAATGATTAATTCAATTGGATGCTCTGAGGTCCACTTGGATTGAGGAGCGACTGAAGAGGAAGAGGATTCAGCAGAATTTGATCCTTGATGAGCGGCTGAATGCTCAGCTGGATTTACTACTTCATTTTGAACAGATCTTCTTGAAGTATGAAGAGGTGGCTTAGAAATAGCCTTGGATGATGCTCTAGCTGTTGGAATCTCTTGTTGGACAGCTGCAATATCGACAAGATAAGTGGGAGCATCATGGAATGTATCATCTGAATCATTTATTGGAACTTCAAAAAGATTCAAAGCATCAGAGAATGCTTCAGCTGTATCATTATGAGGTCGTACAACTGAACTCTGGAATGCGTCAGATGATTCAGCAGAGGTGGGATTTAAGGCTTTAGAGTGTTCTTCAAAAGTGACATTTATAGATTCTTCCAATGTTTGTCGTCTTTTGTTGAAAACTCTGTATGCCTTAGATACAATGGAGTATCCCAAGAAAATTGCTTCATCAGCTTTAGAGTCGAACTTACTCAGCTGATCTCGTGTGTTTAACACAAAACACACACAACCAAAGACATGAAAGAAACCGATATAAGGTTTCCTCTGACGGATAATCTCATAAGAAGTTTTCTTGTGTCTCTTCACATAGGGAGACCTGTTTTGAGTGAAACAAGCTGTGTTAACAGCTTCTGCCCAAAATTCCTTTGGCATGTTTGACTCAGCAAGCATTGTTCTTGCAGCTTCTATTAGGGTTCTATTTCTTCTTTCAGCGACATAATTTTGTTGAGGTGTTCTAGCGGCTGAAAATTTTTGTGAGATCCCAACTTCTGAACAGAAGTCTTCCAATGTACGATTTCTGAATTCAGTACCATTGTCTGATCTCAGCTGCTTTACTCTTGACCCATTTAGAAGTTCCATCTTCTTGATGAATTTGATGATTTCATCAGCTGCATCACTTTTGTTACGAAGAAATATAACCCAAGTGTATCGTGAGTATTCATCAACGATAAAAAGTGTATATTTCTTCCCACCTAGACTTTCTGTGCTCATAGGACCAAAGAGATCCATGTGAAGCATGTGAAGACAGTTATCGATGGAGAAACATTGCTTTGATTTGAAAGAGCTTTTATGTTGTTTACCTTGTTCACAAGCTGAACAAAGCTTATCTTTTTCATACTTGATCTGTGGCAAGCCATTCACTAGCTGTCCTCGGGAGACAGCTTGGATATGTTTTTAAAGTTCAAGTGAGATAGCCTTTTATGCCACAACCAGTTCAGCTCTTCAGTGGAGTGAGAAAATAAACAAACTTCTTGGTTTTGAGGATTCATGTCAAGTGTATATACATGGTTGTTTCTTGGTGCTTTAAGCACTACTTTTCCACTTTTATCTGTCACCGTTCCTCTGTACTTATTAAAGTTCACTGAGAACTCTGCATCACATAGTTGGCTAATGCTGATTAAATTATGTTTCAGCCCGTTTACATAACCAACTCTTATGATCTTTATAGATCCATTTGAGATGGATAAGTAGCCTTCAGTTGAGCCTCTACCATTATCACCAATAATTACTGGAGGACCAGCACAAACTTCGAAGTCTTCAAGCAGGGATTTGTATCCAGTCATATGTCTTGAGCAACCACTGTCTAAGTACCAGACGTGTTTGCTTTGATCACCCTGCACATAAGTTTAAAAGAGTTAGTTCTTTTTGGGAACCCACACCTCTGTGGGTCCTTGATATTTCTTTCTAGAACTCACAGGGGTTGGGTTCTTAATGGACTCAGTTGAAGTTGGAGACGGTCTTAAGCTTGTGCTGTCACACTCACTTGCCATATGTCCACGATTTCCACACTTATAACATTTTCTGTTCTTTTGTAGTGGACTGGAAGGCGAGGTAGTAGGGCTGGGTACTGGACCCAAGATCCCTTTCTGACTATCTGAGATAGTTAGGGTTTGCACGAGTGATGTCAGCTTGCTGACCATTCCTTTCAACCGTTTGACAGACACAGCTGAAGAAGGACTTGGAGTGTTTTTAGAAACACTCTTACCTTTGTTCTTTGCAGCTCGCGTACGAACTCCAACTGGCTCACCCTTGGAGGGTGTAAGAACAGTTTTCTTTCCTGCTGTCTTGCTAGTCTTCTTCTGAGGTCTAGCAGAAGCAGCAGGTGCTGAACCCAAGATAGACTTACTTGGTTCAACAATGACTACTGTAGGGGTCCTAACAACTATGGCAGAGGAGTCAGCTGATGACTCTTCTCCAATAGTTTCAGAAGGTTCTTCTGTGGACATCTCAGTAGCATAGGTTTTGGTAGACTTAACAAAGGAACCAAAAACCAACTCTTCAGCTGGCACAGAAGTATCAGCTGTTGGAAAGTAGTACAGATCATCCGTACTGCTGTCAGGTACAGCACCTGCAGCAAGGAAATCTCCTCCTAATAGAACTTGTACTTGACTAGGAATCTGTGAGTTGACACACTCACTCACACTTTTGGATGATCGAGACCATGATTCACAAATCTTTTTAATTGCTTCCAGTTCTTTAACCTTTTCATTAAGATCGTGTTGAAGAACTGAGTTTATAAATTTCGTTTCAGAAAGTTCTTCTTTTAAAGTTTTGTGATCAATTAATCTTTCTTTTAAAAATGCATTTTCACGAAGAATATCACTGTGTTTATCCAAACATTCACCTTTCAGTTGATCAATGAAGTGCAAGTCACAGATAATGGAATCAACAATATCATTGGCTTCAGAAGCCTCAGCAGAGGTTAGAGAAGATACCTTTTTATGAACTATGTTGACCCATTGATATGAACCAGCATCATCAGCTGTAATACTTTCATCAGCACGAGCCATCAAACATATTGTGGCCATTTGTTCATCATCATCGGATGAGCTGTCACCAGAGTCAGCCCAGTCGTGAGTTTCAGCTACGAGACCTTTGTCAGCAATTTTGCCTTCAAGTTCCTTCTTTTCTTCTAGGATATTTTGGTGAAGGCTTATCGCTTTTTGTACTTTTCTTCAATGGACTCACCACTTGAAGAGGATGAACTAGCTTTCTTTTGCTTGCAGTCGTTAGCATAGTGTCCTTTCTTGTTGCAGTTGTAGCATGCTATCTCAGAGATATCAGGAGTATTTCTAGAGGATCTGGAAGGAATAACTGATGAGACAGGTCTGCTACTTGAGCCTCTAACTGAGGAGCCCGATTTGCCTTTGAAAAGTTTTCTATTTTTGACAAGAAGGGCATGCTCAGTTATAAGGGCATCATTATCTTCGTCTTCATCGATCTCTTCGATGCTGACCTCAGGCATGTTGAACAGGTCAACAGCTGAAGTTTTGTCAGCTTCATCATCTGAGGGATGATATTCGATTCTGCTTGGTTTGTTTAGAGAAACAAGAGCAGCTGAGGATCCTGAGGGACTCACTTTAGATTCTTTTTGAGGTTGAAATTTGTTTAGTACAGTTCTCTCATTACTTAGAAACATGCCATAGAGAGAAGAAAGAGTATAATCTTTTAAAGTGGGAGATGTACTCATGCAAGTTATAATAGTATCCCATTTAGAAGGAATAGTTGCCATAAACTTACACATTTTGGACATATCGTCCTTTTCAACCCCATGAGATTTTAGCTCGTTTAACAGAATGTTATAACGATTGAATGTTTGAGCTATTGTCTCACTAGGTTTGGCTTTAAACAGCTCGTAGTCATGGATGAGCATGTTTTTGTTGTGTTCACGCACAACGGATGTGCCTTCATACACTTCAGCCAATCTTTCCCACATCTCTTTGACTGAGTCACAAAATTGAATATTGTGATACAGTTCATCACCAACTTCTTGAAAAAGCATATCCCTTCCTTTGTTCTCAAGATGAACAAGACTTTTTTCAGCGTCTGTCCATTGAGCTTCAGATTTCACAACATAGTGTTCTGGTATTTCGGGGGTACCAGGGATAAGGGTTTTGGGAATGTCTTTTCCTATCGTTATATTGTCTTGAAGTTTTGGGTGATAGGTAACCATGTGGGATAACATACGAGTTTTCCACATCGTATAGTTGGTTTGAGTGAGTTTGGGAGGTTTTCCAGATGATGGAAGATCTGATGTTGTAGGTTCAGCCATAACAGATGCTCAAAGTTGATGGAGAACAACTTTGACACTTGCTCTGATACCAGTTGTTGGATCCCAACAACACTAATGTGTTGCGTTATGACAAGTAAAGTCGATTAAGATAAAGAACACACAAGATTTCAATGATTAAGAATTTATTAAAACAAGTTAATACAGTACAAAGTTTGCGGAAATAGATAGTACACACTAACTAAAACTTTATACCTGAAGTGACACTTTTGTTCGCTCAAACTAGAAGATAATGCAAGGAGAGTTTATATCATCTGATACTAACAGCTGATATTGAATGCCTGAGTAATAACTATGAAGAAGTTAATACTAGACAATAACAACTCTCAGAGAATGTTCTTGTGCTATGGATTCTAAAAGGTGTGTGTAAATTCAAGCATTTACGTCTCTATATATAGCCCAAGATCCGTGTTCCTTTGGCCACAAGATACTCGACGTGTAAATATATCATTCGTCGATGTAGACTCGTCCACGGAAACATTAAATGCTCTTGCATAGGTTATAGTTCCAAGTGTACTTTGTGTCAACTGCTTTTGCTACTTTTTCTGACGCACAGTGAAAAGGTGTACTATTATAGTACAAAAGTAGTTGACTTTCCGTTTACATGCTTGGAGGGACAATCGATGATGTACTGACATATTATGTTCTATTCCAAAATAGAAGATCTTCATTGTTTTCTTCTTCTTTGAGCGGGAAAGGGAAATGTTCAAAGTGTCAAGAACATTTCCACTAAGTCTTTATCTGCAGCAGGTATCATCAGCTGATTCCACAATCAGCTGAATAATCTTCTTCTTGTCTTTGTCCTTTGGCCATAGACTTCGAATTAACACTCTTTTATAGTTGTTGATTAGACTTGTTTTCCTAGAGCTAAGTACGTACTCAGCTGAAGGTTTATTGCATATACTTGCTTCAGCTGAGATACATACATCAGCTGATATTTATTTTTCTTAGCTATCGATCATCAAATCTTATTTACTTAGTCTAGGGACTAACAGAGATGTATCGTAATATAGATCACAAATATAATGTTATTACATAAGGATTAGAATATATATATTAGATATATACATTGACACCATAAAAGAATGAAATACCAAATCTTTGTGCTTGGATACAGTCACCGCCTCACAAATTTAATAGACCTTTGCCACATAGCTCGATATTTGCATTAGACTTCTTTTTTTTTCTTCTTGCATCTTGCTCCTTGCTTTCGTGCTCTTCGACTCTTGTTACTTGCTATTCGTTTCTTACTTACTTGCTACTTGCTTTCTTCTTGTATGCTACTTGCTACATACTCTTGCTACTTGCTTTTATTGTTTAAATACAAGAGTTTTTTTTTCTTTCTTTCTTGCTGGCAACTTTTAACGCCTTTCTTGCAACTTTCTTTTTTTCTTCGTCTCGCTACCTTCTTTCTTTTTGATCACCAATTGTGATCACAACTCTTGCTTTCTTTCGCTCGATCTAATTGCATATGGTTGCAATCGATCCTCTCTTTCTTGCTATGAGCCAGGTGAGAAACCTGGTTCACTTCTGGGTCTCTGGTGCACCGAGACGGCTACACCGTCTCTAAAAACCGACTCTCAAAACGGCCTCCTATATCTTCACGAGCCCTAGGCTCTGATACCAATTGTTGGAAATCACAAGTCTCAAAACTCACACTCAAATTGTTTAACATGTGAACTATTGTAAACTTGGAGAAGATGGAACAAACTTTCTGTATATTTGTTCTGCTAACTCAAAAGAATTACAATGCATATATATAACCTAAAGAGATAACTACTAAAACCATGTTCTCCTAAAAACTGTTGGAATTGGTGTCCAACACATCAAATAAACCCGTATTCCGGTTCGGGTATTTTAGAGTCCTATTCGGGTTGCCCTCGAGGAATCAACAAACACGAGAAAAACGTAGTGTTTAATTAATTGTTTAATTAAATAGACTATCGGGCTTGACGTATTTAATTAGTTAATGGGTATTAATTAATTAAATGGTTTCGGGCTAGGCATAGGGTTCGGACCGGGCTTGGTGGTGACGGGCTTTGACCTAATTAGAGTTTGACTCTAATTAGGGTTGATGCACTATATATAGAGGTTAAAGGGTATTAACCTAAAAACACTTAACAACTCTTTCTTGTTCCCTTGCACCATTCGGCCGACACCCCACAGCCACCACCGAACCGCCGCTGCCCCGTCGTCCAGCCGCCGTCGAACCACCGCCGGACCGCCGCTGCTCCGCCGCCGCCGCCGGTAATCGAAAGAGTTTTTCGATTGGTTTTCGGTACTCGTTTTCTCACTACGTTGTGGTATATTGTCCTGTTTGTGATAACCCTTGGGTGTGATACGATAGAGGGATTCTTTCTTGAATCCTAGGCATAGTGTGAATCTGGCAAGAACGAGATCACAAGGTTTGTCATCCTCGCCAAACCGTAACAATGTAAGTTTTGAATTTATCATTTAATTAGTTATTAAATTCTAGTTGCGTTAGAATTGTAAACCTAACGGTCCAAATAGTATTATCGGGTCAATGTTCTACCAAGTTGTTTTTGATTTCCGCCTTAAACAAATTGTGGCTAGATGCATAGAAAAACCCAACAGTGGTATCAGAGCGCCATTGGTTTACAAGTCTAATTGTGCTAGACAAGAAATTCGAAATCCATAAAAATTGTTTTTATGATTTTCGGAATTTCCGAAAATTGTTTTTGGGGTTTCCGAAAATTAAAAATACATTAAAAATAGGTTTTTAGATTTTTTCGGTATTTTATAAAATTGTTTTGATAATTACCGAAAATTAAAAATATGATTTTTAATATTTCCGAAAATTCGGAATTATTAATTTAATTATTAAAAACGTTTTTTTTATTTAAATTAATAAATTATGATAATTTCAAAAGTTGGAATTATCAAGAATTTGTACAAAAGATTTTATCAAATCTAGGTTTTTATTTAAAAGATTTAAAATAAATATTTTATATATTTTATATATTTTTCGGAATATATAAAAGGAATATAAAGGTTATTTATTTAATAATTAAATAAAATAAATCCTATTTAAGAATATATGTATTTTTCGAAACACATATATGCCAAAAATAGTTGATTTGGCAAATCTAGATAATATTTGAAGGAGTATCAAATAAGGATAAAATTTAATAGTTTAAATTAGGGATATATTAGATATATCCGAAATCTTTTAATAAGAATTAAAGATATGATTTTAAAAAATTAAAAGATATTTTAAATATGGATATAGATATATCCGAAAATAATTTCGGTATATATTTATATATATTTAAATATTTTCGGTATTTTTAAAAATTAAAAGGGTATGGATTTTCGAATAAATTTAAATTTGTTTTGTCTTATCTTATAATAGTTTATAATAAAGATAAATATTTAAATAAGTATTATATATTATATATATTAATTAAAAGTTTAATTAGAATATATATATATATATATATATATATATATATATATATATATATATATATATATATATATATATATATATTTCGAATTCCCATATATATCAAATGTGATTTGATATTCTTCCCTTATATATATAATATTATGTAATAAAAGTTTATTAAATATTATATAAGATATAGTTATAATAGGATTTAAAACGTCGCGTCCTCGCGCGTTTATAAAATTAATTGTACTATATAGAACTAAAGTTAAATACATCGTTACTTATGTCATTAGTAGGCTCACCCATAGTCTAAGACATCTAAAGGATGAAAAGGAAGATATATAGATCTCTAAACGGGGTTGCGTTTTTAACACGCCTTGCGCTGACCTGCCCCGCCGCTTCCCTTGTCATGGAATGGAGCTACCGAACGGGCATAATAGGATGATGTCAAGATTAAAAGTATAATCATAAAATTAAACAAATCCTTCCCGTTTAATTAAATGTGAACATTGTGTGCTCTCCATTGAACGACACGCGCTCGTATCATAGTCTGATTAACGGAAATCGTGTGGTTAACCGGTACGTTAATTGTGAGATTATTTTATGAGTGAAACGATTCTCGCGATACTCAAGCGAACTTGAGCCGAGAAGTCCACGTGGGTATTCCATGGTTGTTTCACCTTCTAATATATGATCCACGGTATCCCTGTCATATAGATTAGAATGAGCATTGATTCGAGATTAACATGCCATTCTCCCACGAGAATGAATCTCAAAGAACTAGGGATTTCATAAGATTGAAATTGACAATAGTTTGCCTACGACACGAAATTGTTTGGTGTGAAATACGGCATCCCTCTTCACATCAAATAACTAGTGGGCGTATCCTAGCCTTATGAATAAAGATTGGGAAAATTATTATAAGGATTAATTATTGAATTCACTAACAAAGAAATTGTTTCTTTTGTAGATGGGTTCAAACTTGAATGACAACACAATTACTCTACCACCACCACCTCCACTCCCGATTGTACTCGCACTGCCGTGTCCACCAAAGTCATCTCCTAATAAGGTTTCATCTCGAAAAGCTATTGGAAATTTTGACTATGTGGATTATCTCGGTAATACTCGTGCTGTTCATGAAAACATGGAACTCATCAAGAATTGCAAAATGCAAGATGGAGAATCAGTGTGTAACTTCATCTCGAAGATGAGGGAATACATACATAACTCAGAAAGTCTGGGTATGCCTATCTCTAACGAGTTAGCTGTCGATATGATTCTACACAAGCTAACTCCAGAGTATTCTTCATACGTATCAGAATACGACAAGAATAAGAGGGAAATCACAACGTTTGAACTGTACGAGGAGTTAAAAGTTGTTGAGAATGACTTGTTAACGGCCTGCGACTGTGATTTCGAATCTCCAGTCTTGAGCATTGAGTCTAATGATGCTGGAAGAGGTAAACTTTCTCGTCCTAAGAGGAAAAGAAAAGCTAAGGTGGGACATGCCCAACGAAAGCTTAAAAGAAAGAGAACCTCTTTAATAGCACCTAAAGACTCTATATGCTACTATTGCGATGAGATGGGTCACTGGAAGAGAAATTGCCCAAAGTACCTTGATGATTTGAGAAATCATAGGATCCAACAGTCTTGTGTCCTAGGTACGTTTATGATTGAACTCCATCATACTTCTATGTCTAATTCTTGGGTTCTAGATACAGGGTGTGGTACTCACATTTGCACTGATATGCAGGGACTTGAGAATTGTAGGAAGTTGAAGCATGGAGAGCTTAATCTGATCATGGGAAACAGAGTCTCGACTGCTGTCACCAAGATAGGAGATTATGAGCTCATGCTTGGGAATGGATGTTCTTTACTTTTATTAGATGTTTGTTTTTCGCCTTCTATGGCACGCAACATTATTTCGTATTACGCATTGTTTAAGGATGGTTTTAACTTTGTTTTTGATAATGAGAATGGTTCTGTTTTAGTTTATAAAAATGATGTGTTTTATTTTAAAGCTATTCCTTGTGCTGGTATATATATGAAATAGATGGTTGCGTAAACAAAAGGAATCTAATATTAAATGTTGATTCATCCAAAGGTGTATTGGATAAGTCATGTCTATGGCATTGTCGCTTAGGACATATAAACAAGAAACGCATAGCTAAACTCCAAAAGGATGGAGTGTTAGAATCATTTGACCTCAAATCGAATGATGTGTGTGAGTCTTGTTTACTTGGCAAGATGACAAAGGCGCCATTCACAGGGTCATGTGAAAGAGGCAAAGACTTGTTGGACCTCATACATACTGATGTATGTGGACCGTTCAAGTCTAACACTAGACATGGTGAACGATACTTCGTCACATTTACTGATGATTTTAGTAGATATGGATATGTTTATTTGATTAAACATAAGTCTGATACTTTTGAAACGTTCAAAGAATATCAGAAAGAAGTAGAGAATCAACTGGGCAAGAAGATTAAGATGCTCCGTTCTGACAGGGGCGGAGAGTATCTTAGTCAAGAGTTCATCGACTATCTAAAGAGTTGTGGAATAGTATCCCAACTCTCACCTCCTCGAACTCCACAACTTAATGGAGTGTCGGAAAGGAGAAATCGAACCTTGCTTGACATGGTTCGATCAATGATGAGTCGATCAACACTTCCAGTGAGTTTCTGGGGATATGCCTTACAAACTGCAGCACATATCGTGAACCTTGTACCAACTAAGAAGGTTGCCAAAATCCCTCTGAAATGTGGACAGGGAACCCTCCCTCCCTCAAACATTTGAAAATCTGGGGTTGTGAAGTTTATGTGAGACATGAATCTCACGACAAGCTAGATAACAAATCAGAGAAGTGCTACTTCATTGGCTACCCACGACAGTCTTTTGGATATCGGTTTTATAATCCGAAAGAGAACAAAGTGTTCGTATCTCGAAGAGGATTTTTCCTCGAGAGAGAGCTATTATCCAAAGAAGACAGTGGGAGCAAAATTGATCTTGAAGAGTGTCAAGAGTCAAACAATGAAGATGTAGTGGAACCTATAGTTGACACTAGCACTCAACCAGAGGATGAGACTCCTGTTGAACAAAATGATGTAACTCCTACCGTTCCACGTAGATCCTCTAGAACTGTTCGCCCTCCTGAGCATTTTGGTGATTATTATGATTTCCATATTGCTGAAGGCGATGCATCTACTGGTAATAGTTTACCAGTTGATGACGATGAGCCATCGAGTTATAAGGAAGCTATGGAAGGCCCTGAGGCTGAAAAATGGAAAGTGGCTATGGAGAGTGAGATTCAGTCCATGTATGACAATCAAGTATGGAACTTGATTGAGACTTCTCCCGGTGTCAAAACCGTTGGATGCAAGTGGATCTTCAAGAAGAAGAAAGACATGGATGGGAATGTGCACACCTATAAGGCTAGGTTGGTTGCAAAAGGTTATACTCAAACTCATGGGATTGATTATGATGAAACCTTTTCACCAGTAGCCAAGATAAAGTCTATCAGAATATTGCTTGCCATAGCTGCATTTCATGACTATGAAATTTGGCAGATGGATGTTAAAACCGCCTTCCTTAACGGAAGACTTACTGAGGATGTCTATATGGAACAGCCAGAAGGTTTTATCAATAAGAAATATCCTGATAGAGTGTGCAAGCTTGAGAAATCCATTTATGGATTGAAACAAGCCTCTCGAAGTTGGAATCTTTGCTTCCATGAGAAAGTCAAGGAGTTTGGTTTCTCTAGGAGTGAAGATGAGTCCTGCGTTTACATCAAAGCTAGTGGGAGCGTTGTTGTCTTCCTAGTACTGTATGTGGATGACATACTCCTTATAGGAAATCATATTCCTACACCGCAAGACGTGAAGTCTTGGTTGGGAAAATGTTTCGCTATGAAGGACCTAGGAGACGCAGCGTACATACTCGGTATAAAGATATACAGAGATAGAGAAAGACGTCTAATAGGATTAAGCCAGAGTACATACTTGGATAAAATTCTAAAACGTTTTAGTATGGTTGATTCCAAGAAAGGGTATCTACCCATGAATCATGGCATAACATTGTCTAAAAGTCAATGTCCCAGTACTGAGCAAGAACTGGAGAAAATGAGTCGAGTCCCTTACGCCTCGGCGATTGGATCGATCATGTATGCCATGGTATGTACTCGCCCGGATGTCTCATATGCGCTAAGCATGGTGAGCCGGTTCCAAGGCAACCCTGGCAACGATCATTGGACTGCGGTGAAAACGATTCTCAAGTACCTAAGGAGAACAAAGGATATGTTCTTAGTGTATGGTGGGAAAGACGAACTTGTTGTGGAAGGTTATTGTGACGCGAGTTTCCAAACGGGTAGAGATGACTCGTGCTCACAAACTGGGTGGGTGTTCTTATTGAACGGAGGAGCTGTCACTTGGAAGAGTTCCAAGCAGGAGACAGTAGCTGATTCAACTTGCGAATCTGAGTATATTGCTGCCTGTGAGGCATCAAAAGAAGCCACATGGGTGAAGAATTTAATTGGGGATCTTGGTGTCGTAACAAGCATCAAGGAACCAATGAAAATCTTCTGCGACAATGAAGGTGCAGTCTCATTGACTAAAGAATCCAAAGATCATAGTCGAACCAGTCATATACTCAGAAAGTTTCACTACGTGAGAAAGCGAGTTGAAGATGGGGACGTGATAGTGACAAGAGTATCGTCGGAAAATAACCCGGCTGATCCTTTTACAAAAGCACTAAGTCGTGCCAAGCATGATGCTCATGCGAGGACGATAGGAATTAGATTTCATAGTGACTTATCATAAATTGTCATTCATTTGAAATTGTAGTGAATATTAAATTGTATGAATTGATGATTTATTTATGGAGATTAAATAATTTGCAAGTGTTCTATCATTCATATAGTATTTAATTATTCCATTTCAAACCTTTTGCATGTTTAGAACCTATTCCTAAGTAAACTAAGAGATTACTTAAACGTCCACAGTCGATCGTTCTTATGGGAATAAGAACTGAATTAAGATGTCATGGGAGAGTGAGTAGATTGTTCAAAGGTATGAACATTGCATAGAGATTGCTGCTACTCTCATGAGCATTTAAAAAGGTGTATTTAAATGTTGGACCAACCCACGCTCAGAGTATTACCCCATGGACTTTATCATGGGTAATAGTGAGGCGATAATATCGTATGAGTCTTCAAACCAAGATGCATCGTTTCCTAAGTACGATTTCGTGATGCATTGGTCTAACTCCAACGCTATTCGTAACTGGTAGCTATAAAGATTAGTTCCATGTATTATGTGATGACTATGAAGGAAGACGATGTAGTTAAGGTTTATTCGTTCCCTCTGATCAAAGTGATAGAGGAGATATCTATGGGCCCCCTGTTGATTTGATGTGACACTGAAGTACCTGCGCAGGTCATGACTAGATTGAAAGTTCAATCATGTAGTCAAATCGTCATCATAAATCTCGAATCAGGAAACATAATCGTAACTAGAGTGATTGACAAGTCCATGTCACTAGTTACATGATATCGCGCAACGAAGGACATATGATCACTTATCATAGGACCGTTTCTGATAGTTCAGAGTTCGGCAGCTGCACATGCTATGCACACTCTAAAGGATACACGAACGCGTACCGTTTATAGTTGATGAGATGTCCAAGTGGGAGACTGTTGGAATTGGTGTCCAACACATCAAATAAACCCGTATTCCGGTTCGGGTATTTTAGAGTCCTATTCGGGTTGCCCTCGAGGAATCAACAAACACGAGAAAAACGTAGTGTTTAATTAATTGTTTAATTAAATAAACTATCGGGCTTGACGTATTTAATTAGTTAATGGGTATTAATTAATTAAATGGTTTCGGGCTAGGCATAGGGTTCGGACCGGGCTTGGTGGTCACGGGCTTTGACCTAATTAGAGTTTGACTCTAATTAGGGTTGATGCACTATATATAGAGGTTAAAGGGTATTAACCTAAAAACACTTAACAACTCTTTCTTGTTCCCTTGCACCATTCGGCCGACACCCCACAGCCACCACCGAACCGCCGCTGCCCCGTCGTCCAGCCGCCGTCGAACCACCGCCGGACCGCCGCTGCTCCGCCGCCGCCGCCGCCGGTAATCGAAAGAGTTTTTCGATTGGTTTTCGGTACTCGTTTTCTCAAGGTGCTTTATACTACGTTGTGGTATATTGTCCTGTTTGTGATAACCCTTGGGTGTGATACGATAGAGGGATTCTTTCTTGAATCCTAGGCATAGTGTGAATCTGGCAAGAACGAGATCACAAGGTTTGTCATCCTCGACAAACCGTAACAATGTAAGTTTTGAATTTATCATTTAATTAGTTATTAAATTCTAGTTGCGTTAGAATTGTAAACCTAACGGTCCAAATAGTTTTATCGGGTCAATGTTCTACCAAGTTGTTTTTGATTTCCGCCTTAAACAAATTGTGGCTAGATGCATAGAAAACCCAACATGGTAACCGACCCACTAACTTTCTACATATTACTTAGTCAAGAGTAGACTATTTCTTCTCCTCTAAATGCATGAAATTAACGGATATAGTAGCTACATGAAGCTACACCAAAATAAACTACCGACTATTTTAAATTAAATAAAAACTATTAACCTGTCAAGATTAAAACTAACAATTTCTAATGTACATGCGGCGTATTTTATGAACAGAAAAATTCATTCCTTCAAGCTGAAAAAGAGAGCAAAACATCAGTCAAATGCCATAAGTTCATAAACTTTAAACTTACTATCAGATCAATCTGCACATTAATGAACAGAGCTCGAAGTCACGTTATAAATTCAAGATTGCAGACATCCCCATAATCAAAATTATAAACACTTACATAAACACTATATAATTATATATATGCACTAAAATCTAACAGAGTTATGGTTTTAATAATACACTTCACCTATATACGGATAAGTATTTAAAGTTATCTTCCAATGTATACATCTTCACTTTAGCCAAATCGAAGCCAAGCAAATCACGATTTGCAGGTTTAGTGCAAACATTGTCACCAATTGCAGTAGACAAATAGGGTTTTAAATTAAATCACAAAAAAAGAAAACGAACTCCTAGGTTTATTTGGTCCTTCAAATTGCTGATAAATAGGTATACTCAGTTATGATAGGCTATATGTATGAGTTTTTTTTGTAATTGACTATTATTGTATAAGCATATTCAAAGCTTTAGCATGGATGTATAGTACATATTTAACGAGTTTGGGTAGTGGATATGACAAACATTATGTCCAACAAAACAAATGCAGGTTTCCCAAAATGTTCATCACACCTTAAAAATATAAATGTTTTTTAAAACCCACATGTCCAAATCTTTAATTTCTAACGCTCAGATACTAAAAAACATCGAGAACGGCATCCGGCTTCCTCGAGCCAATTTTCAACTGGACAACAACGTACATCCTTGGCACACAAGCTCTTGATTCTCAACACCTAGCTAGCATTTGACTTTCCCTTTTAATGTTTGGGCTGTCGTCGCGACTGTCAGGTTTCCCCCCAGCAAATCATCTGAAACTCCAGATGTTATCCGGAAAAAAACAAATTATAATTGTCACTTACAAATCACAATTAACTATACTATAACTGTAATTTTTTTTGTCAATTCTGAAATCCTTTTAGTACCGTATCTAAAATTCTAGCCAAGGTGTTCATCCCGAGACTTAAATTTGTCTCACATATTTTTCGCTAATCTAGACTCGCAGGAACTCGCAATTCTGAAATTTTGCTCCACATGATCTGTTGGAAAGAGTGTCCAACACATCAAATAAACCGGTATTCCGGTTCGGGTATTTTAGAGTCCTATTCGGGTTGCCCTCAAGGCGTCAACGAACACGAGAAATAGCGTAGTGTTTAATTAATAGTTTAATTAAATTGACTAACGGGCTAGACGGGCTAAACTAGTTAATGGGTAATTGACTAGTTAGTGGTATCGGGCCAAGTATTAATTAATAGTTTAGTTAATACTTGTGGGCTTAATTAATGGTTTAATTAAAGTGGGCTTAGACCAATTGTGGTGTTACCATAATTGTGTTTTGGGGTAAGTATATATAGAGGTTAAAGGGTTTAACATAATCATACTTTTCAATACTCCCTTGCCTCTCCCAAAACTTCGGCCGAACACCCCATTCGACCGAGCTCCACCGCCGTCGCCACACCACCGCCGGACCACCGTGCCGCCGCCGTGCCGCCCCCGTTCGAACGAACCGAAAGGGTTTTCGGGTTCGGGTTTTGGTGTTTGTTTCTCAAGAGTGCTTTGTACTACCTCGTGGTACATCGTCTCGTTCTTGACCAACGTTGGGTGTGATACGATAGAGAGATTCTTGCTTGAATCCTAGTGCGTTATTTGATCTGGCTCGTACTAGATCACAAGGTTTATCTAGTTCTCCAATTCGCGAAGAACAAGTAAGTTATTCGAATTGATCTATTTAATTACTTTAAATATCTAGTTGCTTTAGAGTTGTAAACCTAACGGTCCAAAAGTTTTTAATCGGGTTAATATTCTACCAAGTTGCTTATGATTTCCGCCTTAAAGTGTGGCTAGATGCATAGAAAACCCAACAGTGGTATCAGAGCGCCATTGGTTTACAAGTCTAATTGTGCTAGACAAGAAATTCGAAATCCATGTATTGTTTGGGATTTTCGGTAATACCGAAAAATAGTTTTAGGTATTCCGAAAATTGTAAAAATACATTAAAAATTATTTTTATTAATTTCGGTAATTTTAAAAGGGGTTTTAATATTTTCCGAAAATTCAGAAATATTATTTTAATATTAAAAATGTTTTTTATTAAAATAAATAAATTAAGATAATTACAAAAGTTGGAAATTATCTAGAATTTAAACCAAAAGATTTTATCAAATCTAGATATTATTTAAAAGAATTTAAATAAATATTTTATATATTTTTATATATTTTTTGAAATATATAAAAGGTTATATAAATATTTAATTAATATTTAAATAAAATAAGTCATATTTATGGGTATATATTTTTCGGAATATATATTTGCCATAAATAGTTGATTTAGCAAATCTAGATAATTATTTAAAAGAGTTTTAAATAAGGATATAATTTGGAAATTTAAATTAGGGATATGGGATATATCCGAAAATTTTAATAAGATTTAAAAGGATATGATTTAAAATTCAGAAGGGATTTTAAATATGGATATATATATATATATATATCCGAAAATATTTTCGGTATATATATATATATATATATATATAAAATTATTTTTCGGAAATTTTAAAAATTAAAAAGGGTATTGGATTTTCGAATATTTAAATTGTTTTATCTAGTTTTATAATTATTTATAATTTAGATAAATATTTAAAAGTGTTATATATATTATATATTAATTAAAAGTTTAATTAGAATATATATATATATATATATATATATATATATATATATATTTCGAATTCCTATATATATCAAATATGATTTGATATTCTTCCTTTATATATATATAATATTATGTAATAATAGTTTATTAAATATTATATATAAGATATAGTTATAATAGGATTTAAAACGTCGCGTCCTCGCGCGTTTATAAAATTAATTATACTATATAGAAGTTTAGTAAATGTAAATTAAAAGGTTTTAATTAACATAGATATAATTATATAATAGTTTATATATATTATAACTAAAGTTAAATATATCGTCGCTTATGTCATTAGTAGGCTCACCCATAGTCTAAGACATCTAAAGGATGAAAAGGAAGAGATATAGATCTCTAAACGGGGTTGCGTTTTTAACACGCCTTGCGCTGACCTGCCCCGCCGCTTCCCTTGTCTTAGAATGGAGCTACCGAGTAGGCATAATAGGATGATATTAAGATTAAAAGTATAATCATAAAATTAAACAAATCCTTCCCGTTTAATTAAAATGTGAACATTGTGTGCTCTCCATAGAATGACACGCGCTCGTATCATAGTCTGATTAATGGAACTCGTGTGGTTAACCGGTACGTTAATTGTGAGATTATTTTATGAGTGAAACGATTCTCGCGATACTCAAGCGAACTTGAGCCGAGAAGTCCACGTGGGTATTCCATGGTTGTTTCACCTTCTAATATATAATCCACAGTATCCCTGTCATATAGATTAGAATGAGCATTGATTCGAGATTAACATGCCATTCTCCCACGAGAATGAATCTCAAAGAACTAGGGATTTCATAAGATTAAAATTGACAATAGTTTGCCTACGACACGAAATTGTTTGGTGTGAAATACGGCATCCCTCTTCACATCAAATAACTAGTGGGTGTATCCTAGCCTTATGAATAAAGATTGGGAAAATTATTATAAGGATTAATTAATGAATGCACTAACAAAGAAATTGTTTCTTTTGTAGATGGGTTCAAACTTGAATGACAACACAATCCCACTTCCTCCTCCACCCCCACTTCCACAAGGACCACAAAGCATTGCTCTTATCTCCACCTTGAATCGTGAGAAGCTCACTGGACCCAACTACATTGATTGGGTTCGTACGCTTATAATCACGTTAAGGTACGAGGGCAAGGAGTATGTCCTCGATAACGAGATTGCTGAGTTGACTGACAACTCGAGTGACATAGATAGAGCTGCCTATAATCTCCATCATTCAGAGTCGGAAAAGGTTGCTTGCCTGATGTTAGCCACTATGTATTCTGATCTCCAAAAGAATTTTGAGAAGATGAGTGCCTATGACACCAATCAACAGCTCAAATAAATGTTTCAAAATAGAGCTAGGCAAGAACGTTTCGACGTGGTAAGTTCCCTAGTAGGATGAAAACTACAAGAAGGACAATCTGTGTGTAGCCACGTCCAAAAGATGAAGGGCTACATAGACAGACTAGAAAACTTGGGTGTCCCTTTACCGAAGGAGTTGACCACTGATATGGTTTTGAACTCGCTTCCACCATCCTACTCACAATTTATAGTTAACTATAACATGGGTGATATGGATAAGACACTCATGGAACTGCACGGTATGTTGAAAACTACCGAGGCTAGCTTGATGAAAGCTAAAGGTTCCGCCCCTGCTGCTCCTGTCTTGTCTATTCGATCTGAAGTTGTTAAAAAGAAACGCCGTCCTCCTCCAAATAGCAAAGGCAAGGCCAAAGTAGGTCAAGCCAAACATGGCTATAAGAGGAAGGCTGATTCTGATATAACACCTACCAAAGATCCGAAAGATGCTGTTTGCTACTACTGTCAAGGAAAGGGTCACTGGAAAAGAAGCTGCCCAAAGTACTTGGATGATCTGAAGAGTCAGAAAGTCCAAAAGTCTGGACCATCAGGTACTTTTATGATTGAACTCCATCATACTTCTATGTCTAATTCTTGGGTTCTAGATACAGGGTGTGGTACTCACATTTGCACTGATATGCAGGGACTTAAGAATTGTAGGAAGTTGAAGCATGGAGAGCTTAATCTGATCATGGGAAACAGAGTCTCGACTGGTGTCACCAAGATAGCAGATTATGAGCTCATGCTTGGGAATGGATGTTCTTTACTTTTATTAGATGTTTGTTTTTCGCCTTCTATGGCACGCAACATTATTTCGTATTACGCATTGTTTAAGGATGGTTTTAACTTTGTTTTTGATAATGAGAATGGTTCTATTTTAGTTTATAAAAATGATGTGTTTTATTTTAAAGCTATTCCTTGTGCTGGCATATATGAAATAGATGGTTGCGTAAACAAAAGAAATCTAATATTGAATGTTGATTCATCCAAAGGTGTATTGGATAAGTCATGTCTATGGCATTGTCGCTTAGGACATATAAACAAGAAACGCATAGCTAAACTCCAAAAGGATGGAGTGTGAGAATCATTTGACCTCAAATCGAATGATGTGTGTGAGTCTTGTTTACTTGGCAAGATGACAAAGACGCCATTCACAGGGTCATGTGAAAGAGGCAAAGACTTGTTGGACCTCATATATACTGATGTGTGTGGACCGTTCAAGTCTAACACTAGACATGGTGAACGATACTTCGTCACATTTACTGATGATTTCAGTAGATATGGATATGTTTATTTGATTAAACATAAGTCTGATACTTTTGAAACGTTCAAAGAATATCAGAAAGAAGTAGAGAATCAATTGGGCAAGAAGATTAAGATGCTCCGTTCTGACAGGGGCGGAGAGTATCTTAGTCAAGAGTTTATCGACTATCTAAAGAGTTGTGGAATAGTATCCCAACTCTCACCTCCTCGAACTCCACAACTTAATGGAGTGTCGGAAAGGAAAAATCGAACCTTGCTTGACATGGTACGATCAATGATGAGTCGATCAACACTTCCAGTGAGTTTCTGGGGATATGCCTTAGAAACTGCAGCACATATCGTTAACCTTGTACCAACTAAGAAGGTTACCAAAACTCCCTCTGAAATTTGGACAGGGAATCCTCCTTCCCTCAAACATTTGAAAATCTGGGGTTGTGAAGTTTATGTAAGACATGAATCTCACGACAAGCTAGATAACAAATCAGAAAAGTGCTACTTCATTGGCTACCCACGACAGTCTTTTGGATATCGGTTTTATAATCCGAAAGAGAACAAAGTGTTCGTATCTCGAAGAGGATTCTTCCTCGAGAGAGAGCTAATATCCAAAGAAGACAGTGGGAGCAAAATTGATCTTGAAGAGTCTCAAGAGTCAAGCAATGAAGATGTAGTGGAACCTATAGTTGACACTAGCACTCAACCAGAGGATGAGACTCCTGTTGAACAGAATGATGTAACTCTTACCGTTCCACGTAGATCCTCTAGAACTGTACGCCCTCCTGAGCATTTTGGTGATTATTATGATTTCCATATTGCTGAAGGCGATGCATCTACTGGTAATAGTTTACCAGTTGATGACGATGAGCCATCGAGTTATAAGGAAGCTATGGAAGGCCCTGAGGCCGAAAAGTGGAAAGTGGCTATGGAGAGTGAGATTTAGTCCATGTATGACAATCGAGTATGGAACTTGATTGAGACTTCTCCCGGTGTCAAAACCGTTGGATGCAAGTGGATCTTCAAAAAGAAGATAGACATGGATGGGAATGTGCACACCTATAAGGCTAGGTTGGTTGCAAAAGGTTATACTCAAACTCATGGGATTGATTATGATGAAACCTTTTCACCAGTAGCCAAGATAAAGTCTATCAGAATATTGCTTGCCATAGCTGCATTTCATGACTATGAAATTTGGCAGATGGATGTTAAAACCGCCTTCCTTAACGGAAGACTTACTGAGGATGTCTATATGGCACAGCCAGAAGGTTTTATCAATAAGAAATATCCTGATAGAGTGTGCAAGCTTGAGAAATCCATTTATGGATTGAAACAAGCCTCTCGAAGTTGGAATCTTTGCTTCCATGAGAAAGTCAAGGAGTTTGGTTTCTCTAGAAGTGAAGATGAGTCCTGCGTATACATCAAAGCTAGTGGGAGCGTTGTTGTCTTCCTAGTACTGTATGTGGATGACATACTCCTTATAGGAAATCATATTCCTACACCGCAAGACGTGAAGTCTTGGTTGGGAAAATGTTTCGCTATGAAGGACCTAGGAGACGCAGCGTACATACTCGGTATAAAGATATACAGAGATAGAGAAAGACGTCTAATAGGATTAAGCCAGAGTACATACTTGGATAAAGTACTAAAACGTTTTAGTATGGTTGATTCCAAGAAAGGGTGTCTACCCATGAATCATGGCATAACATTGTCTAAAAGTCAATGTCCCAGTACTGAGCAAGAACTGGAGAAAATGAGTCGAGTCCCTTACGCGTCGGCGATTGGATCGATCATGTATGCCATGGTATGTACTCGCCCGGATGTCTCATATGCGCTAAGCATGGTGAGCCGGTTCCAGGGCAACCCTGGCAACGATCATTGGACTGCGGTGAAAACGATTCTCAAGTACCTAAGGAGAACAAAGGATATGTTCTTAGTGTATGGTGGGAAAGACGAACTTGTTGTGGAAGGTTATTGTGACGCGAGTTTCCAAACGGATAGAGATGACTCGTGCTCACAAACTGGGTGGGTGTTCTTATTGAACGGAGGAGCTGTCACTTGGAAGAGTTCCAAGCAGGAGACAGTAGCTGATTCAACTTGCGAATCTGAGTATATTGCTGCCTGTAAGGCATCAAAAGAAGCCACATGGTTGAAGAATTTCATTGGGGATCTTGGTGTCGTAACAAGCATCAAGGAACCAATGAAAATCTTATGCGACAATGAAGGTGCAGTCTCATTGACTAAAGAATCCAAAGATCATAGTCGAACCAGGCATATACTCAGAAAGTTTCACTACGTGAGAAAGCGAGTTGAAGATGGGGACGTGATAGTGACAAGAGTATCGTCAGAAAATAACCCGGCTGATCCTTTCACAAAAGCACTAAGTCGTGCCAAGCATGATGTTCATGCGAGGACGATAGGAATTAGATTTCATAGTGACTTATCATAAATTGTCATTCATTTGAAATTGTAGCGAATATTAAATTGTATGAATTGATGATTTATTTATGGAGATTAAATAATTTGCAAGTGTTCTATCATTCATATAGTATTTATTTATTTCATTTCAACATTTTGCATGTTTAGAACCTATTCCTAAGTAAACTAAGAGATTACTTAAACGTCCACAGTCGATCGTTCTTATGGGAATAAGAACTGAATTAAGATGTCATGGGAGAGTGAGTAGATTGTTCAAAGTTATGAACATTGCATAGAGATTGCTGCTACTCTCATGAGCATTTAAAAGGTGTATTTAAATGTTAGACCAACCCACGCTCAGAGTATTACCCCATGGACTTTATCATGGGTAATAGTGAGGCGATAATATCGTATGAGTCTTCAAACCAAGATGCATCGTTTCCTTAGTACGATTTCGTGATGCATTGGTCTAACTCCAACGCTATTCGTAACTGGTAGCTATAAAGATTAGTTCCATGTATTATGTGATGACTATGAAGGAAGGTGATGTAGTTAAAGTTTATTCGTTCCCTCTGATCAAAGTGATAGAGGAGATATCCATGGGCCCCCTGTTGATTTGATGTGACACTGAAGTACCTGCGCAGGTCATGTCTAGATTGAAAGTTCAATCATGTAGTCAAATCGTCATCATAAAATCTCGAATCAGGAAACATAATCGTAACTAGAGTGATTGACATGTCCATGTCACTAGTTACATGATATCGCGCAACGAAGGACATATGATCACTTATCATAGGACTGTTTCTGATAGTTCAGAGTTCAGTAGTTGCACGTGACATGCACACTCTAAAGGTTACACGAACGCATACCGTTTATAGTTGATGAGGTGTCCAAGTGGGAGACTGTTGGAAAGAGTGTCCAACACATCAAATAAACCGGTATTCCGGTTCGGGTATTTTAGAGTCCTATTCGGGTTGCCCTCAAGGCGTCAACGAATACGAGAAATAACGTAGTGTTTAATTAATAGTTTAATTAAATTGACTAACGGGCTAAACTAGTTAATGGGTAATTGACTAGTTAGTGGTATCGGGCCTAGTATTAATTAATAGTTTAGTTAATACTTGTGGGCTTAACTAATGGTTTAATTAAAGTGGGCTTTGACCAATTGTGGTGTTATCATAATTGTGTTTTGGGGTAAGTATATATAGAGGTTAAAGGGTTTAACCTAATCATACTTTTCAATACTCCCTTGCCTCTCCCAAAGCTTCGGCCGAAAACCCCATTCGACCGAGCTCCACCGCCGTCGCCACACCACCGCCGGACCACCGTGCCGCCGCCGTGCCGCCGCCGTTCGAACGAACCGAAAGGGTTTTCAGGTTCGGGTTTTGGTGTTTGTTTCTCAAGAGTGCTTTATACTACCTCGTGGTACATCGTCTCGTTCTTGACCAACCTTGGGTGTGATACGATAGAGGGATTCTTGCTTGAATCCTAGTGCGTTATTTGATCTGACTCGTACTAGATCACAAGGTTTATCTAGTTCTCCAATTCGCGAAGAACAAGTAACGTATTCGAATTGATCTATTTAATTACTTTAAATATCTAGTTGCTTTAGAGTTGTAAACCTAACGGTACAAAAGTTTTTAATCGGGTCAATGTTCTACCAAGTTGCTTTTGATTTCCGCCTTAAGCAAAGTGTGGCTAGATGCATAGAAAACCCAACATGATCGGCTCCAAAAATTCACATTCAGCCACCAAATGCTCAAGTATATATAGAAGTTAAATGCTCAAGTATACAAGCTTCTAAACTTGAGCATTTAACTTCTATACTTGAGCATTTGGTGGCCGGATGTGAAATTTTGGAGCCAATCATGTGGAGAAAAATTTCAGAAATGCGAGTTCCTGCGAGTCTAGATCAGCGAAAAATCTGTGAGACAAATTTATGTCTCGGGATGAACACCTTGGATCGTATGTTAGATACGGTTAATAAAACGATTTCAGAGTTGACAAAATAAGTTACAATTATAGTATAGTTAATTATGATTTGTAAATGATAATTATAATTTATTTTTTCTAGATAACATCTGGGGTTTCAAATGATTTGCCGGGGGAATACCTGGCAGCCGTGACGACAGCCTGAACGTTACAAAGGAAAGTCAAATACTAGGAGCTGAGAATCAAGAGCTTGTGCGTGCCAAGGATGCTGATGTCAAGTTGAAAGATGGTTTGAGGAAGCTGGATGCCCTTCTCGATGATTTTTAGTATTTTAGTGTTAGAAATTAATAATTTGGATGCCCTTCTCGATGATTTTTAGTATTTTAGTGTTAGAAATTAATGATTTGGACATGCAGGTTTTTAAAAATCTTTCTATTTTTAAGGTGTAATTCTGTGTAATGGACATTTTGGCAAACCTGCATGTTGTTTTTTTGGACATAATATTTGTCATATCATATATGTAAATATATATCCATGCTAAAGCTTTGAATATGCTTTAGTCAATTACAAAGGAAACTCATACATATCAAATTTAAGGTTAGATTTTATCAAATTTAAGGTAAACATATTAAGGTCAAATTTAAGGTCAAGTTTATAAAAAACAAATCTCATACATATAAAAAAAACTCATACATAAACTAATAAAAATAAAATGTTATCAAATTTTAGGTCAATTTTTTAGAAAAAAATAAAATTTAAGGAAGATTCACGTGCAGGAAATGAAAAGAAATAATGAAAACTAAAACTAAATCTAAAACAGATAAATCGTGTAGAAGTATAAAAATTGACATACGATGGTAGACAGGGGCGGATTTGAAGGGTAGCACACGGTGGCACGGGAGACTACTCAAATCTTTCTGCGAAATATTAAATTTTAAATTTTTTTTTCGATTTTTAAGGGTAATATCGGATTAAATGGTACACAAATGTTAGCTCCTAGGCAAAGCCCAACCCAAAAGTAAACCTAATTAAATAAATTATTTCTCCCACACACACATCAAACCACACGTACGGTAGCCGCTATGTAGTCTATGTGATTATGTCATATAGCCACTATATATTTAACAATTGCTTTTAGGTTTTGTTTTTCACTATTGATTACTAATTAGTTAAATATTTAACTATTTACAGATAAAAAATTGCAAAAGGATTATTGAAAGGGAATTTATAAAACATATTTTCTGAACTTTACAATGAAGCAAGTAAGTTCAAGACAAAGTTTTAATGAAATTAGTTTTAATTTAATTAGTTCTTAGATTATTTTAGTTTTAAGTTAGTTCTAATTTGATTGTTCTTGAATTGTAGGTTAATATTGGGTCTTTTTTTAAGAAACCAAGACAAAGTCCTAATGAAAATGTGGCAGGACCTTCCAAAAACTCATGTTCCAATGAATCAAATCAATCATCCCCTGTGGATTCTAATGTAATCCCACAAAGACCACAAAATCCACTATTTAGAAGTATTCCAAATACAAGTGTTGATATAAATGATCTTCCAAGGGACCCAGCGGATAGACACTAGTACAAAAATGAGCAACAGTCACACAAAAAAACTGTGACCGTATGCCTTTAGTCACACATATTTTTTCCACTATAAGTGTGACTAAAGGTCGTGTCATTTTAGGCAACATATGGCTACATTTAAATTAAGTGGTTGTATAACCGAAAAACAGTAGCCGTCGCATAAAAGTGTGGCTATTTGTGAAGAACATTTATTGTTGTAATCATGCATTCTATCTTATTATGTGGCCATCAATTGTTTCTAGACACACATTTTTGTACTTTTTGTGTGACTATTGTGCAACTAATAGTTACACGAATTTATTGTGATAGGTGCGTTTTCTATTATATAGTTACAAAAATATAGGTTATTATGACTATTATGTACCTTTTAGACACATACAATTCCTAAAAGCATGATGAAAAATATTATAAGGACACACATTTTTGTATTTTTGTGTGACTATTGTGCACCCAATTGTTACATAAATTTATCGTCATAGTGGCGCCTTCTACTATATAGTCACGAAAATATAGGTTATTGTGACTATTATGTACCTTTTAGACACATAGAATTACTGAACATATGACGAAAAATATTATAAGGACACACATTTTTGTATCTTTGTGTGACTATTATGCACCCAATAGTTACATAAATTTATTGTCATAGTGGCGTCCTCTATTATCTAGTCACAAATATATATGTTGATTGTGACTATTATGTACCTTTTAGACATATACAATTACTGAAATAATGGCAAAAAGTATATTAAAGACGTACGGTTTTTGTTTTTTTGTGTGACTATTGTGTAACCAATAGTTACACTAATTTATTGATACCGGCATTTTCTATGATCTAGTTACAAAAATATATGTTTATTATGACTATTATGTACCTTTAGACACAGATAATTACTGAAACAATGGCGAAAAGTATAATAAGGACATAAGATTTTGGTTTTTTATTTTGTGTGACCATTGTGCATCAAATAGTTACACGAATTTATTGTGATAGTGGCATTTTGTGTTATCTAGTCACAAAAATGTATGTGTATTATGATTATTATGTACCATTTAGACACATAAAATTATTCAAACAATGGCGAAAAGTATAATAAGGACATTCACTTTTTTTTTTTGACCATCAATTTTTGATACGCCATTTTATTTTAAACGTGGCAATATATTACACTTTAGTCACAAGAAATTGTAATTAAGTGACATTTACAACTATTATGACACATTGAGAACGAACTAAAGTGTGACCATACGTATAACACAATTTGATTTAGTGTTACTAATGCATATGCAATAGCCACTTAAAAATATTACTAAAATAACACTTTTTTAATTAAAAGAAACATTATCAAAAAACATTAATCCATATATAACACCAAAAGACAATCCATACATAAGTTAAAAAGATAAATGACAAAGATAAAACTTCCAATTCAAACAAAACTATGAAATATCCAAATAAAATTGCATAAAAAACATAAAGGAAAACTAGATGTTGTTGTTGATCTTGCTCATATTGCTCCTTGTCTTGACAAGATGATTTATAGTTGTAAATTGTTTCCGCTTTTTGGGGTTTTCAACTTCGTTATTTGTCTTCGATTTTGTTTGTGAAACCTATGGTAACAAATAAATTTGCATGTAAGAAAGATTGAAAAAAATATGAAAAACTAAGTAGTTTAATATAATTATTTATCATGAAAAAACCGTAATGCATTAAGAAATAAATTCAGAGAACAAACTAACCTTTAAGTCACAAGTGACAAGGCATTTTCGCCAACCTACAAAACTTTTATGTGCTTCCCCGACGGTTTTGCATTCACTAGTTTCTACTGGTAAAAATGCCGCTGCCTTTATCACTTCATCAATAGAGACTTTGTAGCAATCATCTTGCAATGGAACTCCATGAATGCTCTGTTTTTCTGATGACAAGTAAATAGTTCCACGAGCTACGACGTTTCTTTTATCCGGATTCGACAAGGTACACTTCATTTCCTGCAATGGCTTATGGCATATCAACATCATAAAGTTAAAAATAATTATATATATTGTCGGATAATAAGAGAGAATTTGTATTTTGTACCTTTGGTTGTGAATCATTATCCAACGGCGTCACATAATTTGAGGTTGGATTCTTAATTCCAACCGTTTTTTTGCTGGTTTTTATAATTTCCTTAAAAATAAAAGAAAATTGATAAGCAACATGCTTTATGAACAATATGCCCATCCAACCCCATAAGATATTAAAAGTAAAGATATTGTAACGTACCTTAGTAACTTGTGTTATGCCTTTCTTTTGAAATACTTTCGATGTGTTAACATTAGGAGTCTCCTTAGATCCAATATTTTTGTCAAATGAAATCACATACATAATGTAAGGAAAAATTGGTCAATTGATGTACAAGATTAAATTAAAACACTAAAAAGATAAACTTACTTGTTTTGTAGATATTTGATTTGTAGGGGATGTAACATCATGTAAAGCCATTCCGTTAGAAGCGAGGTGAGCTCATACAGAATTTAGAGTCTTACTTTGTTCTGTCACCTATGTGGACAACTCCTTTAGTTGTTCATCTTTCTTCACATTATTGAGTTTTTGATTTTGTAGTTGAAGTTTAAGGTCTACAATTACTTCTTTGGATGCTCCTTTAGTTCGAGGAAGATCCAAATATCTTGTTATAGTGACTCCCGTGCCAACCCCCTTTAAGAATCCTCTTTCTTTTCCAAGGACTAGTGTAAGGGCATCTGTTCCAAGTTCAAGCTTCAAGCTATCTTTCGGTGGATGTATCCATTTGAAAGGTGTATGAAGGTTATTAAGGGGCCCGTGCGAAACAAAAATAAACCAGAAGGATGTATTGCTGAAGAGAATGTTGCAGAAGAGACGGTTGAGTTCTTTAGCGAATTCCTAAAAAGCATGAAAACGGTTGGTATTCCAGTAGAGCAACAAAACACATTAGGAAGAGATAATGATGACGATAATAATTTTGTTAGTGGCGGAATTCCACTATCAGCGTGTAATGCGGTTCACGTTTCTCCTGACCTCTTTAATAAAGCTCATTTCTATGTCATGCAAAATACATCTGAAGTCGAACCATATATCGAGTAAGTAGTATTTACATGTATGTTTTTATTTATATTTTATAATATGGTGTATAAATAAATTTTTTATAGTCGACACATGGAGTTTTTGAAAAACCAACATCCTTTTAAACGAAAATAATGGCTTGAGAAAGAGCACAGTAAAATGTTTGGTTCGTGGTTACATGAGGAGGTACACTATATACATATTGTCGTTAATTACTCTTTAATTGTTGTATTTTTCTTGAGTTGAAGCTCAACCTTGTTATAAATTTCAGGTCGAGAGAGAGTTAGCGGTTTCCAGGGAAAGTATATCGGAAACGGTTAGGTGGATTTCACATGGACCAGACAACAACGTACTCAAATACGATGTGTATAGCATCAATGGATATACATTTCGTACAAAATGTCGTGAAGGTAAAGTTTACCAGAATAGTGGGTTAGTGTAGTTGCAACTGACATGCACATTTCTAAAAAAGTTGTAACATATGGCCAAAATGCGTATTATGGAGTTCTAAAAGAGATATGGGTACTAAATTATCACTTTAGAAAAATTCCTCTTTTTATGTGTGACTGGGTAGACAATAAACATGGGGTCAAGAAGGATAGTTTTGGTTACACATTGGTTGAACTTAATAGATTAGCCCACAAGGATGATCCCTTCATATTGGCCACACAGGCACGACAGGTATTCTATGTCATAGACCAACTTGATAAGAGATTCTCTATTGTCTTCATGACACCTCCTAAGAATTACAGAGATGTGTATGACGATGTCGATGAAGAATTTAGTACTGTAATTCTTCCTTATGATGATAATAAGCTGCCACGTGTAGACCCACTCGACTTTGATAAAGAATCCCGAAACGATTATTTTCGGACCGACTGTCGGGGTATGGTTATACGTAAGGTATACATTAGTGTAATGCGACATTTTTTTACATGTATACAATTATTGTTTTTTCTTTACATTTTTCGTATTCTAATAATTATATTCGTTTGTATCAGGCACATGAGAACCCATGATCGTAGCATTTATCCAAGATAAGCATTCTCTAAATTCTAGGTAATTATAACCCACAAATTTATATCTTAAAATAAATTTAGGTTGATGTTTTTTAGCTGCTGATATGTACTGAAAATCGTTGTTAATTTGTGCTGAAAAAATGCTGCTATATTGTGCTGAAAATGCAGTTTTTTGCTGCTGAAAAAATACAGTTTTTAGCTGCTATTTTGTGCCAAAAAATGCAGCTGAAAACCCAGTTTTTAGGTGCTGTTTTGAGCTGAAAATTGCAGTTTTTTGCTGCAGAAAAATACAGTTTTTAGCTGCTGTTTTTAGGTGCTGTTTTGAGCTGAAAAGTGCAGTTTTTTGCTGCAGAAAAATACAGCTTTTAGCTGTTGTTTTGTGCTGAAAAATTCAGTTTTTAGCTGCTAATTTGTCCTGAAAATTCTGTTTTTTGCTGCTGAAAAATGCATTATTTTGCTGCTAAAAATGTAGTTTTTAGCTGCTATTTCGTTCTAAAAAATACAGTTTTTTGTTGCTGGAAAATGTAGTTTTAATATGCTTATTTGTGCTTAAATTGCAGGTTTTAGCTGCTGATTCAGAAATGTAAGGGTTCCAGCAGGGTTATTTTGAGACTTTTGATTTTTACCCGAACCGACCGGAATTATTCTAGTTGAAAGTTTTTCTTTACATTGAGGCTTTTATGTAAACTTAATTTAGGTAAGGTAGATGGTAGTGATGTACTTTTGGATTATTAGCATTTTTGGATTTTTGCTTAGCTTCTATATTTATAAAATTCATTAGTTGATTATTCTCAAAATTTAGTCAAATTATGAAAATTTTTATTGGTGTTATTTACACTTTTATCTTGATCAATTTGGGAATCTTCTGTTATGTTGATATTTAGTTAGATTAATTGAGAATAGTTAGATTAAATGGTTTTAACGGGAGAGCATGAACTGATTAATAGGAAGGAGATTTAGAAAGGTATAAAGTAATATTGTAATAGCGCAGATAAAATAAATCTACACGATGTCTTTTATGTAAACTAAAAATCAAGCTTTTATAATAAATTCATATTAAGAACAATAAACCAGTAAATTGGAAATTTCCAAATATCGAAACACTAAACTGCACGTCCTTTCGTTGACTTACAAACGCCTCTAATTTTCAACTTTAAAACAATGTCAACAAAGCTAGGCGAAGACGATAAAAAATAAACAAAAGAGAAAAAAATGATGAGCTTACTGTTCATCCTTTTGGAAAATGTATATTAGTTAATATGATTTACCTTTAGACACATACTAAATTTTAGACGTGACCATAAAATAGTAATAGTCACAGTCTTTTTTTCTTTTATCATGACAAGTATTCATTTTAGACACACGTAATATAATGAAACATAACCATAAAATACTTATAGTTACTTTTTTGTTGTTATTAATAAGTGGCTAGTAAACACTATCATATGGACACGTTAGTAATTAATGTGACCATATATATTATCTTTTAGCTACATTACAGGTTCATGTGTCTAAGTTCACTCCATGACACAAACACATAAACAATTGATACATGTGACAATATATTCACCAATCGTCTCTTAAAAAAAAACTATCACAATATGCTTCCACGTATAAAAAATCAGTGGCACATGGTGACATTTGGTCACACTATATTCCAATGTGGCTTGTAAATGTCACATTTGTTATGTTTAAGCGTGGCTAAACATTTCTTTTCAATATAATCGACACACAAACTAAATTAAAATGTAGCTAAACCAATTACAGAATTTTGTCAATGGCCTTCAGCCACACTTTTAATCTGAAGTGTGGCTGGCTGTTTTGCTAAAAGTGTGACTGTAACTCATTTTTGTACTAGTGCAAAGATTGCAACATATAATCCAAATCAAGTAGATGAAATAAGAAGGGCATATTTGCTTCAAGGAGCTTGTCAACCAACCGGTCATACATTTCCTACAAAGAAAATAGGTAAGAAAACAGGACGTTTTGTTGCTGAATGGTTTAATGAATTCGATTGGTTAAAGTCTAGCATAAAATAGGACAAAGCCTATTGTTTATTTTGCTATTTGGTTGGAGACTTGGTGGGACAACAAGGTGGAAGAGATGCATTTATCACAGAAGGTTTTAATAGTTGGAGTAAAAAAGAAACATTGAGAATTCATGTGGGTAATATTGATAGTTTGCACAACAAAGCACGACAAAAGTGTGAATTTTTAATGAAAGAAAAACAATCTATTAGTGTTTCATTTAAGAAACAAACTAAACTTGAAGAGGCTAGCTATAGGATCCGATTACGTGTTTCGGTAGATGTTTCTAGACATTTATTGAAGAACGCATTACCGTTTCGTGGTCATGATGAGTCGAGCGGCTCTCTTTCTAGAGGGCTTTTCATTGATGGAATATCTTTAATTCGAAATCATAATGAAACCATTTACAATGTTACTTTAGAAAATGCTCCTCAAAATTATCAAGTGACATCCCCAAAGACTCAAAAAGAAATTGTTGAATGTTTCTCAAAAGAAATAGTTATGGGTATTTGCAAAGAAATTGGAAATGACATGTTTGGTGTACTGGTTGATGAATCTAGTGATGTATCAAAAAAGGAACAAATGGCTATAGTTTTGAGATATGTCGATAGTCAAGGAATTGTGAAGGAAAGACTCATTGGAATTGTGCACGTGAAAGATACATCATCTTTGACTCTTAAAGAGGCCATAGATGAAATATATATCTGTAATAAGTTGAGCATGACTCAGGTACTTGATATTTTTTTTAGTGATTATTTAATTTAATATCACTTGCTTTATACTTTTTTCCCACAAGTAAGAGGACAAGGTTACGATGGGGCAAGTAATATGCGAGGTGCGTTCAATGGTCTAAAAGCTTTGATATTACAAGATTATGATTCAGCTCATTATATACATTGCTTTGCACATCAACTTCAGCTAGTAATTGTGGCTGTGGCATAGAACCACGACGGTGTGAAAGACTTTTTTGAGCAAATTTCTTTGGTGGTTAATGTGGTATGTGCTTCTTGTAAAAGAAAAGACATGGTACGGGAGAATTACAGAGAAAGGGTGCAAATTGCAACTGGTACTGGAGAACTTGAAACCGTTAGAGGATTAAATCAAGAGATTTCTATTCAAAGAGCAGGTGATACAAGATGGGGTTCACATCTCAAAACAATCACAATTTTGATGAACTTATTTCCGGATGTTATTGGGGTTCTTGAGTATATTAAAGAGGACGGGTCAACTTTAAGTAACCGAAATCAAGCACGAAGTATTTTAAAGTACTTCAAGACAATTGATTTCTTATTTTACTTACATTTGATGTGTGAAGTTTTAAACCTCACGGGTATATTGTCAAAACGTCTTCAATAAAAGGATCAAGATATTTTAGAAGCAGCTTCTTTGGTTAGGGGGACAATGAATGCATTGAAAGCTTTGAGAGCTACGGGGTTTGCTAAGACTTTGACAAAGGTATTTTCTTTTTGCCATAAACATAATATTGGCATTATTGATATGGATAAAAATTATGCCAGTTCGAAAAACCGGGTCAATAAAGTTACAAATCAATATCATTTTGAATTTGAAATTTTCAACACGGTTTTAGATATGCAGAATTCAGAATTCGGTGATCGATTTAGTGAAGTAAGCACCCAAGTACTAGAATATATGGGAGCTTTGAGTCCTAGTGATTCATTTTCTAACTTTGACAAAACAAAGTTGTTGAAGTTGAGTGAAATCTACAAAAATGATTTTAATGATTTGGAAAGGATGCAACTTGATGGTGAACTTGAGATATATCATTACTCTTTGCATAATGATTACCGATTCGCTAGTTTGAATGGAATTGATGACCTCTCTCTCGTTTGATGGTGATAACGGGGAAATATCGTTCTTATCCTTTGGTTTATAGGTTATTAAAGTTGGCTTTGGTTTTACCTGTCGCGACTGCAACAGTGGAAAGATGTTTTTCCGCGATGAAGTTATTAAAGACCGACTTGCATAACAAAATGGGTGATGATTTTATGAACGATGCATTGTTTTGTAATGTCGAAAAAGAAGCCCTTATGGAAGTTAAGCTTGAAGATCTAATGGATCGCTTTCAAAAAATGTCTACACGAAGATATCAACTTAAAATGCAAGATGTTACACTATTTTTGTTACATTTGATACAGTAGTAAATTTAAAACTTACGAGGCAGCATGGCCCGTGCGATGCACGGACTTTGTTTATGATAAATTGTTATTCGGATCAAGTGCAAAGTATGAACATAGTAAAGTGTGTCGGTAAAAAAACATGAGTGCTTATATTAGCATAACAAAAAACATGTTATTCATAACCCATAACTTTCACTACAAAGATTTTCATGTTTTTTTATAAACACAACTATAAATAAACAACGATATATCTTCAATTAACCACCAGTAAATTAATTCGGCCTGAAAAGCAAAATTTTATTTAAAAGTTGAATAATTATAATCTATAAAATGGTATAATGCAACATTTTAGAAGTAATCTTTTTAGATTAGTTGCATGTGATACAAAAAAAATATACATATATCATAAAGCTTACAATAGAATATTAAATGATCTATAATTGTTTTAATTAATTAAAAATTATCTATGCGCTTCTATAACGATGGTGGACCGAACTTTAGGCTGCTTGGCCATTAATTTAATATGGGTTTTTCTAACTCATGTCTTAAGGGCATGAGATAAGAAGCATTCAATGATCTAAATTTACCATTCTTATTTGCAAATGCATTTAATACATGTAACAAATATAATTGGATAAGATTAAATAAAGAAATTTTGAGTTCATTAAACACTTGTTATCTCATGCCCTTAGGGCATGAGTTAGCCAAACCCATTTAATATAAACAACATTTGGGCTTGACTAAATGACCATTAGCCTCAAATAAGTAGGCTTAAGATGGACAACCCATTAAAGCTCGGCATTTCAATTAGGGTTTTCGACCTCCTTGATATAGATATAGATTAACAATATTTAATTTAACTTCCTCCTCACCATGCTGCATGTGTTGTGTCAAATCCACCTGTTATACAAAAGTAGACATAATAAGTTAATTAAAACCTATAATATTTAAGTATGTATGTATATATAATCTTGAAAATTAATATATTTGATTAATTGCAAAAGTAAATTAAATGTAACATAGAAAAGTACACCTGTTTTCCGCAATCCATGAATCATGACAATTCAAGAAAATGGTTATAAACACAAAGAAAACCTAATGATATTATTTTTAGTGTTTGAGAAAAATTAATAATAAAAAATGCATGGGAATGTAAGAAAATTGAGTAAATAATGGGAATATAAATAGAAAATAACTACACACGATACTGAGAGCTTCTCGAACGTGGATCGCGGAGGTTTTTTTATGGGTTGAGGAACGTCATGACATTTCTGGCGGGAAAGCCAGAGTTACTGTTGGCGACACCGGGAGCTAAATAAGTAGTCTCCGACGATTGGTAAGAGATTTTAACACCAACCCAGTTACCCGTAGGGAAAGTAGTGGGAGACGACGCGGTGTCATCTCTCCGACGGAGATGGTGAACCATGCTACCACTGGTGGTCGTCATGCGTTTCCTTAATTAAAACTGATGATGTACCACACCCTCCAGGGGAACGTATCAAGCTCTCGGCTGCATGCATGGCGTACAGTCATGCAAGCTCGCAAAGAGCGGGAAAACGCAACATAAGACGACGAAGGAAACAGAACAGTGAGTCCCGAGGAATAGTTGGCGTGAACGGGATTCAAGGGAAAGTATGTGCGCATTTAATACGAACGGCGCTGAAAGCTTCCCAAGACTAAGCGTCATCGTGTTAACCAACGGACTAAGCAGATTTCGTATCAGGCTTTTACCCGGAGGGCCAACAGATGTCGTAGGCGAAGGAAGAGCATCTGTTTTTCCCGCCCAGCGGTCACGCCCATAAATAAGCACCCTCGACGGAGGATACGGTACGCAACTATCTGCCACCACTTACATCGCATTCAATATTCACTTACACATATTACATTCATTACGCCCATTTACGTTCCAATCCGTCCCCATATATAAATACTGACTTGATCGTCGGAGTGTCTTCACGAGGTGACCCTCGTGGAGCTCCTGACTAGAGTTTCTTCGTGGTTGTGCGTAGGTTCCTGAGTGAGACGGACGCTTCCATCTCTCCGGAGGAATTAGGGTTCAACATTTGGCGCCATCCGTGGGACACGTAACTAAATGGCCATCGAATCCACGCCGGAAAGAAGAAATCATTCAACTCCGCCAAGGAATGATCCTACTCCACCGTTCTCCACCTCAGCGGTGGTAAATGCGACAACTTGTCCTCCTCCCTCAGGATCGGGAAAAGACGCCCCCACGAGGGAGGAGATTGAAGAGTTCAACCTCTTCTGCCAGTTTAGGAAATTGCGAGACCTGGAGAAGAGTCGAAGGAAACCGGTTGAAGGGGGAAGCAGGGTAGGAAAAACCTTAACTTATTCTAGTGAGGAATCCACCCAAGAAGAATCCACCGAGGAAGTTTACAAGGAAGAAACTCCTCCAAAACGAACCCGGAGCCGAGAATCAGGAAGAGAAAGGCGAACTTCCGAAAGGAGAGGAAGACAAACTCCGGAGAGGAGAAAAAGGCGGACCCCGGAAAGAAGAAGGGAGTCGCCCCCCGTAAGAAGAAGGGAGCACACGCCAGAAGCGGAAATGAGAAGATCAACCCCACGTCATTCCCCGGAGCCCCGGAGCTTCCGATCTCCATTCACCGACGATATCAACGAGATGCCGATTCCTCCAGGCCTTAAAGGGCCTAGGGTCAAATCTTATGACGGAACCGGAGATCCGGATGACCATGTGGCCAGTTTCCGATGGGCTATAAGGATGATACCCATGGACCCGAAATTGTGGTGCTTATTCTTCGCGGGAACTTTGGAAGGTTCTGCTCGGTATTGGCTCTCTAGCTTACCTCAAAAAAGCATAGCCAACTTTGAAGAACTTGTCGCTCAATTCAGTCATAGCTTTATACAACAGAAGAAGTATCAGCAGAAGTCTCAGTCTATCATGGCATGTAGACAGCGAGAGGGAGAATCTAACAAGTTATACTTCAAAAGGTTTAATGAACAGAGCCGGAGGATGCCGGTTCGGGAAGACTCGCTCATAATAGCTGCTTTTACATATGGCCTCTGAGAGGGGGAGTTGTTTCGAGAGCTCTCAAAAAGGGATTTCGTCAAAGCAGATGACATGATAAATCTGGTGAACAAGGTACTCAAGCAGGAGGAGGAGAGTGCTGAAAAGCTTCGTTTTGAAGCGCAAGAAAAGAAAGGAACGACAGGAAGCACGTCGTACAAGAACGGAGAAAAAGTTAGGTTTGCTTACAAGCAAACACCCGGAAGGTCTCCATACAAGGGTAAGGCACAGGAGTGGAGATCCTCGAGCGATTGATACCCTGCACATCGCCAGGAGGCTTTTCAAACCCAAGAAGTACGAAGAAATGTCGACGGAAAGGCCATGAGGAAGAGATATCCCCGATATCCTAATGCATACTGTGACTTCCATAAAATCATGGGCCACACAACGGCTTCTTGTGAGAGCTACAAACGAGAAAAGGAGGGGAAGGGTAAGACGGAGGCAGCCCTAGTCGAACCACCGGCGAGAAACGGGCCGGTAGCCTACAATGCTGAAATCCTGGCTTTGGAAGAAAGAAATGAGTCATGGTACCTTAGAAGGGATGCGGGAACATCGAGTTCCCGGAGTAATAAAAGGAAAGGGGTGGCTGTGGAGTTCGGAAGGGGAGATCCCGTGCCTGAGGGGTACGTAGGTACGGAACCCCTGGTCATTTTTGGTGTTATAGCAAAGGTGATGGTTCGGCGTATATATGTAGACGGGGGGAGTTCTGCTAACATCATGTATCAACACTGCTTCGAGAAGTTCCCAGATGACATCAAAGCTTTGATGAAACCTACCAACGCTCCAGTAGTAGGCTTCTCGGGACAGTCCGTATGGCCTAAAGGGAAAGTACATCTCCCTCTCAGATTGACCGATTGGGAAGGGCTTCATTACAAAACCATTTTGGCGGAATTTATCGTGGTCGATGCTCCCTCGAGATACAATGCCATCCTAGGGTGAACCGGAATGTGGCAACTACAGGCCGTCGCCTCCACTATCCACGGGATCCTTAAGTTTCCTTCGGAACAGGGGGTGGTCACTGTACGTAGCATGCCGATGCCGCCGTTGGAATGTCACAGCGTCACCCATCAAGATAGTTGGACGGAACAGGAGGAAGTTCAAATTGTCATCAACCCGGAATATCCCGAAATCAAAGTTAAGATCGGAAGAGACCTCCCAGAGAAGCTAAAACAAGAGCTCGAAGCTTTATTGAAGAAACACAAACGAACCTTCGCATGGGAACCTAAAGATATGACGGGGGTATCAAGGGAAACGGCTGAACATCGTCTGGGCATTAACCCAGCCTTTCCTCCGGTGAAGCAGTCAAAACGGGGTATGGCTTCCGGCCGGAACGAGATCATAAACAAAGAAGTCGAAAATTTGGTGTCCGCTGGAGTCCTGCGAAGTGCTCAATACCCGGAGTGGATAGCCAATCCGGTACTGGTCAAAAAAGCAGACGGATCCATGCGGATGTGTGTCGATTTTAAGGATCTGAATAAGGCATGCCCAAAGGACAGCTACCCTCTTCCGGAAATCGAGCAGAAGGTAGAAGCCTTGGGAGGTTTCAAGTGGAAGTCTTTCCTGGATGCCTATAAAGGCTACCATCAGGTACAGATGGCAAGAGAAGATGAAGAGAAGACTGCCTTTCACACGGCGAAAGGAACGTTCTGCTACGTCAAGATGCCCTTTGGACTCCGGAACGCCGGAGCGACTTACCAACGGTTAGTCGATAAAGCGTTCAGCCGGCAGATCGGCAGGAACCTGGAAGTTTATGTGGATGACATGGTCATCAAAAGCAAAGAAGACGGAGATCTGATAAAAGATGTGGAAGAAACGTTGCTGCAGCTCTCGAAGATCAACATGAAATTAAACCCAAAGAAGTGCTCCTTCGGAGTCAACAGAGGGAGGTTCCTGGGGCACATGGTTACCACTTCCGGAATACAGGCAAACCCAGAGAAAGTAGAGGGTTTGTGTCGGATGAATACACCCAGAACAGTGAAGGATGTGCAGAGCTTGAATGGGAAGTTGGCGGCACTAGGGCGATTCCTGGCTAAATCTGCGGAAAAATCAATCCCGTTCTTCAGGGCCCTTCACGGATGCACGAAGAAAGGAAACATTGAATGGACCCCGGAAGCCGAAAAGGCCTTTGTTGAGCTGAAACAGCATCTAAAAACATTACCAACAATGGCGAGTCCAGTTGCAGGAGAACCCCTGGTCATGTATTTATCCACAAACAGAGAGGCAATAAGTTCCGTCCTCATCGCAGAAAGGGAAAAGAAACAAGTTCCGGTGTACTTCATCAGCAGAGCACTTCAAGGAGCGGAGCTTAATTACGCTACGGTCGAAAAACTTATATTAGCTCTCATATATTCAGTCAGACGGTTGAAGAGATATTTCCAGGCGCATAGTATTACGGTGCTAACCAACCAACCTGTCAAGAACATCCTCCTTCAACCTGAGAGATCCGGAAGAATGACGAAATGGGCAATAGAATTGGGGGAATACGACATAGCTTTCAAACCCATACCAAGTATTAAAGGCCAAGCCCTGGCTGATTTCTTGGTGGAAATGCCCGATGAGGAAGTCACGCTAAGTGCGGAGGAAGGACGTGCAGAGGTTGTGCGGAGCGAACATGGGAAGGGAGTCGCATGCTGGAAGATGCATACCGATGGTGCGGCAGGAGCAGATGGTTGTGGTGCAGGAATCATTATAACTGGACCAAACGAGGAGAGGGTAACGTATGCCCTCCGTTTTAAATTCAAATGTTCAAATAACGAATCGGAATACGAAGCGTTGTTGGCAGGTCTTGGTTTGGCCAAAACCATGAAAATAAAAGACATCGAGGTCTTCACAGATTCCATGCTAGTAGTAAACCAGATTAAAGGGGTATACGAAGCAAAAGAGGTGCATATGAAGAAATACCTCACAAAGGCTAAGGAGTTGATAACTCAATTCGAGAAATTTAATATCCAGCAAGTCCCTCGGACCAGAAACAAAGAAGCCGACGCACTGAGCAAAATGGCAACCATGCTGTATTGTCATCTGACCAAGGAGGTCCTGGTAGAGGTACTACCAGAACGAAGTATAGCAGAAGGAGATGAAGTGCTAGAGATGGAGGCCGAAGCGGACTGTTGGATGACACCTATCCGAAAGTATATACAGGATCAAATACTTCCGGAGGACGCTAGTGAAGCGAGGAAGTTACGAGTAAACGTAGGAAAGTACATGGTAAACGAAGGAAGGTTATACCGAAAAGGTTTCTCCACGCCATGGCTTAAATGCCTTGATAAGAGAGAAAGTGAGAAGGCAATGGTAGAGGTGCACGAGGGAATCTGCAGTTCACACCCAGGACCGAGAGTGTTGACCCAAAAGCTGCTCCGGTCAGGGTACTTCTGGCCCCGAATGTCCAGGGATACGGAAGAGTACATCAAGAAATGCCCGTCCTGTCAAGCATATTCGAACGTACCGGCAACACCTCCAGTCAATCTAACAAGTATCCATAGCCCATGGACGTTTTACCAATGGGGGATTGATATTGTGGGGCCTTTTCCCAAAGCCCCAGGTGGTTTACAGTTCCTGATAGTGGCAGTAGATTACTTCACCAAATGGGTGGAGGCCGAAGCATTAGCGTGTATCTCCGGCTCGAACATAACGAAGTTTGTTTGGAAACAAATCATCTGCCGTTTCGGACTTCCCCATACCATCGTAAGCGACAATGGAAAGCAGTTCGCCAATAATCCTTTCCGGGGATGGTGTGAGAAATCGGGAATTTAGCAGCACTTTACTTCTGTCGCACACCCTCAAGCGAATGGACAGACGGAGGTCACGAACAGGACGATTGTAAAAGGGATCAAGACTCGCCTAGATAGGTCAAAAAGGGGATGGGCTGACGAACTACAAAATGTCTTGTGGGCATACCGCACGACAATACGTAGTTTAACTAAGGAGACCCCATTCAGCCTGGTCTACGGTACGGAAGCGGTTATACCATTGGAAGTAGCCATACCATCTCCAAGGGTAGAGAATTTTCGTCTGGAAGAAACCGAGGAAGCGTTAAGGTTCAATCTTGACCTGGTTGACGAGAGAAGGGAGAATGCTAAGCTCCGACAGGCAGCATACAAGTCCTTGACGGAAGCTTATTACAATCGGAAAGTTCGGGGCACGGCCTGTAAAGTGGGGAGTTAGTGTTACGAAAGAACGAGGCAAGTTTGCAGATTAAACCAGGCAAGCTCTGTCCGAATTGGGAGGGCCCGTATAGGGTTAGAGAGGCAAGAAGGGATGGATCGTACGTACTCGAAACTTTAGGGGGATCGCTAATCCCACGAACGTGGAACATGCGAAACCTACGGAAGTTTCACTTCTAGTTGGATAGGTTAAACTTTAGGGGGATCTCCAGTTTATGTTTTATTTTCTTTTGTATTGTGCTATCAAACGGCTGTACGGTGCAGTCCGTGTTTTGTAAAACGTCGAATATGATAGTAGCGGACCTTTCGAGAAAGGTTCTTTCGTTTATTTCAAATATACTCGATATAATACGACGATAATAGTAGAGAAAGCGAACGTCGACGAAGTACTCATAGCTATGAGTAGGCTCCTACCTTTCCGAGGAAAGATACGAAGCCTACTTCCGGACGAAAACCGGAGTCGCAAAATAATTTTCTCGAAACACGAATCAACCACCTATTCCTAAAAACGGAGGACGCTCTGTTAAGGAAACGACGAATAAAACTAATGTGTAGAATGATTACAAACGAAACACCGCAAGATCATACTAAAAACAGATGCCACGAAGGGCAATTACATATATTCGATTGCAAACAAAGTACCATACGATCATACAAAAATATAAGCCACGAGGGGCAATTACAAATTCACAAAAAAGAACAGGTGCTAAACACCGACCCCAAAGCTAAACACCGGTTGTAGGGTTCGTACTCTCTTCCACATCTTCAGGACCGGAGGAAACCTTGTTAACGATGTCCTTCAGGTCAGATAAACCAACATATCCAGCTACGAAGGAGTTTATTAGCTCATAAGTGGGGGTCACCAAATCACCAAAGAGGGCCATAATATTGCCTTCAGCATCTGGGTGGTTATGAATGAGGGGATTGGATCCAAGTAGATCGGCATATTCTTTATGTGTGTCCACGCAACCTTGATACCTGCCTAACCTAAGACTTTCCTCCTGCAGACTAGCATTACGATTAACAAACTCGGGGGAAGTCAAGAGCATATGAGCAACGTGCGGAATCCCTTTGCGTAATAACCACTCAAGGTCAAAACGGCTCGCATTCGCTAAACCCTTCTGCACCTCGTTTTCCTCTTTCAACGAACGATTCTCAGCCAAAACCCTTTCAAGGCGATGCTCAACATCCTTAAACTGGAGCTCTTTCTCGATGGCTGAAGACTCAAGTTCGGCTATCCGAGCAGAAGAAGAATGGTTCTGCGTCTCCAGCTCCTGGTTCAATTTCTTCTGCTCCTCCAACTCAGAGGACAGCTCCAATACCTCCTTTTTCAGATCAACATTTTCGTTACTGGCAGAAGCAAACAGCTCAGACAGCTTCTTCCTCTGCTCAGACTCTTTCTCATACGAAGCTTTGCATTTCTCCATTAACTGGTTAATTTGAGCAAGAGTAGCGTCCCGTTCTGACAAATCCCTACCGTGGCGAGCAGAACGAGTCTGAAGCTCAGATAGGATTTCCATCGAGCCCAGAAGATTCGTTTTAACCTTCAGAAAAGCCTCCTCGCTGGTAAGTTTGCTTAAATCCGACAAAGGGGAGGCCGGAGTCGGTACAACGGGTGGAAGAACAGCTGGTGGTGCGGTAGCAACAATTGGAATCCTCACGGGATCCACAGAAGATGGGGCGGCTTGCGTAACAGGAAGAATCTTGGGAGCATCAAGTTGCGTGACACGAGCAGATACTGATATATATAAAAAAAAAAGAGAACGGATCAGGTTAAAACATATGACTCTAACAAAGATAGAGTCGGCGGAAACCTGAAGCGGTGTGAACAGGCATAGATGATTGACTTTTTGCAGATAAAGTAGGAGAACTCTGGGTCATCGATAAAGATCTGGTACGAGTACGAAGCATCCTGTCTCCAAACATGGCTAGTGCAGAGGTGCTGGATGATAGCCCAGGGAATTTCCATGACGAACCAGGACCCGATCGAAGGGGAGGAACAGACACGCTGGTAGTAACAACAGTTGGGATAATTAGGGAAGCTGGCGTAAAGGACACAGTAACGGGGGGAGCCGGAACGGAGGAAGCTGGTGCGGAAACGTCAGAAACAATAACATCATCTGACAAATCTGCATAAGAAAGGAAGAACAGTGTAAAGGAAAATTAAGCTGCAAGCAGTAACAAATAAGTATACCTTCAAGGAAAACCCGTCGGCGCTTGGGGGAAGGGGCCGGAGCTCCTTCGCGAGCACTTCGTGGTCGAATTGGCCGTTCATGGGAAGCAATGTTCTTCATCGTCCGTGACTTCACAGGTCTCTGTAATTCAGCTTGAGAGTCATGTATCGCAGTATCCTCGGTTTCAAATTCAGCGCCGGTAACAGGATCAACATCAATCCCTTGTACAACAACAAGCTCACCAGCGGGTCCGGTTTCAGGTCTGTTAAGATCCGGAGTGGCTTCAGAACTCTCTGACTTTTCCGACGGAGGAAGAAAGGGCACGATCGGACCATCAGCCACAGAAATCTGACCTGCCGGGGGAATGCTTTTATCCATTTCCAAACGCCTCAACAATGATATGTCCTGGCCATCAATTCACCATACAGGGCGGATACCTTGACTAAAGAAGAACGGGCTCAAGTCGGCCATGCCAAGGAAAACTTCGTCCGGATCTTCCCACTCTAATCTGGTGCCAGAAAGCTTCCTCACGTACTCCGCCTCTTCAGAGGTAAGCTCCGGTTGAGGGTCAGAAGTTCTACCAGTAACGATTCCCCAAGGGAGAGCAACATCGTTAAAAGCCGATCGATGAATGTAAAGAAAACCAAATCTCCAGTCGTGGATAGAATCTTTCAGACCTGACACACACTCTACCTGCCCTTGACGGTGTGCAAAGCCAGCCCAATCACCGCGCCCGGCGACGATATAAAAATAACGAAATAAAGTAACAGAAAGTGGAATACCCAGGGATCGACTCAACATAATGAAACCAATGATTTTACGAAGGGCGTTAGGAGCGAGTTGAGCGAGATTGAGACCAAAAATTCGTAGAAGGTCAAGTATGAAGGAATCAACGGGGAACCAAAGCCCCCCTTGCAGAAAATGAAGATATATGGGCTCAAAACCCTCCGGGGCAGACCTGACGGTGCCTGTCTCCCCCGGCAAGCGAAGTTCGAAGCGGGGGTCAATATGAAAATCCGAAATAATTTGTGGGAGATCTTCGGGTTTCACAGTACTAAAAGTGTTCATGGCTGTACGTTTCGCTCGAGAAGTTTTATCGGACTTTTCTTTAGTTGCTTTGTCTTTCCTCATAATGGTAATCAGGCGTAAAGACAAAGGGGGGAAGTCAAAGAAGTAGGGACTAGGCGAGAAGGTTTTGAAGAGTGCAAAGAAAAGCAAAAGCGGGTATTTATAAGGAAGGAAGATCAAGAGGCGGGAGAACGATACACACCCAACGGTCGAATCTCGGAAAAATAACACCCAACGGTCGAATCCCGGAAAAATAGTAACGGTAACTTGGGAGATTTTAACAGTAATATTTCGAAGGGAGGCAGTTTAGTTATCAGTTAAAATAAATCAACCATGTGGTAATCCACTTTTAACTAAGGGGACTTGATGATGTACCACACCCTCCAGGGGAACGTATCAAGCTCTCGGCTGCATGCATGGCGTACAGTCATGCAAGCTCGCAAAGAGCGGGAAAACGCAGCATAAGACGACGAAGGAAACAGAACAGTGAGTCCCGAGGAATAGTAAGGGAAAGTATGTGCGCATTTAATACGAACGGCGCTGAAAGCTTCCCAAGACTAAGCGTCATCGTGTTAACCAACGGACTAAGCAGATTTCGTATCAAGCTTTTACCCGGAGGGCCAACAGATGTCGTAGGCGAAGGAAGAGCATCTGTTTTTCCCGCCCAGCGGTCACGCCCATAAATAAGCACCCTCGACGGAGGATACGGTACGCAACTATCTGCCACCACTTACATCGCATTCAATATTCACTTACACATATTACATTCATTACGCCCATTTACGTTCCAATCCGTCCCCATATATAAATACTGACTTGATCGTCGGAGTGTCTTCACGAGGTGACCCTCGTGGAGCTCCTGACTAGAGTTTCTTCGTGGTTGTGCGTAGGTTCCTGAGTGAGACGGACGCTTCCATCTCTCCGGAGGAATTAGGGTTCAACAAAAACCAATGAGCAAGAGTTATATAAGGATGCTCCGATTTGCTTGCCCTTGTTGTTGTTGTTACTAATACTATAGTTATATTCCATTGGCGGTGATGAACTCCGTCAGGTTAGTATGGGTCGTCATCGATCAAGTGACCCATTTAGATCCCACACCATTTGTGTAGCTTAAATAAAGAACCCCAAAAATAAAACCAACTCCTTAGTATTTCTCTCTCTACATTTGATGATCAGTTAATTGGGATATTTAAATTCGAATAATATTTGGGGGGTTTCGAAAGATATTTGTTAAATGTCCGTTTTTAGTTTTGACAATGCATGGTATAATAAATGTTTCATATGGGGAATTTATTGAGAATGTACGTTTGTAGTTTTGATGGAGTTATGGGGAATTTATGTAACCTTTCATATGGGGAAGTTTTGATGTACGTTAAAAGTTTGTGTTTCGTTTACAATTCTAAGATGGTTTTTAATGTTTTTTGATGGAGTTAATTGGGGTAAATTAATAAGGGATCCCTATTAATAATAAAATTAAAACATTAATCAATCTTGGACGTTATGAATACGTTTATGGGCGTTATGTATATAAAGTGATAGAATAGAATACGTTTATGGATATTGAAACATTAATTGTACTCCTCCAAAAACGTTTTTATGGGGCAAGAGTTTGAAATAAGTGTAATAATGACAATGAAATTAAATGCAACTTTGGTTTTGGAACTCAATTTTTATGTTAATATAGATATAGATTTTTATCTTATTAAATTGTATCCGAAAAAATTTATTGTGCCACTACTAGTAGAAGAGTCTAATTCCGCCCCTACGGTAGACAATGACTGAAAACAATCCAAAGCAAGTTACGAACAAAAAGGATGATGAATAAGGTTTTCATTGGGATCCATCGTTTAATGGCTGTTATCCAATGGGCAGTGTTTTGGGCTTTATAATAATAAAAATTTGATAAATTTCTGATGTAAAATATATTCAAACAAACCAACCATTTTTTACGCGGGATAAAGTGTGAGTTAGAAAAGGGAGGGGGTGCACTGTGCACAAAATGTGTTGCTTAGGGTGGTGGGTGACCGGTTACTAAAACGATGGTGTGTTTAATGATGGTAGTTGGTTGTGTACAGCTAAGATTTCAAGAGAGGGAAAAGAGGATTTAAACAAATATTGATGGTCAACTTGTGCGGATTGATGTTAAAAGATAAAAGTTGAGGTGAAAGACCCATTTTGGTGCAATTTTAGTGAAGAGGAAGAAGGCCTGTGTGCAGAGTGTGTTGTGTGATTTAAAAGAAAGAGGTTTGTGTTATTTTCTTCTCCAGACCTTGTTGTACTTCAAAGTAGGTAGTTGATTTTTGTGCAATTTATGTCACTTTAATGTTCGTCTATTTCAGCAACAAGAGCTAAAAGGCTATTGACTTAGCGATATCAGGTATTTGCCCCTCATCCCATCCTAGTAGTCATGGTTTCAAGTTTTATGGTAAACATAAGTGGCATTTGGAAGTGGATTAAGATAGCCGTTCAAAAATAAAAATAATAAATAAACTTCATTTACCATTCTAATTCAAAGCAAAATTTACATAGAAACAGTCCACCCCATTGATATATCTTTATATATATTAAAAGAAGGTTTTTTTGAAATCTTTAATGACATGTCATAATGACACATCATACCTTATGCTATGTATGAGGCCACTTGGCACTTAAATGCCAAGTCATTATTGCCACCTAAAAGCCCACATATGCACTTTTAAGTCACCTCACTTTTATTTACCTTTATAAGAGCAAACTCCTATATTTTACTAAATGTAAATACGTGTAGATCTTTTTTATTTCATGTTATACGATATAACACTCAGTTATATTTTTTGGTTATATGTTTTCTGAATGCAATGCAATGCAATGCAATGGAATATTAAAAGAATGTTTTTTTTAAAAATCTTTAATGCCATGTCATAATGACACATCATACCTTATGCTATGTATGAGGCCACTTGGCACTTAAATGCCAAGTCATTATTGCCACCTAAAAGCCCACATATGCACTTTTAAGCCACATCACTTTTATTTACCTTTATAAGAGCAAACTCCTATATTTTACTAAATGTAAATACGTGTACATCTTTTTTATTTCATGTTATACGATATAACACTTAGTTATATTTTTTGGTTATATGTTTTCTGAATGCAATGCAATGCAATGCAATGCAATGGAATATTAAAAGAATGTTTTTTTGAAATCTTTAATGCCATGTCATAATGACACATCATACCTTATGCTATGTATGAGGCCACTTGGCACTTAAATGCCAAGTCATTATTGCCACCTAAAAGCCCACATATGCACTTTTAAGCCACCTCACTTTTATTTACCTTTATAAGAGCAAACTCCTATATTTTACTAAATGTAAATACGTGTAGATCTTTTTTATTTCATGTTATATGATATAACACTTAGTTATATTTTTTGGTTATATGTTTTCTGAATGCAATGCAATGGAATATTAAGGTTGTAAATGTCCACATAAACAATCTTAAATGTAAATATGTGTAAATCTTTTCTATTTCATGTTATACGATATAACACTTGGTTATATTTTTTTGATGATTGCCATTGTAAAACCGACGGTTACATTAAGTTTTAATTTATGATAATCAGTGTCAAATAAAATTCTTTATCTTTATATATATTAAACTAAGGTTTTTTTGAAATCTTGACATGTCATGTTAGTCATGTCATAATAACACATCATTCCTTATGCCATGTATGAGGCTTATGTGTACACTCCATATCTACATGTCATCACACTTATGTGTATACGTATAATCAATGGGTCGGTTGGGAGAACTTTTTATTAATACCATAATAATGTTAGCAAAGTGATTACCACAAATATTTTCACATTTCAGTCAGCTTGATTTTCGTTTGTTAGCACATGTTGCAGGTTGTAGAAAACTTTTATGCAATGACTGGAAGCAAGCGATTCTAATATTTTTTGAGTTTCATGAGAGAAATCAGTCAAAACAGCCCCGTGGGCCCTACTTATTTAGCCCAACACCCACTGTTTGATCATGTATGTGTGGTTACGTGTTATTTTTACTCTGGCGGGGTTGACCCATTTGAGTAAATGATTGCCGTAGATAAAATCGGTTAATGCTTGGTTTGGTTCAGCTGGAAATGTGACACTATTACACCATGACCCTCACCATAATATTCAGTTGGCAAGATGGTTCATCTTTCGTAATCCAACTACTATCCGAATGCTATTTATGTCAATTTTATGCATTTTACACTATCCCTTTTAGCCATGTAACTCACTTAAATACACTAATCTATTTGACCAATTTGATGTTGTCTATAACCTAAAGGTCATGGGTTCAAGCCCTGGTGGGGCAAAGTGGAGTAGATTAGGTGCCGTTCAAAAAAAAAATTATAAAAATATTGTGATACATAGGAAATTATTTCAAATTAAGGTACATAATTTCCAATGAATTAAATATTCTTAATTAAGTAAAACATTATAAAAAATTTTATAAGCCGTCCGTGATTAATCACGGGTTATAGGCTAGTAAATTCAAAAATAAAAGAAATAAATAAACTTCATGTACCATTCTAATTCAAAGCAAAATTTACATAAAAACAATCCACACTATTGATATATAAATTCAAAAATAATACTCCCTCCGTCCCTAAATAAAGTTCCTATTTGTGTTGGGCACAACATTTTAGGAGATAGTTAGTGGTGGGGTATTTGGTATTACTTTTGAATAAAATATAAGGTTTGATTGGAGAGAGAAAGTGTTTTTAGAGATAGTTAGTGGTGAAAGTATTGGTAATAATATTATTATATTAAGTGGGTCCCTTAAGTTTTAGAAATGGGAACTTTATTTAGGGACAAAACTTGAAGGTGAAATGGGAACTTTATTTAGGGACGGAGGGAGTAATAAATAAAAAAGGATGTGTCTTTATGTTTATATAAAAATAGTCCACTATTGATACTTAATTTTCAGTCATCATACTACATTTAGGGTATATTTATGTTTATACTTCTTCCGTATCACAATAAGTGATATACTTTTCTTGTGTGTTTTACAATAAGTGATAAACTTCAAAAGTTACCTTATTTGGCAAAATTGTAGGACCCACCTCTAATAACTATCCACTTTAATAAAGTGAAATTACCCTTATACCCTTACTTTTACTTTTAAAACTAATTAATATTACTTGTTCAAGAAAAATGGGACGTATCATCCACTAACTATCTACTTTAATATATTTTAACCATACTTTAATATATTTTAATTTTACTTCAATCTTTTGGCTCAAACTCTGTGATCTTCCAAATGTATCACTTATTGTGATACGGAGGAAGTATAAAATATGTACCAATTTTTATTTTATTTTTTTTGAACGACATGTTAGTAAGTTAGTGATTCGAGTAATGCAGTGGCATTCAAGCAGGCAATATGCATTCCTCGAACATATCTCCTTTTTTGAGGAATAAGCTCCACCACCTTTTTTATCTCATAAGAAATGTCTCCAATATGTCTTGTCTTGAACCCAAGACCACTTGAAGGTATATCTGCAAAGATATTCTTGATAACCAATTGATCTAGACTAAAGATAACATGAGAATCTAGCTTATGAGCTTAAAGGTGAAAGCATCTTCTGCAGTTTTGAAAGTAGAGAAGATTGGAAAGATTTTTTTTTAACCGCAGCAAATATATATAAAAAATAGCCTAGCGAGAAGCTAGGAAAATACAAGTTACAAGTTACAAAACAGGAAAATTAAAAGGCGTACAAACCCAATTTGCCCAATCTAACCTACAATTTAATTTCTTTCTCGAATTAATCCAAAAGAATGTCATTCCTTGAATTAAAATGAACATTCTATCACTAGAAACTCTATTCTTTTCAAAAACCAGCTCATTTCTTGACTTCCACATTTGCCAAAGAAATGTAAGAATTACAGCCTTGAAAATATGAAGTTTATCTCCTGAAAATTTGTTTGTTTCACCCCACAGAAACAACGAATCCAAAGAGTTTGCAGGGAGGGGGATACTCCACCAGCAAGCAATCTCATAGATTAGCCTTTTTGCAATAAAACAATCAATGAAAATGTGATCTTCTGTCTCCGGATACATGGCACAAAAATGACAAGGAATTGATTCCAACAAAATACCCCTTTTAGAAAGATTCTCAAAAGTGGCTAACCGTTTATGTTGAGCCTTCCATCCATGTAAATAAATTTTCCCGGGGATAAGCTTGTACCAATAAGTTTGGAAACCAATACTATTTTGAAGAAACTTGATGTCCAAGAGCTTCCTCAAAGAGGATACTGTATACGCTCCATTTTGGTCCAAAGACCATGACCACATACCGTTATCTAACTTTGTAAACATAGAACACAAATTTATATTGTAGTCTTGCATTTGCTTATTGATCGAGATTATAGATCCTCAATTTCCCCTTTTTTTTTAAAGCAATGGGTCCCTCGGAGATCGACGATAAAAACCATGAAACGACTTGATGACGCTAGCCCACAATGACATATCTTCTATTTTGATCTTCCACCACCACTTAGCTAACATAGCTAGATTTAACGCCTTTAAGCTTCCAATCCCTAAACCCCCTTGTTCTTTGGAAGAGATAGTGGAGTTCCAAGCTATCCATGTGACTTTCTTCCTATTTTTTCCTCCACCAAGAAAGAAAATACGTCTTAAACTTTCCAACTTATTAATAGCCACCATAGGGGCTTTGTAGAGTGAAAAGTAATAGTTACCCAAAGAGCCAAGCACCGTTTTACAAAGAATTAAACGACTAGCAACAGACATAGTTGAAGCTCTCCAGTTCGAGAGTTTTGTTTGGAATTTATCGATTAAAGGTTGCTAGGCCGCCACCCTTTCCATAGAAGAACCAACCGGAATACCTAAGAATTTGAAAGGAACTTGCCCGACATTACAATTCAAACGAGCAGCCATCCAAGAAACATCGATTAAATCAACACCAACACCTAATAAGCTGGTCTTGGACAAGTTTATTTTAAGACCAGAAGATAAATAAAAGCAGTGGAGGATCCTAATGAGATTTGCAATAATTTTTTAAGGACCATGAACCAACAAAGAGGGCATCATCAGCGTAGAAGAGATGAGATAAGATAGGCCCATTATTAGGAAGTCTTATACCCTCAATAATTCCCATGTGACGAGCTGTATTCATGGCTACATTTAATGATTCCATAGCAATGATAAATAGAAAAGGGGCAAGGGGATCGCCTTGCCTCACGCCACGTTGTGGAGAAAATTCATCAGTGGGAGAACCATTGAATAAAATTGATACCCGAGCTGATCTTAGACACTCACGAATCCATGATCTCCATTTATTGCCAAAGTTCAGTTGCATCATAACATCATCCAAAAATGACCAACTAACAGAATCAAAAGCTTTTTCTAAATCAGATTTTAAAAGAAAGATTTGACATTTTGATGATTTAGCCCAAGATATAAGTTCATTTAAGATCAACGGCCCTTCTAAAATGCTCCGACCTTTAATGAATGCACTTTGTTCTTTTCCAATAACAACATTTATCACTGATTGCAACCTTAAGGCTAGAAGTTTAGCAATGATTTTATATGTTGATCCAATCAAAAGCTTTTTCTAAGTCAGAAAAATATAAAGGGTCATTTACCTTAGGGATAAGAGTGATAAACGAAGCATTCGAGCCTTGAGCTAAGGAACCTGACGAATGAAATTCTGAAATAACATTCACAAAACCTGGCCCAAGAGCTACCCATAGTTTTTTAATGAAGGAAAAAGTAAGGCCATCAGGTCCTTGGGCCTTGTCCCCATCACAAGCCCAAACAGCCCGCTTAATTTCATCCGGGGAGAAATCTAACTCAAGGGAAGCGCTTTGATCTCCAGAGAGCACGCTAAACATGTTGTTAGAGAACTTTGGGCGATTAGGTAACGGTTCTTTAAACTTTGATTCAAAATGTCTTTAGCTGCAGCTTTCAAGATCATAGGATCCGTAGTCCAAATACCGTTCAAGGATAAACCGTGGATGAAATTCCGGCGATGATGTTGCTTGAGAACTCTAAGAAAATACTTTGAATTTTCATCACCCAATTTACCCTGGCTTTTAGTTTAATGTCAAACAATTCCTGTTTTTCTAATTCGAACATTTTTTCTTTGAGGGCCATTCTATTTGATTGATCAGCAGTAGAGAGAATCTCTCTATCAGCTTTAACATCTAAATCATTCAAATCTTTCTTTATGCTATCAATAATTGTATTTTCCTTCCTTTTAACATTAGGCCAAGAGCTAAGACAATTCTTAAGGTGAATCATTTTAGAAACTAGTCGGGCACAACAAGATTGATTGGACCTGTTTGCCCTAGAATTCACCCAGCTATAATGAACCACACCGACCAAAGTCTCATCCTTAAGCCAAGAATTAAAGAATCTGAAGGGGGATGGACCAAAATCCAAGCTACCAGATTTTAATAGGCATGGACAATGATCTGAATAACTTGGAGGAAGGATTTCCACAGCAGGGTTTTGATACAGCTCAAAAAAATTGTGAGAAACAAAAACACGATCCAACTTACTTAGCTTTTGGCCATCCGCACTAAAACGAGTGTATCTCCGCCCCCTGTTCTGATTTCATTAAAACCAGAACTAGCAATGAAGCTATTAAATTCAGCAGCGGAAGAATGCTTATAGCGGGTGCCTTATTTCCTGACGCACTTGATTAAAATCCCCCAAGACAAGCCACACTAGATTGTTAATATCCAGAACCAGATTTGTGATATCAGACCACAATTGTCTTTTTTGTGAAGGGTGATGCGAAGTAGTTTAGAATGTAGGACCCAGGAGCCAGTAACCACCAAAAAACCATTTCCATCAAAAGATATTTGTTTGAGAAAAATAGCAGGATCCCAAATTGTGATAAGGCCTCCTGATTTCCCCCTTGAGCTTTGATGGCAGTAATCAAATATATTATTTCCCCAGAAAGATCTAATTTGCATTTCGGACAGATCGAGAAGGCACCATAGTTTCTTGTAACCCTAAGATACTGGCAACACAAATCCAACAGTGTTTCCAACTTCAATCGTGTTTTGACCTTCCATCGACACGCTACCTTGAGATGTAGTCTGATGTGCCGAGAGAAGGGATTTTCTTTCTTGAAGAGCTTTCTTTCTCCTGCTGCTTCTAGGCGTTATAAGAGAGTTAGAAGGAATGGATGAGATAGACTTTGGAAGTGGTCTATTTAAGTTCCTTAGCTCTTGGACTTGGAAAGTTAAGATGAATTTTAATTGTTGTTTAGCTACTTGTCTTTTAGCTATGTGGTATAGTTGCAGCTTTTGTGTTTGGCAGTTTGTTTGTTGTTGCTAGGTTTGTGTTGTTGATGTATGGTAGGTGTTTTGTATGGATTTTGTATGAAAGATTATATACGTAGTATATAATTTTTGGTTTTCTAGATGGGATGGTGACAATGCCGAAACTGTTTTCATAGTTTACCATATTTTTTTAAAAAAGAAAAAAAGTTATGTGTTATCAAGAGAAATCAATGTGATGTTTACTTGACGATAATGATAGTTGATTGCAATTTATGGCACTTTAATATTCTCTTCCTATTTCACCAACAAAAGCCAATGTAATTAAACTTAACATACCATTTTAATTCAAAGCAAAATTTACAGGAAAAAGATCCCAATTCAAAAAAAAAAAAAAAAAAAAAAAAAAAAAATAGTGTTTCGTTATATTTACTATATAATGTCTTTTCTAGATTAGCAACGCTTAATTTTCAAAATACCCTTGTTATATCATGACAGATTTATGTTTCTACAAAATATGTATCAAGTTGGACTTAAATTTGCAACTTCTGCATTATTTACACAATATCCTAATTAACTGACATACTACATCATATATTTTTTGACACAAAATTATTTTATTAATCTATTAAACCTTAAAAAGTTGAAATTACCACCGACATTATCCACAAATTGGTCGACGTGAAATATAGTCACAAGGTATTAGGTATCGCGTTGCACACTTACCCTGGTAATATTTATAAAAGAGTTAATTACACAAATGGTCCTTTAAGTTGATACACAATTTCAACTTTGGTCCTAATCTTTTACAACTAACAAAGATAGTCCTAATGTTTGAAACTTTTGTCATGTTTAGTCCTTTAGGCCAAATGGTGTTAACTTTTTCTGTTAAGTCATCAGTGCACAACCATCCATACATAACTTACAAGTATTCATTGTTATACAATTAAAGTTGCACAATGTACGTATTCTTTTACACAACCCACTTCATTGTTCCTCTTTCAGATTACAATCAAGAGTTGAGGAGGGATCAAAACACATTGTTCCTCTTTCAGACAATTCATCAAAGAGACAAACACCTTGTCTGCATAAGTAAAACTTCTTAAAACTTAAAAACATCTTTATTATATCACATAACATTATCATGTAAAGTATCAGAGACATCAAAACACCCTCTTTTTTATGTATAAAATCCTTAGTATCTCCAAACTCGTTCTCTACAAATTAATATTCCTAAATCATATTAAACATTCAAATTCCGAACAAATAGAATCATTGATCTGTGCTAGAATCATACGCTCGTGTAAACAAGAATTAAAAGTGTAAATATTTAAAGCACATGATTAATATCAATACCAAAAATCTTACCATTTCTGTAACTGCACACAAGAATACAAAAGATCAACGCTTGTGTACGTGTTTACAAGCATCCTGACAGTTGTTTAGTTTGGTTGCCACAAACATTATTGTGTTAAAATATGTGTCCAATTTAATACCAATTTATTGTGTTAATATACGCGAACGAAAAACAAAGGATTAAGGGTTTGTTTGTGGGTTTTAATTTTGGGAAGAAGATGAAGTGGGTTGTGTAAAAGGGTATATATATTGTGCAATTTTAATTGTACAACAATGAATGCTTGTAAGGTATGTATGAATAGTTGTACACTGATGATAAAATAACTATTTTATCTTGATGTACACTGCACATGAGGGACTTAACACCGTTTGGCTTAAAAGAGTAAATGTGACAAAAGTTTCAAACATAAGGACTATTTTTATTAGTTTTAAAAGATTAGGACCAAAGTTGAAACCAGGTATGAACTTAAAAGACCATTTATGTAATTAACTTTTTATAAAAAGGGAAGGTATGGAGTAAAGGCGTGGGTTTCTTCTGTCCAATTTGAATTTTTTTGAAATATATGATAGTCCTATGATCTTGAAATTCTCTGTTTCAATATGTATGTTTTATTTAAAACTAGAGATCACCCGCCGCTATCTGTCAAACTTTCGTGTATGCATATTCCTTTTTATTATTAATAAGGGTAAATGGGGTGTCCTTTTAATGTTTATAAGATTTTCTTTTTATTCGAAGTCTTGCTAAAGTTGGATTGTTTTCTTATACACATGCGGTGGCGTGTTGTTTTATTAAATTACATGTGATGGTGGTGTTGGTGATTTGGGGGTTGATTGATCCAAAAGATCAGATTTATCCCTCAAAACTTAATAAAAAAGATGGACTACCTTGAACATTTTTGTGGGAGAGAAACGTACAAGGAGTTCCATTATTTTTATAAAGTCCCGAGGAACAAATCTCAACCATTGATCAATAAGATTTAATGGTCAAGATTAATCACTTATTTTATACATGAAGGGGTATTTTGGTCATTTGACACTTAAAAAAATTTTGATTATTTTTTTTAATTTTTAATTTTAAAATTTCTTAAAATTTTTTAAAATTTTTTATTTTTTTAATTGAGAGGTAATTTTGGTCATTTTAATTTTTTTTTTATTTTTTATTTTAAAATGTTTATTTTTTATTGTTATTTATTAAATAATTATTATTATTATTTTTTTCATTAATAACACATAATGTGATATAGTGAGTCACATGTGATTGCATACTGAATCATATGTGATTGAAATAAAATATCAAATGTGATTAAATCACATGTGATTTTAAACTAAAATCACATATAATTAAGTAATACACGTAATTATCAAATAAATATTATTTTTTAATGAAAAAAATATAATAAATAAAAAAAATAAAAAATTTAAAATAAAAATAAAAATAAAAATAAAAAATAAAAAATAATCGAAAACTTTTTTTAAGTCCCAAATGACCAAAATACCCCTTCATAATAAAAATAATAAAAAAATAAAAAAAATAAAATTCTAAAATAAAAATAATAATAAAAATATTTTTATTTTTAAAAAAATGACCAAAATACCCCTCAATATATAAAATATGCGATTAATCTTGACCATTAGATGTTATTGATCAATGGTTGAGATTTGTTCTTTGAAATTTCGTAAAAATAATGGACCTCTTTGAACACAACTCTTTTCTGGGAGGAAGTATGTATTTTTACTAGTACTTATATATATTAAAGAAAGAAAAACAGGTTATTTACACACCCCTATTCTTCTTCTTCTTTCTAGTGTTTGAAACACAGGTTACTTCCACGCCCATATTCTTCTTCTTCTTCTTATCTACCAAAATGTTTAGAGGGCTTTTTGGGGGACATGTAATTACTCCTCAGGAAAATGTCCAAGCGGCGCGGGTTTCGGTGGCGGGGGCTCCGGTGGAGAAATGAGGTCAGATGGAGCTTGATGTTCGTTTACCTGATGTTTTACATGTCCCAATAGGGGATATTTCTAAACTTTAGAAAATATTCTACAATGACGAAGTTGAGATAAATCTTCCTTGAAAATCTTTGAGTCTTTTATTAAAATTTGACTTAAACATTTTTTATTTTACTAGCAGGGTACCCGCGCAATGCGGTGGCGGGTACCCAGAAACCATATTTCGTGGCGAGCAAGTGTTGTTCGTTTACACGGTAATAATTGTTGCTAGAAATAAATAATTAAACGGAAATGTGGATTTTGGTAAGAGTTGATGATTTACAGCGTCATATATTTAATGTTATTGGGTAAAATGGTTTTCGAGTAACAGACTTTTGTTATTAAGTGTGGGTGGTGTTACCAAAGTGTAATGTATAGTAAGTGGTTAACACATAGTGATAAGTTAGGAGAGCTCTTGGGTTCGAATCTTATTAGGCGCGATTTATTTTTTTTTAAGTTAGAGAACTAACTAACAAAAGTGGAAAGGTCCTTAAAATCAAGTTTAAGGAGCTCCTTAAACTTGCCTAATGGGGTAGGCCTAAATGCTTTATATAGTAGTAAGATTAGTTTGGCAAGTTATTTAATACCGTTATTAAACGAGTAACTCAAGCTATGCTTAACACTATGATAAATCTTCTCGCATAAATGATATATCCCCTAAAATATGGTAATTTTGTTCCATGGTATCAGCATAGCTTGAGTTACCCGTTTGATAAGGGTATTAACTGACCGGCTAAATTATTAAAATAAAAAATGTTAGGTAAAATTTTAATAAGAGGCTCAAAGATTTTCAAGGAAGATTTACCTCAATTTCGTCATAGTAGAGTATTTTCTGAAGTTTAGAAAGATCCTTCATTGGGAGAGGTAAAACCTCGCGTAAATGAACATCAAGCTCAATCTGATCCCATTTCTCCACCGGCGCCACCGCCGCCGAAACACCCGCTCCCTGATTTTCCTGGGGAGTATTGCATATCCCCCAAAAAGCCCTTTAAACATTTTGTTAGATAAGAAGAAGAAGAAGAAAAAGAATATGGGCGTGGAAGTTTTTCTTTTTTGAACGCCAAGTTAGTAAGTTAGTAGTTTGACATTTGCAGTGACATCCAAACAGGAAGTATGCATTCCTCGAACATATCTCCTTTTATGGGGAATAAACCCCACCACCCTTTTTCTCCTAAAGAATGCCTCCAACAAGTCTTGAACCCAATACCTCTTGAAGACACACTCCCCAAGGTAACCCTTGGTGACCAATTGATCTATATCAATTTGTTAATATTGGCGTGGAAGTAACCTGTGTTTCAAACACTAGAAAGAAGAAGAATAGGGGGCGTGAAAATAACTTGTGTTTCTTTCTTTAATAGATATAGGGGCTACTAAATATGCATACTTCCTCCATAGAAATGTTCAAGGTAATCCATCTTTTTTGTAAAGTCTTGACGCACAAATCTCAGCCATTGGATCAGTCAACCCCAAATCACCACCACCACCATCACATGTGATTCAATGCATCAACACTACCACCACCACCACCCTATGTGTATTAAATTACATGTGATTGCACACCGCCGACCACCACCCCATGTGAACTCAATCACAAGTGATTGCACATTGCGGACCACTGAAACAACTCAATCTTTAAAACACCTTTTAAAATCATATTTTAAAATAAAAATATTACAAAGTCCAATATGATTTATTATGAAACATCATAGTTTTCAAAATCATTTGCTATGTACTCAGTAAAAGTCTCATGTACTCACCTTAGCCAAGTTAACTCCAAATCGTGTCCATTGACACGAATCCTTGCTTTCCAAGTTGTGCAATGTCACCAATCTTTAGGTCTTCTTGACCTACCATTAATATCATCATAAAATATAGTTATTATCCATAACTAGATACCAATAACTTCATAACAACCTTCTTAACCACCAATTTCATCCAACTTGGTGGAACCCAAAACCCTAGTTCAAGATTTCCATCAACAAAACCCAAATCTACAAAAGAACACAAGGTTCTTGCTTTCCAAGTTGTGCAATGTCACCAATCTTTAGGTCTTCTTGACCTACCATTAATATCATCATAAAATATAGTTATTATCCATAACTAGATACCAATAACTTCATAACAACCTTCTTAACCACCAATTTCTTCCAACTTGGTGGAACCCAAAACCCTAGTTCAAGATTTCCATCAACAAAACCCAAATCTACAAAAAAACACAAGGTTCTTAAGCTTACAAAGAGTGTTCTACAGTCATCTTAGTCATCTTCCCCAAAGATAACTTGGTAGGTTACCCAAACCGCCATTTTCCCCCAAATAAAGTTCGTAACTAGCTAGATGATCATCAAATTCATGTTATGAACACATTTTCCTTGACAATATATTGTAGATCTAAGTTATATAAACTCAATTTCATCACCCATTACAAACCCTCTAACTAGGGTTTGCATACTTCACCATTTTCACCTAAAAACATCATCCATAACTAAAAGGAGTAGAGATTTACCTTATATTTCAACAATGGAGTGAGAATTTTCAAGATTGAGTGTGAAAATTGGTTCCAATGGCCTCCTTACACTCAATATCGTATACTCACAATTGGGAGGAAGTTCTAGGGTTTGGAAATGAGAGACGATTTTATGCTGTTCCAGCTATCCTCGAGCCGAGATCTCGACGCGAGCCAAACGCGAGGATTCCTGCCGCTTGCAAAGTTGCTGTTTGGTTACTCGCGTCCAATCTCGGCGCGAGCCTTCCAGATTTCACCAACTTTGATCTTTTCTTCTCGAATGCTAACTAGGTTCGACCCGTTTGCGATCCCGATGATCACAACCACTTATAAACATGACAGGCATCGTTAAAAGCCCTTCTAAACCTTCACAAACCATCATAACATCCAATGCTTGCTAAATTGTAATCGTACCTATAATAATTTCACCGAAATACTTAATATATAATTATTCTAAAATTCAGGTCGTTACAACTATCCACCCCTTCAAAGGATTTCGTCCTCGGAATCAACTCAAGGATTTCCCATCCCCATTCCATTTCCAATTATGATTCAATATTACTAATGCATTTAATTGCCCATTTGACCCCGTTATAACCAAACGGGTCAAAAATCGAACTTGAGCTCATAATACCCGAACGTGTCAAAATTGCACAATCTGACCATAACACTTTCAACCCTTTAACCAATCCTTTTATCCACATAGGGATGATATGACCCAATCATTACTTATAGCCAATTAACCAAAACGATAGTCAACGTCTAGCTTTGACCAAGTCGTCAACATTGTCCAATCTTTGACTTAAGCACAAAGTCAACCATACTTCGACAATTTCCTTACTCACTAAAGTTTCATTAATCATCATTTCCTTTACAATCGACCTTACATTCATACTCCAACAACAATCATACTCGATTCCTAAATTCAACTCGAAACACCCAACGATCAAAGTCGCACACTATAACTATTTCCATTAGTCAATTAACCATTATCATATACATGTAGGCGATACATTATGTTCTTATCCTCGTCTAACCATTTTAAGCGAAAGTCAAAACCCAATTGGACCAAAGTCAACAATCCACTAGTTGACTAACCTTGACTTATGAATAAAGTAAAACTTACTTTGCAAAATTCACATACTCTTTTCTAGCCAGTCATCACTTCTCAAGCCTTTCTTTTCCGATTCCGATATTTACATTTTTTTCTCAATTGTTCCCTTTTTCCTCGGTTTCAATTTCCACCACCGATTAACAATTTCCATCTAAAGCAATACCAATCACTATTGCTCTCATACCACACTTGCAATTCTCGATTACCGGCTTTAGAGCCTCATTCACATCGAATTATGACCTAACCACTCATCATACAACTTCCACCACTCATCGGCTACTAGTAAACTTTGCTTCCTATAAGCACCCCTTTTCATAATCTATAAACTTTTAGGCATCCTTTACACCTACCTATACTTAAACACGACCCGTGTTTTCAACCCAAGTTCTCACTTGCCATAAAAATCATAACAATGACTAACCGTGCGGTTACGTCAGATACAAACATCATATCCCTGATATAACAAATTATACTTAACTATCTTATCGAGATGATCGGAAAACCTCCAATCCATCACGATTCCAAACTGTCAAAATGATCGGAAAGCCTCCAATCCATAGTGACTCATCAAATCTCGTTAATCGGAACGCCTCTGATCTAACAAGATCCATACAATACCATTCTATCTTGCATACAATTCATGTATGCATCATTCACTTAGCATCATGCTATCATTTTCTTTCATAACTAATCACATTCTCTATTCAATTTACATTTCCCCACATATCACATAATATTACCTTCCTAAAATCATATTCTTTTCATAGATCATTACTCCCACTTATCCCATTATACCATCTGGTATACACATAATCATTTCTAATGCTTTCCACCAATCTACTCATTTACCAATCGTGTTTAGTCGATTCATTTTTGAAGGGTTTCATAACAATGATCAACCCATTGGGTCAACACGTAGTGACTAGGTTTGAATCATACTGGTAAGAACAAGATGGTGTTCTTGACCGGTTAAACCAACTAGCTAGTTCTTACCCTTAAAGCGGAACTGAGATTAAACTTAATCCTTAAACCCTAAAGGATTATAGGAACTTGGAAATCAAACTTGATTAACAAGAAAGAGACCTTGTAAGAATAACCCGAACACACACAATGCTTGTGTGTGTTCGTCGAACACTGACCAAGAACCCCAGGGTTGTTGCTTCGATTGAACAAGAGGGAGAGGGAGAAAAGGGTTTCCCAAAACATACCAAATCGAGCGACCTTCTAGTTGATCTTAGTAATGAACTTGTTCTTAGAAACTCGAAGAACACGAAGAACGAATGAAGACACGAAGAACACAAGCTTGTGTTCTTGTGTTGGTGTTCGGCCGAAACAAGGAGGAGGGGAGGGGATGATTTTCATGAGGTGTTACAAGGGGTTTTAGGGTTACCCTAAGCCTCTAATTTATAGTTAAATAAGTTGCGCTTAGAACCCTCTAGTTTAGTTAAGATTAGATCTTTAATTAAACTTTCCTTTTACACTTCCATCCCATATAGTTTTACTAGTTTATTATTGTCACACTTAATTATCAAATGCTTTGGTATTATACACTTACATATTTCGGTATACATATACACGAAATATATACCTGTGTTTTATACCTTTAATAATTAATTAGACAATAATATTATCCAATCACTATATGATTTAATAGCTTTAAATCATATCATGGAAAATCTTTAATTAACACATTGTATATTTACTCAACTGATAGGTGTACAAATACTTGTATTAATTAGTTAGTTAAACTAATGTAGTAATAAGTTAAAATCTACTTAATACTTAACTGATTCATAATGACTATTATGAATCATTCCTCTTCGTAGTATCAATGCATATTTTGCTCGTATAACATGCACTCACCGCTGTGACCCCTAAGTGTTTCGTAGGCATGGATGTATCATCATAGGTTGACTAATTGTGCACATAATTCCAACAGACTTCCACTTGTGCAAGTTCGTAACCTTAATCTTAATGACATGAGCTACAGTGGCCTTCTAGATGGGCATGTAGGTAACCAACCCCATAAAAACAACTTATGTAACCCATGTATAGTTTCGAAAAACTCTTTAATAGTGTCTCCTAGTAAAGAACACCCTGTCTCTACTTATTGGGCAACGTTGTTAGGTTTATCCCTTGCAACACGATATTTGTGATAACGAATACGAGCATGGTAGAAAATATCAACTCCTGTATTCGAAATCATTTCATGACTTCTTGATTCAAACGGTTGTGATTAACGACAAAGAACATATCAGTTCGTTTGGGCATGGCCATGCACTTTTCAGTTCTCTCATTGAAGGATTTATGTGCACGTGAGTCAACCTATGATGATACATCCATGCCTACGAAACACTTAAGGGTCACACCGGTGAATGCATCTAATACGAGCAAGATAAGCAATGATACTACGAAGAGGAATGATTCATAGTAGTCATTATGAATCAGTTAAGTATAAAGTTAAGTTTAACTTATTACTAGATTAGTTTAACTAACTAATTAATACAAGTAGTTTTACATTTACTAGTTGAGTAAATATACAATGTGTTAATTAAAGATTATCCATGATATGATTTAAAGCTATTAAATCATATAGTAATTGGAAAATATTGTTGTATAAATTATATAAAGGTTATTATATAATTAATTATTAAAAGTATAAATACAAGTATATAATTCGTGTATATGGGTACCGAATTAATAGTGTATTAATACTAGACATTTAATTGTTAAGTGCAACAATAATAGACTAGTTAAACCATAAGGGATGGAAATGTTAAAAGGAAGTTTAATTAAAGATCTAATATTAATTAAACTAGAGGGTTCTAAGCGTAACTTATTTGTATATAAATAAGAGGCTTAGGGTAACCCTAAAACCCCTTACACCACCTCACGAAATTCCTTGCACCCTCTCTCCCAATTTCGGCCGAACATCAACAAGAACACAAGCTTGTGTTCTTCGTTATTCGTTCGTTCTTCGTGTTCTTCAAGTATTGAAGAACATGGTCGTTGCTTAGATCAACTAGAAGATTGCTTGATTTATTCATCATCAGTGGATCTATCTTAAGCAGTCAACAAGGTTTATTTTGGGAAACATCTTTCTCCCTTCTCCCCTCTTGGACGAATTCGACCAAAGAACCCTAGGGTTCTTTCGTTGATGGTCGAACGAACCACACAAGCTACGTGTGTGTTCGAGTTCTTCGTACAAGGTTTCTTTCTTGTTAATCTAATCTAGATTTCCAACATCCCAATCCTTTAGGGTTTAAGGATTAGGTTTAATCCCACTTCCGCTTTTAGGGATTAAATCAGCTAGTTGGTTTTAACCGGTCAAAAACAAGTTCAAGTTCTTGGTCAGTCATGGTTCGAACCAAGTAACTAGGAGGTCGGTCCTATGGGTCGATCAGTCTTGCTAGATGCGAGTGAAACCCTTCAGTGGTATCAGAGCGTTGGTTTAGAGATCTAAACTAGATTAACAAAGTTTGTTCGTTTAATTTTTAATTACAAGTCTTTCTTTTTGTTCCAAGTTTTCTTTTTTCTTCTTCTTAAATTTTCGAAAAATGGGTAAGAACCCTAGGATCAAGAACATTAAACTAGTTTAGTTTAATTGATCAAAAGGCTTCTTTTTCTAACCCTAGTAATTTTTGAAATAGCAGAAAGAACCCTAGGATCAAGTATTTTAAACAAGATTGTTTAATTGATTAAAAAGGATTCTTTCCTTTTCCCCCAAAGATTTCGTGGCCTAGGAAGAACCCTATGACCAAGTATGTTAAACAAGATTTGTTTAATTGGTCAAAAGGATTCTTTCCTAATTACCTTTAGATTTTTGAAATCTAGAAGGTTACTTGGACACCAAGTTTGATTAAACTAGCCTAGTTTAATTGGTGGAAAAGTTTCCTAGGCTTAAGGTATTTTTCGAAATCTCTAGTAGTAACCCTAGGACCAAAAACATTAAACTAGTGTAGTTTAATTGTTTAAAAGAATTAATTTGGATAATAATCTAAACCTAGATAATTAAACAAGTTTATGTTTAATATGTTTAATTATTATTTTAATAGATTTATTAAGACAAGTTCTTTAAACCTAGAAATTTAGACAAAGTTTAATTGTCTACAAGGTTTAAATTAAAAAGTTTAAATAAATTTATTAAGGTTATAATCTATCTTAGAATTTAAACAAAGTTTATTGTTTAGATATGATTGATTAAAATTAATCTTTTAATAAATGTATTTGATCAAGAAAGTCAAAACCCTAGTTTTGATTGATCAAGAACAAGATTAGGATTTATGTAATTATTAATAGGGAATTAATAAGATTATAAGAAGTGTTAATTTTTAATTTCTAAAATTAACAAGATGTATTTATTTATTTATATATATGTATTTCGGAATTTTAAATGTTTAAAATGAAAAATGAATTTTAATAGATATAATAAGTTTATACGTATTTTAATTAGATTAAGTTAAAATACATACGTATAAATTAGATGTAATATTCTTTTTAGAATGTTACAAGTTTATTATAAAGTAATGATATATATATATATATATATATATATATATATATATATATATATATATATATATATATATATATATATATATATATATATGTATATATATTAAATACAAGATAAAATGGAACAATTAAAAGATAATGTTATTTTGATCTTTAAAGGATAATAGTATAATTAGTTATTGTATAAGTTATTATATAATTAAAACTAGAAAGTACAAAGTTATGATAACTAGAAATTGTACAAGTTGAAATTATATGATTAACTAGAAATATACAAAGTTATATATATTAAGATGTATAAAGTTATAAGTTATTATAACTAGAAAATTATACAAGTATAATATAAGTATTTTACAAGTTATGTAATATACTAGATTAATGATCAAGTAATAAATAACAAGAAAACTTTATAACCTATATTTACCTAGTTCAAGTTAAATGTAAGAAAGGTTTAAAACAAACTAAGTATTATTATATATAGTCTTTATATAATAAGTTTATTAGTTTCACCAAGTATAGACCGGTGATTGTGTTTGCTTAAGTTCCATCATAGTTGTTGGAGCTATTGGGAGCTACACAAGAAAGTCACAAAGTTTATAAGTGTGTCATTAAGACATAAGTTTTTGGTCGAATCTAATAAGTCAAAACAAAACTAGATATGTTAAACTATATTTATGATTCAAGTTCATGAATCATAAAAGAATTTAAAAGTTTAACATAAGTTTTAATTTTTTTTAAGTAAGATAAAACAAGTAAGTCTTATCATAGATAAGGTTTTTCACAAAACCTAGTAAAAACGTTTGTGCACCTCGTTTTAGGTATACATGTAAAATCGTGCAAATTCTTGAAACTATAAGTTTTAAAGAATAGTTCTTAAGTTTTAAAAAGGTGTCTTGTAGAATTCCTAAATTGACAAGTCACACATTTTAAACAAGGATTAAGATTGGAATAAAAGTTTAAGTTTAGTTTAAGACTTAAACAAACCCAAGAAAATCTTAGATCGAAGTACTATCCACCTAATGGAACACCTCAGTAGTATTTGGGTAATATGAGTTTTTAGCATAATCAGTAGTATTATGGTAATTGTATCCGACAGCATTATAATTAGGGTTTTTACCAGTAGTAAACATGGAATAGTTCCTACTGATGTTTGAAAATTTTGAGTATATTGGAAATTGATGTTGTTTTCCATTATTTTTGAAATAATTACTCCTTTTAGGACTTCCATGCCTGATATTTTGCACAAATCTTTGTGCAGTTCTTCCAAATTAAGGGACTTCAACATGTGGATTTTTAATTTGTTTAGCTTCTTCAGTTTGTTTTAGTTTCAATTTTTTTAATTTTTCTTTGTTTTCTTTGAATTCTGTAAATTCTTTGCAGTTGATTGGATTGAAATGACAATCCTTTGCTAAGTGATTAACTTTGTTGCAGATTAAACATGTTAATTTTGTTTGTTTAGCACTTTCAGGTTTTCTTTGTTCTTTTAATTGGTTTAAATTTCTTTGATTTCCCCTTCTTAAAATAGTTGGTATGTTTTCTGAATTATATTTAGGGGATTCAGTTTGACTTTGTGTGGTATGAAAACTTGTATCAGTTGAATTAATTGTTTGATCATCATCAGATGAATCATTACTAGTCTCAGTTTGACTTTCTAATTTTAATTCGTTTAATATTTTTTCTGAGCTTGACTTAAGAGGAGGAATAAAATTAGTTGGAGGTGGAACTGCATGATATCCAACCCCATGAACAACTTTCTCAGTGGTTTGGTTGCTGGTTAATTCATCAATTATTTTAGAATTTCTTTCAAATTTTTTAATAGTTAATTTATTTTGTTCTAACTCCAACTGACATTCTTCTAATTTGATTAAAGTTTCTTTTAATTTTACTCAACATGTTCTTTGTCATAAGTTGTTTGTAATAATTCATCTTTTATCTTTTGATCTGTTATTTTATAAATTTTGATTTGATTTTAAAGATCAGCAATACATCCATTAAATTCAATTCTTCTATTTCTGTTTAAAATCATCTCATCAAGAGTTTCTTTGTTAAGTTTTTCTAATTCTTTATATGCTTTAATGCATTCAGGAGTGCAAGATTTAGAATGTACCTCAGTAGTAGATTCAGTAAACGCCATGAGAGCTTGGTTTTGAGCATGTTCTTCTGCTTGAAAGCTCCAGTCATAACCTTTACCCTCTTGGGATACCAATGCAGTTGAGTTTGAAGTGTTGTTTTTGTTATAATTTGATCTTTGATCTTTGCTAGGACATTCTCTAGCAAAGTGACCAAAATTATTGCAGTTGTAGCATTTGACTTTGGTTTTGTCAAATCCAGCACGATCACCTTTATTGAAGGTCAGATTTTGTCTACCAGTTCTTTTGAGAAATCTTTTAGTTCTCAAACTCAGCATTGCCATCTGCCATTTGATGTCCATCTCTTCCAGATCATCAGGATTGAGTTGTTCCAAATCTTCACTAATCAATGCATTGTGTACATGACTAGTAAAGAAGGATTCTCTTGCTACATCTTCAATTTCTACATTCTTTCCAGTTGCAGCATCCTGACCTGTTCCTGTACTAGACACAAAAGAAGCATTGTTTGAAGGTAAAGTAGGAGTTTTATTATTTACCTCAGATTCAAACACTCTTAGTTCATTGTACAGTTCATCTAGCTCCTTCTCTTCCAATGCATCTCCTTGTCTGTATATAACCGTATACATAGACCATTCTTCACCAAGAGATCTGAGGAACTTTCTGTTGACCTCATCATTGTCTGGTTTAACTCCAACTTGATTGAGTTCACCAATAAGTTTATTGAATCGATCAAAAACTTGTGACAATGATTCATTTTTCTGTCCTTTGAAGTTTTCAAAGTTTTGCTTCAAAACAGACTTCATGTTTCTTTTAGTACTTTTGGTGCCAACAAACCTTTTCTCCAATGCCTGTCACAACTTCTTAGCATCATCATATTCAACAAATAAATGTTGATAGTCATTGGGAATATCAAGCAAAAGAGTGCTTAATGCTTTTAGTTCGATTCCTCTGTCTTTCTTTTCTTTGTCACTCTTGAGTTTGTCGGATTCAGTTGAAGAGCTTGTGAGTTGAGTCTGAATTGTTTTGTTCCCTTCAAGAACAACTTCCCACATGGAATAATCAGTAATAAGCATGTATTGCTTGATTCTGTTTTTCCACATCCCAAAGTTGTTGGGAGTGAGATTTGGGATTTTGTTTGCCTGCGTGCTTTCATTGTTATCAGTCATGATTAACAATTTTTGTTTCGAAAGTATGAAACTTTTTGATGTTCTTAATTCGTAGATCTAGAACCTTAATGCTCTGATACCACTTGTCAGAATCGAATAACTTAAACAAGTTATTGAATCACAGATCTACTAACAAAGAGAAGTTACAGCGGATTAACACTCTTGTTATTAGATTAAGAACAATGTAAACTGTAATTGAATAAGAATGATCAAGAACACAGTTTATCACAAAAAGCTTCAATGTATATTAATTATCGATCAATACACACGTACGTTTACAATTCGTAAGGAACTATATATGATAGTCCTTGAAGCCTAACACTTTAACCTAGCTATTCTAGGATACAACTACAATAGAATTACAAAAAGATATGCATTCTAAACTAACTAAACTAGAATCTCGGACACGATCAACACCATAGATAGACATCAGTAGTATTTGCCATCATCAGTAGTAACTCTAAGATCAGTAGTAACTTTGCTTTTCTGCTCCATCAGTACTAACTTGTATTAAATCTTCATCAGTACTAACTGCAGCATCAGTAAAAAAAAATGCTTATATCACAACAAGTTGCGTCTTCATTTCATTCAACATCTTTACGCCACCTACTACTTTCCCAATTTCTGCCACCACTTCCTATGTACAAAACCTACATACTCATCTTACTCTGCCTAGAAAAAGAAGCTCAATCATCGCTGTTCTTGCTCCTCCTTCTTCTTCTTCATTGGGTAACTTTTAATGTATTGTTTTTACAGTATTCCTTTTCGATTTTGGTTTTCTCACTTCTGAATTAGGCTTCCCAACATTGTTACTCCTTCTTCTTCAGCTACGTTTTGTTGTATTTCTAATAAAATTTTCTTTTCGATTTTGGGTTTATCACTTTTGAAATATGGTTCCCAGCAAACTCTTCAAACCTCTAACGAATTTTGGGGTTCAATTTTTGGAATTGAAGTTCTTGAGCCAATAATGTCCATGTTAGTACTGATAAAGCTAACCTTGATTCATTAGTTCTTTATTTAGGATTGGTCTTTCACTGACTTATGGGGTTTCAGATTTTCATATAAGAGTTCCCAATTTTTACACATCTACACCCCTACTACTACCTTCAAAGGTAAACCTGCCTTCACCACTTCTTTCTTTTAAGTTTTGTTTATTTTTTTTTAAGTTTGTACTTTCGGATTAGGACTCATAAATTTGCATTTATTGATCCTACCTCAGTATCACAGTATGTCATACACTTTCCATTTTAACGTGTTTCAAAACAAATGATTCACTTTGAAATTTACATTATTTGGTAAAGTGAGACTCATCATCTGCTAACTCTCTACTTTAATATAATGAGATTACCTTTTGTTCAGTAATATCCCACATTGGACAAATAATGAACCTGTAATGTGCTTATAAAGATCATGGGCTACTCCACTTACAACTAATTAATTTTAAGATGGAACCCCACATACTTACATGGTATCAAAGCAAGGTTCACCCGTAGTTGGTCAAACGGCCACACGGACCACACGTAATCCATAAAATATCCACCTGTTAGGCGCGGAAAAAAATGACGCCACACGTAAGGGGGCGTGTTGAGTAATATCCCACATTGGATAAATAATGAGCCTGTAATGTGCTTATAAAGATCCCACATACTTACAACTAATTGGTTTTAAGATAGAACCCCACATATTTACATTTACCCTTACTTTTACTTTTAAAAATTATTAATACCATTTTATTTAAAAAATAAGATTTTTTTAAATTATTTTTTGACCTGTTTGGCTAGATTGACAGTTTGAGCACTTTGACCCATGTGACCCAATTGACCAAATTATGAGGTAGACTTAGGGTGAGTAAGTATGTAACTTCAAACAATTGTATTCCAAAAGAAGCTACAATTTAAGTAACAAGTTTTTAAATAATGAATTTTTTTTTATTAATGTTAAGAATTTTCATAATTCTTTTACCCGTTTGACCAGTTTTAGAGTTTGACCAGATTTACAGTTTGACCATACTGACCCGTGTGACCAAATTGTTTTGCAGTTAGACCCTATGACCTGATAGAAAATATACTTACTAAATAAAACTGATAAATGAAAAACTAGTATTAATTATTTAAAAAGGTTAGTTCAATAATTATTTAAATGAGTTGAGCTTAGTTTTTAAAATATTTACGTAAGATTATATAATATATCTAATATAATAATAAAAATAAATCTAATTATTTTCCGCCTCGGGCTTACGACTCGGTTCGCCTCGAGGCTTACGCTTCGTGAGGCAAAAGAAAAACGCCTCGAGGCTCGATTCCGTATATTAAAACCTTGACGATAACCAATCCTAACCTTGACGCTTCGTCGGGTTGGGTTTAAAAAACCCGATATCAACACAGGACCCGAATACACCCGACCCGACTAGCATAATTGGATTCAGATTCAGGTCGAGTTGACCTTTTGGGCACCCCTACTTTCAACATACTTATTAGATCTTATGTCATCAAATCAGTGTCCAGGTAATCATCGTTATTTCTATTCCCTGGAATCTTTTGCAAAGGTAAATTTCTTCACTAGTTTCTTGGTAACTCTTCTATAATTTGTATTTATATATTGGTACAAGTTTGGCATTTAATTTGTGTGTAAAATTGCAGGTACTTGAGATGCACAAGAAATTCTACAAACATGCTGCCTCCTTACGCGTTGAGGTTTTGCAGCGTGTGGTTGCATGTTCATTTTTTTTCTCACCAACATGGATGCATGGCTAATGCCTATGGGTCAAAATAGGTTCCGGTTAAAATGGGCCAAGTCGGGTTGGCCCAATACACTGTTGTCCAATAATTTATGAGTTTGATTTCATAAAAATGTATATTTGTTATGAGAATCTAATTAATAAAATGATTCAAGAAGTTTTAGACATTAAAAATACACACTAGAGGACTTTCAACCTGAATCAACCCATTCACTAGTATGTCTTAATGTTTTAGTGTTGTTGTGTTGTCGGGGTCAGGGAAAGACAAGAGGTACGATATATTTTGGTGGATAATTCGTGTTGTTGGGCTTGTTGGATGGGTTGGAATGGCCTAAGTCTCGTATGCCTCCCTCTCCACCAAGTTAAGCGCCTATTTTATTATCTTATTATAAGAAACATATAAATGACTCAGGCATGTACAATGTTCATTGTACATATGCACATTAGGATAAATATTGTTATAAAAGAAATAATGCACATGGTACATGCCTAAGTCATTTATATGTTTCTTATAAGATAATAAAACAGTCCTTAACTTGGTGGAGAAGGAGGCATATGAGACTTGGCCATTCGAACCCATGCAACAAGCCCAACAGCAACAACTATCCACTCAAATATATTGTACCTCTTGTCCTTTCCAGACCCCTACAACACAACAATACCCAAACATTAAGACATACCGTGTGGTTGTATATTTAATGTCTAAAACCTCGTAAATCATTTTATTAATTAGATTATCATAACAAATATACATTTTTATTAAATCAAACTCATAAATTTTTGGACATGGGTGCAAAACCTCAACTCGTAAGGAGGCAACATGTTGGTAGAACTTCTTATGCATCTTTGGTGCCTACAATTTTACACAAAAATTAAATGTCAAACTTGTACCAATATATAAATACAAAATAAAAAAATATGGCAGAGTTACCAAGAAACTAGTGAAGAAATTTACGTTTGCACAAGATTCCAGGAACGAAAATAAAGGTGATTACCCAGACACTGATTTGATGACAATAAGATGTAAGAAGTATGCTGAAAGTAGGGGTCCCAAAGGGTCAACTCGGCCCGAATCCGATTAAGCTAGTCGGGTCGGGTGTATTCGGGTCTTGTGTTGATATCGAGTTTTTTAAACTCAACCCGACTAACCCGATTCCTTATTGGGACGGGTTTCGGGTTAGGATTGGTTATCGTTATCGGGTTTCGAGTTGACCCGATTAAGACTAGGGTTAAAATTTAAATTTTTAAATTTTTAAAAACTATAAATATCTTACCAAAAATCATATTTAATATCTTACCAAAAGTGCAGAGAACAAATTTTACTAATTACACAGGTATATTCTTACAAAAATATACACAGGTTCTTGCTTGCTTACAATCAATATGTTCTCTAAAATGTACTAACATGCTTGCCTGCTTACTTAGAAAAATATACTCAAGTTTTCTATAAGTAGTTGTAGAAACGCTATCGTTATTCCAACAATCAATATTCGCTGTTAAAATGAAATAGTGTACTACGAACTCTTATAAAGGTGTAATCCAACCAACCAGATCGGGTCAAACCCGACAAACCAGAAACCCAACTAACCCCATTCCTTATCGGGTCATGTTCCTGGCCAGTATTGTTTTAGTTCGAACCCGACAGACCCAACCTCATAAGAGCCTTAAACCGACCCGATAACCCGATGGGCACCTCTAGTTGAACGTAATATGCGAAAGAAAAGAGATATTATAATGGCAACCTTTTTCTGAGGCAACTTTGAAACTTTCATATGCCGGATTAAAGAGACTTGTAGCCTCATCTTCATTCGAGTTGATAAATGCAGTGGCACAGTAAGTGTTCCCTAAGAACCAACTAGCCTCATACTTTTCAGAATCGATATATAACGCCTGATTGAGTCTTGTAATAGCATCTTTATCCATTGTTATACAAATACATAAAACTTGTTAGCAAAACATACACAAGATTTAATAAATATTAGTAAGTGTACCTTGAAGCATAATCTTTGACTTGTGGGTATTTTCATGTCGTGATAATTAAATCAGAGCTCGACCTCATTTTGTTAGATTCAGTAATCCACATGACAAAGAAAATCATCAAGTGTGATTAATCTTTAACAACTACTATTTTTGGTTAAATCAACTACTTAAAATATGCATTTGTAATGGAGTCTTGTTTAATCTCTAACCAACAGGTTCTTCAAATATGCATTTGCAACAGAGTACACAGGGTTACTGTTGGACTAAATTCTTCCATTGGTTAAATCAACAGTTCACAAGGTTACTGTTGGACTAAATTCGTCCATTGGTTTTAAAAGATTACTTCTCATGTTCCAATTAAAGTGAGGTGCACCCTGATCTTAGGTAAAAGGTATTGGTTTTGAAAAGGAAATTCAATACACAAATGAATTATTAACAGTACGTTCTGACCAGAATTAACATCTATACTATTCAAAGTAGAGGGAAATTAGCCAATTACGATTAGCTTAGGCAAGTGTATATTTGCACACTATATATACAAACAACTATTTCTATAAATATATATACGTTTTGAAAGAGGCATACATCTGCGTCGTGGGGGTTCTTAGCGTACTTAGATTCGGCCACCAGTATGATCATATTCCCAAATGATATCATCATTTTGAGCAGCGTCCATGCTTACAGATTCAAATCTGATGCAGGGACTTACTACGAGAGAGAGAGAAACAAAGTTGAATGAAAGACGAATTTTTGAAAAAAGTGATTCAAATCTAATTCAAGAGAAAGTGATTGTCGCATACTGCTTGTAACACTTTAATTTTTAAAACACCTTTTAAATCATTAAAATACAATTTTCATGTTATCCAAAAATACTGTTTAACAAAAAAATATCATAACCATAGGATAAATGTATCTACCTGATAGCTCCCGAGATAATCATCACAATGCTACCTCTATTGTGACCCTCTAAACCTTCGAAATATGAACCTGAGTACATAGCCACAAAACAAAGTAGTACGTGAGACAAAATAGTCTCGTGAGATACATGGGTTTTTCGACCCATTCTCAACAACAATTACAAATAATATAAAATCATATCTTTACTCGATATTAATTCGTATCTCTTGTTAAGGTAAAATGCCTTACCCCTTTAGGATCTTAAGATAACAAGACAGCTTACACCAGCTTGGGATAGTTTGTAAAATAAATTAGCTAAGTCTTGGTGCAATGCTGAGTAGGCAGTATTGGCCGCTCAGTATTGAAACTCAGTATTAAAACTCAATACTGAGTAGAAGGACGGAGTTAAACATTTCCATGTTTAACAGACCAGATCAAATCCCTTTGATCTCGGTCACTTTCCTTTCTCAGTCCTTCCACTACTCCTTGCCTATTTTGTAAGATCTCTATAACACTATAAATAGAGATCACTTGGCAAAGGAGTACTCGCCAATTTGCACGTTCATTTCATACACATTGTAATTGTACAGTGGTCTTGTTTTTCCGCAACAATCCACACTTAGTGGAAGATTACATTTGACTATAATCTTGTGTTCAATACATTATTTGTCTTAAGTAATTAAATTCTATCTAATTAACAAGTAAACCATGGTTGTTGTGACCTAACAACTGGTATCAGAGCATGCTAAATAAACTTTTATTTAGTCGATCTATTACCCTGGCAACCATTCCATATACTTACCCTTCCCAACCTACGAAAACCAAAATGTCTTCACTCACTGCCCCAGTTATGTCCAGAAAGGGTGTGCCTATCTTTGATGGCAAAGACTTTCATCAGTGGAAGTTGAAAGCCCAATGGTATCTTGAATCTATCCATTGTGAAATGCACACAGTGCTGACTGATGGTCCCATCATTCCACAAACCGTGGAACCTATTGCAGCCACTAATGATGCTCCTGCAGGCACAAGAACCATAACAAAACTGAAGCACACATGGACTGATACTGATCGTCAGTTGTTCAGTCTTGACTCTAGAGCCAAAGGTGTCATTGGTAATGCAGTTACCAAAGAAGTACTGACTACAATCATGCAGCTATCAACTGCAAAAGCTTTGTGGGATAGCTTAACCATCACCTATAAAGGCACAACAAAGGTGAAGTTGCAAGGAAAGAGCAACATGAGAAGGAAATACGAAAACTTTTTCTCAAATCCTAATGAACATATCACCTCTCTCTATAACAGGTTCAATACTGCTATCCATGATCTTATCAGTGTTGGATTGTGAAGGAAGGAGAACTCTGTCAAAAATTTCTGGACAGTCTTCCCTAACAATTCCTTGACATGACAAACTCTGTCAATGCTGCTAACAACATTGAAAACTACACTCTTCAAACATTGTATGGTTTAATGTTGAGTCATGAGGAGAACAATGCTGCTAGACTGATCAACTAGAAGAAGACTGATAAGACTTCCACTGGCGTGGCCCTTATTGTTAAACCAGTGCAACATGCCTATACTGTCACTGAGCCTGAAGAGCCAGAGGTTGATCTTGATGATGTTGAGGCAGATGAGCTTGAAACTCAAATGGCTCTTATGTCTATGAAGTTGGATCAGCTGAAGAAGAAGAGGTTGGGAGTTAGCTCTTCTAATACTGACCCAAGATCAGGTCTATGTTACAGGTGTGGAAAGCCTGGACACATTGCTGCCAACTGCCATACTAAGTCATCTGAACCTGATCAGAATGATAAGATTACATACCGAGCTAAACGGTATAGGGACAAGTATGTCATGTTGAAGAACTGGAGCAAGGGCAAGGGTGCAGCAGGGAATGGAGCACCTCATCAGGCATTGTGCTCTGAAGCTTGGATGGATGAAGAGCTCAGTAATGATGAGGAAGAAGTTGAGAACAAAGCCTTTATGGCTTTTACTGAAAAAGATTTGAAAAGCACCTTTGAGAGAGATATCAAAGAGGCTGAGAGGATGAGTGTCCACAAACTTATTCAATGAATGAAAAAGCAAATTTTTTCGAGTACATGATTGTTGATCTTAAAACTTTAGTATATAAAGAAAAAGCTTTAAAATTAACTATTCTTGAACTTGAAAGGGTAAATAATGAAAACCTTGATAAATTAGCAAAATTGAAAGATTTAGAATAAGATTTTTAAACATACAAGAAATGAACCAAATATTAGCTGATAAAGCTCACTTACACAAACTTGAAAAAGAAAAATTTAAAAATCAGTGTAAATCTTGGGGGAATGCTTCTATAAAATTAAACAAATGTCTAAATCAACAATTTCCAGAAAATGTGACGGCTGCACTTGGTGTTGATCCTCAGTTAAAAAGTAGAAACAATTTTGCTGATTTATTTGAAGAATATTCAGACATGAATCCAATTCAATTTGTTAAATCTAAAACATTTTGTGAAGTTGGATGTCAAACTAAGTCAGATGACGAGGAGAAAATAATTTTTGATCAACCTATTGGTCCCTCAATCTGCTCAAAGTGCTTATTGAATTTCCTACACAAAAAACCTCTGATACTGAACCCGATGTAGTGCAGTATGACACTTCTGCTGTTCCACCATTTGAATATTATTTAAGACTACTACTTTTGAAAAATATATTGCAAATGAATCAACTTCTACACCTATTATAATAATTGATACTGAGTTGCAGGAACAGATGATTCATGAACTTAGTATGAAGAAGTTGGTGAGAGGGTTGCCCACAATTACTTATTCAAAAGATAAGTTGTGTACATCATGTGAAATGGGCAAGCAGAAGAAGAGTTCATTTAAGTCAAAAGTTAACCATTCGATTAATGAACCTCTTACAATGATACACATGGATCTTTTTGGCCCAATCAGTACACCATCTTTGGCCAAAAAGATTCATACAATGGTCTTGGTTAATGAACACTCAAGATACACTTGGGTCATCTTTCTTAAGACTAAATCAGATGCTACCACAGAATTCATTGCCTTTATAAAAAGAGAAGAACTTCAGAAGGGAAACAAGGTCAAGCAACTAAGAAGTGACCATGGTACTGAATTCAAGAACTCAGTACTGGCAGATTTTTGTGAAGACAAAGGAATTGTAAAAAATTTCTCTGCAGCCTACACACCACAACAAAATGGTGTTGTAGAAAGGAAAAATAGAACATTGATTGAAGCTACAAGAACTTTGTTATGCCATGCTGGACTGGCACTGAGCTTCTGGGCAGAAGCTGTAAACTGTGCAAACTTCACACATAACAGAGCGACTATAGTCCAGAGACACTACAAGAATCCTTATGAGTTTCATGGCAGAATTCCTAATGTGGAATACTTTCACATCTTTGGGAGCAAGTGTTTTGTACTTAGTACTAAGAAAAACCTCAATAAGTTTGCTCCTAAAGCACATGAAGGCGTTTTAATGGGCTACTCACCACACTCCAAGGCCTTCAGAGTGTATGTTATCTCAACAAAGGTGATTGAAGAATCCATCCATGTTACTTTTGATGAAAATCCGGATGAGCATTCTACTTCAGCAAAGGAGGACATAAGTGGTATTGAAACCTTATGTAATCCAGAAAACTCCAATGATGACCAGCCCAAGTCTCACCCACATTAGGCTCCACATGATATGAGTGATGATGATCAAGACATAAATCAGTATGGAAGAACTGCAACTAATATTGAGGTCCCAATTACTGAGAACCCCAACATGGAGTTCTCAAATCTTGATCTCAATAACTCCACTTATGAAGAGGGTGAAACTGTTGGATCCCAACAACACAAACGTGTTGCGTTATGACCGAGTAATGAAGATAAGATAAGTAAACAACAAGATTTCAATGATTAAGAGTTTATTAAAACAACTTAATACAGTACAAAGTTTGCGGAAATAGATAGTACAAAACTAACTAAAACTCTATACTTGAAATGACACTTTAGAGCGCTCAAAACTAGAAGAGTATGCACTGAGAGTTATATCAGCTGATACTAACAGCTGATATTAATGCCTTAGTAATAACTATGGAGGAGTTAATACTTAGACAAATAACTAACTCTTAGAGAATGTTCTTGTGCTATGATTTCTAAAGGTGTGTGTAAATGCAAGCATTTACGTCTGTATTTATAGCCCAAGATCCATGTTCCTTAGTCCACAAGTTTGACGACGTGTAAACATATTATTCGTCGATGTGGACTTGTCTATGGATCATTAAATGCTCTTGCACAAGTTATTGTCCCAAGTGTACTTTGTGTCAACTACTTCCGGTACCCTTTCTGACGCACAGTGAAAGGTGTACTACATAAGTACAGAAAGAGTTGACTTTCTCTTTACATGCTTGGAGGGACAAACGATGATAATGTACTGACATTATCTTCTATTCCAAAATAGAAGATCTTCATCGTTTTCTTCTTCTTTGAGCGGGAAAGGGAAATGTTCAAGGTGTCAATGAACATTTCCTTTAAGTCTTCATCTGCAGCAGGTACTATCAGCTGATTCCACAATCAGCTGAATAGTCTTCTTCTTGTCTTTGTCCTTTGGTCATAGACTTCAAATGAACTCTCGTTAATAGCTGTTGATTTGACTTGTTGTCCTAAAGCTAAGTACGTACTCAGCTGAAGGTTTATTGTATATACTTGCTTCAACCGAGATACATACTTCAGCTGATATTTATTCTTCTTGGCTATCGATCATCAAATCTTATTTACTTAGTCTTGGGACTAACAATCTCCCCCTATTTGATGCAATCGAATAGCCGTATAAGTGTAACCCTGTAATGATTCAGCTGATGAAGTCAGCTGAATACTTATGTGCTTTGATCCTTAGGGTTTTTTTGTATATGTTTATCTTTTTACAATTCTTACAAGTATATTACAAAATTTTGATTTTCTATTGATAAAGCAATTAAAATTACAAGGAAAATAAAAAAAACTATAATGACTTGGATATAGCTGATCCAACGACCTTGCGATACAGTGAGTTGAAGGCTGAGGTTATTAGTTTCTTCATTTCTCTTCCCTCTTCAGTGGAGGAACTCAGCAGCTTGTGATAGATCATAAGTTGATCCACATCACATAGATCCAACTCATCTGCTCGCTGGAAGCACTGCACCTTCTTCTTCTCCAGATAGCAAAAGCCATAAATTGGTTCTTTTACGATCAGCCCAGGGACAAAGTTAACTCCCGTGGGGATGGCTTCTGTGATATTGGGTCTTGGTCGTTTTGCAAATATGATTGATGACCCAATATCCAGTGGTCTGGAGTTAGCAAGGGGCTCGAGGAGAACGGACTTACGTTTCTCCCCTCTTGCTGAGGAGCTTTCACCAGTAGATCCTCCGACAACAGCTGTTTGAGATTCACACAATTCAGGAGGTATGCGATATACCAACTTAGGAGCTTGTCTCCTGATTGCATCAAATAGAATCTTGAAAGAGTAGATTGCGAATTTTATCTGGTTTTCCAGATCTGTTATAATCCGCGATGGTTTTGCAGATCTGGCAGCTGGTTCAGCTTCTTTCCATTCATCGTAGTTGATAACGAAGCTGATCTTGTTCAGAGGAAACTTTTCATTGACCACAGTTCCTCCAGCTCTTGTTATTACAATTTCATCAGGAGAGCTGGGATCGAATCTGGGGGCCCTTACACTGGTGATTTTTGCTTCCTGCCTACGCTGATAAAGAACTCTGTTGAACAACCTAATGTTCTCAGCTCTTTGGGCTTCAGCTTTTTGATACAGCTCTTCATGAGTTTTTCTTTGAAGGGCAATGGCTGCATCAAGATCAGCAGCGGTTCCAACTTCATTTAGGATGAAGTTTTTAACCGCAACAATTTGTAGGCTCCCCCTCAGCAGGATAAGGAATCTCCTGTATAATAGGCTGAGGGTTTTGGATTTGCGGGGCTTGGACTTGTGGGTCCTCAACTGATTCAAAGGAATCAGTGATTTTAACAAAACCAGTTGAGGGTACAGCTTCTCCTTCTTGTGTTCCAGCAGCAGAGGTGACTTTAGGTTGTGAACTATTTTGTTCACCTTGTTGTTCATCTGCTGAAGTGGCCTCTTTCTCCCCCTCAGAGAGTGCCCGAAGAAGAGGGGTAGTCTCTGGTGCTGAAGCAGGATGGACAACAGCGGCACCCTCATTTAGCTTTGCTAGAATGAGGTCAAGGGTGCCTTGGAGACCAGCGACTTGGGAAGTTAGCGAGCTGACTTCAGTCTCCATTTTCTCCAACCTGGTGGACACAGCAGAAGCTGACTCCTCAATAGCCTTAGAGAGGTGGCTATGAGTAAGTGTCAGCAGAGACTCTTGCTTTGATTGGGCAAGAGCCAGGCTGTCCCGAACTTCGGAGAGAAGTTGGTCTTGATCGACTCTGTCAGAATCGCGAAGGGAGTTCAACGCTTTAATGGTGATTTTCGGTTAAAACAATTAACAAAACGCAGCGGAAAGTATTTATCACCATGAACGGATCTTGATATCAATCATACAATTAAACTATAAGAAAATCAAAGAGAATGGTATAAGAATTCATACCCTAGTTGCCTTTGATTGTTGTGTATTCGGATGGAGTTGGTGATGGATTGAAACCAAGTATTCAATTAGAATACCTCTAAAAGAAAGTCCACACAACACAATCAAGAACACCAAAGGAGGATGATAGTCCTTGATTCTTGAGAGCAAAAGAAAACAAAAACACCTACAAGTGTTAGAGAGAGGGGACGTCCAAATGGGTGGTCAAGGGTGAGTTTATGGAGCCATTCAACACTCTTAATGGTGCCATAAAGACCCATCAATGATTTCCATAAACCATTGTTCCATTTGCACTTTAGTCCCTAGTCATTTGTTTCTTCCATTTTGCTCACAATAAAGTTTCAATATTAACAATTAATATTAAACTTATTATACACAAGCTTATAGCTTATATATTAATAATTAATGTAATTACACTAATTACACTAATTATATAATGGTGTTTAGTGTTTAAGTGTGTGACCCTTTAGGCTCACAAACAACTAGCCATATAACTATATGTTATACGCGTGAAGCATATTCCAACAGCTCCCACTTGCGCACGTGATAACATCAAGTAGTTATACAAGCAAAGGTTAGAGTCTAGCAACCCGCCAATGCCCCTAGGAGTATATGAGGAGTTTCATAAAATCTTTGTTCAAAGTTTTTCAAGCAGTTATCCTTTTGTTACTGATACTATGTTGAATTTTAGACAAGGATCAATGTCAATCTAAAACTTCAACGATTCTGTTTCTCGATCTATATAATGAAATAGATTACCAAAACCAATCAAGATTCATCTTGATTACCTTTTGGGTGTGGCCACACATACATCTATTCAAAATCATCGAGGGGCCCAGTAGTATCTAATCCACATACGTGGAGGAACAAATTCTATATTGACTGCACGTGTCTGTCATATGCTTAATGATAAACCCGATAATGGTTGTTATAGCAGCCTTATTCAGGTCAGCGTTTAACCACATCAAAGTTTGCCCCTCTACATACACAAACCAACTTGCATCTCAAGTCAGAGGATAAGTGACAAAGCCTTTGTGAGATTCACTTGTGACATAAATCCAAGAAGTGATTTCTCATAGTTTGGGTCAGTCCAATCGTGCATCGTTATGAGCGACATGTGAGTTTGATTTCATCATCCTTAGTCATACTAAGATAATGTCATCAATGCCCTCAGATTTGTCTTAATAATATTCCCATATTATCAATATGACAATGGACAATTTAGAATATAAAACACAGTAAATATTCAAGGATATAAACATGCAAATATAGAACACAGTAGATATTCATATAAAAACGATCATATCAAATATATCAATTTATTCCAATATAAACTGCTCACAGTTCCATTATCCAAATACTAAAACAGATTTACATGAAACTACTAGCTTGTCGAAGTCCAATGTTCCATTCATATTCAAGATGTTTGGTACAAGACATTGAGTTCGATAAAGCGTCAGCTAGTTAGTTATCTGTTTGAACTTTAAGTGTACGAATTTCACATATCTCGATAAATCATTCGAATGTAGTGAACCTTCGTAAATAGGATCTAGCGTCATCACGCCCTATTTCAAAACCAACATAAGTATAGCAAGTATACTTAGTTTCAGTTCAGTATCTCCACCATGACCAAGAAACATATATCTAGTACTTTAAAATACTTCAATGTGTTCTTAACAGCAATCCAGTGACTCTCTCATGAATTCTGTTGGTATTTTCTAGTAAGGTCCCATAAGGACGTTACAATTGGCCTAGTACTTCTTACAGCGTACATGATGAATGTAATAGCCGATTCATAGGGGATTACATTCATCCGCTTCACCACATCAAGTGTGGAAGGTCCTTGAGTTTCACTCAAGTTCACATTGTGTGGCATACGAGGACTTCCTCGTTTGGGAGTACCACTCTAAACCATTTAGAATTTTGTCAATGTAAGCACTTTGACTTAAACCAATTAACCGCTTTGATCTATCATTATAGATCTTTACTTCAAGTATGTATGTCGTGTCCCTACAATCCATCATGTCGAAACATTTTCCAAGCCAGGATTTTCATCTTGTAGCATGGTATATTGTTTCACATGAGTGACATGTCATCAACATGTATGACTTGAGAAACGACAACGCTCCCACTAGCTTTCATATATACACATACTCAGTTTGGGTTTTAGGTGAAACAAACGTTTTGATTTCATCATCAACCAAATTTCATAGTCATAGTACACTACTTTGGCTATAAGAATCCTAATGTCTTTAGTAACAGGCGAGAAGGTTTCATCATTGTCAATCCAGTAGGATTGAGTGTAACCTTTTGCTACTATGAGAGATTTATAGGTGTGTATATTTTCATCCATGTCAACAGTCTTACTGTTTTGAGAAAGATCAACTAAGTTCAAAACTTGATTGTCTCTCATGGATTTTATTTTCGCATTCATAGCTTCAAGTCATTTTTCGAATTCAAAATTCGATGATGCAACTTGATAGTTAGGGGGTTCATAATGATCCTCGAAACTTGCTCCTCAGCATCGACATAAATCTATATCGTTCATATGCATGAAGTGTCCTTGCGGATCTATGAATGGGAACAACCTCATCCTGTGGTCCAACATCTATATGTCCAGCCTCAGAATGATATTTGCTAGTGTTACCAGAAGGTTGTGTATCTTCACTTTGAATCTTGTCAAAGTCTATAGTGCTCCCACTTGCTTTGTGAAATGAGACTGTTCTCAAGAAACTCATCATACCGAGTAACAACCATTTGTTCTCAGTTGGGAAGTAAAATAGTAATCGAAGATATACTTGATAGATATGGGCTCAAGTTTGTTCGGCATGTCTCGTTCCACGAGATCCTCACAACCCCAGATCCTCAAGTAAGACAAATTAGGGACTTTCCCACGCCATATCTCATATGGTGTCTTTTTAACCTTTTGGTCGGAACCATATCAAGTATTCGAGCAGCAGACTTCAGTGCATGCCCCTCAAAAGGATAGTGTAAGAGTAGTAGGACTCATCATAGATCGCACCATGTCATACAGGGTCCGATATCTCCTTCCAGACGCACCATTATCTTGTGGAGTGTATGAAAGAGTGAATTGTGAGACAATCTCACGATGTGAGGGATGATCCGGAAACTCTTGACTCATGTACTTTCATCCTTAATCAGGACTGAAAGCCTTTGTTGTCTTGCTAAGTTGATTTTCTACTTTTACTTTAGAAAGCTTTGAACGTTTCAAAAATTTCATGTTTATGTCTAATCAAGTAAACATAACCATAGCGACTGATATCATTAAAGCTTCCATGTTGATGTTTAATCAAGTAAACATAACCACATCGAATGATATCATCAGTGAAAGTAGGTGGCACCTTCCCTAGTCTTAGTTCTAAAAGGGCCACATACATCAGTATGTATGAGTCCAAGTAGATTTGTAGCTCTTTCGCCAACTTGGGAGAAAAGCTTTTTTGTTATCTTTCCATAATATACAAGAGAGGCATTTTAAATGATTCATAATCATTTGTAAAGAAGCCCGTCGAGTTTTAGTATCAAAATGCGTTTCTTGTTTATGTGGAAAAGATGACGATGATCTAGGTAAGTAGAATCCAAACCAATTTGGATTCTAGAGTGCTACATTTGTATATAGAACTATCGTTTGAATTAGGATCATGCATATTAATTTCAAACATACTATTACAATGAATAGTTATAAAAAATGTTATTTTTCATAAAAGAAAATATCATAATCCATTATTCAACAAACGATAAAGCTAAACAATGCATAATTGACAATTGTTCAAAACAATAATTAACGCATTAAGAAGGATAAGATCACAGCTTCCATTCATTTAGCTTTCTACTTCACATTCAATCTTGCACATTTGTGTAAATGTGAGTTCCACAACTAGTGTCATAGACTCAAGATTTATCACGAAAAGTATAGAGTTCTATAATGAAGATACCTAATGTGCTAACTAGAACACATTTGTCCTTCATCAACTCTGCCATGTAGGCAGGACAATTCCTCCTTCAATGGCCAGTTTCATCGCAATGATGGCAAGAAATATCCTTTGCAGGGTGCTCCTTTTTAGCAGGTGGGGGAATCGTAGGTTTGGAAAAGTAAACTAGCTTACCCTTACCTAGACTCTTGCCTTGTGCTTGCGGTTTACCTTCCCTGATTGCAAGAAAAGTATTGGGTAACCCTTGCTCAACCAGTTTTACCATAGCATGTTCAACGATTGTCTTCCCCATGCTATGTACTTTTAAAACACTTTTCAAACTGGTCATAGTCCTTGGATAGTGAGGTAAGAATCAAGCTCATTCCAAGAACTTGTGGTAAGGGGTAACCAAGACGTTCCATTGGATCAAGATAGCATTGCATATTCAAGATGTAAGTGCTAACTGATTGGCCGTCCTCCTGATTGCAAGCATGGAATGCTTTAACTGTTTTGAACAGTTCAAGTTCTGCCTTTTGTTGAAATATCATTTTCAACTCGCTTATCATGTCATATGCTGTGAGTTCCTCGAAGTACTTTCGTATCTCGGGTTTCATGCTCACAAGCATATGAGTAGCAACTTCTTGGTGTTCGTTAAACGTTTCGGTAAAGGCTTGACGAACAACAGCAGAATCACTGACAGGAGGTGCCTCAGGTAAGGCCTCTTATAGGTGTATCAACTTTCTCATCTCTAAGGACAATCCTTAGAATTCGATATCAGAAGATAAAGTTGATATTAGTCAGTTTCAGTTTTCAAGAACTGATTTTTGAGTGGAGATACTTAGGTTTTGATGTTGTTGTTATCTGTATAACAACCAAAGTTCAAAAAATAGTATCTTCAATAATAATTTCTTTTAATCAATTAACTACCCAATTAATTTTAATTAAAAGCTAAGATCCCATTGAGCTTCTATCACCGCATCAGTTGATCTGCTAGAGGTGATAGATCCAATAGGTAGGTGACGATCAACAATTGCATTACAAGTGCAACTCTTAGAGGTATGGGACTTCATGGCACCTCGTGAACAAGCATCTAGGGTCAAGTGGCATGTTTGTCGCATCGTCGCCTCGAGTCAAGGTCTCACCGTTAACTCGATTAAGTCATCCAATGTGAAACCATGTCAAAATAGCTCTAGGTCTCGCGCGTAGAGAATAATGACCTCGGATCTAGATTCAAACCACGTCTCACGTGAATTCAAAAATAGAAGCAAGTGATTTACAACCGATTGGACGACGTGACTTAAATTTTAGGTATGTTAAATTTTAATTAATAAAATTTTATTAAGATATGAATGAATCATGTACTTCATTCATATCACTTCATAAGTCGTTTAATAAACGGTAAAAACATTTAACGATTATTAAGGTTTAAGTTTCAAATCGTATTTAAACTTAGTTTAATCTCAAAACAATTTTAGATTAAAGGTTTAATCATCAATGATTAACTATTATTTTAAGTTTCAAATCATATTTAAACTTAGTTTAATCTCAAAACAATTTTAGATTAAAGGTTTAATCATCAATGATTAACTAGTAATTATCGATGATTAAATGTTTGGATGTTTTAATGTTTGTGTCAAAAAAAAAAAAAAACCATTTTTAATTGTTTTATTTACTTGTATCTAATAGGAAAAGAAAACAACCACAAACATAAATAAAACATGCAACAAATTTTGTGCAAACCTCAACCGATGAAATCCTAGGTTCGGTCACGTGAGTCATCACGACGGACCGAAGGGTCAAACTAGGGGACGGGCCAACATGAACCCAAACGGGCCTACATAAACCCAATGGGCTCCCACTTGCTCCAAGACATTCTTGAGCAAGTAGAACCCAAAATTGTGGAAAACGTAATCTGCCAGAAAATTCCAGCAGACTTTGAAGCCCGAAAAGTCACTGAAGGAGTCTTCGTTGGTCTTCCCGGCCTTCTGGAAAGTTGTAGCCCACGACTTTGCAAGAATTTTAGGCTTTTGAATCGCCCAAAACGGAGTCCGTATGCCTCTGGTAAACCTGTTTTCGTACAGCCCTCGCTTTTGTGACGGAAATTTGTTGTTTTCTTCATTAGTCTTCAATATTTTTTATCAACAATTTACAATAAAAAGATAAAATAAATACAATCTATTCTATTACTTTTACATTACAAATTGCCCCAAAAATGGCACCAAAAATAAAAGAAAAAGAAATGAAACAAATTACAACAATTAAGCCAAAAAAACAAGGCTTTTCCCAAACAACCAAACATCAACCACATTCATTCACAAATGGTCTAGGCTTTCATCGGTTTGCACAAACAAGCAACAATTGACAAGGCTTTGGCTTGGGATATGGCAAAAATACATGTTTTGCCATATCAAAAAACATAATTAAACAAGTATTTCAAGCCAAATAATCAAAAAATTCAATAAACTAGATTAATTTTTTGATTTTGATTTTGTAACAAGTGACAATAGGGTCCAAAAATACGTTATTTTAACCCTCATAATTATACAACACCGAAAATTAAAATAAAAACCCGTAGGGTTTAATTTTCGTTCGATCGGTTTGTTAAAAACACCAAAATCGTTTGATTTTTGCCACTTTTCACAAAATCTAGCTAATTATATGATTAATATAATGACTCGTGATACCACTAATGGTGATTTTCGGTTAAAACAATTAACAAAACGCAGCGGAAAGTATTTATCACCATGAACGGATCTTGATATCAATCATACAATTAAACTATAAGAAAATCAAAGAGAATGGTATAAGAATTCATACCCTAGTTGCCTTTGATTGTTGTGTATTCGGATGGAGTTGGTGATGGATTGAAACCAAGTATTCAATTAGAATACCTCTAAAAGAAAGTCCACACAACACAATCAAGAACACCAAAGGAGGATGCTAGTCCTTGATTCTTGAGAGCAAAAGAAAACAAAAACACCTACAAGTGTTAGAGAGAGGGGACGTCCAAATGGGTGGTCAAGGGTGAGTTTATGGAGCCATTCAACACTCTTAATGGTGCCATAAAGACCCATCAATGATTTCCATAAACCATTGTTCCATTTGCACTTTAGTCCCTAGTCATTTGTTTCTTCCATTTTGCTCACAATAAAGTTTCAATATTAACAATTAATATTAAACTTATTATACACAAGCTTATAGCTTATATATTAATAATTAATGTAATTACACTAATTACACTAATTATATAATGGTGTATAGTGTTTAAGTGTGTGACCCTTTAGGCTCACAAACAACTAGCCATATAACTATATGTTATACGCGTGAAGCATATTCCAACACGCTTGACACACGTAGTCATTAAGAGAGATGAACCCGCTAGTGTTGAGGCGAATCTGATCAGAAAGAAGAGCGAGCTGAGGAGCCTGAGAGTGAACCTCAGTGTGCAGAGAAGTTATGCTAGAAGAGAGATTCTCAGCAGTTTGGGCAAACTTCTTTGGAACATCCTTGCGAAGGGAGTCCATCTGCTTACTCAGCATGGCCATCCCAGGTCAAATCTGGGATGTAACAACTCTAGACATCAGAGCATCAGTGGCTCTGATGGGAATGCGTCCTCCAGCTTTGCTGGATTCAGCATGGGACACCTGGACGCTTTGGGGGAAGGGGTCCGACATGTCTCCAGGTTGAGGGGTAACCTCAGCTGTGGGAGTGAGGGTTCCTGAGTTAGGAGGAATTGCTCCTATGGGTTGCTCAGGGACTATGGGGGGTAGGTTGGGTCCAACTGAAACTTCTGGGGTAATAACAGAAGTGCCGACTTCAGTTGTCATTTGAAGCTCGGAATGTTCTCCGTCGGATGACGAATAGTAAGACTGAATAAAATCATCAGTCGACTCAAACATTAGATGAAAAGCTGTTTGAGTCTCTGGAGCTTCGGTCTCACCAGCCGGCGATACTGGTATGGAGACTGGAGGAAGAGTTCCTCTGGGTGGTGTGTTAGCTGCCTCACAGCTCGGTTGGCGATTACTTTCGTGATCATTGGCAGCTGGGGTTAGTGCTTCAGTAACAACTTGGTTTAAAGTTGTCTCTTCATTAGCGGTGGTGGTTTCCTTGATCACCTGCTGGTTTAAGCCGGTGACGTCGTGGGAAACAGAAGGGCCAGCTTCAAGATTGACTTGGTTTCCAGTCAATCTATCATCAGCTGAAGACTCAGGGAGTGATGAAGAAGTTGGGGGTGGTGTGTGTGCAGCTGACTCTCGGGTGGCTTGGGGTGAGCCGAAAACTTCACCAACAGTCTGTTGAGAGACTAAGGTTGCTTGTGGAGTTTGTTCCCTTGTTACAACGACAGTTAATGAATCAGTCGAGGAGCTACGCAGAGGTTTGGAGCCGGCACTAACTCCTGAAGAACGAGATTGCCATTTTGAAGTCTGCTGACTTGTTGAGAAATCAGCAGAAGAAGGTTGAAGAGCAAAAGAGAGAAAAAGAGGATCAGCCGGAAGTGTCTGGACAGGAATTCCAATTGTTGGTGGAGTTCCTGGAAAAACACTGTAAGAGTGAAAATGAGAAGGACTGCTCTCAGATGCTGGCATAGCTTCTGATTGTAATCCTTCCAATTTGGATCTCGAGTGAGAGCCCAACGGATTCCGGCTGAATCCTGATGATGCTACGATCGCCAGTTCAACATCATCAACAACATCATCATCTCCACAGGTAGCAGACCCTCTTACCCTCAGCTGAGGAGAAACAGGGGTGCTGGAAGTGGATGAAGATGATAAAAAGAATGAAGAGGAAGAAGGAGGGCGGTGAGCAGATCGCTTCACACGCTTCTTCCCACCACGTGGAATATCACCCGTATCCACATTTTCCACGTCAATGGGCATTGAGATCCCAGTGGAAGTGGTGGTATTTCCATCAACAGTTTGTGTACGATCAGTTGATGGAAAACACTTCAAATGAGAAAAGGACGAACCTTCTTGTAGGGCAAATTTCTTCGATGTTGCGCCCTTCTTTCAATCCCTTTTGGATCTGACTCGATCATCTATGATCTTCAGCATGTATGAGGAGAGGGGAAATGTCTTCTCATCATCCTTCTTTTGAAAGATGATGCTGGAGATGGAACAGACCATCACCGATTCCCCAGGAATGTCTTCATAATCTATCTGTAGCTTTTCAAGCATCACATGTGTGACACACAATGTGAAAAAGCGAAGATAGGGAATATGATTTCGCTTGCCATTCAGCTTGGTCTTGACCTCCTCGTAAACCAGTTTCCCAAAGTCGATCCGCTGACCGGTGACTAGGGCTTCAGCAAAGACTTGCATGCTGGAGTTGCACTGGTTGAGAGACCCGGAATTGCCGCCTATACCCTGAATGATGTGGGTAAAGAAATAGGCCCAGGGTCTCGACAGCTGAGACTTCTTGAAGATCAGCACCTTGTCTTCTTCAGTTTCTAATCTGTATCCAGTGATAGGGATTAGATTCGCTTTAGCTTCATCATCAGATTTAGTCTGCTGATATTTCTCTCCAGGTTGCAGATAATTGAATCCGCAAACAACTCGGAAATCATCAAGAGTAATGGTGATTTGATGATTCCCTACTTGCGCAGTGATGTCGTCTCCAGAGGCGGAGGCGGACATCCAGAAATCGCGCAAGAGTTCGATGATACTCTTGGTGACTTTGGTAAAAGCACCACGGATAGGGCAGTGACGCACAAACGTCACGACCGGTCGATAAATATCGAAAAGATCATCCGGTGGGGAAGTGTTGGCTACAAGATTTGAGTTCTGAGAGAACTCAATGGCAGCCCTAGTAAGAGAAACCTTCTGAGCTTTCTTCGTGATTTTGGGAGAGAGAGGGAAGAAAGATAAAGGTTAGAAATAGAGGATTTTTTGAGAGAGAATTGTGGGAGTGATGAGGATGAAGTGAAGAAGAGAGGTGGGTATTTATAGGGGATTTATGGGTCGGTTTGGGTAAAGTTTTGAATTCAAACCGGGTCATAATTGGATAGTTACAAACCAACTATAGACACGTTGGTTATCGTGCAAAGGTGGTTGGATGTGACAGTGTGAGAAAGTGGAGCCGTTTCCGTGTCAAGGGTAGTGGAGCCGTTTCTGTGTCAGGGTGTCTTGTCCCTCATAAATGGCAAATATTTCCACTCGAGTGGAAATATTTGCCACAGAGAACGTGTGGATAGGGTTAAAAGTGCCTTTTTATAGGAGAACCAAACGTTTTAACTTATAAAACACGATAAGTTATCATTTAAGAGATTTTATTCGGGTGACTGATAAATTCAAAAGGTTTTAGTCAGCTGAATGTACTGAGTGACAAGGTGAATGTTATCAGCTGCTGATAGTACTTCAGCAGTTGATTCAAGCATTCAACATACCTAGCTCGCTGATCAAAAAGTTGAATCGTTTTTCATCTAAAGGCTTAGTGAATAGATCAGCCAGCTGAAGGTCTGTTGAATTGAAGTGGAGTTCCACGTCACCTTGTTCAATGTGATCTCTAATGAAATGATACCTTATGTCGATATGTTTGGTTCTAGAATGAAGAAATGGATTGTTGCTGATTGCAATAGCACTTGTGTTATCACAATAGATAGGAGCTTTGCAGAAGTGCATATCGAAATCAACAAGCTGATTCTTCATCCAAAGGACTTGAGCACAGCAGCTACCAGCAGCAACGTATTCTGCTTTAGCTGTAGAGGTAGAGACAGTACTTTGTTTCTTACTTGTCCAGCTGACTAGCTTTCCACCAAGCAGCTGATATCCTCCAGTGGTGCTCTTTATATCCATTTTGCAACCTGCAAAGTCTGAATCTGAATAGCCAATTAGATCAAACCCTGAGTCTTTGACATACCAAAGACCTAGGCTTGGAGTACCCTTAAGGTACCTCAAAATTCTTTTTGCAGCTATTAGGTGAGATTCTCTAGGATTAGCTTGATACCTAGCACACATGCAAGTAGCAAACATAATATCTGGTCTGCTAGCGGTGAGATAGAGTAATGATCCAATGATTCCTCTATAGAATGTGACATCCACTGACTTACCAGTTATGTCAGCATCTAGATTGTTTGGAGGAGCCATTGGAGTTCTCATGGATGATGATGAATTCATATCAAATTTCTTTAAAAGATCTTTGATACATTTTTCTTGATTTATAAAAATTCCATTTTTAGATTACCTAACTTGTAAGCCAAGAAAATACGTTAATTCACCCATCATACTCATCTCATACTTTGTAGACATAAGTTTAGAAAAGCGTCTACAAAGTTTTTCATCAGTAGCACCAAAAATTATGTCGTCTACGTAAATTTGAACAAGAATGATATCACCTTTGATTTTGCGAATGAATAAGGTTTTATCAATCTTTCCCCTGGTGAAATCATTTGCTATGAGGAACGTGGAGAGTGTATCATACCATGCATGAGGAGCTTGTTTCAACCCATACAACGCCTTATCCAATTTAAGCACATAATAAAATTGGCTTAGAAAATCTAAATACTTAGGATTTTTGAACCCTGGTGGTTTCTTAACATATACCTCTTCTTGCAGCTTTCCGTTCAGGAATGCACTCTTCACATCCATTTGAAAAACTGTGAAGTTTTTGTAAGCAGCATAGGCTAGAAATATTCAAATTGACTCAAGCCTAGCCACTGGAGCAAAGGTTTCATCAAAATCGATTCCTTCCTCTTGTCTGTATCCTTGTGCAACAAGTCTAGCTTTGTTGCGAATAACCACACCTTCTTCATCCATTTTATTCCTAAATACCCATTTAGTACCAATTATAGTCTTTCCAGCTGGTGGGGGCACCAGCTGCCATACTTTGTTGACCTCGAATTGGTTAAGTTCTTCCTGCATCGCTTGAATCCAGCTTGAGTCTTCTAAAGCAGCTTTAATATTTTTCGGTTTTTCAGTTGCTAGAAAACAAGACCATAAGCAAAGATTGCATGATGCTTTACTTCTTGTAACAACTCCTTGTTGTGGATCTCCAATGATTAACTCAATTGGATATTCTGAGGTCCACTTAGATTGAGGAGCAGCTGTAGAAGAAGAGGATTCAGCAGAATTAGATCCTTGTTGAGCGGATGACTGCTCAGCAGGATGAATTACTTCATTTCTAACGGATCTTCTTGAACTATGAAGAGGTGGCTTAGAGATAGCCTTGGATGATGCTCTAGCTGTTGGAATCTCTTGTTGAACAGCTGCGATATCTACAAGATATGTAGGAGCATCATGGAATGTCTCATCTGATTCATTTATGGGAACATCAAAGAGATTTAAAGCATCGGAAAATGCTTCAGCTGTATCATCAGGAGATGGTTCAGCTGATCTCTGAAATGCATCAGACGATTCTGCAGAGGTGGGGTTCATAGCTTTTGGGTGTTCTTCAAAAGTAACATTTATGGACTCTTCCAATGTTTGTCTTCTTTTATTGAAAACTCTATATGCTTTGAATAGAGTGGAGTATCCCAAGAAAATGGCTTCATCAGCTTTAGAGTCAAATTTACTCAGCTGGTCTAGTGTGTTTAACACAAAACACACAGCTAAACATATGAAAGAAACCTATGAATGGTTTCCTCTGACGAAAAATCTCATAAGAAGTCTTCTTATGTCTCTTCACATAGAGAGACCTATTTTGAGTAAAACAAGCTGTGTTAACAGCTTCTGCCCAAAATTGCTTAGGCATGTTTGACTCAGCAAGCATTGTTCTTGCAGCTTCTATTAGGGTTATGTTCCTTCTTTCAGCGACACCATTTTGTTGAGGTGTTCTTGCAGCTGAGAAGTTTTGGGAGATCCCAACATCTGAACAGAAATCTTCTAAAGTCTTCTTCCTGAATTCAGTACCATTGTCTGATCTCAGCATCTTGACTCTAGACCCATTTAGAAGTTCCATCCTTTTGATGAACTTGATAATCTCTTCAGCTGCATCATTTTTGTGATGAAGAAATATAACCCAAGTATATCGTGAATATTCATCAACGATAACAAGTGTATATTTATTTCCACCTAAACTTTCAGTACTCATAGGGCCAAAAAGGTCCATATGGAGCATGTGTAGGCAGCTGTCGATGGAAAAACATTTCTTTGATTTGAAGGAGCTTTTATGTTGATTGCCTTGTTCACAGGCTGAACAAAGCTTATCCTTTTCATATTTGATTTGTGGCAGACCATTCACCAGCTGGCCTCGAGCCAGCTTCGATATATTTTTGAAGTTCAGGTGATATAAGCTCTTATGCCACAACCAATTTAGCTCTTCAGTAGAATGAGAGAATAGACAAACTTCTTGATTTTGAGGATTCATGTCAAGTGTATAGACATTCTTGGTTCTTGGAGCAACTAATACTACCTTTCCATAATTATCCGTCACCGTTCCTCTGTATTCGTTAAAGTTCACTGAGAACTTTGCATCACAAAGTTGGGTAATGCTGATCAGATTATGTTTCAGCCCATTCACATAACCAACTCTTGTGATTTTTACGGATCCATTAGAAATGGTTCCATAACCTTCAGTTGAGCCTCTACCATTATCACCAAAAACTACTGAGGGACCGTCACAGACTTCAAACTCTTCCAGCAGGGATTTGTAACCAGTCATGTGTCTCGAGCAACCACTGTCTAAGTACCAGACATGTTTGCTTTCATCATCCTGCACATAAAATAAAAGAGTAAGTTCTTTTTGGGAACCCACACTTCGGTGGGTCCTTGTGACTTCCCGCTGGGACTCACAGAAGTTGGCTTATCAGTAGGCTCACATACTGAAGTTGGGGATGGTCTCAGGCATGTGCTGTCACACTCACTTGCCATGTGCCCACGATCTCCACACTTATAGCATTTTTCTGTTTCTTTGCAGTGGAGTAAAGGGCGAGGCAATAGGATTGGGAACTGGACCCAAAATACCTTTCAGTTTCTGATTATCAGAGATAGTCAGAGTTTGAATGAGTGATATCAGCTTGCTGACCTTTCCTTTCAGCCGTCTGACAGACACAGCTGAAGAAGGACTTGGAGTATTCTTAGGAATACTCTTACCTTTGTTCTTTGCAGCTCGAGTACGAACTCCAACTGGCTCACCCTTGGAGGGTGTAAGAACAGTTTTCTTTCGTGCTGTCCTTCTAGTCTTTTGCTGAGATCTAGCAGAAGAGGCAGCAGGTGCTGAACCCAAGATAGATTTCCTTGGTTCAACAATTACTACAGTAGGTGTCCTAACTATCATGGCAGAGGAGTCAGTTGATGACTCTTCACCAGTAGCTACAGAAGGATCTTCTGAGGACATCTCAGTAGCATAGGTTTTGGTAGACCTTACAAAGGAACCAAAAACCAACTCTTCAGCTGGCATAGAAGCATCAACTGATGAGTAGTACAGATCATCTGTACTGCTGTCAGGTACAACGGCTGCAGCAAGGAAGTCTCCTCCTAGTACAACTTGTACTTGACTAGGGATATGTGAGTTAACACATTCACTCACACGTTTGGATGAACGAGACCATGATTCACAAATCTTCTTAATTGCTTCAAGTTCTTTAACTTTTTCACTTATATCATGTTGAAGAACTGAGTTAATAAATTTTGTTTCAGAAAGTTCTTCTTTTAAAGTTTTGTGGTCAATTAAACGTTCTTTTAAAAATGCATTTTCACGTAGAATAGTACTATGTTTATCCAAACATTCACCTTTCAGCTGGTCAATGAAGTGCAAGTCACAAATAACAGAATCAACAATATCTTTGCCTTTAGTAGCCTCAGCGGAGATTAGAGAGGTTACCTTTTTATGAACAATGTTGACCCATTTATAAGAACTAGCATCATCAGCTGTAATACTTTCATCATCATCAGCACGAGCCATCAAACACATTGTGGCCATTTATTCATCATCATCAGATGAGCTGTCACCAGAGTCAGCCCAATCATGAGTTTCAGCTACGAGACCCTTGTCAGCAGCTTTGCCTTCAAGTGCCTTCTTTTCTTCTAGAATCTTTTTGGTGAAGGCTTGTAGCTTTTTGTATTTATCTTCAATGGACTCACTAGTTGAAGATGATGAACTAGCTTCCTTCTGCTTGCAGTCGTTAGCATAGTGTCCCTTCTTGTTGCAGTTGTAGCAAGTTATCTCAGAGGTGTCAGGTGTACTTCTAGAGGGTCTAGAAGAAACAGTTGATGAGATAGATCTGCTACTCGAGCCTCTAGATGAGGAGCCAGACTTGTTTTTGAAGAATTTTTTATTTTTAACAAGTAAGGCAAGCTCAGATATAAGGGCATCGTTGTCTTCGTCTTCATCGACTTCTTCAATGCTGACTTCAGGCATGTTGAACAAACCAACAGCTGAAGTGTTGTCAGCTTCATCATCTGATGGGGGATATTCGATTCTGCTAGGCTTGTTTAAGGAGACAAGAGCAGTCGAAGATCCAGCGGAACTCACTTTAGAGTCATTTAGAGGTTGAAATTTGTTGAGTACAATTCTCTCATGGCTTAAAAACATACCATAGAGAGACGAAAGAGTATAATCTTTCAGAGTAGGAGATGTACTCATGCAAGTTATGATGGTAGCCCATTTAGAAGGTAAGCCTGCCATAAACTTACACATTTTGGACATATCGTCCTTATCAACCCCATGAGACTTCAGCTCGTTTAACTGAATGTTATAACGATTGAAAATTGAGCTATAGTCTCACTTGGCTTGCTTTAAACAGTTCATAATCATGTATGAGCATGTTTTTGTTATGGTCACGCACAACAGATGTGCCTTCATAAACTTCAGCCAGTCGTTCCCACATCTCTTTAATTGAGTCACAAAACTGAATATTGTGATATAGTTCATCACCAACTGCTTGAAAAAGCATATCTCAACCCTTGATCTCAAGATGAACAAGACGTTTTTCAGCGTCCGTCCACTGAGCCTCAGACTTCACCACATAGTGTTCTTGTATTTCAGAAGTACCAGGAATGAGGGTTTTGGGAACATATTTTCCTATCGTGATGTTATCTTGGATTTTTGGGTGATAGGTAACCATGTGGGACAACATACGGGTTTTCCACATGGGGTAGTTGGTTTGAGTGAGTTTGGAAGGTTTTCCAGATGATGGAAGATCTGATGATGTAGGTTCAGCCATAACAGATGCTCAAAATTGATGGAAAACAATTTTGACACTTTCTCTGATACCAGTTGTTGGATCCCAATAACACAAACGTGTTGCGTTATGACCGAGTAACGAAGATAAGATAAGTGAACAACAAGATTTCAATGATTAAGAGTTTATTAAAACAACTTAATACAGTACAAAGTTTGCGGAAATAGATAGTACAAAACTAATTAAAACTCTCTACTTGAAATGACACTTTAGACCACTCAAAACTAGAAGAGTATGCACTGAGAGTTATATCAGCTGATACTAACAGCTGATATTAATGCCTTAGTCATAACTATGGAGGAGTTAATACTTAGACAAATAACTAACTCTCAGAGAATGTTCTTGTGCTATGATTTCTAAAGGTGTGTGTAAATGCAAGCATTTACGTCTGTATTTATAGCCCAAGATCCATGTTCCTTAGTCCACAAGTTTGACGACGTGTAAACATATTATTCGTCGATGTGGACTTGTCTATGGATCATTAAATGCTCTTGCACAAGTTATTGTCCCAAGTGTACTTTGTGTCAACTACTTCCGGTACCCTTTCTGACGCACAGTGAAAGGTGTACTACATAAGTACAGAAAGAGTTGACTTTCTCTTTACATGCTTGGAGGGACAAACGATGATAATGTACTGACATTATCTTCTATTCCAAAATAGAAGATCTTCATCGTTTTCTTCTTCTTTGAGCGGGAAAGGGAAATGTTCAAGGTGTCAATGAACATTTCCTTTAAGTCTTCATCTGCAGCAGGTACTATGAACTGATTCCAGAATCAGCTGAATAGTCTTCTTCTTGTCTTTGTCCTTTGGTCATAGACTTCGAATGAACTCTCGTTAATAGCTGCTGATTTGACTTGTTGTCCTAAAGCTAAGTACGTACTTAGCTGAAGGTTTATTGTATATACTTGCTTCAACTGAGATACATACTTCAGCTGATATTTATTCTTCTTGGCTATCGATCATCAAATCTTATTTACTTAGTCTTGGGACTAACAGAAACATCCAATACATTTCAAGAATCCACCACATATCTGCAAAATGAAGAAGACCAGTAACCTGAACTGTCTCATACTGAACAAACCACATATCAGTATTAGACAGACAACTCTCCAGTTCAACACGATATTGTTGACATCGCTTCAAATGCTGCCTTAGGAAACAATCTAAGGGAGCACATAGACCATCCACATTCTAATATCATTGGTCCTATTGAACAAGGTGTCTTAAGCATAAGATGATTGGCTTTTGAACCCCAAGCAACTGCAAATTTTCGTTTCTTTTCAAGCTTTTTGTCTACCATTGAACCCAAGAAAGCTGATGAAGCTTTATTAGATGAAGACTGGGTAGAAGCTATGCAAGAGGAGCTTACAGAGTTTGAAAGAAACAATGTTTGGAACTTAGCACCACCCCATTCTGGCAAGACTATTATTGGTACTAGGTGGGTATCCAGAAACAAGATGGACAAAGATGGAGTTGTAATCAGGAACAAGGCAAGACTGGTTGCTCAGGGTTACATGCAAGAAGAAGGAATTGACTATGATGAAACTTTTGCACCAGTTGCAAGAATTGAAGCAATTAGGCTGTATCTTGCATAAGCAGCCTTCAAGAACTTCAAGGTTTATCAGATGGATGTCAAAAGTGCCTTCCCAAATGGAAAACTGCAAGAGGAAGTTTATGTTAAACAACCCCCAGATTTTGTTGATCCTAAATTTCCTAATTATGTTTTCAAGCTTGATAAAGCTTTGTATGGGCTCAAACAAGCTCCCATAGCCTGGTATGATACCCTGTCTGAGTACTTAATTGAAAATAATTTTATAAGAGGTAAAATAGATAAAACTTTATTTTCAAAAAGAAAAGGGTCTGACATTTTACTCATTCAGATATATGTAGATGATATTATCTTTGGCTCCACTGACAAATCCATGTGTGCTTGGTTTGCTATGATAATGTCAGCTCAGTATCAGATGATTATGATGGGAGAACTTACTTATTTTCTTGGTTTACAAGTTGATCAAAAGCTAGATGGCACTTTTATAAACCAAAGTAAGTATGTGCATGACATGCTGAAGAAATACAAATTTGAAAACTTATCTTCTATGCACACCCCTATGAGTACTCAGGATAAAATAAGTAAGGATGAGACTGGTAAGCCGGTATGTCAATCCACATACCGAGGTATGATTGGTTCCTTACTTTACTTAACAACTAGCAGGCCTGATATCATGTTTGCAACATGTTTGTGTGCTCGGTATCAGGCTGATTCCAAGGAATCACATATGAAAGCTGTTAAGAGAATTTTTAGATATCTTTCAAGTACTCCTAACATGGGTCCTTGGTATCCCAAAGACTCAGACTTTGACCTTGAAGGGTATACAGATGCAGATTATGCAGGTTGCAGGTTGGGTAGGAAAAGCACAAGTGCATGATGCCAATTCCTTTCTGGAAGATTAGTTGGTTGGTCATCCAAGAAGCTAAATTCAGTAGCAACTTCCACATTAGAAGCAGAATATGTTGTTGTAGGAAGTTGTTGTGCTCAACTCTTATGGATGCAGTACCAACTCATGGATTACGGGTTCAATATTCAGAAGACATCCATTCATTGTGATAACAAGAGTGCTATTGCTATCACTGAGAACCCAGTCCATCATTCAAGGACAAAGCACATTGACATCAGACACCACTTTATCCGAGATAATGTGGAAAAGGGTAAGGTTCAGGTAGATTATGTACCTACAAAGGATCAACTGGCTGATGTGTTTACTAAACTTCTCTCAGAATAAACGTTTATGTATCTACTAGGGCAATTGGGTATGCTGAATCCTTAACTCTATTAAAAATTTTCTGATACTGTCTGCTCAGTATTGGGTCCAATACTGACCAGCAAAGTATAGCTCTACTGATTTATCAAAATTAAATATTTTTATTATTTTTATTAATTTATAGGTTAAATTAAATGTTTTTATGATTTTTAAATTTTTTTTTTAATTTAATTTTTTTTATATACTAAGTCAGTATTGGGAGTCCTGGAGTTTTAACACTGATTCTAAACCTCATACTCCCCAACGGTAACTTTCCATAATAGAAAAGTTACCGTTGGAACAGGATAAGGCTGTCATTTCAGCCGTTTTTAATTCCCAATACCGTGATTATTGCATTTTAAAAGTATAAATAACCGTTTCTTTCATTCTAATTCATTTTTCTAGTTATTTCATACTTATTTCTCTTAATTTCTCTCTGCGATTAACGATTCTACTCTTTCTTTACAAGCAAAACCCTTTTCGATTCGTAATCTCAGATACACATGGCAAATTTCCAGTTCGTAGCGCCGAATGCTACACCGGCGAAGGATTTTCAACGTGATGAACTTCCAAAATTTTTGAGGAACAATATTACTGCAAATTTTCATATTCCTCAAGGTTGGGTGTGTCCTCAGTTTCTTCAAATGGTTACTTATCTGAGGCATAGCCCAATCTCGCATGCTCTCCAATCTTCTCCGAGAGCAATATACCCTGCAATGCTGTGTGAGTTTTGGTATACTTCAGAAATGGACTCACCAGACATGATTGCAGGGTGGGTTATTCGAGATCAACGAAGGGCGATTATCTTAATAGTAATCATCAGAGAAACACTTCATTTACCTACACATGCCCAGTATGAAGGATTTGTTGTTCGTGATACTGCACGATCAGTATTGCCTCTCCTAGGCAGACATAACACAACGGGTATTATCAAGAGGCATGAATTTGGCCTAATGTGGGGGATTATGATTTCAACAATAATCCGGTGTATGACTCACAAAACAGGGGCCCTTGATCAAATCAATGATTTTGGACTGCAGTTGGTATATGCCATGTACCACAAGAGGGAGATTGATTATGCCAGATGGATATTCAATGAGTTGGCCTCACTTGTTCAAGCCAGACTCCGAGCTCCAAATGTTCCTTTTTGCATGTTCTTATCACTTATTTTCCAGCACTCAATGCCACCTGCTATGTATGATGATTTTGAAGGTGTGAGAGCTGATCTTCCTCCCATTCATGAGAAGATATTCTTTCATCAACCACGGGAAGAAGAACCACCACTGAGCGCCACTATGTTAGCCATTGCTCAGGCTCACATAGATGATGATGAAGATGACTCTGATACTGAATCAAATGCAGACAATGATGAGGATGATGATGATGATAATGATGGTGGTGGCAATGCTGGTCAAGATGTTGACATGGTGGATGCTCAACCAGAACCAGAACCAGTACTACCAAACATTCCACAACCTGAACATGATCCTGATGCTCCTCATACTGCATCAGATACTGATACTGAGTCACTTCAACAACCCTTGATTGCTAGAAGGAGACGGAGACGAAGTTTGACTCCAGTCATTATGGGAGCTTTATCCCCAGACTCAGTGCAACATAGACATGTTCCCTCACTGACTGCATCACTTGAAGAGCAGAATTTAATTGCTGCAACTGCAGACCTTCCAAATCTAGAACAAGAACCAATCGCTCAACCAATCGAGGGACCTCATGTTCCTCTTGATGTGGAGATCGAATACGAGCAACGTACTCAGGAAGGTGCTCAGTATATCGAAGAAGAAGGTGCTGGAGGCTCAAATCAACACACCAATGATCCAGCACCGAGCTCTGCAGATGTAAGAAGGGAGTCTGACAAAGTCTCATGTATGAATTTCTATTAAACCTTAAACTTCTATATATATCTCTACTACTTATAAAGCATTTAGGACCTTCCCATAAATAGCCGGCTGAAAATTCAGCCACTTTCTTTCCTTTTTTGTCTTGAAAAAGGCTTTTAAAAATTAACGCACTGAACATGTTTCGAACACGGGACGTATAGCTTACCATACATGATAGCTAACCAACTGAACAAGATGACAGGACATGTTTGTTTTCTTAATAACAAAACATAACCTAATCTTATGTGTCCTTATATGCTTAAAATACGATGATGCCTCATCGATTCCCGTTGCATCAATTCAATTCTTACCTGCTGTATATCCCGCCTCCTCGATTTTCTCCCCCGTCGATTCAATTCTCCCAACCATATGCCTCGATTCTATCCAGCTCCTTCGTTCAAGGTATCAATAATTCTAACCCTCTCTTTCGTCTTTCCCGACTCAAATCTCACCCACATTCACAGAAGGGGATTTGATTCCCGAGTACCCGACTCAATTTCGGTTTACTCAGATCCAATCTTCACTGAATAATAAAGATTGTCGGGTTTATGCAGTCAACCTCTGTCCGCAACGCCGCCATGAGAGTTTTCTTCGAAGCCAAGTGCAAAGCAGGCGCCTCTCCGTTTTCCGTTTGATTCACAACAACAAAACCTATATCTCATCGCATTTCCAGGTGATTAAGAAATCACACTCACTATTTTGACTATGTTAATTGTTTTTCAGTACATTGCAAAAAGGTATGTGTTTTTTTGTTGGTGAATTGAAGGTTAATTGAAGATACAACCATCGCTCGGAATCGCCCAAAACCACAACATTCTTGTAAATCCCTCGGTCTCTCTAAGCCCTGGTTCGTCACTCACCACCCCAACATCTCCGCAATCTTTCAATTTTATGTGGTTTCTTATTTTTTTTATGTTCGATGTATTTCTTACTTTTCATATATGAGATGGATTCAGGGAGAATCAGAGATTTCTTGAAATAAGGAAATCCAGGGACTTGAATTCGCATGTCCCCGAGAACTTTAAACAATAGTCAATGAATATTTATGAATTTGTATTTGTTCTTTTAGAAGCATATATTTCAATATGTAAACCTCAACGAAGAAGATCTCTAAGGATACGTTTGGTGAACCCACTGAGTTTGAGCAGAGTCTTGCTCAGGTTAGTTTACATTAATTTCATCATTTTCCATATCAATGTTAGTTTTTTTGTATAATTATGATTTTGTTTAAATTTTGGTATTAATATGTTAATTTCTAAATGCATGCATTATTTGGCTTGGAGAACACACACCACGAGCTCAAGAGTCGACCTTAAGGACCTATACATCAACTCTGCAAGGTAAATGCGAATTATATTTGAAAGCTAATTTCCATTTTATTTCTCTGTTAAGTCATTGATTAATATGGTTTTCTTTATCGTTTAATGTTGCAGCCAATTTGATGTTGATGGTAACCAAATGGCAGTTTAAATCCATTTTGAATTAATCTTTTCTACAAACTACGTATTGACATTCTGGCTAGGCTGGTTGCTTTATCTGGCAAGCATGGGATATAATTGGTGATTTATGTAGGTCCTGAGTCCATTTCATTTTCTTATTTATGTAGTTGTTTGTCAACTCACTTCAATGGGAATTAATTCCTTCCATTGACTCTATTTCACTTACCCTATTGCAAGTATGTTTCTAATATTTTATGTGGCAGTTTTAACTCGTTTATTCATTAATTGTTAATCTTCATTTCAATTATGGGTCATTATGAAATTTCATCTCTAATGGGCCTTCCATGAAATGACCATAAATCATATTGTTCTTCAATTGATACTTTTTTACGACAAAGCAGCTTCTGATTATTCAGGTTTAATTTTCGACCATTAGAATCCATTTATGCAACTTGCCAACTTTATGATTTAAAACAAACGATAGATTGGAGTCTGGTTGGTTTGGTTTATGTGACGGGTGAAGTCAGATTCGGGTCAAAATGTGCAGTTTGGAAAAGTGCACCAGTGGGGTTTGACCGTTTGAGTAATAACGAGCCTTATAAAGGGTTTTAAATAATTTTAGGAGTTCTAATGGGTCAAACAGGGTGGGGCGTGTATCAGCTATCTTATTGGCTACTTTATTGACTTAAGCTGCATATTATTTGTTTAACACTTTAAATATTTAGCTGATTTGAATGTTGAAGATGATTATCGCTATCAAAGATGATTTATTGGCTTTCAAAGTAACGTATCAAAGATGATGTATTTCTACCGATAACATTGCTTCCAGCTAAATATCAACAGGGTACCCGACTACCCGCCGCCGCATTGCGCGGGTACCCGGCTAGTATATATATATATATATATATATATATATATATATATATATATATATATATATATATATATATATATATATATATATATATTCCAAATAGAGACTAAGTATTGGCATGTACCAACTGAATACTGACAAAAGTCTCAATCAAACTTTCAAATATATATCCTTTTATGGCCAACATAGTTAGCCCACTGCTACTATGCAACATTCGTACACTGAGCACTCAATTGATCACTGTCAGTCTATAGTTGTCTCAACATTTAAACAGACAATGGTGATTGATGTCACAGTGACACCCATTGGTGCTGCTTTTATCATGCCCAACTTATTTTGAGTTGGATCACATGATTTAAGAAGTGATCACAAATCCTTAAGCCACAATAGCCAAAAATTTACTATGGGGTCTTAGCCACATTTCTGTTATCACTCTAATACCGAGTGATAAACATTGAAAATAAAAGAAGCATATCCAGGCTTCACTTTCCAAACCCAAAACCTTTTCAGAAAATGTGACCTATCCTACACTGAGCTACAAAAAAATCACAATCACATTTCACTGAAAACATCTTACACATGCTTTGCAAAAGTCCACAATATATAAACCATATGAAATACAGACTTCAAAATTATGTTTAAATGATTATAGAGTTAAACAACACCACAATTCTATTTGATAGACCATCCTATACTAACCAGTTTCTATTTTTTGTTTCTTTAGCACCATCTGTGCAGGGTAATCTAGCAGGACAGGCTCAAGGAGATGAAGTGTCTCTGCAGACAATCATGCATCAGATCCAGGCTATGCAACATACTCAGAATACAATTATGGACAGGATGGACACAATGAGTACCTCCACCGACTCCACAATCTCACCACAGTGGAGACAATGCAGATGGAGGAGGAGATGTGCCTGAGCCTAGGAAATCACCCTCAAACACAGATCCAGAGGGTGATGCTGCTACTGAGCCTATGCCCTCTCCTACACATGATGATCAACCAGGAGACATAGGTGGTGATACTGAAACTCTTCCTTCCCTATCCAATGATAACAAAAAGGGGGAGAATAGACAAAGAGAAGATGAGGTTGATCAACCTAAGCCATCTTTTTAGGGGAAGAAAAGAAGAAAATTAAATGAAGATCAACCTCCACAACAACAACTATCTCAGCAACTTACTCATATTGAACCACTTCGGTTTCAGTATGTACGAAGAAGACAAAGAGGAAGGTCAGTCCTGCAACAACTTGAAGAACATCAGTCCTTTTTACCCTTCAGTGGTATCAGAGACTGGTTTAGAGATATAGACTAGACTAACAAAGATTGTTTGTTTACTTTAATTTTAAGTTTTTTTGTTTCAAGTTTTTCTTCTTCTTCTTCATGTTTTTCGAAAAAGAGGGAAGAAACCCTAGGACCAAGAACATTAAACTAGTCTAAGTTTAATTGGTCAAAAAGGTTTCTAGAAAACCCTAGTAATTTTCGAAACCCTAGAAAGAACTCTAGGATCAAGTATATTAAACAAGATATGTTTAATTGATCAAAATGATTCTTTCCTTAATCCCTTAAATTTTCGTGACCAAGGAAGAACCCTAGGATCAAGTATGTTAAACAAGATTTGTTTAATTGATCAAAATGATTCTTTCCTAATGCCTTAGAATTTTTCGAAATCTAGAGGACTACTTGGACACCAAGTTTATTAAACTAGCCTAGTTTAATTGGTGGAAAAGTATTCTAGTCTTAAGTTTTCGAAAACCCTAAAGAACCCTAGAACATTAAACTAGTTTAAGTTTAATAGTTTAAAAGTATTAATTAGGATAATAATCTAAAACCTAGTTAATTAGACAAGTTTATGTCTAAAAGGTTTAATTATTATTTTGATAAATTTATTAAAGCTAGTTCTTTAAACCTAGTAATTTAGACAAAGTTTTATTGTCTATAAGGTTTAATTTAAAGAGTTTTAATAAATATATTAAAGGTTATAATCTATCTTAGAATTTAAACAAAGTCTATTGTTTAGATATGATTGATTAAAAGAAATTAATCTTTTAAACAAAATGATGTCTTTGATCGAGAAAGTCAAAACCCTAGTTTTGATTGATCAAAAACAAGATTAGGGTTCATGTAATTAATTTGGGAATTGATCAAGATGATGTTAATTTTTTAAGTTCTAAAACTAACAAGGTGTATTTAATTATTTATATATATGTATTTAAATTTTCGGAAATTTTAAATTATTAAGTAAAATTGAATTTTTTTAAAAAGATATAATAAGTTTATACACATTTTAATTAGTTCAAGTTAAAATGAATACGTATAAATTAGATGTAATATTCTTATTAGAATGTTACAAGTTTATTATAAGAAATATACATATATACGAATTTTTTTATATTAAATACAAGATGAATTGGAACAATTAAAAAGGATAATGTTATTTTGATCTTTAAGATAACATTATAATTAGTTATTGTATAAGTTATAATATAATTAAAACTAGAAAGTACAAAGTTATGATTTCATTATAACTAGAAATTGTACAAGTTGAAATTATATGATTAACTAGAAATATACAAAGTTATATATATTAAGATGTATAAAGTTATAAGTTGTTATAACTAGTTAATTATACAAGTATAAGATAAGTATTTTACAAGTCATGTAATATACTAGATTAATGATCAAGTATAAATAACAAGGACCTATATTTAACTAGTTCAAGTTAAATATAAGAAAGGTTTAAACAAACTAAGAGTTATTATATATAGTCTTTATATAATAAGTTTATTAGTTCCACCAAGTATAAACCGGTGATTGTGTTAGCTTAAATTTCATCATGGTTGTTGAAGCTAGTGGGAGCTACACAAGAAAATCACAAAGTTTGTAAGTGTGTCATTAAGACATAAGTTTTGGTTGAATCTAATAAGTCAGAACAAATGTTTAATTTCATTATTGGACATATGGAAAACTAGATGTGTTAAACTAGGTTTATGTTTCAAGTTCATGAATCATAAAAGTTTTAAAAGTTTAACATAAGTTTATAAGTTTTCCAAGTAATATAAAACAAGTAAGTTTTATTAGAAATAAGGTTTCTCACAAATACCTAGTAAAACGTTTTGTACACCTCGTTTTAGGTATACATGTAAAATCGTGCAAATTCTTGAAACTATAAGTTCTAAAGAATAGTTCTTAAGTTTTAAAAAGGTGTCTTGTTGAACGCTTCAATTCACAAGTCACACATTTTAAACAAGGATTAAGATTGGAATAAAAGTTTAAGTTTAGTTTAAGACTTAAACAAACCCAAGAAAATCTTATATCTAAGTACTATCCACCTAATGGAACACTTCACTTGTTAAACGATATTCATATTGTAAGGATAAAGAACCTTAGATATGGATTCAAATCATTGCGAGTGTTAGGGTGCGTAAGGTTCTGTGATAATCAGGAGTCCCGGCGCAGAACATCGCACTGTCTTAGATGGGCTGATCTACTTTGGTGATAATCGGGAGTCCCCGCCCAAAAAGTACTTGAGTAGAATAAACATACTAGACTTTATTACTAACTTAGAAATGTACGATTAGATTGTACAAATTTGTAATAAGATATAATTCTAAAGATTCTACAACCCCTAGGAATCGTGTCAAGTCTTGATACGATCGGTAAGGAAGTTACCTACCAGAAATAGCATGTCTCGTCGGGAAGTGCCCAAACCTTGTGGCGAGAATGTGATATATGGATCCTAGGCCTAAAATATTAATTATGGGTTTATAATATATTTTAGGGAATGTTTATTGATGATTACTAATTAAACTGGGTTTGATTTTTAGATGGCAACAACAAACGTGAATGCGACAACAAGTACCAACAATCTCTCACTTCGCTCAATCCTCGAAAAAGACAAGTTGAGTGGGTCAAACTTTCTCAACTGGGAGCGCAATCTTCGTATTGTGCTCAGGCATGAGAGAAAGTGGTATGTCTTGGAGAGAGCAGTACCAAACACCCCTGCTGTTAATGCCAGAGCTGAAACGAGGCAAGCTTATGATAAGCATGTCAGTGATGCACTCGATGTGAGCTGTCTGATGCTAGCCACCATGAGTCCTGAGTTACAAGCGGGACTTATGGATGTGCCTGCATTTGAGATGATCCATCAACTTAGGGATTCATTTCAAGAGCAAGCTCGCACTGAGAGGTTTGACATCAATCGAGCCTTCAACTCTTGCAAGATGGTCAAAGGAACGCCGGTGAGTGCCCACGTCATGAAAATGAAGGGACACATGGATCACCTCACTAGACTTGGTCACCCCATACCGTTGCAAATGGCAACAGATACTATACTCCACTCGTTATCTGATGACTACAAGTCTTTTGTGGTCAACAGCAACATGCATAATATGGAGAAATCCATTGCTGAGCTACATTCCATGCTCAAGACAGCTGAGTTGAGTTTGGAGACCAAATCTAAGGACGTTCTCTTGATCGGTAATGGCGGTGGCGGTGAGAAGAAAAGAAAAGGGCATGGTGGTAAAGGAAATGGTAAAACCTATCCTAACCAAGGAGTGCCAAATGGTAAAGGTGTCAAACAAAAGGTCAAGAAGGTTAAGCCTAACACTGCGAGGACCAAGAACCGGTGCTTCAAGTGTGGTGAGGCTGGGCATTGGAAAAGAAATTGTCCAAAGGGTGCAAGTGGTAGTGGAGGAAACGCAAGTTCCTCAGGTAACACAACCACACTTCTTAATCACTTTTAAATACTTGTAAAGTACGTTACGAGTAATCTAACTTTTGCAATCGTTTATTGCAGGAGGAGATGGAAAGTGATAGTGACCGGCATGAGATGGTGATGATCCCACGAGCACGAAGTTTTTATAATTCAGTATTTTGGTGGATTCGTTTTAAATAATTTTACTTTATTGTTTGGATAATTTTATTTTTGTTAAAACAAGTTTCATTTTGGTTTTAATTAAATTTTCGAATCCATGGTTGAATTATATTGTGTGCATGTGTGATAATTACACTAGTCAAGGTTTATGACTAGATTGTAAGTCAAGTTTTGATTTACTTATATTTTCATGTTTTATATATTTGTTTGATTGTTGTATAAGTAATGTCTTGATAGCTCAAGGTACTTAGATGCTTGTAATTAGAAAGTTTTTCTAATGAAAGTGTTTAAGAGTTTTATGGAAGCATAAGGTTCAAAGGTTATTGAACTTAGTTAAAACATCTTAAGTAATAGTCATTACTTATGATAGAAAGTTTTAAAGTATTAGTATTAATATAGTATGATTATATTGGATATAATCAAGATAGACTTTAAGAGTATTATTACAAGTCTTTTATACTTGTAGTAAAAGATTTAATGAAGTCATAATTCCCTAATAGGAATAATTGGATATTCGTATAATTCAAGTAAAATGACTTAGACATTAAACGACTCTTAAAAGGAACAAACTATATTAAAAAAAAGGTATTATTGCAAGTTTTCTATGCTTGTAATAATTACAATATTTAATCAAGTCATAATTCCCTAATAGGAATAATGGATATTTGACAAAATCCAAGTAATGACTTTGGCATTAAATGAAATTCTTAAAAGAATACTAATGTGTTTAAGAATTGATAGTATCATTTCAAGTGTTTTATAATTGTTAGATACAGTAATCAATAAAGATCATGATTCCCTAAACAGGAATGTTGGATATTCGCAAATCCAAAGGATGATCTTAATTATTGATAGAATTCTTAAAAGATTAAACTACAAGTCATTGACTATCTCAAAGTAGTAGTTTAAGAGATGCTTAAGTTCCATAAAAGTAAGTGGGAGCTAAGACTCACGTAATTCATTAAAGATGTTAGTGAATTCAGTAAGTTAGTAAGACATTAACAACAAGGTTTTACCAAGTCGTTAGCCAAAGAGTTAAGAGAAATAATAAATGATCGTTGATTAGATTATTGCAAACCTAATAGCGTGATCACAAGTGTTGTGATTAATTATTGAATATCTAATAGGTTGTTAACACTTCAGTGGATAACACAATCATTTAAGGAAATTTCTTTAACTAGTAAGAATATCTACAAATCAAGTAACTAAAAAAGGAGCTTTAGTTGCAAGGATAATTTTATTAATTCAAGAAACTAATGAGTTAATTTCCAATCCTTCTATGTTTACCGAATTACATAAAAGGCAAGACTAGAATATGTTCTAGAATGTTGCAAGAACAATATCTAGCAAAGACAAAAGTAATAGTATTCTTAAATACTCGTCTTATGTCTTTAGTTTAATAGAAATGATTGGTTTAGTGATAAAGTTACAATTAAGTTTGTAAGAATCATTAAGTAATCAACACAAACGAAAGGAATAAGTAAATGATCCAGTAATAATTCAGTGCCTATGTCCAGTAAGGAATAGTACATGAATTAGTATCATTCTTATTCAGACTTTGTATGTTTTACATCATCCATGAATAAAAATCTGTTTATTCAAAAAGATATGAATCCGTGACTACTCGTCTTGGTGGGAACCTTGATGGGACGTTAACTCATCGCGGTATTTGGTGGTAGATTCGAAGTTCTTCGAAGATAGCTACACAAGTTTTGTGTAAACCAAATATCGGTGATATTCTGTTGGAGCTCAACGAATATTGGATTGACCACCGTGACAATACTTCGTGGTTGAAAAGTTCAAAAGTATTGTTCACTAGGATTGTCCTTAAGCCTGAGGTATTTGGTTTAGGATACGATGACTAATGTGCTTTGTTTCAACTTAGACAATTCTGAAATACGTTTGTCATACGGGGTGATACTGGGTACAAAGGAAGTTGTATTTTTAAGTCGAAATATACAAGATGGCAATTGCACCTCCTCTTTAGGAGAGATATTTATAGGTCCTTTGACTTGATAAGAAACTGGCAAGTGCACGGCCGTGCCCAAACGAACTGATCTGTTCTTTGTCGTTTATCACAGCAGTTTGAATCAAGAAGTCATAAAATGATTTCGAATACAGGAGTTGATAATTTCTACCATGATCGTGTTCGTTATCACAAATATCGTGTTGCAAGGGATAAGCCTAACATAGTTTGCCCAAGAAGTAGAGACAGAGTGTTCTTTACTAGGAGACGCTATTAAAGAGTTTTTCATAAACTATGCCTGGGTTACGTAAGCTGTTTTTATGGGGTTGGTTACCTACATGCCCATCTAGAGGGCCACTGTAGCTCGTATCATTAAGACAAAGGTTACAGACTTGCACAAGTGGGAGTCTGAAGGAATTATGCGCACAGTCAGTCAACCTATGATGATACATCCATGCCTACGAAACATTTAAGGGTCACACCGGTGAGTACATGTAATACGAACAAGTGATGCAACGATACTACGAAGAGGAATGATTCATAATAGTCATTATGAATCAGTTAAGTATTAAGTTAAGTTTAACTTATTACTAGATTAGTTTAACTAACTAATTAATACAAGTAGTTGTACATTTACTAGTTGAGTAAATATACAATGTGTTAATGAAAGGTTATCCATGATATGATTTAAAGCTATTAAATCATATAGTAATTGGATAATATTATTGTGTAAATTATATAAAGGTTATTATATAATTAACTATTAAAAGTATAAATACAAGTCTATATATTTCGTGTATATGGGTATCGAAATTATAGTGTGTTAAATACTAGACATTTGATAGTTAAGTGCAATAATAATAAACTAGTTAAACTATAATGGATGAAAGTGTAAAAGATAAGTTTAATTAAGAGATTAATCTTAATTAAACTAGAAGGTCTCTAAGTGAAAGTCCATCTATAAATAGAGGGCTTAGGCATCACTTATTAGGTTACACCTACACAAGCCGAAAACCCTTGCCCCTTTACCCCTTTCGGCCGAAACAAGAACACCATCACTTGGTGTTCTTCGTTCTTCATGTTCTTCGTTCGTTCTTCGTGTTCTTCGAGTTTCGAAGATCCAAGATCGAAGCAAGTGATCATCTAGAGGATCATTCGTCGTGTTCATCATCAGTGGATTTATCTTAAGCCTTAACCTAAGGTATGATTCATGGAACACTCTTTCTTCCTCTCCTCTTGTTCGAAGTCGAACCAAGAACCCTAGGGTTCTTGGTAGTAGTCGACGAACACACAAGTATGTGTGTGTTCGAGTTCTTCGAATAAGGTTTCTTTCTTGTTAACCTAATCTAGTTCTCCAACATCCCAATCCTTTAGGGTTTAAGGATTAGGTTTAATCCCAGTTCCGCATTTAGGGATTAAATTAGCTAGTTGGTTTTAACCGGCCAAGAACAAGTTCATGTTCTTGGTCAGTATGGTCGAACCAAGGATACTAGGAGGTTGACCCAAGTGGTCGATCAGTGTATCATGTGAAACCCTTCAGTATAAGCTTGTGGGCGTAATTGTATAAGCTCGCTTTCTTTCTCAACGAAGGAATTGATAGAGGGCGGCCGCGAAGAAAAATAAGTGAAATCTTGACCAGTTCGTATAGAAGTCATATTTAAAATACTATGAGGGTACCCGCGCAATGCGGCGGCGGATACCGTGTATCTATATTTTCTAGCGATTACACATTGAGCCATTTGATATTTCTAACATGAGAATTTAAATTAGGATTGTTGGGTCGCTGAAAAGCATCCCCCATTGAAGGAGATTTAATGAAGACAAAAAGGCAAATAGTTCGAAGACAATCTGAGGATCAGTTCCTCAGATTGTGGGTAACTGAATCTGATCTGATCGGATTTCATTTACCCGGATACACTATCTGATCACCATCTGAAACAACGATCAGCTCCCCGTGCGGAATCAGATACCGATCAATCGATCAGATAGTTGTAGCAGGTTCAACACACACTTGACAATAACATTGAGCCTTGATGACAAATATTTCTCTAAGCAAAACTTTTAGTGAAGATCACTGAAGTTGTGTACCATCTGAAGAAGCATGAGTATCCGAAGACTTATGCAGATTTGAAGCGTACAAAGGTCTGAAGTTTCAGTGTCACATAAAGACACAAGTAAAACACAAGTTTGTGTATCACCAACAAAGGGAATCCTATGCAAATCTTCTAAAAGATATCGACGATCACAAGACGACATAAAGTACTGTAAGAATTCCATTAGTAATGCTCGTCGCATGAAATATCTTCTGCACCAACGGAATTCTTACACATGGATTCGATCGTTCATTCCTTTGTCATCACGTTTCCCAATATTATAAATTGAGGACTTAACGAACGAATTCTGTGTGCACCCAACAAGTTTACACCCTGCTAAAAGCTTTCTCAGATTTCATCCTTTGAGCAGAGTGTAAACAACCAGTGATACCTTAGTTACTTGATTTGAGAATTGAATCTCTTTAAAGAAGGTGTTTGGTCTTGTGCTTGATCATTTGTTGATCAGAACTTGTCTTGGATAGTATTTGTTATTGTCTATCTCCTAGAAGTAGTTAAGTTAGGATTCTTGTTCTTAGCTATTCCGCAAACTACTTGTAGCTTTGTTTATCATTATTGATTAATAAATAAAAATTTAAAAAGTGTTGAGTGTCTCCATAAATTTTATTTGGTCATTGAAAGCGTATAAGTGTGTCTATTCACTTATCACGGGACTAACAATTGGTATCAGAGCACGACAATTAATTCATAATTGTTGATAAGCTTACTTACTGATCAAAATGAGCGAAAAAATATCTAAATTGAACCTTGGTTCAAGATCATATGCTCCAGTCTTCACTGATGATGATTTTGGGATGTGGAAAGTAAGATTTTTGGGTTTCGCCAAACATCAGCACGAACTCGCTCCAAGTATACTTGAAATTGGTCCTTATGCCCCTTAAATACATGATCATTAACCTGTCATTTTTTAAAAGGAAGAAAGCTCTTCAGAAGAAAGCGATGAAGAAAGAAAAGAAGAAAGTTCTTCCTCGGAAGAAGAATTTCTTTCACAAGATGAAGAAGATTACTTGTATGAAACAAAGAAGGTTAAGCCTAAAGAATTGTGGACTGAAGACGACAAAGAAAAAGCAGGATTAGATGCAAAGTTAAGTTTCCTTCTTCAAACTTCTCTACCAAATCACATTCTTATTACAGTTAAAGAATGTAAAACAACTAAAGAAATTTGAGATATACTGGTGACATCATATGAAGGAACTGATGCTGTTAAAACATGTAAAAAGTCGATGTTAAATCGAAAATATGAAGCATTTAAAGTCATTCAGGGTGAATCTCTTAAAATGTCCTACAGAAGATTCGTTATTCTAATAAATGAACTTAAAGAAGCTGATATTAAGAAAGATACCCAAGAGTTAATGCATAAATTCTTGGAAATCCTACCAAAGGAATGGAGCTTTATCTCTATAGCTCTAAGAACAACATGTCAAATGAAGAATATGAATCTAAGTAGTATTTACAGCACTCTAATGAACTTTGAAAATGAGAACACCATGTATTCTGAACTAAATGATGAACCCTCTATCTCTCTTGTCGCTAATGCCTCCATAAGTCCATCAATCTCCAAAGACGCGAGAATTGTTTGCCCCAAAGAGGTTGAAGAGAACCTATTATCTGACGCCGAAGACAGCGATCTAGAAGAATATTTCGTCAGCGCTTACTCTAGCAATAATGCACTTGATCTGGTAGAACAAATGGATTCTCTCGTTACGAGATACAACAGAGCTATAAAACACAAGAATTCTGAAGCATCAGATTCTTAAACATATAAAAGAGCAAATGAATGCTTTCGATGCGGTCAATTTGGTCACTATATATCTAATTGCAGAGTAAACCTAGAAAATGATCAACAAAGGTCCGCTTGTTCCACATCTGATTCTGATGTATATGTCGAATACAAAAGAAAATATGAAGAAACCGATCGTGAGTTTAAAATTATGAAGCCCAAGCTAGAAATATGCCAAGAAGAAGTTAAGACCTATGCTCTTAGAGCAACCATTCAATCATGGGCCACCAATGCAGATTCAGATAGTAAAGAACTATCTAAGAAAGAATTTAAAACCTCATCAGATAGTGAAGTTTGCAAGTGTCTGATGGCAAGATCATCTGATTCTTCAGATCGAAGTAATGAGATCTGGTACATGAATAGTGGTTGTTCCAGACACATGACAGGCTGCAAATCTCTTCCTTAAAACTTCACACACAAAGCAGGTCCTAAAGTTGTCTTCGGTGATAATTCATCTGGAAAAGGGGATAGGTCAATGGGAAATCTCAAACGGATCTTGCGCCTTCAAGAAAGTTCTTTCTGTAGATGGTCTGAAGCATAATCTGATAAGTATTAGTCAGCTATGTGACGCAAAATATATGGCACTCTTCACTGATACAAAAGGATACATCATCAATCCAGAGGAAACCGTGGTCATGGATGCACCAAGAAAAGATGACATGTATATCCTCGATATGAATTCTGCATCTCCTGAAAAGGTACTATGTTTCTTTGCTACTGCTCCGTCTGATGTCAACTGGCTCTGGCACAAAAGGCTTTCTCATATGAACTTCAAAAATATAAACAACATTAGCAAAAGGTGTTTAGTTGAAGGGCTTCCAAAACTCACTTTTGCCAAAGATAAAATGTGTTCAGCTTGTGAAAAAGGAAAGCAACACAGATTATCTTGATCCAAGGTATTTTATGCCTCTATAGCATGCTTGAATTTAATTCACATGGATCTTTTGGGTCCTGTAAATGTGGAAAGTTTGGGTGGAAGAAAAAGATATACTCTAGTTATTGTGGATGACTTCTCCAGATTCTGTTGGGTTTTCTTTCTAAGATCGAAAAGTGATGCTGCTGAAGAAATCATAAGTTTCATCAAGAAGACAAAAGTAAGCCTCGACTTCCAACTCAAGAGTATCTGAAGTGATTGAGGAACTGAATTCACAAATGTCATTCTTGAAAACTTCTGCAACCTAAAGAGTATCTCATAAAATTTCCCAGCTCCAAGAACTCCAGAACAAAATGGAGTTGCTGAGAGGAAAAACAGAACCTTGATTGAAGTAGCCAGAACAATGCTTAACGAAGCGAAGCTTCTAAGTCAATTATGGACTTACGCAGTTCATACAACATGTCATACTCAAAATCGTGCAGTAATTGTCAAAAGACACAACAAAACAGTGTATGAAATGGTTAGGTCAAGAAAACCAAATATTGAACATTTCAGAGTCTTTTGTTGTCCTTGCTTCATTCTAAACAACAAAGAGCATCTTGGAAAATTCAATTTAAAACCTGAAGATGGAATTTTTGTCGGATACGCTGAGCAGTCCAAGGCATACAGAGTCTACAATCTGAAAAGATCCAGCTTTGAAGAAACTGTTCATGTCACCTTCGATGAAAAACATGTCTCTGAACTCTCTCTGTCTCCAGAAAATGATGAAGATTTGAACTTCAACGAACCAATCTACATCTATCCAGAAGAAAATATCAAGCATTCCTCAGAAGGATCTAATACATGACCAATAAACATTTCCTCTGACAACCAAGATGATGATCTTAACAGTAACCCAATATTTGATAGCACACAACCTGAAAGTACTTCATCATCTGTAGTTGAACCTATCTCACCCATCCATACTTCATCATCTGAACGATTAACTCCTATCCAAAATAATCCTGATAATCAAGAAACTAAAGCCATATCCTCACCAGATATTATACCTCTTTACATCCAACTTCCTCCATTGGCTCCAATACAACCTGTTCTTCTTACAGTTGATGAACCTGGTCCATCAAATCAAGTGACAACATTATGGAGTAAGAAACATCCAATAAATCAAGTCATTGGAGATTTACAACAAGGTGTTCGTACTCGAAGCCAACAAGCAAGTGCCAATATATGTTTATTCGGTGGTTTCATCTCAATGATTGAACCAAAGAATGTCAAAATTGCTCTTGAAGATCCTCACTGGGTATCCTCAATGCAGGAAGAATTGCAGCAATTCGAGAAGAACAAATTTTGGACCCTTGTTCCACGACCAGTTGACACAAACGTTATTGGAACAAAATGGGTTTTTAGGAATAAGCTAGATCAAGATGGAACAGTGATAAGAAACAAATCAAGATTAGTGACACATGGATACAGACAGGAAGAAGGCATAGATTTTAATGAATCTTTTGCTCCAGTTTCAAGATTGGAAGCAATTCGCATGTTCCTCGCGTATGCCGCTTTCATAAATTTTGAAGTTTATCAGATGGATGTCAAGTGTGCTTTTCTTAACGGAAAGCTTCAGGAGTTAGTTTTTGTGAAGCAACTTCTAGGGTTTTAAGATCACAAGCATCTTGACTAAGGCTCTTTATGTGTTAAAGCAAGCTCTAAGGGCATGGTATGACACTCTATCCCAATTCCTTCTAAAAAGTGGTTTTACAAGAGGAACAATCGATAATACCCTCTTTATTCGAAAACATAAACCTGATGTCTTGCTAGTTCAAATATATGTTGATGACATTATTTTTGGGTCCACAAATGAATATATGTGTTAAAGATTCTCCAAACTAATGACATACAACTATGAAATGAGCATGATGGGTGAATTAACGTATTTCTTGGGCTTACAAATTAAACAGTCTGAAGAGGGAATTTTCATAAATCAAGAGAAATATGTTTATGAACTTCTAAAGAAATTGGATCTTAATAAATGTTCTTCCACGAAAACTCCAATGGCGACAAATCTAAACTTAACAGAAGATCCTTCGGGGAAAGCTGAAAATCCTACAATCTATAGAGGAATGATTGGATCACTTCTCTATCTGACTGCAAGCCGACCATACATCATGTTCTCCACATGTTTATGTGCCAGATACCAAGCAAATCCGAAGGAGTCACAGATGCATGCGGTTAAACAAATTCTAAGATATCTGAAGGGCACTCCTAACCTGGGTCTCTGATATCCAAAAGAGAATTGCTTTCATCTTGTCGGATACTCAGATGCAGATTACGCTGGATGTAATCTGGATCGCAAGAGTACAAGTGGAGGATGTCAGTTCTTGGGGGGGGGGGGTAAACTGATAACCTGGTCAAGCAAAATACAATCATCTGTTTCAACCACTACATGTGAAGGTGAATATATAGCCGCGGGGGCATGTGTAGCTTAGATTCTTTGGATGAAAAATCAACTCTCTAATTTCGATCAGCATTATGAAAAAGTTCCCGACTTCTGTGACAATACAAGTGCTATAACTATCACCAACAACCCCGTCTTTCATTCTCGAACATAACACATTGATGTCAGGTATCATTTCATTCTAGATCATGTTGTCAAGGGTGATGTTGAAGTTCATTTTATTCCCACTGAACACCAACTTGTTGATCTATTTACTAAACATTTTCATGAATCCAGGCTTACTTATCTAATCGGCACGCTTGGTATTTTAAATGCCTAAAATCAAGTTTTTCAAATAAACTTTTTTGATTACTTGAGATACTGAAATGTTACATGATTTATCAGCCATATTTCAGCGTCTCATTATAGTTAGATACAAGGCATTATATTTAAGTTTTTGGGAATCTTTTCAAAATTAAAATCTATCTTTACACATAAAAAAAATATATTATAAAATCCTCTCAGTTTCGGATCATTGACTCTTTCAGATGGTGCTATCAGCTTCAGAGAGTGTACGACCTTTTGTCTTTCTGAAAAGCCATCAGATTGTAATGATGTGGCTTTTTTTCACTGGACCTCTTCTGCAAAGATACTCAAGTGCCATTGGTCATCATGTTATGCCAATTAATGGTGACCCTTAGATGTCTTTTCCCGCCTCATTTAGCTGACCTATTGATTGACCTCTATCATCACACCAAGCCTACCTCCAAACCACCTTCCATCTCAACCACACGATCCTTTACCGATTCAAATTCCAAGCGTTGATCATAACCGCTCACAATTTTTAATACACACTCTCTCTGTTAGGTCACCACAACCCTGGTTTATATGTTTAATGGATAGATAAATATACTTAATGAAATATTAAAGTGATTAACACAAGAATATAGTCAATGTATAAATCCACTAAGTGTGGCTTGTTGCGGAATAACAAGTCCACTGATCAATTACAAATGTATGGAAGTGAATACTTAAATTGGTGTGTACTCCTTTGCAAAGTGATCTCTATTTATAATGTTATAGAGATCTTACAAGATAGGCAAAGGAGTAGTGGAAGGACTAGATTAAGGAAAGTGACCGAGATCAAGGGATTTGATCTGGGCAGTTACATTTCGAAGATGTAACTCAGTCCTTCCACTCAATAATGGATTTCCAATACTGAGTTCCAATACTGAGTGGCCAATACTGCCTACTCAGTATTGCACCGAGACTTAGCTAATTTCTACACTCTAATCTAAGCTAGTCTAGGTTGTCTTATTATCCTAAGATCCTAATGGGGTAAGGCTTTTTGCCTTAACAATCTCCCCTATCTAATGATAACAAGACAATACATCAAAAGCGAAGGAATAAAGCAAAACAAGGAAAAAATAGATAAGAAGACCGCAGAGTCTTCTTCTTCATCAAAACAGCTGAATCTTCTTCTTCATCTGCTGTTGATGGATTCCTGCTCATAGAAGACCTCTTGCTTGATGTGGATGAACTCTTCTCTCTTCTTCAGTTCATCCTTTCTGTTGTTGAGCACATCAATGATCTTTTTTCTAAACCAAGAGTCCTCCTTCTTGGTTATCATCCATTTTAGTCCCACCAGATGACTGATATGGGCTCTTGGAAGATCTGCTTCAGAGATGAAGCACTCCCTATCATCTGATTCAGTATACATATATCCAGAGGTTGGATATATGACACTCTTTTGATCCTGCAATACAAGGTTGGAAGGAAGAGGGTACTTCTGGAAAAACTTGTATGTATGAAGGCACTCTGGTCTGTTGTTTGAATATGCCTCAGTCATCACACTGAGTGCCCTATACTCCACTTCATGGAGTAGCCCCTTCTCATAGCATACAACAGATACTGCACAAGTCTCATCCAAGACTATCTGAGAAATTGTTGATCTTGTTGGCAGCTCCTTGATCAGTCTTGTGATCTTGACCCAGTCTTGAAGACCGGTTCTCTGAATATCATGAAGGAAGATCTTCATGGGAGGACTGATTAAACCAGTGCAGGTGATAACAATTCTTCATTCTTTGGACTGAACTTTCACCTTATTGAAAACAAGGTTTAACCAGTGGATTCCCCTCACATTGGGAAATGTCTTGGTCTTCAAGAACTCCTTCATGTTCTCCTTATACTGAGTCCGTGCAGCAACCATATTCCAGTAATGTTGGATATGGTCCGGACCCTTTCTTGTAACTCTGTGAGATGGACCAGGAGTATTAGTCTCTGGGTCAGTATCTGGTTCTTCTTTCACCCCCAACTCATGTTCATATAAGAATCTCTGTTGTTCCTCAACGATTTGTTGGCGAGTCTTTCTTGGAACCTGCTCAGTATCACTGTCCACAGTATGGATAGGTCTTCTTGGTCTTGTAATCAAAGGAGCAGGTTCCTCACTTGATTCAGAAGAAGTGAGGACCACATTTATTAATCTTCTTGTGGGTGGTCTTAATCTTCTGGTAACCAGAAAGTATTGAGGCTCTTCTGGCTCTTCATCATCGGAGGATGATGATGAAGAGCTTTCATGTTCTACCATATCCAGTGCATAATTGAGAAAGTTTTGAGTTGGCACTAGATTTGGTTCTTCAACTTCATTATCAGCAATGGGCCAGATGAATGGCCTGTAGACAATGATCTGTAGGTTGTTCACATCCTGAGCAGGAGGCTCAATATCAACCTGTTGAGGTTGGTCAGTCTCCCCCTGAGCAGATGGCTCAGATGGTTCTTCGAGTTGTTGGAGGACTGATCTCCCTCTTTGTCTTCTTCTCTCATACTGGAACCGAATTGGTTCAGTATGAGTGACTTTCTGAGATGGTTGTTGTTGCTGTTGAGGTTGATCTTCATTTGGTTTCGTCTTTTCTCCCCCTGAGCAGATGGCTCGGGTTGATCAACCTCACATTCTCTTTGTCTCCTCTCCCCTTATTGTTATCTTAGGATGCGGAAGGAAGAGGCTTAATATCACCACCGATGTCTCCTTCTTGATCTTCATTTGTGGTGGATGGCATAGGCTCCGTAGCAGCATCAGTATCACCCTCAGGATCTGCATTGGAGGGTGATTTCCTTGGCTCAGTATCATTGCCACCTTCATCTTCATTGTCTCCACCGTGTTGGGATGGTGGAGTCGGTGGTGGTTGATGTTGTTGTTTTTGGTGTAGTGCCACTGACTGTTTTAGTGAGTCAATTTCACTACTCATGGTGTCCATCCTGTCCATAATGGTGTTTTGAGTAATCTGCATGGCCGGGATTTGCTGCATGATTGTTTGCAGAGTCACCTGTTCTTCTTGAGCCTGTGATGCTTGAATACCCTGCACAGATGGTGCTAAAGAAACAAAAAATAGAAAAACTGGTTAGTTATGAATGGTTTATCAAATAGAATTGTGGTGTTGATTAACTCTATAATCATTTAACTAGAATTTTTTAAGTCTGTATTTCATCTGATTCATGATGAAATATTGTGGACTTGTGCAAAGCATGTGTAAGAAATTTTCAGAAAAAAGTGAGTGTGAATTTAGTAGCTCAGTGTAGGATAAGTCACATTTTCTGAAAAGGTTTTGGGTTTGGGAATTCAAAGCCTGAGATATGCTTCTTTCGTTTTCAATGTTTATCACTCCGTATTAGAGTGATAACAGAAATGTGGTTAAAACCCCATGGAAAATATTTGGCTATTGTAGCTTAAAGGTTTGTGATCACTTCTTAAATCATGTGATCCAACTCAAAAATAAGTTGGACATGATTGAAGCAGCACCAGTGGGTGTCAGTGTGACATCAACCAGCATTGTCTCTTTAAATATTGAGACAACTGTAGACTGACAATGATCATTTGAGTGCTCAGTGTATGAATGTTGCATAGTAGCAGTGGGCTAACTATGTTGGCCATAAAAGGATATATATATTTGAAAGTTCGATTGAGACTTTGGTCAGTATTGAGTTGGTACTGGCCAATACTTAGTCTCTACTTAGTCTCCCATCTACAGAGGTCGGTGCTGGATCATCTGTGTGTTGCTTTGAACCTCCAGCACCCTCAGGACCTACTTGGCCTCTATCCTGAGCACCTTCCAGTGTATGTTGCTCATATTGGATCTCCACATCAAGAGGAACATGAGGTTCCTCAGTTGGTTGAGCAATTTGTTCTAGTTCAGCACCTGGAAGGGCTGTAGTTGCAGCTATCACATTCTGCTCTTCAAGTGATGCAGTTAGTGATGGAATATGTGCATGAGGCACAATATCTGAAGATAGAGCCCCCATGAGTACTGGAGTCAAACTTCTTCCTCTTCTTCTTCTTCCAGCAAATAATGGTTGTCGAAGTGACTCAGTTTCGGACTCATTGTTTGTATCTGATGCAGTAGGAGGAGCATCAGGATCTTGTGCAGATTGTGGAATGTTCGCCCCCTTTTTCCAAACACTCTGATTCGTGAATTTGCACATATCTTTTAGCGTGCACTTCTTGCATACCTGAATATAAATAATATTCTCCTATTATCATTCTTATTTAAATATGAGAAATGCTAACCTATACGGGTGAGCTTCATCTTGATATGCGGAACATTAACCACCAACCGCCCACTGACTTTAACCATAAAGTACAACTATTTTAAACACAACAAAAAACCCTAAAAGTTAGGCTGCACATATTATGTATAAATGTGCATAAGTATGGAAGTGTGTGTACATTGACATACGTTTTGAAAAACAAAGATAGAGATAAAATGAATATAATTATAAAGATGAAGAAATAACTAACTGTTTGTTCGGGAATGCCAAAAGAGAAGCTCAATGTCTTGGCTGAAAAAACATTCTTCCGAGCAACGGAAGGACACCCGAATTCAGCCACCTTTTTCAAATCACCATCTGGCAACCACCTACAATAGAATTATTAAAAAATGGGTTTTGATAATAACAACCCTAAAGGCTGTTTTTAAGTGCATAAAAAGTTGTAAAGTAATTCATGGGAGAATAATTCCTAAAATTAAGCAGTTAGTTATAGATTGATGTTCAAGTTTATAATGCATGTTTTATAACACATCTAAGGATTGTCATTATCAAAACCCTTAAAACATTTACAAAACGTACCAGATAAAACTCTATAAATGAGTACAAACTACACACAGACTCCCTTATTTGAGAGTATTATGATCTTTGAACCTTAAGAATCAATTTGTATTGATAATCACTCAACTAAACAGCTACAACTACCTCATTGTTTAATTTTGCTAAGCAGAAACTTACAGAAAATAAATAAAATATCAAATATATACTAATTTGAGATCAATAAATGACCATTTCCACTTTGTAATTACTTCACTATTTACTATGTATTAAAATAAAAACAACTGAGCTTACTTGTAGATTTCTCTATGATCCTTGGCAAACTTTTCAGTTACAAATTTCAAGAAATCCCTGTCATATTTATTCACAAAACAAGAAGCATCAAACTCATTGTTAGGGAGGAAATTTGCATTTTTCAAGTAGCCTTTTTTATGCAGATAATTAGCAAAAATAGCCATATCAGGTGATAGCTCCTTGGATTCCATTGGTTCCTCTGTTTTCCTACACTC